>OY755039.1:132619381-133282668 GCA_963576565.1 Aspidapion aeneum
AAGAAACAATTTAATAACTCAACAGGAAATAGATGAAATCGCCAATCAGGTACGCACTCAACTGGGAATGATAGCAATGGCTGAAGACGAAATGCCAGTACCAAATAACCCTGGACCAATGCATCAGACCCTCGAAACACCCAATATAGAAGAAAACCTCGACACAACTTTAGAAGACGCCTTTAAATTAAACCTGCTCAAATATGAGGGTATGAACCCTACTCTGAGACCACCCCTCCCCAGAGTTAAATTCAGTAAGGCAACGCCAAAACTAATACAGGAAATGAATAACATACTTTCCAAAACGATAGAGCAAAACTCTACAATAGAAGTGATTCACTCTTATGTATACTGTGCGGCTATTTCAATCATCGCACAAAATCAAGAAATTAAAAACAAAACATTCACCGCCTTCTCGACCGCCTATAAGCCTGCTTGGCAAAAACGTATAGAAAAAAGAATAGAAAGTATACGCAAAATAATCGGAAGGGTAGAACAATTTTACAGAGGTAATCGCAATAAAAAAGTGATAGAGAATCTCCCAGCAGACCTCAAAAAAACTATTCATGGAAAGAATAATGAACAGCAAAAACCACTAGTGCTCACGCACCTAGACACTCTAAAAAAAAAGCTTGCGGTAAATGCAGCACGATTAAAAAGGTACAAAGGAAGCTACAATAGAAGAAGAGATAATAATTTGTTTGCACGAAGTGAAAAAGCTTTCTACTCATCTCTTCAACACAATAAGGTCACGGAGGCTCAGCCACCCGACCCAGACACAGTGGAAGCATTCTGGGCAAGCATTTGGTCACAAGAGTACACACATGAAGAGGCACCATGGATCCAACAAGAAGCTGATAGATGTCAAAATATTGAGGAAATGCCTGAAGTACATATAACACAGGAAGATCTAAAGAACGCACTTCAAAAAACTGCGAATTGGAAAGCGCCAGGTGCAGATAAAATTCAAAACTTCTGGTATAAACGATTAACAGCAGTCTACTCACACCTCGTTCGGACTTTTAATAGTGTGCTTACACACCCTAACACTTTTCCCAAGTTCTTAACCGAAGGAACTACTTATCTGATCCCAAAGAATGATTCCATCGGCGATCCCTCACAATACCGTCCAATTACATGCCTGCCAACACTCTATAAAATCTTCTCGGGAATCCTCTGTAGGAAAATCGATGACCACCTGGAGAAAAAGAAAATAATTAGTGAAGAACAAAAAGGGGCAAAAAGGAATGTATTAGGGTGTAAAGAACAACTGATTATTGACTCAGTAGTAACCGAACAAATTCGGCAAGGAAAACGCAATGTATACATGGGCTACGTTGACTATAGAAAGGCCTTTGACTCCATTCCCCACTCCTGGCTATTGAAAGTACTCAGAATTTATAAGATTCATCCTTCCCTAACATTATTTTTAGAAGCTACCATGAAAAATTGGAAAACCACCTTGAAAGTTCGAACTGCATCTGAACAAATAGATAGCGGTGAGATTGCACTAAGACGGGGAATTTTCCAAGGGGATTCCCTTAGTGCTCTCTGGTTCTGTTTGGCATTGAATCCGCTATCAAATGCCATTAAACTAACCAAGTATGGAGTAAAAATTAAAGGAAGGGGAGAAGAGTTTTTACTTGCACACCTACTATACATGGACGACCTTAAATGTTACGCCTCAAATGAGAAACAACTCAAAACTATCCTTAGCCTGGTACATAGTATGAGTCAAGATATTGGCATGACTTTTGGTGTGGAGAAATGTGCTACTGTTAAGGTCATTAAAGGTCAACTGCAAGAAATGCCAAACCTTGAATTAATGGAACAGCTAGAGATATCCCCAATATCAGAACCATATAAATACCTCGGCATTGCCCAAACACACAAAATTGAACACAAAAAAGTAAAAGAAAAACTTACAAAGGAATTCCAAAACCGTATGAAAAAACTGACTAAAACGAAGTTAAACTCCAAAAATCTAACGAAGGCTATAAATACATTCGCTATCCCGGTCCTAACATATTCTTTTGGCATCATTAAATGGTCTAATACAGAGTTGGAAGACCTAAATAGGAAAATTCGTACTACATTAACCTCCTTTCGCATGCATCATCCGAAGGCCTGTAAAGAAAGGATTACGATACCTAGAGAACAGGGCGGACGAGGAATCACAGACATAAAATAGCAATGGATGAAACAAATACAAAACATTCGAGACTTCTTTCAAAAAAATTCGCAAAACACCTTGCACCGAATAATTTCAGATGCGGACAAAAACTTAACGCCTCTTAACTTACAGGACATAAAATATGCACCCATAGCCATGACCGATGAGCAAAAGAAAGATGAGTGGGCACGAAAGGAGCTACATGGGAGATATTATAACCAACTTCATCAAGAGAATGTCGATCAAACAGAATCTTTACGATGGGCAATCGAAGGCAACCTGCACCCTGAATCAGAGGGATTTCTTGTGGCTATTCAGGACCAAGTAATAAAAACTAAAAACTATGCTAAATATATAATTAAAGAAAACATACCAAACGATAGATGTCGCATCTGCAACGCAGCATCAGAGACTATCGACCACATTCTGAGCGCATGCACGTCGCTGGCACCTACAGCCTATACCAACAGACATAACATGGCAGCTAGAATTGTCCACCAGGAACTACTCTTCATGCGGAACCTAAAAAAAGAAAAAACCCCATACTACAAATACAATCCAAACGAGGTCGAGGAAAATGAAAACTGGAAAATCATGTGGGACAAACCTATCCTGACTGATCACACAATACCACATAATAGACCTGACATCGTACTCGTAGACAAGTCGGCAAAAACAACTTATCTGATTGACATCTCTGTTCCAGGAAACCATAATCTGATGGAGAAATATACGGAAAAAATCCGGAAATACCAACCGCTGAGGGAAGAGATTAGAAACCTCTGGAATATGACGAGGGTCTGCATAATTCCAATAATATTATCAGTAACAGGATTGATCCCTAAAAACCTGAAAGAAAAAATAAAAGAACTGAACTTACCTGAAAAAATAATTGGTGATATACAAAAGGCGGTAATAATTCAAACTCTGTCGATTGCTAGATCAGTTCTCAACAGCGACGCCGGTGGATCTTGAAGCATTTGCTTCCGATGCACAGACTGCCCCCAGGACAACCTGTGAGAAAAAAAAAAAAAAATAATAATAATAATAATAATAATAATAATAATAATAATAATAATAATAATAATAATAATAATAATAATAATAATAATAATAATAATAATAATAATAATAATAATAATAATAATAATAATAATAATAATAATAATAATAATAATAATAATATTAATAATAATAATAATAATAATAATAATAATAATAATAATAATAATAATAATAATAATAATAATAATAATAATAATAATAATAATAATAATAATAATAATAATAATAATAATAATAATAATAATAATAATAATAATAATAATAATAATAATAATAATAATAATAATAATAATAATAATAATAATAATAATAAACCCGTGTGGGGTCCGGGTTACCAATAAGAATAGCCCCACGGTAATCCCTGCCTGTCGTAAAAGGCGACTAAAAGGGAAAACCGCCGAGTGTGTTAGCAACTCACGAAGCGAGAAAAATCTCTTACTTGCTATAAATACAAGAAGAAAAAGATATTCGGGCGTGGCAGATAACCAGGTCATATCTGCTCGGACACGTCAGGAGGATCCAAGACCTGGCTCGAGTCAGGGTGAACCAGGTGGCACCCCCTCGAGTACTAACACCACCACGCAAGAAATAGGAGCAAGAAGCAGTAGACGAACAAACTACTTACAAAACAATGGAAGACAGCCTGAACCACAAAATGCTCCTTCTGTTGAAGGTGCTGCGCAGGAATTACATCCAGCGCTCACTCAAGCAGGACTACCCAGGAGACGCATGAAATGGACGTTAGAATTAAACCAATCAATAATGCGTATATTTTACAGCGTCACAGACCTGGGAAGAAATAAGACAGGCTATAGACAAAGAATGCACCTAGCCTTTGTAACGCAATATCCAAACCTTGCTGTTACCGAGCAGAGAGTAGTTGATCAATATAGAGTAATACTTAGAAACAAACTAATATCAGAAGACACTTTAAATACGATAAAAACGGAAGTCGCAAGAGGAGGCAGAAGAAGCTCAAGGTATTCCATAGCTGAGCAAAACGAAACCCCAAACGTACCGCCACCAACAAATGAAGAACAACCTGAACAAATGAATAGCGATAATGAAGAAGAAAGAATTGTTAAAGAACTGCAGAATGAATTCCGGAAAGCAGTATTGGAATACGAAGGTAGCGGCCCCACATCAAGGCCACCTCTGCCAAGGATTAACACGTCAAAAAGCCTATCTGCAGTGCTTAAAAATCTAAATCAAGCAGTTTTACCTCAATTCGTTGAAGAAGCCTCATGTCTCGAGACGCTTCACACAGTTGTCTATTGCGCTGCAACAGCGGTCAGCAGATATCTTGGAGTCAAAACTAGAACAAATAACTCTACAAGATCAGATCGGAAATCTTTTGAGCCAGCATGGTTAAAGCGACTGCAACGAAGAATTAATGAGCTGCGAAGAGAAATAGGTCAACTAACTGAATATCAAAGAGGAATACGAACGAAAAAACTCACCAACTGCGTTAACACCATTATGAGTAAACACAAAGTCCACACCACAAGAGAAGCTGAAAATAGTACAGTTCCGCTATGCCTTGACACACTTCGTCAAAAACTAGGAAAATACGCCGCAAGGCTTAACAGGTATAAGTGCAGTCACGAAAGAAAACAGGACAACAAGCTTTTTTCTAGATCCGAGAAAGGATTCTACAAATATTTAAACGAAAAAGGTGAAGAACCCAAATGCAAATATCCATCCACAGAAGTCATGGACACCTTTTGGAGAGAACAACTTGCCACGCCCATCAACGCTAAATTAAACGCTTCGTGGGTATCTGAAGAAGCAAACCGCTCGCAATTTTACGACGATATGGCGTATTGTCCTCTTACTAAGACAGATATCAGCAAAATAATTAAGGGAACACATAACTGGAAGGCTCCTGGTCCAGATGGAATACAAAACTTTTGGCTGAAAAAGCTTGTCTGCGTACACGAGAAACTGACAGAGTACGTTAATGAAATTGTAAGGCAACCAACCAAAATGCCACTATTCCTGACACAAGGCATAACATACCTGCTGCCTAAAGACAAGAAAAACACCCATGATCCATCAAAGTACCGTCCAATTACATGTTTACCAACAATATACAAACTGATTACGTCATGCATTGCTACTCAATTATATGACCATGTTCTTCAAAACCAAATTCTGTCAGAGCAGCAAAAAGGATGCACAAAACATGCCATGGGCTGCAAGGAGCAGCTTACAATAGATTCTGTTATTTGCAACCAGGCATTTTCGAAACATCGGAACCTCTATATGGCATATATAGACTATAAAAAAGCCTTTGACTCTGTCCCTCATGACTGGTTAATTAAAATTTTAAAGATCTATAAGGTAAACGCACACATCGTGAAATTCCTGGAGCATGCGATTACATCTTGGCGTACGACGGTAGTTCTGAATGAAGCTGAAATAAAAACCAGTTCAATCCCTATTAAACGAGGTATTTTCCAGGGAGATTCGCTTAGTCCACTGTGGTTTTGTCTGGCACTAAATCCTCTTTCAAACAGGCTTAACTCAACAGGTTACGGATTTGGCCTCAAAGAAAACAACAGAGAAATCATTAAAGTCAATCATTTGCTGTACATGGATGACCTTAAAATAACCACAACAACGAGAAGGCAATTGGAAGAGCTACTCAATATTGTCGAAAACTTTTCTAATGACATAAAAATGCAGTTTGGGCTAGAAAAGTGCAAAACAGTCAACATTATTAAAGGCAATATTCAACCAGGCGACTTCCAAACACAAAATGGGCAATTAATTGAGGCCATGCTGGAGGGAAATACCTATAAGTACTTAGGGATGAAACAGTTACAAAGAATTGAACACAAAACTATAAAGAAGGAACTCGAACAATCCTATATAGAGAGGGTACGGAGAGTACTTAAAACCAAGCTTAGTAGTAAAAACTTGTTTAAAGCACTTAACACATACGCTTGCGCAACCCTGTCGTATTCCTTCGGAATAATAAAATGGACAAAGACCGAACTAGAAGCCCTCCAAAGAAAAACCCGAGTAATTCTCACCAAGTTCCAAGCACACCATCCTAAAAGTGCGGTTGAGAGAATGTCACTGCATCGCTCAGAAGGGGGAAGAGGACTGGCAGACTTGGGAGAGGTTATGGATAAGCAGGTTGCCAATCTCAGAAAGTACTTTCACTTAAAAGCCGCTCATTCAGGACTTCATCAAGCTATATGTCAGATTGATAACCTTTCTCCGCTGTCCCTTAAAGAAGAAATAGTTTTGAAACACCATCAATCAAGAGAGGAGAAGTTACAAACCTGGAAAGAAGCACTACACGGAAGGCACTTTAACGAACTGAATCAGGAAAATGTCGACAAAAAAGCGTCGAACTACTGGCTGATTTCAGGACAGTTATTTCCAGAAACGGAAGGCTTTCTATTGGCAATTCAAGACCAGGTTATTCCAACAAGAAACTACCTTAAATACATCATAAAGGATGCCTCTACGACGGATGGAAAATGTAGATATGGTTGTCAAGCTCAGGAAACAATTCAGCATATCACCAATGGTTGTCAAGTTTATGCATCAACAGATTATAAAGAGCGCCATGACTCAGTTGCAAAAATTATCCATCAAGAACTGGGAAAAAATTTTGAACTGATAAACTCTGATAAGCAGCCATACTACTTATACAAACCTGAACCCGTATTGGAAAATGAAAAATACAGACTCTATTGGGATCGCAGTGTGCTAACTGACCAAACCACTCCTCATAACAGACCCGATATTATTGTTGTTGATAAGACTACAAGAAAAACTACCTTGATTGATATCGCAATTCCAACTTCGCATAATCTGCGAGAAAAACAAGCAGAGAAAATAGCCAAGTATAGAGAGCTGGAAATGCGGATAAAAAGGCAATGGAACATGAATGACGTAGAGACAATCCCGATAGTAATGTCTGCTACTGGCGTAATTCCAAAAAAATTACTAGAAAACTTAAAAGCCTTAGATCTATCGAAAAATCTCTATATCCAACTACAAAAAGCAGTACTGCTCGGTACGGCAAGGACAGTCCGAAAGTTTATCGGACAAAATCAAAAAGGAGAAAACCAGAAAGGACCCACAAGGGCACCCACAGAGCTTAATCCCTCTGACACATAGTGTCTGGGATAAGTGAATGTTCCCCTTACTCATCTAAGAGGGAGTGCGAATGGCCATGAAAGGTCAAAATCTGATAATAATAATAATAATAATAATAATAATAATAATAATAATAATAATAATAATAATAATAATAATAATAATAATAAAAAAAAAAAGTAAGGCCAGACGAAGTGACACCGCCCTATTTGAAAAATCAGAAGGATTGTTCTACAAAAAACTTCAAGAGGAGAACGTCCAAGAAGGTGAAGATAAATGCCCAGATAAAAACAGTATCTCGGAATTTTGGGGGAAATTATGGTCACAGAAAGAAACGCATCGAGATGGTGTATGGGTCCAAAAAGTAAAAAAAGACACAGGTGACATCAAAACCATGACGGACAACACCATCACTATAAACGATCTAAAAGAAGCCTTAAAAAAGGCGTCAAACTGGAAGGCGCCTGGCCCAGATGGTATCCAGAACTTCTGGCTAAAACAGCTTACAGCTACCCACCCAACTATTACCAACATATATAATAAAATTTTTAACAACCCTGAACAAATACCTAATTTTATGACTCAAGGTTCCACAATTTTAATACCAAAAACAAAACCGGCACAAGAAAACCCTGCAAAATATCGTCCCATAACATGCTTGTCGACTATGTATAAAGTTCTAACCTCAATTATTGCGGACAAAATATACAAACATCTAGATCTAAATAAATTACTTCCGGAAGAACAAAAAGGATGTCGGAAAAAAGCAAAAGGATGCAAGGAACAGCTACTTATAGACTCAATAATATGCGAAGATGCCAAGCGTAAAAAGAAAACACTCTACACGGCATACATTGACTATAAGAAGGCTTTCGACAGCGTTCCCCACAGTTGAATACTAAAAGTGTTGGATATCTACCAGATCGAGGAAAAAACGCGCCAGTTCATCAAATTAGTGATGCAAAGATGGGAAACTGAACTCATTATAAAATCTAATTACCAAACGATAAGTGGGGGAAAGATTTCAATTAACAAAGGCATATTCCAAGGAGACTCATTAAGCCCACTATTATTTTGTATGGCGCTGATACCATTGACAACACTCCTTAACCAGACTAAAATCGACATTCCACTAACTGGAGGTAATCAAACTAAGCTAAACCACTTACTGTTCATGGACGATCTAAAGATGTATGCACAAAGTAAAACGCAACTAAAGCAACTAATGGATATTACACGAAAATTTAGTTAGGACATAAGGATGGAGTTTGGGCTCGACAAGTGCAGAACACAAACAATGACAAAAGGAGTATGGGCCGAAGATACAGGATATGACATGGGCGATCAGGGAACAATAGATGGAATGGAAGAATTTGAGCTATACAAATACCTAGGATATGATCAGAATAGAGGAATAGACCAAAAAATATCTAAAGAGAAACTAAAAACTCAGTATAAAAAGAGATTGCGACAAGTACTACGAACAGAGCTATCAGGTAGAAAAAAGAGTCGAGCCATAACAGCATACGCGGCTTCAATACTTACCTATAGTTATGGAGTGCTAAACTGGACCAATACGGAACTGCATGAGATTGACATGCTGACAAGAGTAGAGTGCACAAAAAATCGAATACACCATCCACGGGCATGTGTTGAAAGGGTACATTTGCCGCGAAGTCAAGGAGGGCGTGGTATACCCGAAGCCTATGTACAACACACTCGGCAGATTGCCAACCTTCAAAAGTACTTTGTATTAAAATCAACTACAAGTCCTATACATCAAGCAATCGTAGCACTCGACAAGAAACTTACTCCACTAAACTTGTCACAAGCAGATCAAAGTACACCAGATAACCGAACAAGTGAGATAAAAGAAAAGGTAAACAAATGGAAAACAAAACAAATACATGGAAAGTACCCAACCATAATAGCGGAACATAGCATAGACTTTAAAGCAACACAAGCCTGGCTTACGAAATTAGACTTGTACGCTGAAACAGAGGGCTTTTTAGTAGCTATACAAGACCGAATCATAGCAACCAGAAACCACCAAAGATACATAATGAAACTGCAAATAGAAGATAAGTGCAGAATGTGTGGCGAGAAAGGAGAGACAGTGGAACACATTATTGGAGGATGTCAGGCCTTAGCGGCTCAGCAGTACACTGAAAGACACAATAATGTTGCAAAGATTATACACAAGAAACTATGTGAGGATTTAGGAATGGTAACGTCAAATGACCCATACTATAAATACTTACCTGAGAAACTTCTTGAAAATGAAGCACATAAAATACTGTGGGATTGGGATATACCAACTGACGCAACAATCCAGCACAACAGACCTGACATCATTGTACACCACAAGCAGGAAAAAATTGTCACTATAATCGACATTGCAGTACCAATACCTACAAACATTGACAAAAAGAATAGGGAAAAAATTCAAAAATACTTACCTCTCGCCGAAGAACTTCGAAAGATGTGGAAATTGGAAAAGGTAAATATCGTGCCAATAATACTGGGTGCCACGGGACAAATACCTAACAAACTAAAAGAAAACTTAACAAAAATTAATATAAAGCCTAATACTTACCTCCAACTACAAAAATCTGTGATACTTGACACTTGCAGATTAACTCGCATGGTCCTGGGGCCGCAGCAGCACGCCGAGAATGGACACTGAGAAACTTGTCTCCTGGAGACCGTACTCAGCCGTATACCCTGAAAAGGCGAAACAATGAAATAATAATAATAATAATATTAATAATAATAATAATATTAATAATAATAATAAAAAATATTCACGACAATGCAGAAATCAGTGATACTGGAAACCTGTCGTATTGTAAGAAAAACCCTTAACTTACCTTCACAAACGTAAATTGAGAAACCTCAATAAAACCGGTTAAAGTGACTGATTCAAGAGAATCCCACTTTAGCAAAAGCCCTGAAAAGGAGAAAAAACAAAATAATAATAATAATAATAATAATAATAATAATAATAATAATAATAATAATAATAATAATCCGTGGCTGTTTCTGGTCTGCTATCGGAAGCCGCCCCTGGCGATGGGGTACGTCCACCAGCCCAAAAGCTGGAGGACACCGGGGAAATAAAATACCCGGGGTTGACAAAAACCAGAACCACTGTGTGGGTTAGCACCCTGCACGGTGTGATAAACATGCGCTGTGAATACAAGAAGAAAGCGTTACAGCGGGGTAGGGTTGCAGACTGGCCCTATTCGGAACCGCCCGGATCAGACTGACGCAGGACCCAGTGGGAATGGTGGCACTGACCTGCGGACGGAAACCAACACGCAAGGAAACCGGCCCACGAACCCAAGAAGATCGGTTTCACCTCCTAACCGCGTTGTTGAGCAAGCCGCCCAACCCGCAATGGAGAGGAACAGGACAAGGCGATTTAAATGGTCAGAAGAGATGAACAAACATATTTATCGCACTTACCTGCTTATCACTGAAATGCAGACTAAATCAACACCCTACGCCGAAAGATTACATCGCGAGATGACGACTAAATTTCCAGAAATTAGAGGTAAAACCATGCAGAATATCCTAGATCAAAGACGCCAACTATTCGTAAAGAACAGGCTCAGTCCTGAGGTAATCGAAGCCATCAGACATGAAGTACAAATAGAACTAGGAATAGCCCCGGCAGAACAAAATGTAATACATATAGATGTAGATAGGCGAGAAACACAGAATCTCGAGGTAGTAGCCGAGAATACGAACGCTTTACACACACTACAAGAAGCTTTAGACAAATACACCGGAATGGACCCCACATCAAGGCCTAGCCTTCCAAAACTCAGGAATGATCGTAAGAACAAGGCGCAGATTAAGATTATGAATAATCTACTGCAGGCTAAGAGTCAAGAATGCCAGGAGTTTAGTCAGTTGCATACCTTAATATACTCAGCAGCTATGGCCACTGCTGTACTCTGCGGAAAGACAGCCATGCAGCCAGGAAACAAAGACAACAGAACGACTAATCCACGAAAACCACAATGGGAACTCAGACTAGAAAGGAAAATAAATGACCTACGAAAAGACATTGGACATCTCACTGAGTACACAAACACACAAAAACCCAGTAAACGTTTAAATGAACGCGCTACACGGGTGATTAATAATAATAAAAACGAAAATAATTAAGGCCCTGCAGAAATCCTGGATTTGCTAAAACAAAAGCTTAAGGTATTCTCGAGCAGACTCAGAAAATACAAAGTAGCTTACCAACGCAGGGTTGAAAACACGATGTTCAGTCAAGACCAGCGGGGATTCTATAGGAGGATATCAAAGAAAAAGACGCAGGGCAATGAGGAAGAAGAATACCCTGACCCAGAGGAAGTTAGAACCTTCTGGGGAAATATATGGGAAAAAACTCGAACACATATAAAACCTCAGCGGATTGGATTAAAGACGATAATAAAACCAGAGAGCGTACACCAGTCATGCTTCCCCCAAAAATAACAGAACAGGATGTTGAAAGAGTGCTCACTAAGGCAGCCAATTGGAAGGCCCCAGGACCCGAAAAAATACAAAATTTCTGGCTCAAACAATTTAAATCCGCGTGGCCTAAGCTCGCTTTCTTTCTAGATGCCTTCCTGAGAAATCCTACCGCTGTTCCTAGTCTCCTAACCAAAGGTGTGACATATCTTCTCCCAAAAACAGACAAACCAACTAAAGATCCGTCCAAGTATAGGCCCATAACTTGTTTACCTACCATGTACAAAGTGTTGAGCGGAGTTATCTGCAACAAGGTTTACGACCATCTAACCAACCATAACCTACTGGCCGAGGAGCAAAAGGGCTGCAGGAGGAAAGCACAGGGATGCAGAGAGCAACTGGCGATTGACTCCACAGTAACGCAACATGCTATCAGAAATAAAAACAATCTCCACATAGCCTTTATAGATTATCAAAAGGCGTTTGATAGTGTGCCACACTCATGGTTGTTGCAGTGTCTGAACATGTATAAAATAAATCCAGTTATTGTCGAGCTACTAAGAATTATGATGACAACATGGAAGACGCAACTATGTATGGGAAATAACGCAATCGGAATAGATATCACCATTCAATGTGGAATTTTCCAAGGAGATGCACTAAGTGCATTATGGTTCTGTATGGCAATCAACCCACTTTCCACAGCTTTAAACAATCTCCAAGCCGGGTACGGGCTCAACAACAACACAAAACTAACACATCTAATGTACATGGATGACATTAAGCTGTATTCGTCGTCCGAACCAGAACTAAAAAAGCAGCTACGATGCGTTGAAAAGTTCTCAAACGACATCAGAATGAAATTCGGAATAGACAAATGCAGAACAAATAATATGCGACACGGCAAGTGGTATAAAGCGGAGGGACACAAGCTCACCCAAGCAGCAGGTGGAGAAGTCATCGAAAGCATGGACCGTAACGAAACCTACAAGTATCTTGGCTTTGCGCAGGCTAGAGGCATAGAGAGTCAACAGGTCAAGGACAAACTAATGGAAAAATTTAAAACCAGAACAAAATTAATACTGAAATCAAATCTGACAGCTCACAATATTGCTACTGCATATAATTCATACGCAGCACCGGTGATAGCCTACAGTTTTGGAGTGGTTCCATGGACAACTACTGAGCTAGAAGAACTCAATAGGATCACACGGGTGGCTTTCACAAAACAACGCAAACACCATCCCAGAGCATGCAAAGAACGGTTTCACTTACCACGCAGTGCAGGGGGGAGAGGAATCACAGACTTTCGAATTAGATGCAAGAAGCAAATAGATCTATTGAGAAAATACTTCTACTCAAAAACTACAGAATCGCCAATACATGACGCCATAACCAAGATCGACAGGAAGCTCACACCTCTAAATCTGCACGACAGAGACTTTCAGCCAGATAGCAGTTATACGCTCTCGACAATCGAAGATGCGTGGAAGGGAAAAGAATTGCACGGAAGATATCACAACATTCTTCATGACAAAGAGATTGACAAATCAGCAACGCTCAGCTGGTTGACCAAGGGAGGAATTTTTCCAGAGACTGAGGGCTTTCTCTTTGCCATACAAGATCAAGTAATAGCAACACGATCGTATCTTAAGTACATCGTGAAAGACCCGAATATAAACACCACAGAATGCCGCATGTGCGGTAAGGCGCATGAAAACATTGAGCACCTAATAAGCGCATGCTGTGTCCTGGCTCCGAAAGAATACACAAACAGACATAACAACGCTGCAAAAATATTACACACTGAACTATGTCACAAGCTGAAGCTAATCGCAGAAAAAACGCCATACTACCAATATAATCCCCAAACCGTACTGGAGAATGATAATTTCTTAATCTATTGGGACAGGGAAATACAAACGGACAAGGAAGTAGCCCATAACAGACCTGACATAGTGGTCCAGTACAAACAAACTAAGACTATTCTGCTAATAGACGTCTCTATCCCAGCACCTGCAAATGTCAGTAAAAAAGAAAGAGAAAAAATAGAAAAATACGCACCACTATCCAATGATATGAAGAAAACGTGGCAAGCGGATTGCGTTAAAGTTGTCCCAATCGTTATCGGAGCTACAGGGGAAATAAGTAGAAATCTGAAAAAACACTTAAATACACTAGACTTACCTTACCAAATACACAGCGAACTTCAGAAGGCGGCAATTCTGGGAACTTGCAATGTCGTCAGGAAGGTGTTGAATAAGCCTGCAAAAGAGATAGAAGAAATAGATTAAACTACAGACAAGCTTACGAAACTTTGTGACTTACCTCACTGGTCGTAAGGAAACCCGTCGCAAGACGTGACCTAAAAAAAAAAAATAAAAAAAAAAAAATAATAATAATAATAATAATAATAATAATAATAATACTGCCATTTGCCAGATTGATGAAAGGGCTTCACCGTTGAACTTAGCTGCGCGTAGAAGACCTGAAACAAAAACAAATATTAACGAAATGGAAGAACAATGGAAAAACAAAGCTATGCACGGAAGATACGCCAAAGCATTAAATGAGACCCACTGTGACAAACAATCATCTACCCTTTACCTTACCCAAGGAAGTCTCATGCCTGAAACAGAAGGTTTTATCAGCTCTATCCAAGATCAAGTGGTTGCAACTAGAAATTACACAAAATACATCCTAAAGCACGAAGTGCCAACCGAGAACTGTAGAATGTGTGGTATATCTCCTGAAACAATACAGCACATATTATCAGCCTGTACTTACCTCGCACCTAAAGATTATCTTAGGCGACATAACCAGGTAGCAGCAATCATCCATCAACAGATCTGCATTGAAAAAAACATAAATAACAGTAGCATCCCCTACTACAAATACGCACCAACTGACATAGTTGAAAACGATAAGTGTAAAATCTATTGGGACACAGACATAATAACGGACCGAGAAGTAAGACACAATCGCCCCGACATTGTAATTATTAATAAAAAAAAACAAAGAGGCCTTCTTAATCGACGTGAGCATTCCACTTGATGAAAATATCGGGCGAGCCAAAACAGAAAAAATTAACAAATATCAAGATCTAGCAAACGAACTGAAGGACATCTACCAATTGAAAGAGGCAAAAATAATCCCGATAATTATATCCGCAAATGGACTGGTAGAAAAAAGCGTCATAAAATACCTAAGTCTTATCGGAGTCAAACATCCAAAGAGGCTTGTCGCACTCGCACAAAAGGCGACTATATTAGGAACGTGCAATATTGTCCGAAAGGTTATGGCACATGGACAAACCGTTGACGAATAAGCCCCGGTTTCTCTATAACCAAATCCAACAACTGTTGTGATTCAAGAAAAAAAAAAAAAAAAAAAAAAAAAAATAATAATAATAATAATAATAATAATAATAATAATAATAATAATAATAATAATAATAATAATAATAATAATAATAATAATAATAATAATAATAATAATAATAATGCGGTGCCAGATCCCATAGCGAGATGCATTTCAGGAATGATGCCATTTTGGAAGACCCGATTTACCATATGTACGGGTAACGCAAAGGTGTCGACTGAATTGGTGTCATTCCGACGGGGAGTGTTTCAGGGTGATTCCCTCAGCCCACTCCTCTTTTGCGTCTCGCTACTTCCGTTATCCGTTGCTTTGCGGAACACAAAGGGATACATGTGCGGTGCTCCTGGCCGTAGAACCCATAAGGTTACTCACCTCTTTTATATGGATGACTTCAAGTTCTACGCGTCGACGAAGAGAGACCTCGACCAAGCTCTTCGGGTAGTACAGGAGTATACTCATGCGATCGGGATGGAGTTTGGGTTGGATAAGTGTGCGACGGTTCAACTTAAGAAAGGACGCCATGCGGATCACGCCGAGGACGCGCAACTTGTAGATGGGAGCATCCTACGACATCTGGATGCCGGAGAGACCTATACCTATCTGGGTGTTCCCCAGGGACACATCCATGATAGTGTAGCAATAAAAGGGTCTCTTCGCGACAAGTATCAGCAACGACTAAGACAAATCTGGAATTCAGAGTTGTCTGGAAAGAACAAAGTCGCTGCTACAAATATGCTTGCCGTCCCTATAATCACTTACTCCTTTGGAGTCATTAAGTGGAACGTGAACGAGTTGCGTGAAATTGACGTGAAAACCCGCAAGATGATGACTCGATACCGAAGCCATCATCCTAAGGCGTCTGTCCAACGGCTTTACTTCCCACGTTATCAGGGAGGCCGTGGACTCTTAAGTTTGGAGTGTTTACACAGACGAATAGTCCTAAGTACCGCGTGCGAAGTAATCAGAGACGAGGATCCCCTGCTATGCATGGTGCGTAACCATGAAACATTTGGGGTGGGGGCATTTCTTTTTAAAGCAGCACAAAGAGCAGCAGATGAGCTCCAAATAGTTTTCGACATAAGTCGGCGGCAGGAAAACTCCATTACACAGTTGACCTGCCAAAGACTTAAAACCACCTTAAAGAATGCAGAGGTAGACTATTTATTACGTCTACATATGGATAAGCCATTGCACAGTGTTTTCTATAAAACCATTGAAAACACTGGCTTATCCAAAAAGCTAAGCTTTGCATTCTTAAGGTCAGGTGCATTAAAGTCGGAAACTGAGGGGTTTATCATTGCTTGCCAAGACGGAGTCATCAACACCTTGGAACACCGAAGTCGCGTGATGGGTATACAGGTTCCTGATACAAGTTGTAGGGCCTGCCATAGGGCGCCGGAGACCTTATATCATTTGCTGTCCGCTTGCGGGCGCTATGCGGTCTCGGCGTATATCCATCGACACAACGCAGCGTTACGGGTGCTGTATTACCATCTAAGGCACTCGTACGGTGTTGATGATGCTCCAGTGCTGCCATATGTCCCCTCTGATATTCCGTCCGTCGTGGAGAATGACAGAACCAGAATATACTGGAATTTCGCATTCCCCACACTCCGGCTTGTAAACGCTAACAAGCCGGATATAGTACTCCTTGACAAAAATGGCAAAATTATGTATGTCATTGAGTTCTCGGCTCCCGCCGAGACGAACATCATTGCCAAGGAAGAAGAGAAACGGACGAAATATCAGGATCTTCTCTTTGACCTTCGCCGAGTGTACCGGGGCTATACAGTCAAGCTAGTGGTTTTGGTAATTGGAGCTCTCGGAGGCGCACGGCAGACACTGCTCTCAGCTCTCAAGACCTTGCCGGCCTGCCGTGACAGGGCAGAGCAACTTGCAGGCAACATGCAGAAAGCAGTCATCCTCGGATCATTGCGTCTACTCAGGGCACACGATGCGGAACACCGTTTCTACTAACCCCGCGGTTGGTGGGGAGTAGAAACGGTAACGGACCATCTGGCCTACTTGCACCCGTGTGAGTCGGAGCCGCGGGACCGCAAGTAAGGCCACCACAAAAAAAAAAAAAAAAAAAAAAAAAAAATAATAATAATAATAATAATAATAATAATAATAATAATAATAATAATAATAATAATAATAATAATAATAATAATAATAATAATAATAATAATAATAATAATAATAATAATAATAATAATAATAATAATAATAATAATAATAATAATAATAATAATAATAATAATAATAATAATAATAATAATAATAATAATAATAATAATAATAATAATAATAATAATAATAATAATAATAATAATAATAATAATAATAATAATAATAATAATAATAATAATAATAATAATAATAATAATAATAATAATAATAATAATAATAATAATAATAATAATAATAATAATAATAATAATAATAATAATAATAATAATAATAATAATAATAATAATAATAATAATAATAACAATAATAATAATAATAATGGCTCACTTGTTTTATGTAGATGATTTAAAATTATATGCGTCATCAGAAAAGGATCTGGATAGACTGATAGAGCTGACAGAGGTATTCAGTAATGATATCAAAATGAAATTTGGTCTTGATAAATGTGCAAAGTTAGTAGCTCATCGCGGAAAACCAAAAGAATATGATAACATTGAAATCGAGAACATTAAATACCTAAACAATGAAAACTATAAGTATCTAGGATACAAACAGAAACTAGTTATCAACAAAAAAGAAGCAAAGAATATACTTAGCCTAACACTCGAGAAAAGAACCAAACACATACTCCGGACAGAACTCACAGCTAAAAACAAAATCAAAGCAATCAACACTTATGCGATACCAGCAACTGCTTATTCCTTTGGAATAATTGGTTGGTCAAACACCGAGTTAGAAGCTCTCAACCGCGTAATTCGTGTACAAATGTCGAAGTATCTAATCCATCATCCTAAAGCGTGCACCGAAAGGCTCTACATCCCACGAAAATTGGGAGGAAGAGGACTCATAGACATCGCACTACTTCACCACAGGCAAATAAATAAATTACGAACATATTTTCGCAGGAAGTCCGCTACATCTTTACTTCATAAAGTCATAACTGAAATTGGAACTTACTCACCGGTAAAATTCAGAGAAGAAACTCATGACTTACCTGACCTCGCTACTCTAAAAAATAAATGGCTATCAAAACCTCTTCACGGAAAATTTCCTAATCACCTTAATCAATCAAAGGCTGAAGCATCGACGGAATGGTGAAAAAAAGGTTACCTATACGGAGAGACAGAGGGATTTATGGTGGCCATTCAGGACAATGTCATAGCAACAAGAAACCACATAAGAACGATTCATGGAGTACAACTTGACAATGATCTCTGTAGAATGTGTAGACGTCACTCCGAGACGATAGAACATATTATAGCAGGATGTACGGTATTAGCACCTACAGAATATTTAAAACGGCACAATTTAACAGCTAATATAATTCATCAACACCTTGCTATTTACTGCAATTTCCTAAATAAAACTGAACAACACTTTAAATATGTTCCATTTCCAGTACATGAAAATGATACATACCTTCTATACTGGGACACGCCAATTCAAACGGATAAACCAATCCCCTGTAATAGACCTGACATTGTCTTAGTAGAAAAAAAGGAAAGGCGGGGTTTTTTCATTGACATCACGCATCCGAACGATCACAACCTAGAAAAAGCTGAAAGAGAAAAAATTTATAAATATTTTGACTTATCAGAAGAATACAGAAACATCCATCAACTTAAAAGTCTTACCATAGTTCCTATTGTCATCTCAGTTACAGGCCTGGTCTCGAGGAACTTGGAATCATACCTAAAACAAATAAATATCACAGATAAAAAAATATTCACGACAATGCAGAAATCAGTGATACTGGAAACCTGTCGTATTGTAAGAAAAACCCTTAACTTACCTTCACAAACGTAAATTGAGAAACCTCAATAAAACCGGTTAAAGTGACTGATTCAAGAGAATCCCACTTTAGCAAAAGCCCTGAATAATGTCTGGCCGAAATGGGCACTGTTTCCAGCAGTGTCTACATCGCTATGGGTAACGACGTAAGACCTATACAGCCAGTTTCGCCTGCATGGGGGGCTATCTAGCCACGGGTAGCACACCCGCAGACCCCAGCAAACCGGTGTGTCGGGTTAGCAGCCCGACATATCGCAGAAAAAAAGAGCTCCCATTACCAGAAGGAGAAACCAGGGCGGGGAGGGATTGCTGGCTGATCCCTCTCGGAACCGTCAGAATGTACAGCCGGTAGGAGGGGAAGGTGGACCAAGCAGCACGCCTCTCCGAGATGATTCTGCAAGGCCACGCACCGAACTGGATCATGAAACAGAACCACCAATTGGTTTGGCTGTTCACTTAGAGCAGCCCGCTGCAGGTGGTCGGGGTAGGCGTACTCGATGGACAAAACGAGATAACCTCGATATCATGCACGCGTACTACCTAGCTACAAACCTAGAAACCAATAAAACCCGATATCGTGACAGACTTGCAGAGATATGGAATGAGCATCATCCAACCGCTACAAAAACCGCACAGCAACTCTCGGACCAAGTGCGATCAATCTTAAATCGCAACGCCCTCTCAGCAGCAGAGCTAAATACACTAAAAGACAATATTAGAGGGCAACTTGTTGCTGCGGGCGATCATTTACAAGCAAGCCCTCGTCGATCGCAAAGACAATCAAGGCGATTAACTCGAGCTGAAATCCAAGAGACACGAGATACTACCAACCTAAGGGAGCTATTCCAGGCAGCCGATTTACAATACTCGGGAATGCTAATGCACCAACGCATACGAATCCCGAAGGTTAATTACAATTTAACAACAAAAAACACAGTAGAAGATGTAAATGCCCTGTTGCTTGATTATCTTGATCCAGCACTAACGCTAGAGGAGACGTGCCATTATATATACTGTGCTGCATTGGTAGTATGTCAAGCCACTGGAGTGCCAATAAGGGAATTTACAAGAACAGAAAATTTTGAAACAAAGGAAACTCCTCCATGGAAGCGTAGACTCCAACAGAAAATAGATGGTATTCGAAAATCTATTGGAATACTGCACAGTTATTTTCATGAACAACAAGTTTCTGCTAAAGTTAAAAAGCAAATAAAACGAATAGCACATGAAGCACGGTTAAAAAGTACTGACCCGCAATATCAACTCAAACTAAAATTATATATGGATAAAATAAAACAAAAAGCTGCTGCACTAGGATGTCGAATTCGCAGGTACAACGAAAGAACCAAACGATACCAACAAAACATAATGTTTAACAAAAACCCTAAGTCATTTTACCGATCTTTAGCAGCTCAAACCAATAAAACAGGACATGCTCCGGAAAAGGACATAATGAAGGAGTATTGGGCTAACATATGGGCGAACCCTCAACAGCATCAAGAAGATGCTTACTGGGTAGGTGAAGAAGTTGAACGTGTTGCCCCCGTGCAAACCATGCAACCCATAGAAATGCAGGAGACCGATATTAAAGAAGCGGTATCTAAGCTTGGTAATTGGAAAGCTCCAGGTTTGGATAACATTCAAGCCTATTGGTACAAAAATCTTACCAACACCCATAAAATTCTAGCAGCACAATTTAACGCAGCCCTTCAGGACCCAGACAAGATTCCACCGTATTTTACTCAAGGAGTAACACATATGCTACCAAAGAACAATGAAACTGAACACCCAAAAAACTATCGGCCAATAACTTGCTTGCCCGTCGTATATAAGATTCTTACCTCAGTGCTAGAGAGTAAAATAAGTAACCATTTAAAAGCAAACAACATTATGGCAAGAGAACAAAACGGATGCCGAAAGTCTAGCAAAGGGAGTGCTGAGTGGTTAATAATAGATTCAATAATAACGAGGCAAGCTGTCAAGAAACGTAGAAATATAGCAGTAGCGTGGATTGATTACCGCAAAGCATTTGACTCTGTGCCTCACTCATGGATACACAAAATTCTTCAAACATACAAAATTGATCCTACCACCCGTGCCTTCCTAAAACAAATTATGACAAAGTGGCAGACTAAACTTAAGGTAAATATTGGCAATGACGGATACATCACTGATAGTGTACCGATAGCAAGAGGCATTTTTCAAGGCGATAGCCTAAGCCCTCTATTGTTTTGCATGGCTCTTAACCCTTTGAGTTATATGCTTAAAGGACATGATTATGGCTACAACATAAGTAGAGAAGATCGAGTAAAGCTAACTCATCTGCTGTATATGGATGATCTAAAAATTTATGCGTTTTCAAAAGAAGAGCTCCAAAGTCAGCTGGAACTAGTATCTGTGTTTAGTCGTGGTATAGCGATGGAGTTTGGTGTCGAAAAATGTGCCTTTATCTGCGCGAGACGGGGTGTGGTCCAGGAAGCCGAAAACATTCAGCTGATGGACAATACCGAGTTTACGGCACTGCCTGAAGAAGAAAAATATAAATACTTGGGTGTAAAACAAGGACTTACTAACGACCAACGGTTAATGAAGGAAGAAATTAAATTGAATCTTCTAACAAGACTAAAGAGTGTTTTAAAAACCTACTTGTACTCCAAGTCCCTGGTTGGCACTATTAACACTTGGGTACTGCCAATTGTTACTCACACTTTTGGAGTTATACACTTGACGAATACAGATCTTGTTGAGTTAGATAGATTAGTACGAACAACTTTAACTAAATTTAGATGTCACCATCCAAAATCATCCAAAAGTCGGCTTTACCTCCCAAGGAAAGTCGGAGGTAGGGGTATTCTTAACTTGGAAATAATACACGAGAAAACAATTCTGAAACTTTATCGGTACTTTACAAATAGTCCAGAAGACATCCATATTGCTATAGTTAAAGCAGACTGCAATTACTCTCCTCTGAACCTTGCATCTGGAAACACACCAATCATACTACATTCAAATCAAACGCTGGAAAATGAATGGACATCCAAAGCTCTCCATGGGCGGTATCCTGCAGCTCTTCAATCAGGAGATGCTGATTTAGAAAGATCGACATCTTACTTAAAAAATGGATCACTTATGCCAGAAACAGAAGGCTTCATAAACGCCATACAAGATCAGGTCATTTGCACAAAAAATTATAGAAAGCACATTCTTAAACAAACTATAGGTGATGACAAATGTAGATTATGTAATAAAGAAGCGGAAAACATACAACATTTGATTGCCGCTTGTACATACCTTGCTTCAAAAGACTACTTAAATAGACACAACCAAGCAGGAGGAATTTTACATCAGGCCATCTGTAAAAAAGAAAACTTAATTAACAAAATTTACCCCTTCTACAAGTATTCTCCGTTATCAATCATGGAAGATAATAAAGTTAAGGTTTACTGGGATACAGAAATCATTACAGATCGTGAAATTAGACATAACAGACCAGACATACTTATACTTTATAAACAACGAAAGATAGCTTTTATTTTAGATATCATAATACCACTTGAAACAAACATCAGAAAAGCTCGAAATGACAAAATCACAAAATACCAAGAATTATCTTACGAAATAAAGGGCATCTACGAACTACGGGATGTGAAGATCATACCAGTAGTAATATCGGCCTGTGGCATAGTGGACAAAAAGCTTTTTACTTACTTACAAGAGCTAGATATCGAAAATGCAAACCATATTATCGCAGAGATGCAAAAATCTGTTATCCTCTCAACGTGTAACACGATTCGAAGGGTTATGGGTCGTGAATAGTCGTTGGTCCAAAGAGACCCCGACTCTGTTTACGCAATACCAACATAAAGTTGTGGAAAAAAAAAAAATAAATAAAAAATAATAATAATAATAATAATAATAATAATAATAATAATAATAATAATAATAATAATAATAATAATAATAATAACTCGGGGATGTTGCTTGCTGGTCAGCTACCGGGAGCCGCCCCTGGCGATGGGGTACGCTCGTCAGTTCTTCTGAACTGAAGGGTAACGGGGAAATAAAATACCCGGGGTGGACAAAAACCAGCAAACCCCGGTTTGGTTGAATGGGCTTGCAACCCATCCTCCCACATGACCGTGAAAATCTTTGCATTCAATACGAGACGAAATAGGTACTCAGGCGGGCCAAGTACGCAGGACTTGGGTCGGAACCGTCGGGATGTTCAACCTGCAAATGACCATGGCAATGAAACTGGACATAGGAACAATACAAATAATGACTTAGTGGAACCCCAAGAACGAAATAATCCACCCCCACAAGCAATTGCTGAGATACGTTGTGCTTCTCCCAATGCTGTAGGGGACCATAGGCATAATAGACGCATGCGCTGGACTCCTGACTTAAACAAATGCGTTATGCGTCTATACTTCCTAGCTACGCGAATGGAAACTGATAAGACCCAATACAGACAGAGACTCCAAGAGCTTTTTGCTGAAGCTCACCCAGAATACGCAAATATTACCGCACAAAGATTATCTGACCAGTGCAGAGTCATCAAAAGAAACAATTTAATAACTCAACAGGAAATAGATGAAATCGCCAATCAGGTACGCACTCAACTGGGAATGATAGCAATGGCTGAAGACGAAATGCCAGTACCAAATAACCCTGGACCAATGCATCAGACCCTCGAAACACCCAATATAGAAGAAAACCTCGACACAACTTTAGAAGACGCCTTTAAATTAAACCTGCTCAAATATGAGGGTATGAACCCTACTCTGAGACCACCCCTCCCCAGAGTTAAATTCAGTAAGGCAACGCCAAAACTAATACAGGAAAAGAATAACATACTTTCCAAAACGATAGAGCAAAACTCTACAATAGAAGTGATTCACTCTTATGTATACTGTGCGGCTATTTCAATCATCGCACAAAATCAAGAAATCAAAAACAAAACATTCACCGCCTTCTCGACCGCCTATAAGCCTGCTTGGCAAAAACGTATAGAAAAAAGAATAGAAAGTATACGCAAAATAATCGGAAGGGTAGAACAATTTTACAGAGGTAATCGCAATAAAAAAGTGATAGAGAATCTCCCAGCAGACCTCAAAAAAACTATTCATGGAAAGAATAATGAACAGCAAAAACCACTAGTGCTTACGCACCTAGACACTCTAAAACAAAAGCTTGCGGTAAATGCAGCACGATTAAAAAGGTACAAAGGAAGCTACAATAGAAGAAGAGGTAATAATTTGTTTGCACGAAGTGAAAAAGCTTTCTACTCATCTCTTCAACAAAATAAGGTCACGGAGGCTCAGCCACCCGACCCAGACACAGTGGAAGCATTCTGGGCAAGCATTTGGTCACAAGAGTACACACATGAAGAGGCACCATGGATCCAACAAGAAGCTGATAGATGTCAAAATATTGAGGAAATGCCTGAAGTACATATAACACAGGAAGATCTAAAGAACGCACTTCAAAAAACTGCGAATTGGAAAGCGCCAGGTGCAGATAAAATTCAAAACTTCTGGTATAAACGATTAACAGCAGTCTACTCACACCTCGTTCGGACTTTTAATAGTGTGCTTACACACCCTAACACTTTTCCCAAGTTCCTAACCGAAGGAACTACTTATCTGATCCCAAAGAATGATTCCATCGGCGATCCCTCACAATACCGTCCAATTACATGCCTGCCAACACTCTATAAAATCTTCTCGGGAATCCTCTGTAGGAAAATCGATGACCACCTGGAGAAAAAGAAAATAATTAGTGAAGAACAAAAAGGGGCAAAAAGGAATGTATTAGGCTGTAAAGAACAACTGATTATTGACTCAGTAGTAACCGAACAAATTCGGCAAGGAAAACGCAATGTATACATGGGCTACGTTGACTATAGAAAGGCCTTTGACTCCATTCCCCACTCCTGGCTATTGAAAGTACTCAGAATTTATAAGATTCATCCTTCCCTAACATTATTTTTAGAAGCTACCATGAAAAATTGGAAAACCACCTTGAAAGTTCGAACTGCATCTGAACAAATAGATAGCGGTGAGATTGCACTAAGACGGGGAATTTACCAAGGGGATTCCCTTAGTGCTCTCTGGTTCTGTTTGGCATTGAATCCGCTATCAAATGCCATTAAACTAACCAAGTATGGAGTAAAAATTAAAGGAAGGGGAGAAGAGTTTTTACTTGCACACCTACTATACATGGACGACCTTAAATGTTACGCCTCAAATGAGAAACAACTCAAAACTATCCTTAGCCTGGTACATAGTATGAGTCAAGATATTGGCATGACTTTTGGTGTGGAGAAATGTGCTACTGTTAAGGTCATTAAAGGTCAACTGCAAGAAATGCCAAACCTTGAATTAATGGAACAGCTAGAGATATCCCCAATATCAGAACCATATAAATACCTCGGCATTGCCCTAACACACAAAATTGAACACAAAAAAGTAAAAGAAAAACTTACAAAGGAATTCCAAAACCGTATGAAAAAACTGATTAAAACGAAGCTAAACTCCAAAAATCTAACGAAGGCTATAAATACATTCGCTATCCCGGTCCTAACATATTCTTTTGGCATCATTAAATGGTCTAATACAGAGTTGGAAGACCTAAATTGGAAAATTCGTACTACATTAACCTCCTCTCGCATGCATCATCCGAAGGCCTGTAAAGAAAGGATTACGATACCTAGAGAACAGGGCGGACGAGGAATCACAGACATAAAACAGCAATGGATGAAACAAATACAAAACATTCGAGACTTCTTTCAAAAAAATTCGCAAAACACCTTGCACCGAATAGTTTCAGATGCGGACAAAAACTTAACGCCTCTTAACTTACAGGACATAAACTATGCACCCATAGCCATGACCGATGAGCAAAAGAAAGATGAGTGGGCACGAAAGGAGCTACATGGGAGATATTATAACCAACTTCATCAAGAGAATGTCGACCAAACAGAATCTTTACGATGGGCAATCGAAGGCAACCTGCACCCTGAATCAGAGGGATTTCTTGTGGCTATTCAGGACCAAGTAATAAAAACTAAAAACTATGCTAAATATATAATTAAAGAAAACATACCAAACGATAGATGTCGCATCTGCAACGCAGCATCAGAGACTATCGACCACATTCTGAGCGCATGCACGTCGCTGGCACCTACAGCCTATACCAACAGACATAACATGGCAGCTAGAATTGTCCACCAGGAACTACTCTTCATGCGGAACCTAAAAAAAGAAAAAAACCCCATACTACAAATACAATCCAAACGAGGTCGAGGAAAATGAAAACTGGAAAATCATGTGGGACAAACCTATCCTGACTGATCACACAATACCACATAATAGACCTGACATCGTACTCGTAGACAAGTCGGCAAAAACAACTTATCTGATTGACATCTCTGTTCCAGGAAACCATAATCTGATGGAGAAATATACGGAAAAAATCCGGAAATACCAACCGCTGAGGGAAGAGATTAGAAACCTCTGGAATATGACGAGGGTCTGCATAATTCCAATAATATTATCAGTAACAGGATTGATCCCTAAAAACCTGAAAGAAAAAATAAAAGAACTGAACTTACCTGAAAAAATAATTGGTGATATACAAAAGGCGGTAATAATTCAAACTCTGTCGATTGCTAGATCAGTTCTCAACAGCGACGCCGGTGGATCTTGAAGCATTTGCTTCCGATGCACAGACTGCCCCCAGGACAACCTGTGAGAAAAAAAAAATAATAATAATAATAATAATAATAATAATAATAATAATAATAATAATAATAATAATAATAATAATAATAATAATAATAATAATAATAATAATAATAATAATAATAATAATAATAATAATAATAATAATAATAATAATTGTACTTCTACAAAAAATCCGAACGAAGTACTTTGCACAAAGCCGTCGTAAAAACTGACAAAAAGGCAACCCCATTGCGTCTTGCAGTAAAAGAACTCGACCACAAAATCACCACAAATGAACAACTACTTGAACAATGGAGGACTAAAGCTCTGCATGGCAAGTACCTGGCAAAAATCGAACACGAATCAATAGACACTGCCGCGTCTTTAACTTACCTTTCATATGGCAACATATTTAATGAAACGGAAGGATTTATTAACGCGATCCAAGACCAGGTAATTGCAACAAAATCCTACAAAAAAGTATCCTCAAAGAAAACCTGGAAAACGTAAAATGCAGGGTCTTTAATTCCGCAGAAGAAAACTTGGACCACATTACTGCTGGTTGTACCGTGCTCGCACCGAAAGCATATCTGGATCGACACAATAGAGTTGGCAAAATAATTCACCTGAAATTATGTGAAAAACTAATAGGAATGACAGAAGCGACTCCTTATTATGCATATGAACCCCCAGCAGTGTGTGAAAATGATGACGTGCGAATTTACTGGAACAGGAAAATACAAACAGACAGAACTATTCCCAATAATATACCTGACTTGGTGGTGACATTTAAGAAGGAGAAGAAAACTTTTATTGTAGATTTTGCCGTTCCGTTAGCTACGAATATATCTAAAACACATGCTGAAAAAATTAACAAATATTTACCACTACGGGACGAAATTACTGAGATGTGGCACATGGACTCCGTGACCATCGTACCCATCGTGGTTGGAACCTTGGGTGAAATCCCTAAAAAACTAAAAGACAGTCTATTAACACTTGGTATAGAATGGGACCTATACAAACCGATACAAAAATCAGTGTTGTTGGATACATGCAGCATTGTAAGAAGGGTTATTGGCCTAAAATAGAATCATCTTGTCATCCGTTGACCGATGAATTCCATAATGATGCCACTACTAAATGTAGTGTGTTACCTGAAAATAATAATAATAATAATGGGCTAGCAACCCATGTTCTCTGAAAGACGTGCTCCTGTAACACGCAGCCAAGCCTCGAATGCTGGAGGAGGAGGCACTGCTCCTTCCAGCGGGACTGCACAGCGCCTAGTCGGAACCCGTGAAGCGAGTGGCGCGATTCGGCGAAGAGAAACCACAAGGTCCGCAAGAACCCGAACAGTGGAAACGGGCTTGGAATCTCAAAATGAAATTACCGCCACAACCACTAGGGCACAAGGACGTATGCGCTGGACAAGAAATATGCAAATAGAACTTATGCGTGCATACTATATTGCCACTGATTTAGAGACCAACAAAACCGGCTTTAGAGGCAGACTTGAAACTATCTGGAAAGAGAAACACCCTGACACCATACTTAATGCTCAAAGACTTTCAGACCAAGTTAGATCAATTCTAAAAAGAAAAGCGCTTACGGATGCTGAATTAGATAACATTAAAAGAGAGATGAGACGCAGAAGCATCGTAATCAGAGTCAGCAATATACAACCGTTACAAGAAGATGACCTACAAAATAACTCAGAAGAACAAGCAGAGGTAGACGTTGAGCTTTTGACCCTTTTTCAAGAATTTGACATTAAATATCAAGGACTGCCACTTGAAACCAGACCAAAACTACCAAAAATCAGACTCAATAAAGAGCTTCGTAGCGTAGCTGCCAGAATGAGTAGAACGCTGACCAACAGCGCAGAAGAAAGTACATCCATTCTTGAAACCTGCCACAAAGTGTACTGTGCCGCCGCAGCAATTAGCAGCCTTTTTTCCAAATCACCCTCGGAAAAACCGTTAAAAGAATAATCAAAGCCACCTTGGGAAAATCGTCTACAAAATCGGATAAACACAATAAGATCAAAAATAGGAATACTTCATACTTACCTTCATGCCGCACAGCCAAGCAAAAAAGTGAAGAAAAAAGCAATTATCATCGCAACGCAAAATAAAGTAAAAAGCAGAGACCCATCCCTCAAACAAAAACTAACTATACTGCTGGATACTTTAAAGCAAAAAATTGCCGCTTTTGCAAATAGTCAGGAGATACAAGGAAAGGACTCAGAGGTACAGTCAAAATAAACTCTTCTCTCAGGCCCCTAAAAGATTCTACCAAAATCTGGAAAAGGAAACGAGCACAGAACCGACAACTATACCAACGGAAACAGATATGACTGCCTTTTGGACAAGCATATGGAGCAACGGCATACGACATGATGAAGCTGCACTTTGGATCCAAAGGGAGAAACAAAAGCTTGAAAACCTACCAGAAATGCCCAACACAACCATTACAACAGCAGACGTTAAAATATCAATTAAAAAACTAAAAAATTGGACAGCTCCTGGAGTTGATGGGATATTTAATTATTGGTGGAAAGTCCTGGACTGCTTTCATCAAAAGCTCGCCGAACATCTACAGCAGGCATTAAATAACCCAACTCTAATCCCCAATTATTTTACACTAGGCATTACGCATATGATCCCCAAAGGTGGTGACACGAGCGAACCCAAAAACTACCGCCCAATTACTTGTCTTCCAGCCATATATAAAATTATTACATCCATAATTACATCAAAAATAAACTTATATGTAAAGAAATATAATATTTTGGCATGGGAGCAAAATGGATGCAAACAAAAATCTAGAGGCACCAAAGAACTTTTAATCATCGACAACATAATAACCAAGCAGGTAAAGACAAAAAACCGCAGTTTGTCAGTTGCTTGGATTGATTATCGTAAAGCTTTTGACTCGGTCCCCCATTCCTGGCTTAAAGAAACTTTAAGAATCTATAAAATTGATCCAAAAATAATAACCATGCTTGAACACCTAATGACATCCTGGAGGACTAAGCTAAACCTTAAATCATATTTAACTAAAGAAATAAAAATTTGCAGAGGTATCTTCCAAGGTGACAGCCTAAGCCCTTCCTGGTTCTGCCTATCGCTCAACATGCTTAGCAATATGCTAAATCATAATGTAGCGGGATATGCTTTAGATGGTGATACAAAACTAACCCATCTATTTTACGTTGACGACCTAAAGGCATACGCAAAGAACCCGGAACAGCTAAAAGGCCAACTAGAAATAATAAAAACCTTCAGCGACACAATCAGAATGGAGTTTGGTATCGATAAATGTGCAGTCCTACACGCTAAGAGAGGAAAAATTGTCAACTCTGAAAACACCGTACTGATGGATAATACAACAATCCCAGCACTCGCATTCCAAGCGCAATATAAATATTTAGGTTTCTATCAAGACCTCACTTTAAATATACCAGAAAATAAAGCTAGAATTAAAAACGAATATTTTAAAAGGGTTGAAATTATAATGAAAACAAAACTCAATGCCAAAAACAAAATCACAGCCATTAACACCTGGGCCCAGCCAATTATGAGTTACGCATTCGGGATACTTAACTATTCGACGACCGAACTACAAGCCTTAGATCGCCAGTTAAGAACAATACTTACAAAGCACCGGACGCATCATCCAAACTCTGCTACGGAGCGACTTTACCTTCCGCGACTTCAGGGTGGAAGAGGTCTTATAAATCTTGAAGAATCCTGCAAGAAACAAAATTCTAAACTATCAAAATACATGAGATCAAAAGACTTACCTGTCTACCGAAGCCTAACCAAGATTGACACTGGATACTCCGCTTTGAACTTAGCTGGCCCTTTTCCTGAAATAGAAAGCTTTCATCAAACGCTTAAAACCAAATGGCAAAGTAAACCAATGCATGGGCGGTTCTGTGTGAACTTACATAAGGATGAAATTGACACGAAAGCAAGCAACACGTACCTTACTTCTGGGTATCTCTTCCCGGAAACAGAAGGCGCTTTCATCGCTATTCAAGATCAAGTAGTCTCCACTAGATGTTACAAAAAGCACATCCTAAAACAATTAACTGAATCTACTTTATGCCGCCTATGCAACCGTGAGCAGGAGTCCATTCAACATCTTATATCGGCTTGCACGCAGTTGGCCCCAACCGCCTACATGAGCAGACACAACAATATGGGTAAAGTGTTACACCAATACATTGCACAAAAGGCGGGCCTAACAAGCAATGAGACTCCGACATACAAATATGAGCCGCAGGCCCTATTAGAAAACCCTGACACAAAGATCTACTGGGATACAACAATCTGTACAGACCGACCAGTACCACACAACAGACCAGACATGATAGTTATAGAAAAAGATACAAAAAGATGCATAATAATTGACTTCTCTATACCTCTGGACGACAACATAATAAAAACCTACAAAACAAAAAAAGAGAAATACCAGGTACTGGCTGATGAAATTCAGGATATGTGGCGCATGCAAACAGTAACCATCAAACCAATTATTATCTCGGCAAATGGACTTATCAGCAAACAAACAGTCAGACATTTGGATGAGCTGAAAGTTTCGCCTCAAGCCATTAATTGGATGCAAAAAGCTGTTATTCTCGGAACAACAGCCATTGTACGAGGCACCCTCTCTAAACGCTAACCTCTGTAACCTTGAGAAATCCGGTTACTGAGTATAAAATCCACCGTATGGTGTGCTCAACAAAAAAAAAATAATAATAATAATAATAATAATTAATAATAATAAGGGCAAGGAGGCGCACAAGAACAACGCCTGGGTATTAGCAACACTCCCCTTTACCCCAGCTGCAAGGGTCAAATCGGATCGGCAACCTGCAAAACAGGTGACCCGCGAGGACGAAAATCTACTTCTAAATGTCGACCGGGGGCTGGCCAGGGTAACCTCCTGCCAGTCCCTAAGACTCGGTTCAGGACGCGGAGGATCGAGAGGGCCCCCACGACCGACCCCGTCGGATGAGGGGTCAAAGGCAAGGTGGAGGGGCCCAGCCGGATGGATTGCCCGATGACGACCGCGATGACCAAGGACGCTTTGAGTGGACCAATGATCTGAGAGATGACTTGCTGGAATGCTATGAGAGCAGTAGCCCAGGTCGAAGGGGATATATGGCTCGTATGCATGAGCAGTGGAATGTTATGCATCCTGAGCATAATACATTTACTGCTCAGAGCCTGCGAGACTATGTATCCTACCTTCGGCGAAGGGGATATGTAAGAAGACCTCAACAGCCGGCAGTACCTGTGGTACAGGAATTGCAGGTACATGTGGCTGAAGAGGTACTTCCCATTGCACCAGAAGAGAGTCTTCAAGACCGCAGGGCGCTACACAAGATAAAGCGCCCGAAGCCACAAGACCTAGCTAGAGCGGACGCAGAGCTGTTGAATACTCTAACAGAAGAAGCTGACATCTGGCGCATTAATTGCCTCGTCTACGAGGCAGCTTGCTCCGTGTCGCCCAGGGCGCCCAATAGGGACCCCTGCGGCGACAGGGCGCAACGCCGAGTGAAGAAGAAGGAAGCAAAAATCCTCTCAGCAAGGCAGCACGCATCCCGTATACAATGTGTGGTGTGTGTAGTGGAATACAAATTGGCAGGCAGGCCTTTTACGCCAAAAGTGCGCCAATAGCGGCCAACCTGCAACGCACCAAACCGAACCGAACCGAACCGAACCGAACCGAACCGAACTGAACACACTGAACGAAGCACTGTTGCAGACCGTCAAGCAGCAGTGCTGCGAAAGGATACGGATGTTAGTGACTGCCAAACAAAATCTAATTCGGCCGGCGAGGGGTATTTCGGAAAATAAATTATTTTTCGAAAACCTCAGTCGCCTATTTCAGACGCCGCCGAGGATTATTAACGATCCTCCGAACGCTGAGAGGGTGGAAAACTTCTGGAGGGGTATTTACGAGGTAACTCGGCCGCTCAACGTAGACACACCAGCCCTGGCACAGTTTGAAACCTTCGTGAGGGGGTTTCCACCACCTGAGCAACTGTGCCCACCAATAACCGTGGAGGAAGTTCGAAGTGCTCTTACGGGTGCTAAGAACTTTGCTGCCCCTGGGCCTGATGGAATTAACACCTACTGGTGGAAAAAATTTCCATCAACCCATGAGGCCCTTGCCCGAATTTTTAACTCCTGGGTTAATGAGGGGCAGCCAATCCCTCCCTGGTTTATTGAGGGGCGAACCGTCCTTCTCCCCAAGAACGGAGACTTGTCCGACCCAAAGAACTATCGCCCGATAATATGTTTAAATGCCTGTTACCAGATTTTTACGCGACTCTTGTACCAGCGGATACTCCAAGCCATGGGTCCCGTGTTTAGTTGGAGTGTTTACACAGACGGATAGTCCTAAGTACCGCGTGCGAAGTAATCAGAGACGAGGATCCCCTGCTATGCATGGTGCGTAACCATGAAACATTTGGGGTGGGGGCATTTCTTTTTAAAGTAGCACAAAGAGCAGCAGATGAGCTCCAAATAGTTTTCGACATAAGTCGGCGGCAGGAAAACTCCATTACAGAGTTGACCTGCCAAAGACTTAAAACCACCTTAAAGAATGCAGACGTAGACTATTTAATACGTCTACATATGGATAAGCCATTGCACAGTGTTTTCTATAAAACCATTGAAAACACTGGCTTATCCAAAAAGCTAAGCTTAGCATTCTTAAGGTCAGGTGTATTAAAGTCGGAAACTGAGGGGTTTATTATTGCTTGCCAAGACGGAGTCATCAACACCTTGAAACACCGAAGTCGCGTGATGGGTATACAGGTTCCTGATATCCATCGACACAACGCAGCGTTACGGGTGCTGTATTACCATCTAAGGCACTCGTACGGTGTTGATGATGCTCCAGTGCTGCCATATGTCCCCTCTGATATTCCGTCCGTAGTGGAGAATGACAGAACCAGAATATACTGGAATTTCGCATTCCCCACACTCCAGCTTGTAAACGCTAACAAGCCGGATATAGTACTCCTTGACAAAAATGACAAAATTATGTATGTCATTGAGTTCTCGGCTCCTGCCGAGACGAACATCATTGCCAAGGAGGAAGAGAAACGGACGAAATATCAGGATCTTCTCTTTGACCTTCGCCGAGTGTTCCGGGGCTATACAATCAAGCTAGTGGTTTTGGTAATTGGAGCTCTCGGAGGCGTACGGCAGACACTGCTTTCAGCTCTCAAGACCTTGACGGCCTGCCGTGACAGGGCAGAGCAACTTGCAGGCAACATGCAGAAAACAGTCATTCTCGGATCATTGCGTCTACTCAGGGCACACGATGCGGAACACCGTTTCTACTAACCCCGCGGTTGGTGGGGAGTAGAAACGGTAACGGAACATCTGGCCTACTTGCACCCGTGTGAGTCGGAGCCGCGGGACCGCAAGTAAGGCCACCCAAAAAAAAAATAATAATAATAATAATGATAATAATGATAATAATATCTTTATTCAAGGATAGAAATATACAAGAAAGAGCCAGAGTGCAGTTTACAGAATTTTGGAAATACTGCAAACTGATTTTTACACTTATCCCTGAGAATTCTTTATAAAAAAGTCTAAAGTATTAGTACATTGTAAAGATAATAATATAAAATAATATAAAAGGTAACTAACCAACTACTTATGTTAAGAAACGGAACACGGTATATCTAATATACCAAGTATACAATAGGTACGAGTAGACCTCGTCAGATGTCTATCAGGGGAAATGAATCGTACCCTGCCCCCCGTAGATTCCAGGTACGCTCCGACCCGCAGAGTTAGCACCTGTCTAGGGTCCCTTTCCCAGTGTTACGGGAGAAGACCACATCGATATGAAAGGCGGAGAGAATGGACCTCGGTACGGTGATCATAGCGTAGGTGGCAACCCTTTCTTTTAGGGATAATATAAAAGACAGCTGTTGCCTTACAGTATGGCGTTGGCTCGTCAAAGGCTAGAGGAGAAAAACCTTGATTAAAAATCCTGGGCCTCCAAGTAGGGGGTTGAGGCATTAGACTGGTTCTCTAATACTTGAAAAACAAAGCAATTACCAAAAAGCCTAAACAAAGCCTCGGAGCAATAGATGGAAATTCTCAAAGACGAAAAAAGCAAAGACAAAGGACTATGAATATAGCTACATGGAACGTACAGGGAGTGAATCAAAAGTTGGACCTTATTGCAACCGAAGTGCAGAATTGTAAGATCGATATTATTGCACTTACAGAGACAAAAAAGAAAGGAACAGGTACGAATAGTGTCGGCAATTTCGTCCATATATTCACTGGAGTCCCAAAAGAAAGAAGAGCCAGAGGGGTATCCTTATTAATAAAGAAAAACCTAAAAAATAAGATTACCGACTACGATTGCATTAGTGAAAACATACTTCGAGTGAACATGAAGATGCTTGGTCATAATATAAGCATAATAGCAGTCTACGCACCATCAGATGACGAAAAAGTAGCTACAAAACATTTGTTCTTTGACCAACTTGATGAGACTATCACCAAAATCGGTAATACCAGAGAAATAATTATGCTTGGCGATTTTAATAGCCGAACTGGTTGACAAACCCAGAGCAAAGTGATAGGACCATTTGGAGAAGAAGTAACAAATGATAATGGCTTGAGACTGATGCAATTGTGTGAAACCCACAACCTAAAAATAAATAATGGTTTTTTTTAGCCAACAAGAAATCGAAAATTGATTTAATAAGTATTAGAAAGAGCCAACGGAACCAGCCCAACTTACCAAATCTATTAGGAAACCTAGTGTTAAGAGAGCAACGTTTATTCCAGAATAGCACTTCAGTATCCGAACACGCATGTGTTTTACAAAATAGTACAAATTGTTAATTAAATATTATATTTGATCGGCGTCTACCGCATTGTAACAAAACGGGATTTGAATATAAATGGTATAGTCCAAATTATACGCATTTGTAATGACGTCATTTTTGTTTATTTTTGTTTGGTATATCATAAACAGCGGTGACAATAAACTTTAAAATAAAGTAGTGTCTATGATTAATTAATTTTTTAAATAGGTAGGTAATTGGTTATGTGAAGTATCCGTCACTGTCAATCAAAAACATGAGTTTGTCAACTTATCGGAAATTATTTTAAAAAGTTGTAAAATGCCGAGAAACAAATATAAAAGGTATAATGAACAATCGCAGCTAATAATTTTAAATATATTGGCTTTTTTTCAACTGGAACGGGAACAAGTCCGAAATGGAATCGCACTTCAATTTGAAAATGTTATACAGCGAGCCGATGCAACAAAATTGAGCCCAACAACGATAGTAAATATAAAAAAGAATGAGATAAAATCAGACCAGGATGTCTGCCACGTCAAAAACTGCAAGAACCAAAAGTACAACATATTTCAAAAATAAAATTCGGGACACAATTTATTGTATGTTTGCCAGAAAAGAATACGCAACATTGCACAGAGGGCTCCCGAAACCAATTTTTGGCCAAAACCAATTTAGGCATAATTTTACTCCCGGTTTTTATAAAAACCGGTTAAAAATGACTTGATAATAAACTTGTTCACTCAATTTGCCAAAAAGAAAAGATTTTTCAATTTACTGGTCATAGGCGTACGTTGCTTTTTTTAAAGTTAAAGAAAATATTATCTATTCTATCTATCTATTTAGCTTTCCTCAATCCACCTTTGGACGTAGGCTTCCCTCAATATCTTTCACTCTTCTCTGTCTGTCGCCGTGTTGATCCATCTAGTTCCCGCGTGTTTCTTCAAATCGTCCGCCCATCTCTTTTAGGGTCTTCCCCTACTTGTTTTATTTTCCCAAGGTCTCCAGTTTACAATACATTTGTTCCGTCGATCGTCTTTCTGTCTGATATTATGACCGGCAAATTTCCATTTTAATTTTGCTACTTCTCTGATATCCCTTACTTTTGTTTTATTTCTTATCCATTTATTCCTTTTTCTATCTCTTAACTTTACATGTAACATTTGTTTTTCTACTGACCTTTGGGCTTTTGTTACCTTATCCATGTTTTATTTTGTAATAAGTGTACAGGTCTGGGATCCATGGATAAGTACATAAGTTGGTTATACACTACTATACATACTCGTTTTGAGGTACAAAGAATATTTTTGCTGCCCAGACCAATCTTAAACGTCTCTTGATTTCAGCTGTTTGGTTTTCTTTTTTTAGTTTAATAATTTGTCCCAGGTATATATATTCCTCTACTTGTTTTATTTTGATATACGTCAAATTTTGTTGTTAGTCTACCGGTAAATATTTTCGTGAAAAGCTTATAAATTACATTGAGGAGTGTTATAGGTCAAGGTTTTTGGGTCTGTTCTATCGCCTTTCTTGTGTAGAATAATGGTTATGGATTATTTCCAGTTGTTTGGGATTATTTTTTCTTTTAGTATTTTATTCAGGAGGATATGAAGATAATGGGATATTATAGTTTTCATAATATAATGATCTAAAAACTATCTGACAGTAGACTTACATATAGACAATACATTACTTAATTTGTCCAAAAATATAGAATTTTCGAATTACTAATCATAGGCGTACGTTGCTATTTTAAAAACTAAAAAAAATATTAAAATAATTGTTTCATTAAGTCTTCTGTATGTACAGAAAGACGCCGACCAAAAAAAAAGGTGGGTAGATGATTTTGGAAAATATCTAAGATTAATGAAGAAAAAAAGTTAGATAGGATTCGCCAAGTTTTGAAAGTCTGTACCCTTATTGGAGCCGCCATATTGAATTTTGGAAATCTGACTAAACATTCGTATTCAGCGACCTTAAAAGCCCCTCTGTACCAAATTTGGTTTCAATCGTTTCATTTTTCTAAATCATGATCTATGGATAATTTTTTGTAAAAAGAGGGAGAGAAAAAAATAAGATAAAACATGTGTTATTGCAATTGGCGTATAATATCATTTTTTCGTGGGGTATTTTTGTAAATTTTCTAAAATTTTACCGGTTTTTTACCAGAAAAAAAGTTTGACGTGCTAACGCAATTATTACAACAGATTCAGATTTAGTGCGATAAAATACTATAGAATATGATTATTTGATCAAAAGTATATACCTTACTTATTTGTCTTTTGTGTGGCTGTGATCAATTGTTAGCACTAGTTAAGTATTAACTTTAGAGTTAATTGTTTTTAAAAAAAATTATTTTGCGTAACAATAGTGCGATCTTAAGTCTACAGAAGCTTTGCTGGGAATGGTTTAATTTTCTCCTAACAATTCATATAATAGTAAAAAAAGTGAGTTAGCAAACACCTGTGGCTATAAAAATGCTTATCTAATATAATAAAAATAATATTATGTGAATATAACTCCTCCCTCCTTAGGTTTGAAAATCACGGAGTTGAAGACGGAGTTGTTTTCAGGCTCAACTTCAGAGTTACGGCTGGATTTTGCTTCATCAGGTGGTTGGTTTTTCTTGACGTTTTATGTCGGCAAGACTTCATTGAAACTCCATTTTTTCAAAAGTAAAATATCATCATGGCTATGACAATCATAATGATAACTGAAGTAACGTAAGACGTGATGTGGCTGGCATGAAATTCATTTTGAATCTTGATTGGTTTTAATTTATTGGCAATATCATTTAATTTATAGATAATAAAATTTCTGGTTGCTTAAATTTTTGGAATTCAATATTTGGTAAGATCAGTGGTCTTCCTTTTATTAATTGGTTTTCGTTTCTGTATTTTCGATTTGCAACTGTTACTTCACATGATTGTGGAATTCTAATAAAAATCGGTTTACTAGTTCCAATATATTGACTAGTGCGGCATTTTGTGTGGACCATTTCAGTTTTGGCTGGCATCACCAGTAGTTGGTCTTGTGCGATTTGTTCGATTATTGATTCTTGCAGATTGATGTTAAACACAGGGCAGTTTTGTGGTTGAAAGCCCTCTGTGAGTCTAAGGGTGCAATTGTCATCGGTGGTGAATCGTTCTTGGCAGTAGTACGTTTCTTCTAATTGTGGGCAGGCTTCTTCATGGAACTGATTTTTCTGTAAGCTTCGTGCCAAAAAAGGGTATCGAGGTACGAAAATTTGGTTATTTTGGATAGTAGGTCTTAATTGGTAAAATGTATATGTTTCGGGTTTAATAATTGGGACATGAATTGCAAAAATTAATTTTAAGTTTGAAAAAGTGATTTGTGTACCCAAAAATTGATAGTAAGTTAAGACATTATTAAAACTTGGAATTTGACTAGGTTTGTAAATTTTCTTTAAATATTCCATCATTCGAATCAGTTCAGTGCCTGAAATAATTGAGTTATGCAAAGTGTTTAATTTTGCAAAAATTATTGCATCTCCTAAATTATCGACAAAAGTAATAAGATTTTGGCAATCTAAATTGATTTGTGATAACAAATTTTGGAAAGTAAAATAGATATTTAAATCTCGAATTGTTGTTCCCATATAATTTTGTAATCTTTTTAAACTGTTTTCTAATTTATTTTGGTTACTACTAAGAACTGTTAAGGTTTTGTTATAATCTTGAATTAAGGTTTTTGATAACGAGATTTGTAAATTCATTTCTTGAACAATAGTTTTTTGATTTTTCTGCAAGTGAGATATTGCTTGTTCGTAACGTTCACCATCTTCGGAATCGAGGGTTCCAAAAGTCATTTATTAATTTTTCCGACAACATTAATTAAACCTGGTTTATTCCTGATAACAGGGTGCAAATTTAAAATTTTATTTTGAGTGGTTTGTATTAAATATTCCGTTCTCAAAAGTGAGCTTTCGGAAAGACTGTTTAAAGATATCGGATTATTTTAGTGTTAATTTGTATTCTTGTCTTTTAAAAAGTTTTGTTTAATCATTGAGAAATATTTTTTAATTTTTGAAAATTGATTGATTATTGATTGAAGATCAATATAATGCAAAAAAGTATGTTTTGTATAAATTTGTTTTGAGCTACCTAATTGGATAGGAAGAAGGGGGTTATTTAAGGTCGTAATTTGCACGTCATCATTGCTGCTGACTGCTATTAGTGACGTCATTATGACTGCTACTATGAGGGCGTTCCTCGGGAGTGTCATTTTGAACCTGTAAAGAAGATTTCTTTTTAGTTTTTGGTTTTCGCGCACTCGGTTTATGATAAGTGCCTTTTATAGTGAAAATCTTTTTAGGAGTTTGTCTTTTTACTGCGGTTTTTGTAAATTTGGGGTCATCTTTTGATCTCGATTTTGTTTGTATGTAGGCGTCAGAATGATTTAAGAAATCTGGGGGGTCCGATCGTTTTTCGTTTGCCTTGTTTATGTTTTTCTCTTTAACTTGCTGGTTTGTTTCTTTTATTTTTTCGCATAATTTTTGAGTTGTTTCTTTGTGCTTTTGGACATAGTCTGAAACGATGGCTGCGTTCGATATGCTAAAGGGGTCGATATTACTTATATGCCCTTTTACCACTTCAAAAGGGGTAAATTTATATACAGAGTAAATAAAATTATTATAACCAAAGCATGCGCGTTCTGCGCTCGATTTTGGATTATCTTCCTTTAAACATCTAAATGCTTCAATAATGGAATCTTTCCATAGGGCTATTTGAATTCGAATTTTTGGCGGTTCCTATATGAAGTTGGATTTTATGTAATTTGCAAAAATCTTGAACGTCCTTATTTTTAAATTCAGTTCCTGGGTCAACGGTTATTTTTAAAGGTAAGCCGTGGTGGCTTGAGAAGGTCAGTAATGCATCTGTGACTATTGTACCGGTCAAGGTCTTTAAAAGGTACGCCTGGCCGTATCGAGAAAATGTGTCGTACAGCGTTAAAAATATTTCTTTTAATATGCGAAATGAGTCAACATGTACATGATCAAATGGTTTTGAACCCGTGGGCGTCAAGTTAAATTTGAAGATATTGATGTTTTCATTTCGTTAATGCCTCTATGACATGTTTTTATGGTATGATACAGGGTGAGTTTTTCTTTTTGTTCCTCTCTTATTTCTATATCTACTAATAATTTTGGGCAATGTACTATTTTGTAAGATGCAATTTTAAAGATATTTTGGACAGTTGTTGTAAATAATGGGGCCAAAATTGAGGTTCTAAAGAAAATACCGTATCATTGTTTTGGTTCTAAGAATTCTTTCATAAATTTAATTATGTCTTGCTGTGCATCATTGGCAGTTAGTGTAACGTAATATCTCGTATTTTCAAAAACTTTGTCAAAAATAAAAATTGCATCTTATCTGTATCGCTAATAGTCATTATAATTTGATTTTTATATTGATTCAGGGGTCTTTCCGATATTGGTATTGCCAATATTGGTTCTTCAGCTGATGAGTGAACACTTTCTCCATCTGAATTTTCATCCTGGGATTGATTATTTGATTGATTTTTTGATATTCTCTTTGATTGATTTGATATTGATTGATTATTGTCATTATTATTGGTATTGGGTGATTCTTCTGGTTGGTTTTCGGATTCTAGCGGTGTTACAAAGCTTTCTGGTCTGTCCAAGAATTCTTGTATGACATCATCGGAATCTCCCGCATTATTTTGTACTGAAGCCGTTTCCAAGGCATTGAGGTCTACTGGGTTTCTAGACAATGCGTCGGCTGCGTTATTGGATTTACCTTTTATATATTTTATTGAGAAAATATATTCGTCTAATTTTAATCTCCAGCGTACGAGTCTCGAATTTGGTTCTTTTAAGTTCATAAGCCAAGTAAGTGGTTGATGGTCGGTATACACGGTGAATTCTCTACCAAATAAGTATGGTCGAAAATATTTACATCCCCATACTATTGCTAAACATTCTTTTTCGATCGTTGCAAAATTAATCTCTGCAGGGTTTAATGTTCTTGATGCATAACAAATTGGGTGTCCATTTTGTGACAAAATGGCCGAAATCGCATAGTTCGATGCATCGGTCGTCATTTCAAACGGTTTAGTAAAATCGGGATATGCAAGTACTGGTTCTGAACATAAAATAGTTTTGCAAATATTAAAGCAGTCTACAAATTCTTTTGTGTGTTCCACTTTATTATTTTTCTTTAAGCAATTAGTCATTGGTTTTGTGATTTTCGCGAAATGTTTAATAAATTTTCGATAATAGCCTAATAAACCTAGAAATGATTTGATTTGATTTTGGGTTTTTGGTATTGGAAATTTTGCTATTGCCTCTAGTTTCTTTTTATTTGGTTTAATTCTTTCTGTTGTAACAACGTGACCTAAAAATTCGCATTCTTTTTGTAAAAATTCTGATTTATCCAACTGAATTTTTAAGTTTCGTCTCGGAATTTTTGAAAAATTAATTTTAGGTTATTTATATGTTCGGTGAGGCTTGTACTGAAGCAGATACAGTCATCCATGTAAATCATGCAAATTTTGTTCTGGAGGTCTTTGAGGACTTCATCCATGGCTCGTTGGAAAGTAGAGGGTGCATTTTTAAGTCCGAAAGGCATTCTCAAATACTCGTAATGACCATTTTCTACGTTAAAGGCTGTCTTCTGAATAGAGTTTGTATGCACAAGACACACACCCTTTCGATAGCTTTAGGCGCTGGTTAAACTTTTAACGCATTAAGGATAAAAATGGAAAATAACGCGAGAACCATACAAAATGTCGATTGACACCTACCTTGCTATTTCTCGGCGGTACAAATTCCATTCACTGGGCGTCCAGGCTTCTACCAGACTCCTTGAGTTGATCGAAATCACTGTGAGAAGTTGAGGTAACGGACTGGAATGATTTTAGAATTGATTGGCACTAATTGCAAATGATTGAATTGTAGTTTTTGAAACCGAGTAAAAACACGCCGGTTTCAATATGGAGGTTACGATGATCTCTCTTGTCATCGCGCCGGTGGGTTGCGCACTTTCTATCCGCGCACTTTGCGGTGTCACGTGACAACCTGTATGGTTCAGTGCAACGGAATAATTAATATTTAGGAAAATTAACTAAGTATTTTTCGTCTTGCACGTACAGAGTTTGATTGTATTTCTATGTGATGAAAACCACTAGCGAGGTCTAAAGTGGTGAAATATTTAGCTCTACCTAATTTATCGAGTATATCTGATATATTGGGAATTGGATATCGATCTGTAATTGTTTTTTCATTGATTTTGCGGTCTTTGGAACAATCCATATTGGAGATGACCAAGGACTGCATGATGGTCTAATAATATTTTTGTCAAGCATTTCTTGAATTTGTCGTCTGACCTCTTCTTTGTGTATGTATGGGTAGCGATATGACTTTGTATGTACCGTTATTTCATCGTTAGTTTTTATTTCATGTTTTACAGCGGAGGTAAAAGATTGTTTTTCTCCATCTTTATAAAAGATGTCCGAAAATTCTCGACATAATTTGGTAATTTCTCTTTTTTCTTCTATATTCATGTGATCTGTTCTATTTAAGTGATCTATTTCCTTTTTTATTGATTGGTTTGATATGGGTATCGATTGATCTGATTGGCTATAATTTTTAATGACCGATTCAAATGTAAACATTTCAAAATAATTTTCTTCGAAGGGTTGAACTCTTAGGGGTTGTTCGAAAGTAAGGGATAAATTTCGATCAGTGGGGTTTTGAATCTCTACGCATGCCCATCCATCTTTGGCATTTGTTATTATTGGCGGTATTAAAAAATTACCAATTTTATTTCCATTCGTTAATATTTCGCCCTCGTCTATAGAAACGGGTATTAATTTTAAAACCTTTTCCTTGGGTCCTAATGCTACTGTTGAACTTGTGTCAAAAGTTTGTCGATATATGAATGGTATTTTTACATTTGATCCAATCAATTGTTGGTTAATGATGTCCAGGTTGATTTCAAGTTGTCTGAGGTCGTTTATACCTATTGCACCGTCGAAAAAATCGTGGAAGTTGAATAAAACGAACTTAATATATGTGTTACAATTAAATTCTGCAAACGCAGGGATTTCTGCTTCAAACTGCGTTTCGGTGCAACCTGTTGCCGTTTTAATTTTATTTCGTTTTCTAAAAATACAATTTGGAAAAAATTCTTCAGCGATTGATGGTCGAATAACCGAACGACAACTTCCTGTATCGATTAATAATTTACATTTTGGATCTTTAATTTCGATATAAGGAAGTGCGCTGTTGCTAGAGCTATTTATTTTTACTAGGTTTGATTTTGTTTGGAGCTGGCTTCTTGAAAATTTTCGGTTTTATTTTTAGTTTCCGAGATATTTAAATTTTGAGTTGAAGTTCCGGGATTTTGCATTTCATTTCCTTGGTTTTGGTAATAAACATTAATTTCATATGACTGTATTGGTTATAATCATCGCTATGGTACTGGTTATAATCATGGCTATCGTATTGATTATAATCATAGCTATTATATTGGTTGTAATCATGGTCATCGTATTGGGTATAATCATAGTCATTGTATTGGTTATAATCATGGCTATTATTATTTTGTGAAGATACATCATTCATGTGTAATTCTTCGAAATGAAATTGAGGTGGCTTAGGATAACGTTGCCAATGTTGTGGTAGTTGATTTTGTTGGCTATGTACGCATCTAAATGTATTATTAGATGTCACGGACATTGGGGTAGGTTTTGGTAATTGATCTTGTGGTGTATTTTTTGGTTTAAATACGTCTGGTTTGGGACCGAAAACTTGATCACCTGTGAAAAACTTTTTTGGTGGCATTGGTCGTGGTTGAATATTTATTGGACCAGTAGGAAACCTATTTTGGTTAGCAAAATTTTAATTAGAGAAATTTTGATTTTGAGGTCGCTGCTGAAAGAAGTTTGAGTTTTGACTAAAATAATTTTGAGGTTGTCTTTGGAAATTATTAAACGGTTGTCTTTGTTGAAAAATACCTGGGTTTTGAAAATAATTAAACGGTTGATTTGGTGAGCTAAAAATGTTTCTATTAGTTACTTGTTTTGAACTTGAAGGGAAATTGTGATTATTTTGAGAACCGTATAACTTTTCGAAATTTTCAAATTCGTTGACTTTAGTCATGACTTCTTCTAACAAATCGGGTTTATTGAAAAACATATTGTCACGGATTTTACCTGTGCAATTTGCGATAAAAGTATTTAATGTGGTTTTTTCATATTCATTTTTCAAAATAGCAAATGTTTCGAGGGGTAGATTTTCTTGTCGAACCATTTGATTGATTGCGTTTGTAAGGTGCTTAAGCCGTGTACCAAAAGAAAAAAAGATCTTCGTTTTTAAAAGGTTTGTGCGAGCTAAATCTTGAATTAAGCATTCTTTATCTCTTCGATCAGAAAAACATTGTTTTAAAGCTTCCTTTAATTCGAAATATTTTTGTATATCACTTCTATTGCCTACCAATTTTCCGGCATTACCTGTCAATTTACTTTGGATGTGATCAAGAATTAATGCATTGATTGTCTCATTTCGTGCAACTGAATAGTCTTGTACTAACCTATCGCATTTGTTTAAGAAAATATTAAGAGTTTCATAACTACCATCATAAGGCCTATATTTAACCTTGCCCTTAATAAATCCCATTCTATACGTTGTGGTTGAGGTGGTGGAATAACATTACCTTCTTGATTTGCCATTTTTGACGGTTTTATTACGTTTGCAAAATTTTGAAACCGATATTCAAAATATTTCGGTTGTTTTTTCTCTGTTTTTGATTTAAACTGATTCTAAAATAAACTACTTAAAGAATCAGAATCACTGTCTGAGCTCATAAAAATTACAAAAAATAAATTTTTAAATGTTTTTTAATACTAATTTCTTTTTTTCAAAATTCTAAAATTCAGTTTTCGATTTTTGTTGAATTTTATTTATTTTTGTTTTTCCTATTCTATTATTAACCTAGTTGATCGCAATTGATCTTGCCCTAAATCTATTGATCCCAATTGATCTTGCCTAAACTAATGATCCCAATTGATCTTGCCTAAATTAGTGATCCCAATTGATCTTGCCTAAATTAATGATCCCAATTGATCTTGCCTAAAATTAATTGATTGCAATTAATCACGCCCTAAAATTATCTCTACCGAAATCTTACACGATCTAGGAAGAGGCGAAAAGGAAAATTTGGCACTTACGATTTTTGTGGTCTTCTTGTGTAGTGGTTGCTTTATCGCTGTGGCCCAAATTAATCCTTCCCCGATTCACCAACACAGGACTGCGACTTGTCACTGTTAAAGTTATTCTTTTTGCGTTTTAAAGACTTGAAACTCACGAACTGATTAAAGTTTTTGTTTTTTAACCGATACTAAACGCATCCGCACGACTGCGCCAGTTAAGTATTAACTTTAGAGTTATTGTTTTTAAAAAAATTTATTTTGCGTAACAACTTTAAAGTAACATTAGTGCGATCTTAAGTCTACAGAAGCTTTGCTGGGATTGGTTTAATTTTCTCCTAACAATTCATAGTAAAAAAAGTGCAGAGTTAGCAAACACGTGTGGTTATAAAAATGCTTATCTAATATAATAAAAATAATATTATGTGAATATAGCTCACTGGAGCATGTTATGTTAAAGAATATAATATGTCAAAATATCGAAGAGGCGCACATGGGCGCAGATTTTTTTTTACTGTAGTAATCCTGGATGTGTGTAGTTTTAAATAAATTTTATCACTAGGTGGCAGTTGATAGCCGACATAAAGTTTTACTCTGACATATCCAAAATTTCTTGCTTTTTTTTAGGTTCTTATATGTCATCAATAAATTTTTCACTGTGTATAAGTAATTCATCAGTTTTTTATTAAATAAGCAATTCTGGAATCTACTTACCTTCCTCTCTCAAATCCATTTTAAAGTCGCTTAAATTTAAAAACAAAACAAGGCAAAAAATGCTGTCAATACGGATTAAAATATTGACAATATTTTACGATTCAAGCACTACGAAAACAATATTTAAAATAAATCATCTCTGACGCCTGTCAAAGAGTATTTTCAGTTTTTTTCATGTGTTTTCAGGCCTACTAGACTCTTTACTTTAGACTGACACTAAGCTTGCTGCCTTTGAGGGCATTTCACCTTAAGCCCTTTTTGGCCAAAAATCAGATACGTGAGCCGTCTGTGCATTGGCAACAAGTCAAAAGTTCAGGGAAGAAATTGAATATTTTGAGTTTTCCATCGACTCCTTAAGATGGATCAATAGTGTAGGCTTGTGGAAAACATCAAATAATAGAAATTATTTGATGGACTTACCAGTATTTGTTAATAAAAGAATACATTTTTTTTAAGGGAGTACATCAAAAATAGAAATTTAGGTCTGGAAGGTTTTACTCCAGTTTTCATTGATGAGACGTGGATTTTTAGCAAGGGATCCTTTCGTAGTAGCTGGTAAGATAACACCAAGCATACAGATTCAAGAAAGAACAGTAAAGGTAAGAATTATTTTGTTATATTTTGACTATTTTTTAAAATAAAAACTGGTGCCTTGTAAATCTTCACAATTCCGTCTGTTTTACATTTTTTGAGCTCCTCGTGCATTTCTCAAAAAATCTCAATATTAATTTGACCTACTTATTTATGGGTTATTATAAGGATACTTATAATGGTGTTCCGCTGTGAATTTCTTGGTGACCTAATAAGTCGCATTTCTCCCAAATATTCCAAGTACAGCTGGTTTCAATAAATTTAGTTACGATTTCAAAAAGTATGTAATAATTTTGAGCAGTGTATATTATTGACTTGACAGGAAAATTTAAATATATTATCTTTAACGACAGGACGATTAAGTTAACTAATTTTACTACACCGTCTTACACTAAAGTTTCGACTTTTATGGTCAAAAGTTAGAAAAGAGTAAGATTATTAAATATTTTATTAATAACAATATTAAACAACACGCAAACGAACTTAATGCAAACACGTTAGAAGTAAAATTAAAATACCTAATATGAGAACGCTATTAAAAGTAAAAAATATACCCATCTATTTACACCATTTACACAACTAAAAACTAATACTTGGTCAGGTCACCATTTGCATCGATAACCGTTTGGAGTCTATGAGGCATAGATTCATAAAAGGGGATTGTAAAATCTTCCCGTTCAGCAAGACTTTCCCAAATATTTCAAATACCTTCCCAAAGATGCTCAGCATTTTGTGGCAAAAAGTTCCGCTGGTATAATTGTTTAACTATGACTATGACCTCAAACATTTTTGATTGGGTTTATGTCTGGGCTGTAACTGGCCCAAGGAAGGGACTCAATATTTCTGTCCTGCATCCATCGTGCCAGAATATTTGCTGTGTGCACCGAACAATTTTCATGTTGGAAGATGTAATCATTTTCTGGAAAAAATTCTGTAACGCTAGGTGCCATAAATTTTGTAATATATTAATATAAGTCTGGCCGACAAACCTACAAAAAAATTATTTAACGTGATAATTTTTTTTTGCTATAGTTCTTCAAACAACCTTTCATCAATTCTCCAAACTACGCCCATTCCTCTGGCTAAGATCCAGCCCCACACATTAACACCAAAGTGTCCAGCAGCACGATAGCGATTAACATAGTGGGGCTCGTATCTGGTATTATTTGAACTGAACACGCTGATTTTTCCTTTTTTCGAAGATTGAAAAATCTTTTCGTCTGTAAATATCACTCTTCTCCAAAAATCTTGGTTGTTATTGATATGATTTAGTCCAAATATTAAACGGGATTGCTTTTGTTGGGGCGTTAAAGCAGTTTTGTTTGTCGCAATTCGATGTCTAATATTTGATTTTTTAATTCTCCTCCATACAGTGGTTTTACTTCCAGGAAACTCCGACAGAATTCTCGCAACTTTCGCATTTTCGAAGGGATTCTCCTCAAGCCTCCTTACCAGGGCCTCGTCTTGTTCGGCTGTGGAAACAGTAGGTCTTGCGGAACCTCCTCTTCTCTCTAAAAGTTGTTCTTCCCGAAATGAAGTGACAGTGTCATTTTGAATTGATTTAAAAACAATAACAATATAAATACACTGCTCAAATTTCGAAAAAAAATGTTTTAAGAGTCGTAACTAAATTTATTAAAACCAGCTGTACCTACAGGGTGGCCATTTTATTGTGCCATACTTTTAAATGGCTACAAAAATCTACGCAATACGTTTTTTGCTCACCTGGGGACGTCATTACAAATGCGTATAATTTAAACTATATTTTTGCCATTTATAAGTTTTTCAATATTTTTAATTAAATATTGTTTTTGACATCAACAAGCATTAATTATATGCAATACTAGGTTAAGATTAAGTAAAATTTATGGCAACACCGGCGACTTATTTTTTGGCATGTTTTCAGGTCCGCTGTATAAACTTATTTATGAGATGTAATCATAAAATCAAAAAAAATTTCAATTTTTTTTATTTAAATAATATTTTTTAAACAAATAATTTTGTTTTACATAAGGTTGGTTTATTGTTATTAAAAACATTGTTTTTCTTGTACTAAAATTATTTTATTTTTAGGTCAGCTATGGCAAAGTGTTGTCAACCAACCAACAAATTTCTTCCACAAACAGTTTATTCAACCAAGCAGCCATTCCACCATTAAAGTCATTAGATCTGCCAAGCAGCCATCATCACTACAATTGACGTCTTCTTACCGTCGCTGTGCAAACCTGCAATTGGATACTTCTTTCCAAATTCAATACAGAGTCTGCTGTTCACCCTTAGTTTCAAAGATGGCTAATGTGGAAGCTCAGCCCTTGCTGCGTACCTAGTGTTTTTGTTTTAACACTATGGAGGAAACGGTTTGGTTTGGAGACTCCCTTAATTTATTTACGTTAACTTAAATCATTTTTTTTGTCTTCACAAATTTCTGCATAAGCGTGTATGTATACAATATATACCTTACTGTACTGCACTGATATTCTGCTTCTTACAGTACCATGTTTGTTGCTGACTAGCTGTTCTAAGATATTATACCTGATCCAGTGTTGCTGTTTCGTTCCAAAATGGAACTTCAAGTTTTTTTCAAGATGTCTGTTCCAGCCAGAATGTTTGTTGACCATCAGATATCCAGAAATGGAAACGAAGACCGTTATAGTTTTAGTTTAAATTTGTGTTGTCTACACTACTTAATGCTTGTTGTTATAAATCATTTTATTTCGACATGCGTTTAAAAAAAATTGTTTATACTTAATCAGGGGGGAGTAATGTAACAAAGCGGGATTTGAATATAAATGGTATTTTTGCCAATTATAAGTTTTTCAATATTTTTAATTAAATATTGTTTTTGACATCAACAAGCATTAATTATCTGCAAGACTAGGTTAAAATAAAGTAAAATTTATGACAACACCGGCGATTTGTTTTTGGCATGTTTTCAGGTCCGCTGTATTTTAAAAAAATTTGTATTCGGCTAATATGTCCTTTGAGCCACTAACATCAAAATAATTCATATTTTGTAACTGGAACAAATTTGATAAACTATTTTCAACTTTTAAAAAACACACGTGTAATTTTAACTACTGTCTATTTTCTCCAGTCTTAAGTCCACGCATCTTGGCTTGCGTTGGTATTTTGTATCTTAGTGGAGCGTTTAAAGCGCAGGCTATCTCTTTCTCGCCAAAGCGAGGATGAGTATAGCTCTAGCCAATCAACGACAATCTTTTTGTGCTTGCAAGCGTACGGTTGCTTTGACTCAGACAGGAAACTTTCGAAAGTCGTTGGAGCAAACATTCTTTAGTTGGGCTTGGCTTGGTTCGTTTCAATTCCTTAGTTGGATTTGCTTTCGTTCACACTTCTTAAGGGGGGTTTTATTTCAACGGGAAATTTATCAATTATTTTAACTTTGTATAAAACTGTTAACTTTAATATTCATAATTATTTGAGTCTTTTCTTTTGGAGTTTATTAATTTTAAAGCTTTTAATTATTACTGTATCCAGTGTTTTGAAATTATGTTTTTAACTGTTTTATGGTTTTTTTAACATCAAAATACAAACCATTCGTTGCCCTAAAATTGGCATTTTTAATCAATAATATATCCCAAACCTAAACAGTAATATTAAGTAAATTAAACAGTTGATTGAATAGTTTCACCTATTCAATCAACGTTTAAAATGTTGATAAATAAATATATTTACAACAAACATACAAAAGGTTTATAAATATTTGAATACAAAAGCTTAATAGTAGTAAAATTTGATATTGAATTAATAAATATAAGAAGTGATAATGTGAAGTTTCGGGAAGAAAATTGAAAAGGTATGTATAATTTTCCTACATTGTTTATGCATTTGAGAAAAACGTTTATAGCATAAAACTTCCTCCAAGAACAATCAAATTCCCTTTCGAGAACAAATAAGTAATAACATTTAATCTTTTTATAATTTATATAAGTTGTAGCCTAAGTTGAGTTGACAGAACCACTGTCAAACCAGGCCCCTATTACAGCATGAATTACGTATGTAGAAACAACCACTTTGAGTCTAGGCTTTATGTTACTATTATAAGAGTAGCCTTAAGAGTACAATATATAAATATGAAAGACAACTCCTCATCTCCGGTAGGTGTAGGTTATCAGGTTTGTGTGTGGTTCCAGGTAACATCGGCATCGGTTGTATAACTGGCACGTGCGTAAAATTGCAGCCGTTTTGTAGCAACGATTTGCTCGATGTTCCAGCGTAAAGAAATCAGGAAGTGCTTAGGAAAGGGGTGTTCCTATAATGCATGGGGCAAAACTCTTTTTTTGTCGAGATACAGAGCATCAAAGTTGGCAATTTTTTTAACTTTTTTGATAATAACTTTTTAAACAAACGTAGTAAAAATATGAAATTGGGTAAAGTCATGTACTAGAACAAGAGTAATAAAATGAAATAAAAGTTATTAAAAAAAAAATTAGTCGGTCAATTTTTTTTAGAAAAAACTATTTTTTTGGTATATGTTTTTTTTAAATATTTTTTCTTAATAAAAACAAGTCTCTAGCGAGACACAATAATAAAATATTATTGATATACTTTAAAAGAATAAGTCAGCAAAAATTATCTTTTTTAAAATTATTATTTTGTATACATCTCAACTTCTAATATTATCAAAAAAACGAATATTACATTTTTGAATCACAATTAGCTGAGCATTCACCTGGCTGTGACAGATTTTAATTTTTTTGTAAAACTCTTTTTCCCCCACTTCTCTAACTTTAAAAATCCTATATCTTAAAAACAAATGTGTGTTGACCCCATTGACTTCTATACCCTACGGGTAGACCCGGCATGGGCCAAAATTGCCATTATATCAAGCTTTTATCGCAATTGACCAAATACAAGTAAGAATTTAATGAGCAAAATAGGGATGAAAATAGAATTTCGGTTTGGTGAGTCCGGAAACATGCAACATCGCAAAAATATTCTATTTGCTTGTCTTGGATAAAAAAGGGCAGTGGCGGCGCAAAATAAAAATTTTGAATTCCACTAGAATTTTTTTATCAACAATTTTCTGTTTGAATAATAAATAATCATGAATACTTACTTGTGTGTGTTTACAAAATTCTCTTCAGTAAAAAAAAAGAGTAAAAAGAATTTCTAAGCATGCTAAGTGCAGTGGATGTATTAAAATTATTGTTTTCATCTTAGAACTTTACAAATGTTGTACCTTCCAGGTAAAATATTTTCTTTCTTTGAACAAGGGTCTTCTTCAACTCTTCTTTTCTTGGGTGGACTACAAGTTATGCTTGAGTCAGATGAAATTTCGGAACTAAAAATTTCAATTCGAAATGGGACAACCGGGTGCCGGGCCAACTCGGCGCCGCCAACAGGGCGCCACGCCGGGCCTAATGGGCGCCGGGCCAACTCAGCGCCGGACTATTTTTTTTTCGATAAAATGTGCAGATAAAAACAAAATAAATATGTTATTTATACAAAACTTTCAACATTTATTAAGTCGAGTGTTGAAATTTGGTAGGTGTAGTGTTCTGCGACTTGAAACACCGCCAAGTTCCATATTCGATACATATCGATGCATAAATAAGAAAGTCCGCCATTTTGGATTCGCCACTTTAATTTTTTTAAGGTTGTTTTTCATCTGCACATTTTATCATGAAAAAATATTTTAGTCCGGCGCCCAGTTGGCCTGCCGCCCAGTTGGTGGCGCCGAGTTGGCGGCGCCCAGTTGTCTTAGACTGCAACACATTTCAGGGGTCTGGTACGTTTTATCACCTTTCTTAAAACTACGAAGTTTTTTGAAAAATGATAATTTTAGACCATTTTATAGTGATTTCTAAAAAAAAAATTGCGGACTATCGTTGATTTTGTTAAAAAAATTGAAATTAAAACATTCTTAAAACCCCATTAAAACCCATACAAATTGCTACAAAAGAAGCATTTTTTCATTTCAAACTGAAACAAAACGGTCCCTGACGTCTATCAGCTGTCAACAAAAACTTGAAATAACTAAGGTCACTGATCCAAATCGGGTCAGTTTTTTTGGTCCTTTTATGAAAATGCACAATTTTTAAAAAAGCATGAAATTCAAAACAAAATCAAGAAAATTATGATTCCTACATTTTTACAAATAAAAATTAGTTTAATTGAACATTATATCAATTTTTATTCCTTAAAACACTAAAAATTAATAATTATTTACTTTTTTAAAATTTATCTTATCTAACTGAACAAAAGCAAACTGAACCCATCCGTATCGAAATGAACCAAATCAAACCGAATCTAACGGTTCGGTTTGGTTCGGTTCGATTTGCTTAAACTGAACCGAACCTAACCGAATATAGCTAAACCTAACCTAAACAATCCTAGCGGAACCTAACCGAACATACTCAAACTGAACCAACCTAACCCAACCTAACCCAACCTAACCCAACCTAACCCAACCTAACCCAACCTAACCCAACCTAACCCAACCTAACCCAACCTAACCCAACCTAACCCAACCTAACCCAACCTAACCCAACCTAACCCAACCTAACCCAACCTAACCCAACCTAACCCAACCTAACCCAACCTAACCCAACCTAACCCAACCTAACCCAACCTAACCCAACCTAACCCAACCTAACCCAACCTAACCCAACCTAACCCAACCTAACCCAACCTAACCCAACCTAACCCAACCTAACCCAACCTAACCCAACCTAACCCAACCTAACCCAACCTAACCCAACCTAACCCAACCTAACCCAACCTAACCCAACCTAACCCAACCTAACCCAACCTAACCCAACCTAACCCAACCTAACCCAACCTAACCCAACCTAACCCAACCTAACCCAACCTAACATAACCTAACCCAACCTAACCCAACCTAACCCAACCTAACCCAACCTAACCCAACCTAACCCAACCTAACCCAACCTAACCCAACCTAACCCAACCTAACCCAACCTAACCCAACCTAACCCAACCTAACCCAACCTAACCCAACCTAACCCAACCTAACTCAACCTAACCCAACCTAACCCAACCTAACCCAACCTAACCCAACCTAACCCAACCTAACCCAACCTAACCCAACCTAACCCAACCTAACCCAACCTAACCCAACCTAACCCAACCTAACCCAACCTAACCCAACCTAACCCAACCTAACCCAACCTAACCCAACCTAACCCAACCTAACCCAACCTAACCCAACCTAACCCAACCTAACCCAACCTAACCCAACCTAACCCAACCTAACCCAACCTAACCCAACCTAACCCAACCTAACCCAACCTAACCCAACCTAACCCAACCTAACCCAACCTAACCCAACCTAACCCAACCTAACCCAACCTAACCCAACCTAACCCAACCTAACCCAACCTAACCCAACCTAACCCAACCTAACCCAACCTAACCCAACCTAACCCAACCTAACCCAACCTAACCCAACCTAACCCAACCTAACCCAACCTAACCCAACCTAACCCAACCTAACCCAACCTAACCCAACCTAACCCAACCTAACCCAACCTAACCCAACCTAACCCAACCTAACCCAACCCAGCCCAACCTAACCCAACCTAACCCAACCTAACCCAACCTAACCCAACCTAACCCAACCTAACCCAACCTAACCCAACCTAACCCAACCTAACCCAACCTAACCAAACCTAACCTACCTATTGTTAATAAATATAGTAAAAGTTGTTAGGTTTATGTCCAGGGGGTAACCATTGTCCATAATCGTCGGAAATCGAGTTAGGATTAGTGTATGCGACCATAAACATTGAGTGGCGAGTGAGTGTTTGGTCTTCAATTTTTTTAGGGAAATTTTTCAAAATCTTTTTTTGCGCACTCTGGGCACCCTAATAAACCGTAATCTGGTCACCCTAATCCATCGCAATCAAAGAAAATGGGTAATCGAAGTGTCACAAATTTTTTGTTGGTTTCTATTCTTCTTTTATATTATGTAGGACAAAATTATTAATTAAACTAAGTGACCTTATTAAGTAAGACACCATGATAGTCAAATGACATTAGAAGGACATAAACATATGATACCGGCCGGTCGCGGTGGTCATATAATAATAAATATATACTTTCGCGATGAAAGACCAAAATTTAACTTAAAATTACTGTAAAGTCCGCAAAAAACATTAAATTTATCGAAATTTATAAAAACATAGATCAGTGTGTGTAACAATTCATCAAGATGTATGAAACTCGACCGTGACATGTCAAAAGTTTGGTTCGAAAAAACAAAAACAACTGGATAAAAATCGGTATGTAAGAATTTAAAAAGAAATCATTTTTAAGAAAATCAAATACTTTTTGTTAATTTTCATGCAATGCAAAAAAAAGTGCGGGGAAGTGACACTTTCTGAATCAAAATGTGTGAGGGTAAAATCGCACGGCCGCAGAAAAAACTATCTATCGTGACGCTACTGAACTTTCTCGTGTTTTAGGAAAAACTATCTGTCAAGACGACTTACCCATGAAATGTTGTTTTTTTATGGATTTTTTTCTTCTTTTGCACAAAAAACAATTTTGGACCATGTTTAAACTCAAATAGTTACTTCTAAACTTGTTTTTAAACGTTTTAAGATTTCTTTTTGTAATATTCCCGCACAAAATTCAAAAAAAATCATTTCCGTACTTAGACAACATTGTGTATCAGTTTTCCCTGTATACACGGACTAACAGGTAGAATCACTCAAAATACGGCAGGTGGATTAAAGGTAGCCAGCTGCTTTTCTGTCGCACTTATGCCGTCAGTGTGAAAGAGATAAAAGTACCCTTATATTATCTAGGGTATTATTAGCATGCAAAATCACCCTATCTTTGTCCGTTTCATATGTTCAATAATGTCTATCTCTGTTTTTATTGTAAAAGAAATACCCGACCATAGGAACCAAATTGGATAGGGTCAATAAAAAATGCCTTGTCTTTCCGTCTCTAACGCCCTTTTAGGGCGTTATACAACTCAATGGTTGACCCCCATGTTATAAAAACTTTTTTCTTGAAAATAACCTTCTCTATCACCTGCTGCACTATGGCCCCTAAGTTATGGAACCCCCTGTATATGTATAGTGGCGTCCGAGGATCACAAAAAATATTATTACAAAAATGTATGCTAATAACTTTTTGACAATTTTGATACTTTTTGATTGCACAATGCAAAATACAAATTTTTTGCCTCTTAAGTTTTTTATCTTGCTCCGTTTTTTCCATGACATGGCAAATTCTAAGGTATTTGCTTTATAATTTAATCACTTACTATTTTTTTTTTAAATTTGGTAGTATTATTTGAATTTATAGTCCAATGGCATCCAGGTGCACATATTAATAGTAAAAAATAAAATAATAATAAAAATATGAGTGCTTACCTCTGAGAATCAAACTTTTTTAATTGTTCTGAAAAAGTTGAATTTTTCATATCCCCATCCAAAGCAATAACTCTAGGATTCGTTTGCGCAATTTTTACAAGAGCGGTTCCGTAAGCTTGCCTTGTCGCTAGAGATTCTCCCAGTTTGTAATTTGGCATCGATGAGAGTTTAATATTTTTAATATTTACTAAAAAATAATAATAATAACCTAAAATCTAATGCACGTTTACACCAGGGTGTCGATTTTTACCACAGTTTATTAAATCTCTGTTTGGAGATTGTACAAAGTAGTGGTGTAAATGGAAATATTTCCGAAGGTGTCTCGGAAATATTAGGAATATTGGAAATATTAAAAAATATATTATCTTTCATATTTTGTAACCTTAGTGTTACATCTTAAATTATGCAACGCAAAAATTTAGGATTTTTGAGCCCCACCCCCCTCGTAACGCATTTTCAAGTAAAACACATTAAAATAACATTGAGTATAACGCAAGGCCAAAACCCCCCCTCCCCCCTTGAGAGTTACGTAATTTAAGGATAGGCCCTTATAAGCATTAAATTTACTATAGAACAATTTTTATTTCCGATACTATTGAAGATTTTGAGGAAGTAGACTGGCAAGACGATGTTATTAAGTGTGATGCTGATGACAGCGATAAAGATATCGTCGGTCCAATGCCAAAGTCACGAATGTGCATAATTGATGTTTTGGGACAAATTCGTTTTAAACATTGAAGATACATTGCGAGAAATAGAGATTTCATTTTTTTAATTTTTAAGGGAGGGGAAGAGAGAGAGAGCAAACACTTTCGCGCTCTTGGCATTGAATACTATGAATAAAATTGTACATACTGCTGCACATAGGGCAAAATTGCCAAATTTGCACATTCCTGACATTGGCATTGGACCGACGATATATCTCTTGCTGGACTAGTGAATCGTGTAGTGTGTCAAGAATGAGATTTTTGTTATACAAATTTGACCTTATTTCTGTATATTTGTTTAAAGAATGACTCCTGATTTGCATAAGCCTTCTGAGTTTTCCGGTGTTTTGTTATGATTTTATAAATACATATTCCCTTTTTTCTTATTTTTTTAATATTTCATATAGTTCCAATATTTCAGTTCCAATGATTCAGGAAATTTTAAAATACTAGTACAAAGGTTTCATCTCGAGTATAATTTCTAAAATTTTAAAATTAGTATTGCATGTAAAATACAGACTTTTTTGTAATATTTTTTATGTTTTTATTTGGCTACAAAATTCCTTTTATCACTATTTGTAAGAGAAAAACAAAAACACGTTAACTAAGTGTTTCAGTGTGACAGCGCTGGTATTCGACGAATGCCACGAAATTTTATCGGCTGTCGAAATTTTGTTTTATTTTGTGTGTTTTAAGTGTAATTAAATGGTAAAAAGTGATGTTGCTTCAAACCATGTTACCATAATGTACATTTTGAATATTTTTTGTTTATATAAGTGGTGTTTTAGCTCTAGGTTTTATATTTTGAACATCTTATCAAAGTAAACAAAGTATAAAAAGCCAGTACTATCGCAAGCGCGCCATTTATCACTTTGTAAACAGCGAACGATTGCAGGCCAGTACTGTGGCATCCGATACGCGAGCTGCGGTGAATTGTGCGTGCACTGAGATGTTTTGTATGCTGCTTACAACTTTAGCCTCTGATTTGACTGGGGTTTTCTTTTTTGAGGCAGACATCTGAGGACTTAGGAAAACAACTAATTTAAATCAACTATGGCCCCGACAACCCGACTCAATGCCTTGAAAAAGTTAGCTGCAAAGTTTCAGGACTACAAGTGGGATTAAAACTGTTTAAAAAGTCCAACATCACTTAACAATAGCTACATTGAGATTGTTTCACCCACTGTATACAATGAGGACGAAAAGGAGTCTGATCGATTAAAAAGTTTGACTTATATAATGAGTGATCTTAGAAACAAACTGGCAGACAGAACAATAGAAGTAAATGATTTGCGTTTAAGAAATAAGGAATTGACAAAATCTATAGAAAGATTAGAAGAAAAATTAATAATCTATAAATCATTAAATGACAAGTTATCCATAAAGGGTAAAATAAAGGACAGCAGTACACAGACAGAAGAAAGAGACAAAATAACGGTAACGACACAGACGTCCGAAATCTGTGGAAGTTATAAATCGGACAATATTTTTATTAAAAGAAAATTAAAGAGGCAGCGACAGAAAAACAGAAAACTGATTGAGAAATTGAACAATATAAGACAAAAACATGTAAAAGTCGAACGAAAAAATGTTGCCACATTCTTAAACAAAACAATTGAAATTCCGGAATAAATGTTTACATCAGAATCAGTGTTGGATGAATGTACTCAAGAACTTCAAACTATAAGAAATGAACTGATTAATCTGGAAGAGTGTCTGAACTCCAACACTGAAATAAAAAAATCTGAAACCATACAAACAAGAGCTATGGACGGATGAAGCTATTATGACATCAAAAATTGCTTTTTCCTTAGAACAAAAAGTATAATTGGATGATCTTATTATATTGAACCATCAATTAGAGCAATCAAATAAATATCTGGAGGAAGAAAACCAACAATTTTTTGTGGAAAATGGGCCATTAAAGGACGTCATCACCAAGTATAAAAGTAAAGAAAATAAAAAATTAAGCGCCAAAGAAAAAAATCCCACAAAAAGAAACAAGCAAAGAGAGACGAATCAAAATAATGCTAACACAAACCACGCCACTATAAGTAAAAGAAAGTGCGTTATCGTAGTTGGATCAAATGGCAGACATCTTGGCGAAATGCTTGAGAAACAGGGGGTCTTTCCTTATGTGGTTCAAACTATAATGAAACCAAATGCCTTAGATATTGAAATTTTCACAACAGCAGACAAGGAAGCAAAAAATCTAGGCAGTGAGGATTTATTAGTGATTTGGCCGAGTAAGCCACATCTAAAATTTTTAGAACTTATTAAAAGACACCACCAAACTACTGTTTTATTGTTGACTAGGCCTTACTAAATGCCATTTATCAAGATAACCTATCTGCTTTTAGGGAAGCTTACACAAAAGGATTGTCTTCCCATAATATTATAGACTGCAACTCCATAATTCGTAGGTCTAATTACACAAGAAATGGCTTAAATATTGTGTCTACTGGACAATGGTTTCTCGCTCAGGCAATAAAGGAATATAGTCAAAAAATCACACAACAAAATCCTCAAGAATCCATGTCAAAAAAGCTACAGTACAGCGCACAAGAAAAAACAAAAAACATACATCTAATTCTAAAAAAAAATCGAAAACACAAACAACCATAGTAAACAAAAGTGCAACTGAAAACGCTATGCTTGGTGAAAATATTCAAAAAAAGGGCCCATTTTTTCGAGGCTAAAATATAAAAAATCAAATGGTGTTCTCTATCTAAACTGTTGTGGTTTGAACCAAACTAAAGCCGATTTCTTACTAGCGGAATACCCATTAATTGAAAATAGCATCAAATTGATTTGTTTGACAGAAACTTGGATCAACCGTGAAGGCATTCAAGCATCAACTTTCCTTCTTTTCATTTGGCGGCACATTTTAGCAGAACTAAGTTTAAACGGGGCGGTGTGGCGATTTGGTGTAGACAAGGAGTGAGTTATCAGGAAATCAAGTTGGACGAGTATTGTATAGAAAAGGAATTCGAGGTATGTGCAATTAAAATTTTAAATAAAAACAAACCCACAGTGGTAATTGTCACTTATAGGTCACCAAATTTTAGTTCTTTTAAACATTTTGAAACTTACTGTGTGCGTTTGCTAAATATTGTAGATAAAATTTCAAAACCAAATCAGACTTTGATAATTATGGGAGATTTTAATTGTGACCCAGTTAGAGACTCTAAGAATTATATATTACTCTCAGATACATTTTCAAGTTTTGAATTAAAAAATCAAGTAAATCAACCCACTAGAGATAAATGTCAGTTAGATCATGTATTTACAAACAATCTATCGAGCACAGAAGTCTTTTCGCCCAATTGCATTTCGGATCATAACATAATAGCGCTTTATCAAAATTGTCATAACACGTCTAAAAAATTAAATCCAATTCTAAAAAGCAGAGATTTTGGTGAAGAAAATGTTCAAAATTTTATAAGGGATTTGAATGATGAAATGTGGTTAAATGTTTATCGAGAAATGGATTTTAATTTGGATTTCAATAACTTTCATAATACTTTTCTGTTCTATTTTAACAAGCATTTTCCACTTAAAAACTTTTATGTTAAACCAAATAAAGGTTGGGTAACTTTAGAAATAAAACAATCTAGTCAAAACCTAAAAGAATTAAACACTATCAAAAACCAGTATCCGGAGCTAAAAGATATATATCTATCAGAAAAAAGAAGACATTTAGCATTAATAAAATCTACAAAAAAAGAGTTTTATCAAAACAGAATCGGTAATTCTCAAAATCAACAAAAAACGGTATGGTCGATTGTAAGGGAATTAAATAATAATAATAAAAGTAATTATTCTGAAGTAATTAATCTTGATTTTGATGGATATATTATAAATGACCAAAATCAAATTTGCAATTTTTTTAACCATTTTTTTAAAGAGGCACCATTAAAAATGCTTGATAAAATAAATCAAAATCCCAAACCATTAATCATACCAAAATTAAACACAAATTTTACTTTAAGAGAATTAAAAATGTCAGAACTTACAGAAATTGTTGGTAAAAAACTTAAATCTAAAAATTCTTATGGTTTTGACGGAGTTCCCAGAACCTTTATTAAAAAGTGTTTTGACCAGATTAATCTACCTCTTCTTTGTTTGATAAACAGATCATTTAAGGAGGGTGCATTTCCACAAAAATTACAAGTCAACAAGATTACACCTATTTTTAAAAAAAATAATAGACAGGAAGCAGAAAACTACAGACCGATTTCCCTTACATCAGTTTTTTCCGAAATTTTGGAATATTCCTTTTTATTGCAATTTGAGTCTTACTTAGCCAAACACAGAATCCTAAGGCCAAATCAGTTTGGTTATCAAAAGGGAAAGTCAACCGTGGATGCGGTGACAAATTTTGTGGAGGGTCTTGTGGGTGACATTGAAAAAGGTGAATACCCAATTGGTATTTTTTGCGACAACTCGCGCCTTTGATTGTGTCGACCATGACAGGCTCTTGCAGAAGATGTCACACATTGGGGTAAGTGGTGTTGAGAACAAGTGGTTGTGTGAGTTTCTGAAACGGAAACAATATGTGGAGATAAAGTATATTGGGGAGAAACGAGATCAAAAAATAACTAGTTCCTCTCAGTTGAATGTTCAGTGTGGTGTGCCTCAAGGTTCAATTTTGGGGCCTAATTTGTTTGTTTTGTACTTGGATGATCTAAACATGACAATTGATACTGACAAACTGACGTTTTACTGTGACGACTCTACCCTCAAAATTAGTGAAAAAGATCAAGAAAACTTAAAATATAAATGCACGTCAGAAATGGAAAACATGGTTGATTGGTTTGGACAGAATTCTTTATTTTTAAACTTAAAAAAAAAACACATTATCTCAGATTTTCAAACCATCAGAAAAAAGACCTTACAGACATAGAAATTAAAGTCCACAATACTAATATTGAAAGGGAAACACATGCGGAGTTTTTGGGAGTATTAGTTGATCAACATTTGCAATGGAAGGAGCATACTTCCAAACTGTCAAAAAAATGGGATCTTATTACTACCTTATTAAAAATCTAAAATCCGTTTTGACAGTTCAACAGCTAACAAAAATATATCATGCTCATGTCGAATCTGGAATACGATATGGTATAGTGTTGTGGGGTTGTTCATCTGGAGGTGGCTCTGTTTTTGTAAAGCAGAAGAGAGTCCGAATTGTGTTGGGCGTGGGTCAAATGAAATCTTGTAGGCAACTGTTTGTTGATCTAAAAATACTGTCTTTCTATTCACTATATATTTATGAACTATCAAAGTACATTTTTAATAATAAAGAAAAACTTCTTAAGAACCAAGATGTACATAGTTACAACACGAGATCAAAAATGCATAACAGGGTTCCATTTCACAAATATAATATAGGAAAGAAATTGCCACTATCTACGGGTACAAAAGTATATAGTAAATTACCAAAACAAATCCAAGAATCGCCTAACCTAGAAATATTTAAGGCTAGAATTAAAATATATCTTTTGGAGCGCCCATTTTACTCAATGGAGGAGTATTTTGAGCAAGGCTGAGTCATTGACTTATTTTATTTTATTTGTTTTTTTTATTTGGGTGTAATATGTATGTATATTGTTCTTTTTAATCTAATTGTAATTAAATTATTCTAACTAGGAATCCAATGTTGTATACCAAATCTAGTTTTGGCATTTAAATGTAACCATTTGAAAGCTTTCAATAAAATACATGGTTAGACAGAGAGCCACTTTGGTTTGCGTTAAAAATGTATATTTAAAGTTACATTTAAAGTCAGAGTTCCTTTTCTCTTTGGATCTATTTGATATCATTAGGTGAAATTTATTTTTTTTTAAATTTATTTTTGTTTTATTTTATTTATTTATTTTTTGTTTAGGTTGATTAGGTACTGTATATTTTATGTTCCTGTACTTGATTATACATTTTTAACTTATTTAGACTAATTACTATTGTAATTGACGTTTTCCATACAGTTTCTAAATTGTCGAAGGAAAATAAAGATTTATTTATTTATTTTATTTCTACGAGGTTTCTTTCTGCCGCAAAATTTTTTTGGCAAACACCCGAAAAGGATTTTTTTTTCAGATCGGATATCTCTACTTGTGGTACCTCTTTCGAAAGCTTATGAAAAAAGAAAAATAGCAAAATAATTTTTTTGACATACCTCAACCAAATGTCAAAAAATTATTTTTTCAATGTTTCACTTGTAGTACCGTATTCAAAAGCTTATGAATAAAAAACAATATTATAATTTGTTTTGAAAATTAAAATGTCAAAAATGATCTTTTTAAATTTTCTTGCTTTTTGGTTATTTGAAAAAAACAAAAAACACCGGACTTAAGGCACGCACACAAACATATACGCGCTAGCCCACGCAGCGAGGCGAATTCTGCCTCCCTGCGAGGCCGATCGCGCTTACGTATATGTACGTGCTTTAAAGGCGTGGCTGACAGCAACAGTCATGGATGTATAGGTTATGTATGTAGTGACCGTTCTAGTTACTTCGTATATAATTTATTGGACGCCACAAAAAAGAGAAGGATTAGATAATTGAAATAATTAAAAATATTTGTAAAAAAAAGCAGCAATTTTTTTTCTGATGTGGTAAAAGCGACGATCAATTAAAAATAAGTTATTTGTGTATGGGGGGAGGGCGGAAAGGTGTGTGTTATCAAGCTCTTGTAACTCTAACTTCACCGCTGTAATAATAATTACTAATAATTAAAACGTTTTTCTGTAAAAATACGATTTTTTTGAAAATTGGCACTTAGACTGTTTGTACCGGATACCCTTTAATTGTCTATGTTAACTAACCTTGATCTGCTTGAGCAGTAACCTTAGGAATCGTATATTTCAACGGGGTTCCCAAAGGATGTTTTAACAAAGATGTTAAGTGACTCAAAACTCGTTCGTTCTCTTTACCCAAAGGTTTGCCGTGCCAGTTATCTTGATCTTCAATTCCAGGAAAGTCTCTTCCTTTGTAAGTTTTTGCAATGATGGCTGTGGGCTTGTCCTTGGTAGCAGAGGCAATATCGAAAACTTTAATCAGTTCTGCAATGTCGTGACCGTCTACTACAAGGGCATTCCAGTCAAAGGCTTCTAACCTAAAACATGATGAAATGTGTGTAAAATATAATTATTTTTGAAATTAAAACAGAGAATGTAACTTTTGAAAAATACTTTGAATACGAATTTGAAGCATAGTTTTGCACATTTACTAAACTTCAAAGCAAAATTTCTCTAAAATATAACAATATGTCAATTTATTTCGACCACTGCGTGTACAAAAACACACTAAAACTCACTAATAACTCGCTACTCAAAACGGCTTATTAACTTCATGATAATATATTACTTATCTCTGACTGACTCTCGTTGCGCGATGTTCGGCCTTATATAGGGTCTTCGATCTTTCGCGAACAATCTATCCTTTTTTGTATTAGAAATTACGCGTGTAAGTCATAGATAACGCAACTAAAACCTGACTAATAATACAACCATAAGATAAGTCAACCTAATACTACACTAAACCTACTTAAATTCTAACTATAAAATTTAAACAACTAAAATTTGTAACAATATATTCATATAATACAAAAGTTTTATTTGAGTAAATCTCTCCTTCAGGGTGCTTTTTAAACATTCGCAAAAAATTCTGGTTTATCATATTAAGAGTTTTCGATTTTTTGACATTTCTTGATAAAATGATCCGTCACGAACACACAGGGTGTTAAAATTTTTCCTGCACCTGAATTTTTTAAGGAGCGCTGTTAAATTCTAAAATTTAAAAAAAATCTTGCTTTGTTGAGAATCTTGTTAACTTTTGGTGTTTTTTGTATTTATCTGCAAACAGTATGTAAAAAAAAATAAAAACAATTGTTGGTAATTTGCAAAATTTTAATAATAATTTGCGAACCGTTTCTTACATCAAGCCCGACAACGCTAGCAGGTTAATCTCCAAAACCAAAAAGTTTCTGGATAACACAAAAAAATTATTCCAGTGATACACCCAAAAAAAAATCACACATTAACCGCCAGGGCGGACACCGCTGCATGGTCGGATTATCGCGCCGGGGGGCCACCGGTGGCCGCCATATTTGAGGGTTGATATTTTCAAGAATATTTTTTAATAACATTTTATTATCAAGTATTCTTTTTGGAGCTAAAATGGCCCGTGGATTTTTAAAACATAGTTTTCTTTGAATTTTAAAGACTGTGTCCGCTATTGTGTCCGCTGTGGCGTTTTTAAAGCAGCTATACTCTACGCACCACAGCGGACACTATAACTTTATTATTTTATGAGAAAAAAAAAACCGCTGACAGTGTCCAGAACCCTAATTTATGCAATAAATAGCATAGAAAGACGTTGGCCGCGTGATTTGCTATGGTTAGTAAACTTGCTACCACTTATCCACTGAGATATTGGTGTCCGCTATTGTGCGGCTATGGCATAATCAAATTAAAAAAAGTGTCCGCCCTCTCGTGACGCGGCGAAAAATTGCCTATTTTATTGATCGCGCCAGAGTTGACACCGGTGTCCGGTGAGCCGCTCATAAGGGTGGCTTGATGGGAAGTTTTGTGAGAGTTGGCTTGGCGGTGAATGTGTTAAGGGACGAAAAAGGGGCCTGGAGACACACGACATGTGTTCGCATGCGGCGAGTATTGTCGTGAGCCACTTTTCGTCTACGAATAGATAGCTAACTGTAATCTCAAGCCCCTATCGAAACCAAACTCATACACGAATTTGATTCGAATAGTTACAGAGCTGGCAGAACGTATATGATAAAACATGTAAAGGAAAGAACTGTATAAAGTTCTTTGCTTTGTTGGAATCAATACATTTTTTATTAGCCCGAGCTGTACACCCTGTACACGTGGGAATTGGGGGTAAAAGCATGAAAATTTGTACATATATTCATTGGAAAAGTTCAAAATTTCTGATCCGCAGCACCCTTATTTTGCTTTACCGTGGAAGGAGTAGGAGAAATTTTTAAAAAATGGCGGAAAAAAATTGTCAAAAATTAGGTTATACCCATATAGTCAAGCTTATACTCGATTTCATATAGCTTGTATTCAGTGATTTAAAAAAAAATGGTTTAAAAATAATTTGACCTTACATGACCTTAAAAAGTTAAGATTTATATGAAAAAACACGATTCTTGATTTAAAAAATCACCAAAATTCAAAGTTTATAAAAAGCAAAGCAAAAAAACTTTCAAACTATAAACAAGACCTGTAGAAATTTGCTATAAAATTTTTGTGGTGTTCAATGCTTTTTGACTTGAAAAAAAAATGCCCCATAGAAAATGACATATTCCGAGAACCCATTTTGGTGCGTGCTACTACTACTATTTTATTTAAAAAAAATTACGTACCTGTAATTTTTTTTCAAGATGGCGGCAAATTTATCAAAATAAAAAAAAATGGTACAGACTTGACCTTGTTTGACCTTAATAAAATCATCTTATATTGAAAAAATTGCATTTTTTCGTGTTTTTATTTTAAATTATGACTGCGCTTACATTTAGAAAACTTTATAAAAAAAATACTAAGGGTAAGTAGTAAGTAGGCCCTAGAGCACACCATCTTTTTTTTTATCTAGCGCTATTAGTTCAGGAGCTATGCCCCATTAAAATTGACTTATATTAGAAAAAATAATGTCATGCAGATTCAGCACTGCGGCATTATTTTTTATGTTTATACTAGATTTTGAGAAAAAAAAATGTTTCAAATTGCAAATATTGATCTAAATTAATTTTTTACTTCCAGGGTGGAGGTGGAAGAATTTATCTAATGGCATATTTGAATTAGGTGTGAAAATATATGGAGAAGATTATGATCAAAATCTTCCCGATACCATGTAAGTAGTAACTAAACAAAGGGATCTTCGTAATATTTTTTAAATATTATTTGACCTTGAATGACATTGAAAAAAAATAAATCGCTGTATACCTTCTTCTTGGAATATTTCGTCCCCTTAATACAGAATTATTGTCACAAAATTAAGTTTTTACAGGAGAGCATTTTTTTGCTTTGACTCAGCGTGAGTCGAGGTATGACCGCTTAAATTGGTCGGGCGGATGGTGGGACATTTCATCGAATAAAGAAAGAAACTGTATTTTTACTACAAAAAACATTTATTTAAAAAAACTAACAATTTGATTTACTTAACCAATGAATACATAGTTTGTATTCATTGACTTAACCTAGTTGTAATCTGTTGCAAAGGGTGCTGCTGCGTGACGTGACGTCTGTCCGTGTGTGTGCATGTATATGTCTGTCCGACCCACGGCAGCTCCGCAACCGCTAAATTGATTTTCATGCAACTTTCAGGCAAAATAGTGTTTGACACTGTAACGATCTGAAAGAAGTTTGACTAAATCCATTAATGTTGATGACAGTTTTTTGACAGTTAAAAAATATATTGTAGAACTAGTTTTTCTCAACAATTTGTAGTATAACCAAAAACTTTGTAAGAGCTTTATTTTCGGAGATATTTATAAAATACTGTTTTCAAGACTGGAAGGTGCTAATGGGCTAGGAAGGTATCAGATCCGTCATGGATCCATTTATTTTTGTAAATAAACACAAGTAAAATTTTGTAATAACCAAAGTTTATTAAAAACCCCAAGTAACATTTTAGGGCATATTGGCAAGCTAAAGGGTCAAAATTTTCAATCATTTGTCAAAACTTCTACTTTTTTCCTTAAAAAAATTACTTTGCAGTTAAAGGTTTCTAGGATATACAGAGATACAAGAAATTTTGAAGAATTCTTTTAGGAAAAACTATCTAATTTTTTCCTTCTTTGTAAGTCTTTAAACTCGTTTTAGCTATAAAGGCCAAGTAACGACACAGTTTATGCTAAACCTGACCTAGCATTCTACTTTGAAGTTCTCGATTTCCGTGGGCATTTTTAGGACAACATAGCTTGTAAAATAGTGTAAGTCTTGACCTTGAAGACTTCTTGAAAGTTAAGAACTTTTTTGGTTGGCTCTCTAAGTTAGAGTTACTTATTTTTGACCTAAATGAATTCCTTCAAAGTAGGGCCGTTTTTGGTTAAGTTACAGGTTGAAAATTATTATTTTTATGAAATAAGTACGACCTAAAACCTGCCTAGGTTAAACTTGCACTTTATTTTGTCCTAATAAAAAATTCGTATGAGTGGTTGAAAACAAGAAACCTAATACACAGCCTTGCACGGTACTATAGATCATTTGCGAATGACTTCACAACACAAACAAACCAATTTGAGGTTAACCATAGTGTTTTGTATATACGACTAAATACTAAAAAAACTAATTGTGCCATGAGAGGAAATAGAGACAATGTGACGTTTTTTCGGATTCCGGCTGCATTGAAAAATGCAGGTGACAGTCAAAATGCCTTATCAAAACAGAGGCAGTAGATGTGGATTAAAGCCCTTAAAATAAGAAGATTTAGTGAATCTCAAGTAAAGCATGCTTCTGATACTTTAAAACAGGTAATGAATTCAAAAAATAGCTTTTTGTTTATATAGTTTAAAATTGTTTTGTTTTCAGGAACACCGGCTGATTTACTAAATAAAGATCACCTTGATTGGATTCCCAACCAGAGCATGGGGCAAATATCTTTATTATTTTAAATTTTAGCCAAAAAAATCAAAAGATTAAATTAGAAAAAAAAAATTCAATTACAATTTTTTTTTTTTTGAAAAAACTCAAATACTCCAAAGTTGTACCCTAAAGAGCATCAAATATTCTACCAGTTTGCCAATTCAACCTTTTTTCTATCTTTAATAATAAAAAAGTTAGCAATGGTAGTCACTTAACTTAAAACACCCTGTATAACGCTCAAGCAAAACGGAAGGAGTATTAGCCTTGCGTTACAGCCAATGTATTTTTATTATGATTTTTCTTGAAAATGCTTTAAGAATCTTTGCGTTATGTAATTTATGAATGTTCTCCTACTGCCATTGAGTTTAGGTAATTTCAATTTCCTTTCCTTTAATTTTTTCGATAAAATTTCTTTAACAAAATTATTATTTTAGTTACTTCCCACCCACCAAAAAAATCAATAGTATGTGGCTACTTTGCTTTAGTGTTCGGCGAAAAAATTTAATTAAATTGAACAAGAGAGTCGATTTAACTCAGAAAAAGTGTTTATAATCGTGTCCTGAATCTGATATTTAAAAAACTAAAATTGGAATTTTTATCATAAATTTTTAAATTATTTATTTTTTTAATAAATTTTAGTATTTTTCTGGCTTCTAAATAGATGTATCTTTATTTGTCTCATAATATAATGTATAGTCTCTCTTTGTTGATTGTGCCGAGTTCTTATTGACTGGAAGTTACCAGACAATGGTTGGGCAGAATTTCCGAAGTTGATATAAATTGTTACGATTAATAAACTTATGAAGACATTTACAAAAATCGTATTTTTTTTCCGGCGACGTAATATATGCGGCGTCGCGACGCTTTCAAATGTGACGTGACATTGATCCAGATTTTCTGAAATAACTTAATAATTAGATAGGACAGTTCTAATTTCACTTTTTAGGCAGACAATGAGTGTGCCTTTCTAACAAAGTATTACACTTTAGAAGCGTGATTAAGTTCCATTAAATAAAAATTATTAAATTTAGTTTTTATCAAAATTTACATTTTTGTATTTTTCCTTAATTTTGGTTTAGCTGAAGCGGTTAAGTGGTTTTAGGAGTGATTTTGGGTTTGAGGTTCCTTTTGAGTCTGCCTATAAGAATATATTATAACTTAGATTTTTCCCTCGCAGGAAATGATGCAAAAAATTTTTGAATTTGGTCAAGTCAGTTTTTTTATAAAATCCATGGATTTTGCTCATAACAAAAACATTTTTTACTACACTTTATTTTGAACTATTTTTTATTATTATGTGTTAGAATTTAAAAAAAATTAAAAAAAATATATTGCATTTAAAAAAAAATAGTCAGGGAGTTTGGGAATTTAATCCAAACAAACAAGAAATGATACTGTAATTTCATGCCATTTGCCCCCAAAAATAGCTATTTTTAGAGAATCTATGAAATCCCATAAAAACAAGTCATTACTGTTATTAACTTGGTGTAGATATATGACTTGAACTTAACTATAGAAATTTTTGTACTTCCATTATATAAAGCATTCATTTTTTTTTAATTAGTGGGGGTGCTGACCACATACTATCATCCAGTTTATCAAAATATCGGGTGAAGCAAAGCAAAACGGAAAAAACTGAAAAATGTTTTTTGTTATAACTCTTGAACTATGCTACCGATTTTATTGAAAAAAAGCTGATGTTTGCAGGAAATAAATGAGGATTTTAAGAAAAAAAAATTATCCGCAATCTTGAGATTACAAGATGGCGCACAAAATCATGCTAATCCCTTTAAATTTGCTTGTTTATTTTTATGTTTCAGATCTTTTTTTAGCTTTTTTTTAATTTATAAAAAAATCCTATTTCTGCCACGCACGGACGAGGTACGCATTACTCAAATCAGTTGGATTGTTCCAAAAAATATAATTTTTGTTTTAACCTTTATTGTACAGATTTCAATTCTGTCTCCATTCATTTTCTAATTAATTAATTATTACTAAACCGATTTTCCTCAAATTAAAAGTATCAAGGCAAAAATTAATTGCGCTTTAAAGGTCCCTATCGAAATTTATCCCCTTCTTTAAATCCAAGATGGCGGTCAGAATCAAACTTAACCTTTCAAAGAGGTTTGTTTATTCTTATGTTTCGAGAAACTATTTGTTTTTTTAATTCGTTAAAAAGCTCTTTATCCGCCGCACAGAACAAAACTTAAATCACTAAAATTGGCTTAGCTGTTTCGGAAATATTAATTTTTATTTTAACCATTGATAGAGCAAAGATGTTTCACAAACTATACGATTGCCTAATTCATTAAAACTAAACTGATTTCAATTAAAATCATAGTGAGAATCGATTGCTCTTTGAGCATCACCATAGCAACTTTCGTCAATTTTTAAATCAAAGATGGCCGACTAAATAATATTTGTCTCTTCATGAAGGATTGCTATTTTTAGTTGCGAATAATTTTCACCCCCTATCGATGTTAACCATGATGCTTTTCTGTTCATTAAAAGCAGTTTATTAATAAGCAAAGAAATGCAAGCAGAATTAAAAAAGATTGTTGAAGAAAGAAATCCATCCCAAATTTTTAGGCTCATAGATTGTTTGCTAATTTCCAAAGAAAGTGTATTTTTACCATATAATAATATTTTTTTTTACTTCCAGTTAAACTTGGATAAATTATTATAAGCCAAAAAACTATTTTGTCTGGGGGTAAGGCCATCAACGACGCAGTCACCTAAGGTGCTGTTATATGAGGGCAACCAAGTGCGTACAATAAAACGAAAAATTTATTAAAAAATTAATAACACCACTTGCAAAGTGCAATTCACCCTATTAAAATCGAGGATATAGTTAAAAAGTTATAATTAATAACAGTGATTGGTTTTTTGAGGCAACCGGTATATATATATACTATTATATACTAATATGTTGCTTCATACTACTTTGCTATAACGTTTATTACCTTGACCGCTACTGCTTCAAGTTGCTGGAAGCTAAAATTTTATAAAAATAATTAAAAAATGCATATAAAACGGTAAAATCGACAATGTCCATTTACCATTTATGCAAACCCCCCCCCCCCCATAACAAATGGCTTACCACCTTGCTATAAATATTAATGTTTTAGAACACTAAACTCTCCAGTCTCTCAGAAATAATGATGTTAAGGTCAAAAAAAATCCTTTCTGTCCCACCAAACTATGAAACAGCAGTAAAAATAGATAGGGGGGTCTCCCCCGAAAATGGGGGGTGATGGGGAAAAACGGAGTTCATATTTGGATTCAGGCGGTCATTTTACATAAGAATCGGCAAGAATGGTGTCAGTGCCGATTTTCATGCCGACCAGTGTAATTAAGTGACCTACCTCGACACTTATAACCTTGTAATTTGTCGTAATAACTTTTAAAAGCCGCATTGTTTTACCATCCCTCGCGCGACCGCAATATATTATGGTAGCCGGTTTCTAACCTTTTTTTGTAAATATCAAGATCGTGACCAATCATTGTTGCTTCAGATTGTCCCAGACGATTGGCATCAATAATCAAAACAGTGTTGTCAAGTTTGTAGTGGCTAATAAAGGCAATTGATTCCCATATAGAACCTTCGGCGCTTTCGCCATCCCCTATGAGACAGAACACCCTAAAAATAATTCATCATTAGCTTGGAATTCTATTAACAAGAAATAGGGTGTTTGACTGTAGTAAAAAATAAATATATATTTATTTTTAGATATCTCTTTAGGTTTGGGAATGCTACAAACAAACTTTTTTGTTTAAGTTTTTCTCAAATTCATAGTTCTTTTAATTAAATAAATTCATTGAATTAAAACAATTAGCCACGTGATTCAAAACAGGCGGCTACCAATCAGCTGCGAGTGACGTCACAAAACAGTAAACGCCTCGAACGAACCAATTATGTTTTTAAGTCGAGAAATCCCGTTTTTAAAAACTTTATTTTAGACAAGTTAATGTTTACAGGCTAAGGCTTAAGCTAAGAATGATTTTAATATTAACAAATCGAAATATATAACCTAGTAGAAAATTGCAGGATAGCAAAAAGAACACCTGTGGGATATGGTGCAACTCATCTCTTCTAGGTACATAACTCCTCCCTCATTAGACGGAAAACAACGCTGAAGTAGCGGGGTTATTTTCTAGGGTTGAAACTTCTTTTTCTTTGCTGCTGGCTTTTCTTCTGTAATAATACCATAAACCATATGCAAAGGCTGCTGCCAGACAGAACATAGTAATGGTCGTAAGGGCACTCCATGTTGCAGGGTGAACTTCCCTTATGTTTGGCATTTTCAATAGGGTGGCTTGATTTTTCAAATTCTTGATTTCTTTCAAATCAATACTATTTATCTGTATTGGATTTGATTTTAATTGATTCCCTTGATGGAAGATTTTGAATGGTGGTAGAAAGAACGGACCACCATTAATAATGTCCTCTTTATTGAAAATCAATTGATTTTCCCATTGAATGCTACAATTTTGCGGTAGCTCAACTAAACTTGGGCTCTCGATGAATATGAATTCTCAATTGCTGCATATTTTCTGTACTTTGATTTCTCTCTTAATCGGTACCATTAATACGTATTGATTAGTGATTGATTGAAGAATTGATTTAGATAGTTCAATATGTGTGGATTGACAATTTCTAATATCGGCTCGCTTTATAAGGTCCAGGGCACAATCTTTGATGTGAGGTGTAAGGCGTGCTTCGTCCCGGCGTTTAGTTTTAAGATATAAAATTTAGAGACATTTATCTAAATTAGAATGCTTTTTATTTTCTTTTTTTGCTAGAGTTATGCTCAAACTTTATACTTAAAGTTACTTTTATTTCTTGGTTTAACCTAATTTAGTTACTAAGATATGCCTTGCCTACAAAAAGGGTAAAAATTTGAATTTGCGCGGTGAATTATATGCTCAAGAATGCATTGACTTTACTTTATTATTTTTGCTTTTTCTACCTTGAGTATATCCATTTTCCATCCTTTTTTAATTTAAGTTTTTTTCCTAATTTTATACATACCTTTTTACTGCTATATTGCTACATACAGCAGTGCTCCAACGTCCGTCTTGCTATACGGAGCTCATGCGAATATTTGGGGTACTCTCCATACCAGTGATATATATTGATCGCCAAGTGAAATCACATGCGTGCCTTTTAAGACCGCGGTCGTGTATAAACATTTATGGATTGCTTTGATGTGCTACTGCTACTACTTTGATTGGAATTATTTGGATTCGACTGTGCAGTTGTCCATGTACCAAGTTCCTTTCATCCAAGGGTAAGTCAAAGTGTTTTTGAGCTGCGTTTCTTTACATTTTTTACTTATTCCCTATGCTACTATTCCTAACTAAAAACACAAAAGTGTAACCTAAGAGTGGGAACTATTGGACTGGAGATCCCTATTGCTACAGTTCGGTTGGTTTGTTGACTTTTTCATGCGAAAGACGTCTCGACCGACCATTTTTTGGTCATTCGAGCCGGATTTCCCGTTCTGCGTAATAGGTGCTCTCAGAGTTGCATAATTGTGTTTGAAGTTAGGACTTTACTTTGCGTCTTTTTGAGACAAGGCATATCTTAGGTTTTACATTTTATCTACGGTGTGTCTATTGTACGTTGCACGTACCAACTTGCATTGCATTTTTTATTTGTGCAATATACAAATTGCATACAAATTTTAAAAAAATTATTTTTTTTCAAAATTAAAAATTATTGCTATGTCGATGTATGTAAGGCTTGCGTTTCCTTGCGTACCTACACAAATTCAGAAACTCTTATCAGTTGCTAAATTTTTTGTGCATATTTATTAGCATTTATACTTTTTGCTAAAAACTTGCTGTTCTTTACTCGATATTTGCTAAAAGCCGCTGGCCTTTTATTATTGCTTTGAATCTTGGTTTACGAGGGAATTTGAAAAGTAGTACGATATATTTTTTAAATTTGCTTCCCTTGTTAACTATTGCTTTACTTTACACTTTAACCTTTTAAAATGGTAAACGATACCGAAAAAAAGGTAAGCTCGGCTAAGGCCTTGCGTCAAACTGCAATCAATCAGTTGAGTGTGCTTGAACACTATGCCAATCAGGCGAAAACAAATCCAGCTGCTCACACAAGGTTTAAAGTTAACTTTAAAAAACTTTCTTCTTGTTGTAAGAGCTTTGAAAAGCATCATAATGCTTTACTGATCTTGATTTCAGACGATTCTGAAGCTCTGGAAGCTCAGAATAAAATACAAAAAGATTTTTTGGATAGATGCGTAGAGGTTGAGGCTTTGCACTATGATTTATTTGAGGTGGAGGCTGAAGAAATAAATCGAAGCCACAATGAGGTAAATAATCAAACAATTATTTTTCCGGAACCAGAATTTTCTCTTCCCAAGTTAAATGTCCCTCCTTTTTCGGGCGATGTTGAGGAGTTTCCAAGCTTTATTGAGATTTACAATGCGGTTGTACATACGCGTAAGAGCTCGGACATTGAGAAGTTTAAATATTTACGTACGTTTTTAAGAGGCCCTGCTTTAAATTTAATTAAAAATATACCTCTTGAAGGAAATAATTATTTACTTTGCTACGATACGCTGATTTCCAGATATGACAATAAGCGCTTGCGTGCGGTTTCTTACTGGAAATCTATCGAAAACTCACCTCGGCTATCCAATGATGACGTTTTAGAATTGCGCAAAATGCTAGATACGTTCAAGGAAAACCTTGATTGCTTAAAAAATATGGGATATGCGACCCATAGTTGGTGCTTTATTACTGCGAACATGCTTTTGGATCGATTAAATCCCGGAACGCGTAAGTTATTTGAACAAAATCACGCTTCTAATTTAATGCCAAAATACGAAGATATTTACAAATTTTTAGAGCAACATTGCACGTCTCTTGAATCTTTATCTTTGTCTATGAAACAAAATAATGTTCAAAACTCACGACCAGGGAACTTCTCGAGATCCCCCCGTAATCCACGAAATAAAACAGTTTTACTTGCGAACAGACAGTCACAAAAAACTCCAAATTCCAAACAAAACACGTGTTTCTACTGCAAAGCAAAAAATACACATCTGATTTTTAGCTGTGAATCTTTTTTAACGAAACCAATTCAAGAACGCATTGATTTTATTAGAAATAATAAGGGATGCACCAACTGCATGGCTAGTTTTCATCAAGTAAACTCGTGCACTTCACAAAAAAGATGTAGATTTTGTTTTTTAAATCACCACAGTCTTTTATGCCTAAAAAATAACTCCCCGGCTTCGGTGATTGCTTCTTCTTCTGTGACGTCTAGTGGATCACAAACTAACCCCGTAGAAAATCAGATTACTGAAAATAAATCTATTCACGCGGGTACTGTGCTTGGCGACTATGACACGTTGCTTTGCACTGCTTTGCTGCACATCCGTGATGCATACGGAAATTGGCACGAAATACGCGCCATCTTGGATAATGGCGCCATGTGCTCCTTTATAACGAAAAAATGTGCGAATGCACTCGGACTTCCTAAATCCAACATTTCGCTTAATGTAAACGGTTTAGGAGATATGTCTACAACGGCGCGCCATGCGGTGCATTGTAAAATTGCTGCTATCGATAATAAATCGAAAATTTTTAGTCTAGAACCTGTATTAATAGACCAAGTTTGCGATAAAATGCCAAGTGTATCTTTTAACCAAAAATCTTTGCACTACTTAACTGGTCTAAAATTAGCTGATCCCAGTTGGTATAATCAAGCTGGAATTCAGCTTCTTATTGGCGCGGACCTTTATGGATCACTTTTAGAGGAAGGTAGACTTTATTTCGGTCCAGACACCCCCTCTTGTATTAATACAGTCTTCGGATGGACTTTGCTCGGAAAAATGCCTCTGCAAAATGCTGCTTTTGCATCAAAAAGTATTTCTACTTTTATGGCAACTATTTCCACTCCTGATTTAAATAATACCTTGCAAAAATTCTGGGAGTTGGAAGAGGTTCCTACGGTGGAGAAAAATTCACCTTCAGATATTTTTTGCGAAAAATATTTTGAAAAAACTACTATACGCGATGTGGACGGTAAATACACCGTTTCGTTGCCTTTTAAAATCAATCCCGTTGATTTCGGCGATACCCGAACCCTTGCTTTGCGTCGGTTGTACTCGCTTGAAAAACGTTTACTAAATGATAAAAAATTATTTACTTCTTACTCACAAGTAATGCAAGAATACTTGGATATGGGTCACATGCGTGCAGTTTCACCCCCTAATAACTCAGAAATTCATGAATATTTTTATATTGCTCACCATGCGGTTATAAAAGAAAGCTCGAGTAGCACGCCTGTTCGTCCTGTCTTTGACGCATCGAGTCATTCTTTAAATAAGTCTAGCCTAAATCAAGCCCTTCACACGGGTCCTAAACTACAAGGAGATTTAGTTAAAATTTTGCTTAATTTTCGGCTACATAAATATTGTTTTGTTAGCGATATTTCTAAAATGTACAGAATGATAAATGTGGAGGAAAATCAACATAAATACCAACGAATTTTATGGCGTTTTAATTCTGAAGAATCGGTGCAAGATTACGAATTAAAAACTTTGACTTTCGGGGTAAACTGTTCTCCATATTTAGCAATTCGAACCTTGCTTAAATTAGCCGATGATTATCAAGACTTACCGTTGGCTTCTGCGATTTTAAAGAACAGCGTCTATATAGACGACTGCGTAGTAAGTTGCAATGATTTTGATCAAATCATGCTTATGAAAAATCAATTAATTGAGTTATTAGGGCGAGGTGGATTTGAACTGAAAAAATGGGCATCAAACGAACCCAAATTGCTTGCAGACTTGCCTGCAACCCACATACAAACCAAAGACTTTTCTTTGGATCGAGAGGATGCAAACTCTCTAAAAATTTTAGGCTTGAGGTGGAACCCTCAAAGTGATAACTTTTTTTATTCTTTTAATTATAATACAAAAATTTGCACTAAGCGTAATTTGCTTAGTACCCTTGCGAAATGCTTTGACCCTTTAGGTTTTCTTACACCGGTTACGTTTTTTGCAAAAAATTTAATCCAGTACTTATGGTTTATAAAGTTAGATTGGGATCAGTTAGCACCCCCGGAAATAATTTCCCAGTGGAAAAAATTCGAGGAAGAACTCAAATTATTTTCTGATTTTTATATCCCAAGAATGATTGATCTCTCTAATTTTCAATTTTGTCAAATTGTTGGATTTAGCGATGCATCCGAGCGCGGTATGTGTGCGGCGGTTTATTTTCGTATTGTTTATCAAAACGGAGATATTAAAACGTATTTTGTGTGCGCAAAATCGAAAGTCGCTCCCATAAAAAGAATCAGTATTCCCCGTTTGGAGCTCTGTGCGGCAGTTTTGCTAGCTAAACTCATTCAATTTATTCAAAATACTTTTGCTAATAAAATTGCTTTTCAAAATACTATTGCTTTTACGGATAGTATGGTAGCGCTCTCTTGGATCAAAGGATCACCACATGCGTGGCGCACTTTTGTATCCAACCGAGTGCGATTGGAACCATGTTCCTTCTGAATTAAATGCCGCGGACCCCGGGTCACGTGGTCTATTGCCTGCAGATTTAATTAATTGTTCCCTTTGGTGGCAAGGACCCGAGTTCCTTTGTAAGCCACAAGAGACATGGGATTTTACTAAAAATAATATTACTACACCCAAAGAAGCTCTCGAAGAGAAGCGAAAATTGGTGTTTGCTGCAACAATTGAACCAAATTTTTTGGATTGTCTGCTTAACAAATTTTCAAAATTTTTGCGTTTAATTAGACTTGTTGCCTTTATACTACGTTTTATTCACAATCTTCGCGCGCGTAAATTTAATAATGAGAAAATTATTATTAATTCTACGTGGTTAATACAATTTGAGTTACAGAATGCAATATTTGTGCTTATAAAACACGTGCAAAATAAATATTTTCAAAACGAGATTTCTTTACTTGTCGATAATAAACCGTTGCCAAAGGTTTTTAGAAAATTAAATCCGTTTTTGGATCAAAATAATATTTTACGCATTGGCGGAAGATTATGCAATTCGGAATTAGATTATGACAAAAAATTTCCTATACTTTTACCCGGTGATTCTCAATTTACAAAGTTATTGATTGCGCATACTCACGAGAAACATATGCATACCGGCATAAACACGACTTTATTTTTACTTTTTCAAAATTATTGGATTTTTGCAGCTAAAAGGCATATAAGAAAAATAACTTCGCGTTGTTCTACATGCTGGCGCACGCGCCCCAGTAATTATCAACCCCCTGTTGGTAATTTGCCAAAATTTCGCGTTTCACAAGCAAAAGCTTTTCAACACGTTGGCGTTGATCTTACGGGAAGTTTTGCTATTACAATGAGCCGCATGCGCGGTGCAAAACGACTTAAGGCTTATGTCGTTCTATTTATTTGCGGTTGTACGAAGGCGGTACACTTAGAAATTGTGTCAGACTTATCGGCAGACGCTTTTATGGCAGCATTCCGACGTTTTATGGCCAGAAGAGGACGCGTGGAAGTAGTCTACTCGGATAACGCGTCAAATTTTACGCTTTCTGCTAAAATGCTTAACGAGATGTTTGCTGAAGTTGCTAATCGCGAATCAATTCGTTGGCACTTCAACCCTCCATCCGCACCCCACATGGGCGGTTTGTGGGAAAGTAACATCAAAAGTGCAAAGTCTCATTTACTACGAGTAATTGGAGAACAGGTGCTTACTTTTGAGGAGCTTTATACTGTGGTTACGCAAGTAGAAGCTATCCTCAACTCTAGGCCTTTGTGTCCAGTCAGCACAGATCCAAATGATTTGACTGCACTGACGCCCGGTCATTTCCTTAGCCTGGAACCACTTACGACTGTTCCAGACCTCGATTTTGACCAAGTGCCTTTAAATAGGCTTTCTCGGTGGCAGTTGCTGCAAAAACTGCATCGCGATTTTTGGCGTAGATGGCACAGAGATTACTTACATACATTGCAACAGCACGCTAAAGTGAATCAAGACAAAATTGATCCCATTGCGATTGATACGATGGTTTTGATCAAAGATGATCAAACCACTCCCTTAAATTGGGTATTGGGACGAGTAGTAGGATTGCACCCTGGTACTGATAATGTAGTAAGAGTTGCTACAGTTAAAACCTCCAAAGGTTTATTCAAGAGGCCTTTGGTGAAATTGTGCCCTCTCCCTAATGCTTAGTTCAGAAAATACCATGCCCTGGGTATTTTCAGGGGGGCCGGAATGCTTCGTCCCGGCGTTTAGTTTTAAGATATAAAATTTAGAGACATTTATCTAAATTAGAATGCTTTTTATTTTCTTTTTTTGCTAGAGTTATGCTCAAACTTTATACTTAAAGTTACTTTTATTTCTTGGTTTAACCTAATTTAGTTACTAAGATATGCCTTGCCTACAAAAAGGGTAAAAATTTGAATTTGCGCGGTGAATTATATGCTCAAGAATGCATTGACTTTACTTTATTATTTTTGCTTTTTCTACCTTGAGTATATCCATTTTCCATCCTTTTTTAATTTAAGTTTTTTTCCTAATTTTATACATACCTTTTTACTGCTATATTGCTACATACAGCAGTGCTCCAACGTCCGTCTTGCTATACGGAGCTCATGCGAATATTTGGGGTACTCTCCATACCAGTGATATATATTGATCGCCAAGTGAAATCACATGCGTGCTTTTTAAGACCGCGGTCGTGTATAAACATTTATGGATTGCTTTGATGTGCTACTGCTACTACTTTGATTGGAATTATTTGGATTCGACTGTGCAGTTGTCTATGTACCAAGTTCCTTTCATCCAAGGGTAAGTCAAAGTGTTTTTGAGCTGCGTTTCTTTACATTTTTTACTTATTCCCTATGCTACTATTCCTAACTAAAAACACAAAAGTGTAACCTAAGAGTGGGAACTATTGGACTGGAGATCCCTATTGCTACAGTTCGGTTGGTTTGTTGACTTTTTCATGCGAAAGACGTCTCGACCGACCAAGGCGATTTTGGCAAATGTACGTCTTCTCTAGTTTTGGGCAGGCCTCTTCTTGATATTGATTTTCTTCTGTTCCAATAATAAGGTAGGAATAATTTGGGATAAATATTGATTGATTTATAGGTATTGGGAATAATTGAAATAATTCAAAATTTTCTTTCAGAAAAATAGGAAAATGAACAGCAAAAATAATTTTATCATTTAAAAATTGAATTTGTAAGCTCGCTATTTGATAATAATAAATTAAATCTTTTAACAGTAGAATTTTATTTTCACCATATAGGGTGGTTAAGTTAGAAATTATTTGTTCTAATTGATATGCAGAAATTATTGAGTTATGCAATGTATTCAGACTAGCAAACATAACAGCGTTCTCCAAAGTATCCAAAAATGATCAAACTTTGACAACTTAGAAGTATTTGAAAAATGGCATTTTGTGATTTTAGATAATTGGTAATATCGTTTATTGATCGGGTGATATTAAATCCTAAAATCTCAATATGTTTTTTAAGAAGTTCCTGATTTCTTACTAAAAGCGTTATGGTGTTATTATAATTATCAATCAATTGTTTTGTTAAAGATATTTGAAGTTTGACTTCTGTATTTACCGAATTTTGATTATTCAATAATGTATTCATTGCCTGATCGTGTTTTTGACCATTATCTGAGTCTAAAGTACCGAAGAGCCATTTTGATGTTTTTCCTATAACATTAATTAAGCCACGTTTCGACCTTGTATGTCGTTGCAGTATAAAGTTATTTAATTTCACTTTTGTTTGTGCGATAAGATACCTAGCGTGAATGAGTAAATTCTTAGAACTACAAAAATAAGCAAAGTTTTGCGATCCATATTTAGGCGTAATATTAAGCGATTTTTCTATAATACGATAAAAGCTATCAATTGTTTCCAATTGATTAAAAAGCGGTTTAAGCTCTACGTAATGTAAAAATGTATGTTTACCCTCGATTATTCTAGTGTTACCTAATTTAAAAGGGAGTAAAGGGGTATGAATGGAGGTTATTTTAGTAGCTAGTTGAAGGGATAGGTTCCGCATTTTCCTGCGAACAAGGAAACTTTTTAAGTTTTTGAATTTGTGATTTGTGTATAATTTTCTTTTGTTTGGCATAAACTTTGTTTCCTAAGTCTTGTGAAACCTTATCTTTTATTTTATGCGGGTTGTCTTTTTGTCGTTTCGCTTGCTGGTCTGTAACATAAATGGTTGTATCAGGTGGCATGGGAATTGGGTCTTCTCGTTTTTGATTTTGCTTTTGGTTTTGTTTGATTTTAGTGTTATGGGATGTTTCGAATAATTTTTGGAAAATAATTTTTAATCTGTCACGTCTGTCATTGACATATTTACTTATAATGACCTGGTCTGTGACATCGAAGGGGTCGAGACAGTCAAGTCGTGCATTAATGACATCATAAGGTCTTTGCTTAGTTACGCAATGTACTGATGAATTATAGGCTAATATTGCATATTGCATTAATTGCTTATTGGAATTATTGGGTTCTTTTAATTTAAGAGTTCTAAAATGTTCGATTAACGTTGAATGCAGACGTTCTACAGGACTGTTACTATTTGAGTTCCCAGGTGTTGTTAAATGAATGCCTATCTTATGTAATTGGCAAAAATCAATAATCAATTTATTTTTGAACTCGGTTCCTGAATCGGCTGTAATGTATTGTGGTAGGCCATGGTGATTAATAAAGTTTATTAGACTATCAAAAATATGTACACTACTACAGGCTTCTATAGGGTACGCTTGACCATATCGTGAAAAGAGATCTATTATTGTTATAAAAATTGAATTTGATATCTGGAACGTGTCTAGGTGAATGCATTCAAATGGTTGTGTGGGCGTGGGCGCCAGTGAAAATTTTATCTGCGGTGGATGTCTTTCGTATTTTGCTCTTTGACAAATATCGCAGTTGTTTATGTATTGTATTAGGTCAGTTTTCATTAAAGGCCAATAATATTGCTTTCTGAGTGTTAAAAAGTTTTCATTGATACCTCTATGATTTTTATTATGGTGATATTTCATTAACTCTTTTTGTTTTTGTTCTTCATAGACGTCCGTTAAAAATGTGTTTGTCAATACTAGCTTGTAGGCGTGGTTTCTAAATGTTTTTTGCAAAATAACACTTATTCTTTCATTTAAATTTACTATTGAATTTTTAGTGTAAAAGCAATAATATTTCTTTGGGCTGACCTATTCTTTAAAGACTTTTATTATTTCTTCTTCATAGTTTAAAGTTAGGTGTACTATAAATCTTTGTTTAGTTTGGAAAGGTTTGCTACTGATCACGTGGTATGATCCTTTTTCTTTTTGATCGAATATTATTTGATTGGTATAAGTATTAAGGCAATTTTCAGTTATTGGTATATTTAAAATTGGGTTCTCTGCAGATGTATGCACAGTTACGTCATCTGGTATATCTTCTTCTATTGGTTCTTCCTGTCTTTCTTTATCGGGTGGTTTCAACTGGATATCAGAGTAGATTTTAATCGATCGGTTATTGGTTTTATTGGAACAATTTTCTAATAATGCATTTATTTGGCTTCTCTCTTCTTCAGTTAGGTTTTCATTAATTTGTGATATATATTCTTCGATTTTATTATTTATTTCTTCAGTGTTCCCAATCATAGAGTCGTTATTGATCATATTAATTTCTAATCGAGATAATGCATCTGCTTTTATGTTCTGTTTGTCTTGTTTTGTTGTTGTCATTGTTTCTGAGAAACACAGCTGGTTGGTAGTGTATTCCGGTACTAAGATATCAATATTATTCGCGGAAACTGGGATTTTAACACTTGCGGTCTCATGTGAACGTACAGTTTTGCTGTGACTTTCGTTCTGCACCTAGCGATAGTGTATGGGAATGCCGGTGTGGGTGTTGACTAATAATTTATTTGATAAGTCTATAGAAAATTTAAATCTTTTTAATTCTTTTAACCCTATGATTCCATCGTAAAATTCGTGAAAATCAAATAAAATATAGGAAATATTGGTACTTGATTTAAATTCCGGAAAGGCTGGGATATCGGCTTTAAAAATTACTTCTTTTTCACCTGTACCTGTTTTGATAGTGGTAGGCGAATTATAGATGTGTTGAGGATAATATTTTTCGGCTATTGATGGTTTTAACATTGAATGACCGCACTCTGTATCGATTAATAATTTTAATGGTGGGTTTTTAATTTCTATGTACGGTAAGCTGTTAGTAAATTCGGTGTTCATTTCTGATGCTAGCTCCCAAAATTTGATTGGCTTGGTGTTTGAAAATTTTGGTGGTCTTGAGAATTTTCCACGTCATATTCGTTGTTTATACGAAGTGATTTGATGTTGTTAATCGTAAGGTTGTAAATAGGTATTATCTTGTTCAAAATTGTCAAAATTTTCGTATTGATTAAAATTTTGGAAATCGTAATTTTGATATATCGAATTATCTGTACAATTTGTCGATTCGTAAGATGTCAAATTTTCTTGAGTGGGATTTTGTAAATTATTAGAGCACGCGTTTGATGTCGATGGCTCATTTTGATCAATTTGGTACATTTGTGATCGAACTTGATTTTTGTATTGGTTTTGTTGGTTATTTTGGTTTTGATTTTGTCTTGATTGTAAACTAGAGCAAATAGACATTGGTTCGGGTTTGTTATTTGGCGTTTGTCCCGTTGGTTTAAACACATTAGACACTAGGTGGTCTAAAAGCTTGTTGATTTTGAAAATAATTTTGTTGTTGAAATGGTTGAGGTTGATTATTATTCATTGGTCTTTGATTGAAATTTTGATTAAAGTTTTGTTGGGCAAATGGGTTTTGTGGTGTAATATAATAATTTTGATTTGGGGGTGTAAAATATGGATTTTTGTAATTATTTTGAGGGAAAAAATTTCGGTTATTTTGATTTTGTTGATTAGGTCTATGAATTTGGGGATTTTGGGAATTTCTATTTACTTGTAATGGTGGGATATTATTATATCAAGGTTGCTTATAAATATTTAGCGCATATTCGAAATTTTCCTCTTCATTTACTTGAGTCATCGCGGTTTCTATAGTATCGGGATTTTTAAATCTAATAATACTTTGTAAAGATTTAGGCAAACCTCTAATGAAAGTTCTTAAACAAATTTGGTCGTATTGTCGCAAATATATAACTTTTGTTAATGCGTCCATTTCTGTTATTGGTAATGATGAAATTTTTTGTGCTAAATGACTTCTTAAAACTTGTAATCTTTTTGCAAATTCTAAGGGATGTTCGTCTTTTTTAGGGCTTGCTACCATGAGGTCTGTTTCGAAACATTCTAGATTTCTTTTGTAACCGAAACAATTATAAAGCGCGTTTTTAACTTCGTCCCATGTAGTTAATTCCATTCTACTACGTACTAAAATTTGTGCCCTATCTATGAGTTTATTTCTTAATGTACGTAAAAGATACTGGTGTAAAATAGGATCGACATTATTTTGGCAATATGTATTAAACAAAAAATCAGCTGCTGATAAGAAGCAATTTAAAATATTTGGATCACCATTATATGGTGCTATTGTATCGGCAAACATCTTTAACAATGTATAATTGATTGGATTTTGATTTTGTGGATTTTGCGGTAGAGCCATTTTTGGATTTTTGTTGCTGTTTTTTAGAGTTAAATCTGAAAAGAATTTACTGACTAAACTATCGATTGATTCAGTACTGCTTAAGCGTGATAAGCTAATTCAAAATTAAAAAAAAATCTTTTAATATAAGTCTTAAATAATTAACTACTAAAAATTAAATCAAATATCCATTTAGATTTTATCGATAAAATTAAAATTAAATTATTTTTAAAAATCTTTGTTTCTCAAAATTTTACTTTCTTAAAATTCTACTTAAAATTACTTTCCATCACTTAACCGGAGTAAGGGAAAGGATCGATAGGAAAATTGGAACTTACGGTGAGTATCTTCCTATCTGGTTGATTCCTAACTTGTTGCCTTGCTGTGTTGTGGTTGGATCCTCAGGATGGCTGGAAGTTGCTGTCGAATTCAATCGCCCTGAACCTCTGTGCACCTGACCACTTTCACTAACTATGTCTATGTTCGAAATTGTCACTTAAGGGTTTAACCCACAATTCGGAGGCGATCAATCTACACGATCTGGATTGGTTCTCGATGAACAGCTACCACGCTCGCGAATTGGTTGACAATCCTACCGACTGCGCCAATTATGTTTTCAAGTCGAGAAATTCCGTTTTTAAAAACTTTACTTTAGACAAGTTAATGTTTACAGGCTAAGGCTTAAGCTAAGAATGATTTTAATATTAACAAATCGAAATATATAACCTAGTAGAAAAATGCAGGATAGCAAAAAGAACACCTGGATTTCTTATGGATGGTAATGTTTACTTTGGTTTAAAGTGCGAATTATCGTCCTAAATTAGATTTTATTTTGTGTTTTGCTTATAAAAAACATTTTCAATGGAAAACGGATTCTCCAAAGCCGATAGCTCTAACTTTCCAATGCTGAATTCCTTTATGGTGGCAGGCTTCTTTGCCAACAACAGTGATTTTTGTTCTGCGGAATTTAGAAACGTTAAAATGTTGTAAGTATTCGATTAGTTGTTTTGTATATAACTGAAAGTTTTTTTACGATATTCTTCGCCTACTTTTACTCATTTAGATTTTGAGGTTAGGTTATATGTTTTGCTTTTTTGTTTAATATGCCACTTACAATAGGTTCAATTAAATACCCAATTATTATTATTTATAGAATTAGAGGTCTGCCTAATAACTGCCTAGCACTGCCTAAAAATTTGTACACCTTTCTGCCTAAAACATAACCTGAAAAATTTCATCGTCATTTACGACATAGTTATATATATATATATATATATATATATATATATATATATATATATATATATATATATATATATATATATATTATAGACAACGTGAGAAAAATTAATAGAAACAATTTAGTTATACTCACATCAAAGTGATCTTCACAAATGTAAAGTGAAGATGTATTAGATAAGGCCCTTGGGTCTCTTCGAGCAAGTTCTAGCCACTTTTTTCGTTCTTTTACTGCTGTAGGCACATGAAAAATAGATTTTTAGGTGTTTTTTTGCTAGTATTCGAACACTAAGGCCCTACACACCACTTTTAGGACATTTTTTTACATAAAAACAGTAAAAACACAGACCAAAAACAAATAAACACTTGAATGCCGTGTATCTGTCCCCGAGTTTACTGCGCTGTGACGTCATTGCAACGCCATGCTAGAAATGAGCGTTTTAGCGGCAAATTCAAATCGGAAATTAGAAAACTTGATTTTAAAGGTACTCATGATAAAATATACTATTTTAATAATTTTGCGTAGCAAATTAGGGATCTATGTATCATTCTAAACTCTTTTCTAAAATTTGTCATATACTCTATTGTTTAATCTGCAGGTAGGCAAAGATACAAAAATCCCACTTATTTACTATAGTCCTAGTCGTCTTTAAGGTTGCCACATTTTTAGGTGCGCAAAACCGACCTCTGGCCGTTCTTTTAGCTAGTCAGTTCGTCACTAATACTTCTTTGAAATAAACGATATGAGGTTTCAGATAATGGTAATCTTAATCTATCATATTTCCTGATTTTGGTAGCAGGTGAATTTCCCAATATAAATTTCCATATAACCAAAAGTTTTAAAATAGCACTTAACATGTATAAAAAAATTACACTGTAAGTGTCACTATACAGAAGAAGAAACCAAAGGACCAGAAAACGTATATACATTTACGGTCCGTCGTTTAGTTTGCAATGATTTCTGTTTAAAGTTTCTACATTTTGTTTATTTTGATAGGTTTGTCATAACACATTACCGTCTCTTACCTTGAGCAGAGAACGTTCGAGCGCACGACCGCTTATCACAAAAAACTGTGAACGTCGCAAAGTTTTTTTGTGCGGATATCACCAATTTAAAAAAAAAAACCTATTACGTTGGATATTAAAGCGGTGAAAATAAAACTATCACCGCTAGAATAGAATATTTGTATTAAATAAAAATTCAGTTTTTCCGTTGAGCAAGTCATTGTTCTTTAATCTGATACCTGAAAGAAAAAAGTTATTTTCGACTTATGTCTTAAGCAATGGCAAGGAAATTTTTGAAAAATTGGAAACTATGCCACATATCTTTAAAGGTGAAGAGGAAGAAGAGTTTTAAATACCCGCCTTAGAGTATTCTTACTTACTTACTTTTATTTATTGTATTCAAAATATATATATACAAACATAATAAAAAGCTTGAAGGAAGCAAGCATCGAAGCTGTTGGATACCAGGATGATAGAAATTCCAGGAAGATGTGGTGGACGGAAAAAATACAGGAAATGGTCAAAGAGAAAAAACGCACATACTTGAAATGGCTCAGTGTTTGCCCGCAGTTAGAAAAACGATAACTGCAATGGACTGTATATATTTTAATTAAATGAAGCGCGAACAAAGATAAATATATTGATATGAAATCACGAAATAATTAAGGTCCATAGGTTAATTGTTGGTACCACATAACGGAAATCAGAAACAAAGCACTCACCAGTTTGCAGCCAATTTTTCCACGTTCCAATGGGCCCCTGTCTTGATCTAATGATGGCACCACGTAGCTGAAGGGCTGAAGTTTCTAGTTCTATGCTTCAGTACACCAAAATCGAGCACTTTTAAGTGTAGAAATTTGAAATAGTTGGAGAAAGAAATTAACACGCCATTTTCTCGAGGCGGTCGAAAAAGGATTTCTCAGATTCTTGGTGCGCATGTCCAAATGCGCGAAAAATGTACTTTGTCCGTCATCCAATTGTGTGGTTTTAAAATTTACAAACAATCGCGAAATTTAGCGGGAGCTAACATAACTGCCCTCCAAAACACACAATTTTAGAATATCAGCCGGACAGATATAGATATAAGAAAAATGATCGACCGATAAATATAAATGAATGAAAAACAGATAAGTAGCGTAAGTTTATTTAGAGATAACGAAAACCCGAAAAAGGCAAAACAAACAAAATAAAATAAAAAATAATAAAGAATTACCTATTGTAATAATTGACTTCAATAGGTAGAAAAAATTTAAATTACTTTTAATTCGGCAAGAGGCACACTTTTACAACTGGCCGCTTGTAAACACCGGTAGCCGTTTGTACCGTCGCAACACGCACCTGACCGTCTCCGCCGGGATGCAGTTCGATGACCCGACCGACTGGCCATTTCAAAGGTGACTGAATGTGATCACTCGTTATGATAACCAAATCATTTAATTTGATATTTGGGGACGAATCAGCCCACTTGTGTCGCTGTTGTAGCGTATGCAAATACTCTATAGAATACCGTTTCCAAAAATCATTATGTAGTTGTTGGATTAGTTGCCATCTCGAGAGCCGAGTTAGGGGAACCTCGGACAAATCTGACTCCGGAATTTCTGAATTAAGGGGTTCAAGGGTCAAAAAATGCCCAGGGGTAAGAGGTTGAAGATCGTGTGGGTCTGAAGAGGCAGGATATAAAGGGCGACTATTAAGTACAGCTTCTATGTGACAGGTAAGGGTGGACATTTCCATGATGGACAACTTCTGGTCGCCGACAATTCGAACAAAGTGAGTTTTAAAACTTTTGACGCCAGCTTCTGCCAGGCCATTGAAATGTGGACTGAGAGGGGGTCCCAGATGCCAACGAATAGAAAGTCTGGTGGACGCACTTCTTGCGTAATCAAGTAATTGGTTACGAAACCCTATAAAATTACTGCCCTGATCTGACCAGTATTGCGTCACGCTTCCACGTCTGGAAATGAATCGATGGAATGCACCTACAAACCCTTAGGTGGACAGTTCCATGGTTAATTCCAAATGCACGCAATGTGTGGCCGTACAGACAAACACACAGACATACGAACATACGACTTGAAAGCTTTACAACCACGGTACCGATGAGGAATCACAAAGAAAGGTCCACAAAAGTCGATAGCTACACTCGAAAAAGGTTTAAGTTGATTGATTCGATGAGCGGGAAGTGAACTCATTATGGGCGGTCTATAGGGTTTAGGGTTGATTCTAAAACATTGCAAACACTTGGATATGGTTCTTTGAATTGCCCGTCTGGCAGATAATATCCAAAATTGCTGTAAAAGCAGATTATGTAATGTTTTAAACCCAGGATGAAGGAATTGTCGATGAGTGGACTCGATAAGAAGATTAGTTAAACGATGGTTACTCGAAAGTAAGACGGGGTGTTTTGCAGAATAAGACAAAAGTTCAGATTTTTGTAATCTGCCACCGACTCTAATGATATTATTTTCATCAAGAAAAGGTGAAAGTTTTCGAAAAGGTTTCGGTATTGGTTTATCCTTAGATAACGCGGAAAAAAGCTCAGAAAAGCAAGAACCTTGAACGCGTTTGATAAGAAGGTATAACGCACTTTGCATCTCACCGGTGGTAGGAAAAACAATATTTTCAAAAATAATTTTTTGCTCCGGTGGCTTAGTGGGTTTTTGATAGCAATGGTTTTGAAAAAGGTTAACTATTCGAAGGACATAACAAATGATACGTTGAATTTTTGATATAGATGAATATTTGATAAGAAGCTGATCTAAGAAGTTAACGTCAATTATCGCATTGCAACAGACCTTTTGCTTTTCCTCCAGATTAATATCTCCGAAATCAATCGGCATTTTGGATTTATGAAAATCGGGCCATTCGTTTTCGGGAGACCACAAAAACGACGAGCTGTGAGGGGGTGGCCCCTCGTGACGCAATATCGGCTGCATTTAAAGCAGAAGGAATGTAGCGCCATGAGTTTGAGGGAATGATTTCTTGGATTCTACTGACTCGATTTCCAACAAAGGTTTGCCAGCGATTAGGAGGGGATGAAAGCCAGTGCAATACGACTTGCGAATCGCAGAAAGTAACGATATTTGTAAAAGTTATTTTTCCTTCATAGCTAGATAAGACGAAGTCAATTAATTCGCTTAAAAGAAATGCGCCTAGGAGTTCTAGCCTAGCCAAAGTTTGTGACTTTATAGGCGCGACCCTAGATTTTGCAGATATGAGAGAAACAGATATATTGTTTTCCTCTTCTACACGAAAATATACGACGCCTGCGTAGCCTCGAATTGAAGCGTCACAGAAGCCGATGATTGACAGTTTGACTTGTCGGGGTAATTGAAAATTGGAAAGAAGCGGGAATTCAGAACGAAGTTTGTTCCACGAGTCGATGATAGAAGAATCTGGTTCTTCGTCCCAGCCTATTTTCGATATCCACAACTGTTGCAAAATAAATTTTGCTTGTAGCAACAAGGGACAAAGAAAACCTAAGGGATCGAAGATTGTTCCTATGATAGATAAAATAGAAGGTTTAGTTGGGGGTTTGTCCTTCATTCGGCATTGATAAGAAAAAATGTCTCTTTATTAGTTTCTAAGATATGAGCCTTTTACTATTGCAAGTCCTGCATGAATATTTTGATTTGCACGTATCTACCCCATGCGAGGGATGAAAACACGCTAGACATAATTTTTTTTGCTTGACGAAAGATAAGCGATCCATAGGTGAGAGGTCAAGAAATGTTTAACATTTCGAAAGCACGTGACCTTGATTACACCGGAGACATTTTATTCCCGTACTTGAATTAGTTGAGGTGCCAGCCAGTCCTATAAAAGGCGAATTGGATGATTTATAGGTAGGCTTTTGCCCAAACTGATTTTGCATAGAATTTGAATTTTGATAGGTAGGCTTTTGCCCAAACTGATTTTGCATAGAATTTGATTTTTGATAGGTAGGCACCTTTTTGGGTGCTGTTGATTGAGAAAGTGATTCCAAAACTTCACATCTTTATTCTAGAAATTGAAAAAGTGACTGAAAAGTGGGAATTTCGGTATTAGTATTGGCGTGACTCAATTCGAAATTTAAACGCGTCGGAATATCCAATTTTTCTAACAAAATGAAAAAAATAATAAAGTCCCAACTGTCAACGTCAAAGCTAAGTGATTTTAAAATTTCTAGGGATTCTGAAAAGGTGTCAATTAAATTACGCAATTCTTTAGCTGACTCGTTGTTTAAGGCAGAGTTCATAATTGTGCTTAAAGCATAATTTGCGAGGTCTCGCTTGTTTTGATATCTATTGACTAATTTGTCGTAAGCAATTTTATAATTTTGATCAGATAAGCTAATCCCTGATATCAATTTTAAAGGCTCATCCTCGAGATATGAAAATAAGTATTGAAGTTTTCGAACGTTACTTAGACTTTGATTTTGATCTATAATGTTATTAAAAAGATCGAAAAAGCTTGGCCATAATTTTTTATCACCTCGAAATATGGGTATACCTAACTTTTTGAGTTTTGGAGTTTCCCCTTACACGCATACAAATATTTACGAGCTACTGAAAGGATCGCATCTTGCGTTTTAAACTCCTCGTCGTCCGAGTCGTCTATCAACATAATGACATCATTATGTGCCAACATGCATTTATCGAAAGTTTCATCCAAGTCGGAATACCTCACTTGAAACTCGTTTCTCGCTTTTTCGTCCGTTGCCGCGGTCTGTGAAAACACATAACACTCGGTGATCGCAGATAAAAAACCCTTGCGTTTTTGCACGGCTTTTTTGATAGACATGATTTTACCTTTGAAATGACGAAATTGTCGGTAAATATACAATTAACGCTAAATTAATGCTTCTGAAATAGAAAAATGACGAATTGTCGAAAATATGCACTAATTTATCGCAATTGATGAAAATTGTTTTAAATATCGAAATGATGTGGAACACACCTATTCATAAAACTCGTGCTTGTTTGTTTTGATTGCTTCTCGATTTGTTTACTGAATGACCACGCGGTAGACCCTACGTTAACATAGCAGCGGACCGAATTGCGCCGGACAACCGAAGGTCGAGCGACACTCTCTCTCGGTTCAATACGATTGGCAAAACTTAAGGCCGTATGATCTCGGCGTGAAAATGGCCGACTTATTAATACCGTCGTATGGAGTAAATTTTAAATAATTCGGGTCGAAGGGACACTTATGTTTGCCCGCAGTTAGAAAAACGATAACTGCAATGGACTGTATATATTTTAATTAATGAAAGCGCGAACAAACATCAATATATTGATATGAAATCACGAAATAATTAAGGTCCATAGGTTAATTGTTGGTACCACACAACGGAAATCAGAAACAAAGCACTCACCAGTTTGCAGCCAATTTCTCCACGTTCCAAGGGGCCCCTGTCTTGATCTAATGATGGCACCACGTAGCTGAAGGGCTGAAGTTTCTAGTTCTATGCATCAGTACACCAAAATCGAGCACTTTAAGTGTAGAAATTTGAAATAGTTGGAGAAAGAAATTAACACGCCATTTTCTCGAGGCGGTCGAAAAAGGATCTCTCAGATTCTTGGTGCGCATGTCCAAATGCGCGAAAAATGTACTCTGTCCGTCATCCAATTGTGTGGTTTTAAAATTTACAATCGCGAAATTTAGCGGGAGCTAACAGCTCAGTAATAAAGAACAAAGAGACCTAGAAATCTACAGGGAAACCAGAAGACAGCTAAGAAATTTGATACGCACAGAAAAAAATGAACTGTTCGAGCGCAAATGCCACGATATCAATACACACGTAGGAGGTAGGCAGAGTTCTGAAGTATGGAAATTCATTTCTACAGTAAAAAACCCAGCAAAAGAAAAAGTAAACATCCAGATCATCAAACCAGAACAATGGACAGAACACTACAAGGGACTGCTGCAGGAAACGAGACCCGAATATCTGGCAGCCTCTCCGAGGAGAGACATAGAAGTACACGGAGAGGAAGTAATCATCGAAAAAGAAATGATAAAAAATAGTATTAAAAAGCTTAAATCCGGAAAAGCTAGCGGACCTGGAGGAATATATGCTGAAATGCTCAAATATAGATCAGAGAAACTAATCGAAAATCTCACATATATTATCAATCAATGCATAAACGGACATCCAGTACCTGATGATTGGAAAATTGCATTCATATTCTCAATACATAAAAAAGGAAACAAGCTGGATTGCAACAATTACAGAGGAATTTCAGTAACCAGTACTCTCAGTAGATTGTACGGTAGGATTCTTAGAGATCTAATAGAGAAGGATTTTCATGAACAAGAAGAAGAAGAGCAAAGTGGGTTTCGTGCAGGCAGATCTTGTAGTGACAATGTTTTTTGTCTTAAACAAGTAATTGAGAAAAGGAGCGCCAGAAATATAGAGACTCATGTGGACCTACAAAAAGCATATGATACCGTTCCAGTAGAAAAACTATGGACAGTGCTAGAGTAAACTAATATCAATCATACATACATAAAAGCGATAAAAGCGATAAAAGAACTATACAAAGGGTCAAAATCTAAAACTAAAATTGGAAATCGACTTTCAAAAGAATTCCTGGTAACAAAAGGCTTAAGACAGGGATGTTGTATCTCTCAAACTCTTTTTAAAATATATATCGCAGTGGCTCTAAAAAACTGCAAACGTAAAGTGCACGGCATGGGAATACAACTTAACGACCGATTTACTATATACACAATACAGTTTGCTGACGACCAAGTAATTGTAGCTAATGATAAAGAAGACATGGAGTATATGATGAGAAAGTTAACGGAATAATACCAAAAGTGGGGACTAACAGTGAACGTGGACAAGACACAGTACTTATGTATTGGAAACGAATCCAATGAGTTAGAACTAGACAATGGACAAGTAATATCTCCATGCAATGAGTATGTATACTTGGGTGACACATTTGATAAGACAGGAAGAGACTGTAAAGAACTGGAAAAAAGAATAGTAAAAGAAAAAAAGGTTATTGGATGTCTTAACAGTATTTTATGGAGCAGAGAGATAAAAAAGAATGTAAAATTTAACATATATGAAACAATGGTGAAAAGCACGCTGTTGTATGGAATAGAGACTTGTCGCGTAACAGAAAAATACAAAACAAAAATGGAAAGTGTCGAAATGGATGCAATAAGAGGATCAATGAGAATATCTAGAACAGATCACATAAGAAATGAGATCATAAAAGAAAGAATGGGAATCGAAGGAAGCATAACGGATGACATCACTAAAAGACAACTGATATGGTACGGCCATGTACAACGGATGAACGACGAAAGATTACCAAAGCATGTCGTAGAATGGCAACCAATAGGGCGCAGAAAAAAAAGGCGTCCTAAACTATAATGAGTAAAAAAAATCTGACAGAAAATGATTGTCAGGATCGAAGGACGTGGAGAATAGGCTTCGGACAACGTAGAAAAACGTTCTAAACCGACTAAATAAAAATTCAAAGAATTATAATCTTATTACAAGGATTCCTACGTATCTAGTAATATCACCTAATTTAATTTTACCTTAAAACATATTTGTCTCTAAAAACCAGAAAGCGAATTTAGTAATGAACAATTGTGGAGAAAAAAAAAACAATAAAAAATTAAATAAATTGGTAAGGCTAGGTAGGTTAACTACTTAGTGAAAGAATTTGGGATATGGGGGAGGGACAAGAGCCCGGCCTTTCCTACTCACCCATTAGATAACATCTGTTTGAGATTATTCCCACGATAGCATGTGCAATCTTTTTGATGCTTGAACTTCAAGATTATCCAGTGTTTGGACAAAAGTGATTGCATCAAGAAACAAGCCGGCCCGATAAGGTCTACGCATAGGACAAGAAAAATGGAGGTGGTTTCGTTTTCCAGCATATTGCAAATTGAACAAGCAAGGGTGGGGTTACTCCTTTGTAGGAGAATTTATAGAACTTGTTGTTGCTCACCCTAAGCTGAGCCAAAATGCGGGATATATATATATATATATATATATATATATATATATATATATATATATATATATACAGGGTGTCCCAAAAGTCCGAGCCCACGTAAATATCCTCTGAAATATTGAAGAAAACTGAATCATATTTGGCAGTGATAGGTAACATGAAGTGATCTATTTTAAGAAGGGGCCGGTGTGCCCCCACTGAATTAGTGGGCCGCATAGGGACGGTCAACTTATTTTTTTAAATAAAACCCCTATCGAGTCATATCTCGCTAAGGCCAAAATTGGTTTTTTGGCCGAGGAAGGATACTCGACGACAGAAATTGCTTGGAGAGTTAATCTCTTGGTATAGTTTTTGCAAAGTTAGTTAAACAAAGGTTAAAGCCGACCATCGGCAGATCCTTTAAAAAAAGTGACATGGGCGGCGGTAGATATACTCACGAAAATTATTTTAATTAATTATGGCGTAAACTAAAGAAATAAAAATAGATAATAAAACTTTTTATTCCTACACCTACAGAAACGGCACTGATTTATTTTCTAACTCTGCATACTGCCGACTAAAGGGGTCCCGAAAATCAGACCCGAAAGCAATTAAAAGCGCATCTCAAAAAAATCTGCCAATCAGGTGCCGTCTATCCACCTGTGCTGGGTCGGTCAGAAAACAAATACTTTGTGCTCGGACCGCAAAGAGCCGCGCCGTTTCTCTGTCAGTAGGGTTGAAATTATACCAGGAAGATTTTATATGAATTTGGATAACTTTTGAAGGGCAGATTGAAGCAAAATTTCATGAAATCGATAGAACCAAGTATTAGGAGCATTTCAGGTGACTTTGCAAAAACTATAAGTTGATGTTATACCTATCTTCTAAACTAAAAGTGACAGATAAGATTTCATTCGACATTCAGATTTTTACTCTTTATACAAAAAAGCTATAAAGAGCGTTATATTATTAAAAATAAAATAATGAAAAGAAAGTTATTGGACCCCTTGGACAAATTTTTGTGTGCCATCCCATCAAGTAGTTCCACAATTATTTCCATATTTAAGCCCAGCTTTTTTCAAAATTCCTGAAAGCTGGTACCCCCAAAAAGTGCTTTATTTAGATCACTTTATTTTCTACAATTTTTGATTTGAAATCTTTTTTAAAGCAATTTTTTATTTTTGAAAATAAACTATCCATTCTTTCCTTACCTCTATTTTTATGATTTTTTTATAGGAAATTCTAATTTTTTTTGAATACGGCAAAATTTACTGGCATATTTTAAGCCATGGAAATTTTCCGGTATAGAAAGGCTATTGGGATCGTCAAAAAAAACTGTTTCTTTTCACGCAAAATAAGTTAACAAGTACTTTTACCAACACTAAAAACTACCAAATTTTTTGTCTGTCTGTTTTGGTGGGGGTTGGGACACGCAAGTGGGTAGAAGAGAGGGTCAGTCAGCAGCTAGTAGAATATGATTATTAAAGTTAGTTTAGGATTCAACAGTATTTATTATAACGTCAAAGTTTGTCAGAGTCAGCTATTTTAAGATATAAAAAAAACCGAGAAAATTATATCTTAGGAACCGTAGCAGTTAGCGAAACGAAGTTTTCTAATTTAGATTGCATTACATTTTCAACAAAATTTGTTATAACAAAAAGAAAGCTATCTTAATAGTCGGGCAGTTAATTTTGAAATATCTAATTATCGAGCGATTTTGATAAAATTATAATAGGCGTTGCGACGCCGACACCCTGAAGTTTAAGATTGATAGCCACCTATTTTTTGTCAAATATCTTAAAAATAGTAATACACAGGACAATTTTAAGCAACTGGTAGATATCTCTTTCTTTTATTTTATTACAATCTCACCAAATATTCTGACTTTTGTTATAAAATATGCTTAGATTTATATAATATTTTTTTATACGAATGTCTTAAAAAAGGAAGTTTTGCGCACGGAGAACACGAACTGAAAACGGCATTTTGCGCAAACCATGTGCAATACGTTTTGCACACGCTTACGTCATTTTTGCGCACGCTTACGTTATTTTTACACACAGGCCTCCCGTTATTGTGATTTTTGTTGTCTCCCAACAATATAAGTTGGTTGACCTCCATAATAACTCTCACGGCTTCTTTCTTTTGTTGATTAGATACTTCAAAAAATTGTTAAAATTATACATTTTATTAATAACAACGAGTTAAATTGAAATTTGATTTTTCTGGTCTCTGTTTATTTGCATTTGTATTTTTGACAAAAACTCGTTTGAAAACCTCTTTGCTGACTGGCTGGCTAAAAAATAAGTCAACCCAGCATACCTTTTTAGTCAAATTTATATTTGTAAGCAAAAACTATCCTTGAACTGGGCGAATATGAAGTTCAAAAGCACGACATATTTTTTTTTTAATTTTTCAGCAGCTGCTCAAATCTTGGAAGTCAATTAATTTTATTTAAAACTGTTTATTTGCTAATCAAGTTTTTTGTTGTTATTAAAAAGTACGGGCTTTTTTAGAAATTGAACAAAAATATTTTGTTGCGCATGTTGCATGCTTTTATCTATAAAATACGCTTAAGATTTTGTTTTTTTTAGAAAATAGAATTAATTCTGCCATAAAATAATGCGAATTGTTGCACTGAACTTGAGAGCTCAAACTTATTAAAAACGTACAAAAATGGTTTTTGCTGCCTCCTTTACCCCCTGAAACCAAACCGCCTTCCCCCCTTACCCCGGACATTATGGATCCGCCAATGATTTGCGTTCTTTAACCCAACTGCGACGGAAAACGAGAACAAGCTCCCTCAAAAGAGATTTATTATGCGTCCAGATGTCAGGATATTCTTCGTAAATATTTTTTTAATTGGAAAATAGCTGAGTTATTCATTCTGCTACACCCTGTATTACATTACATAGTATTTATAAAAGACGAAATATTTCTTTACGCAATTGAAAATTCGGTAGGTATTGCAAATTTAATGTGTTTAATCATCATTCTACGGCTAAAAGGGCCCATCTGCAAAAAATTACTTTTAAAATAATATGCAATTTCTAGAATTATTTATTTTTTGATTAGAATTTGATAGAGTTGCGCAAGAGTTCTTTTAAGGGCGTTTTTATTTATTTAAATTAATATTTTTTAAAATATACCATTAGATTTTTTAAATAAACTCCTTTTCTAAAAATTTGCACGTAGGCACTTATTTAACCAAGTCACAGCATTAACTCAGGGCTATTCACTGTATTTCGTTTGGCTTGCAGTCGAAAATTGCTGGGTTGGGTAATATCAAAATTCTATTTAATTCGGATTCTCATCTTAGCTCTTCTGAAAACGGCAGCGGACATTATTTAGTCCCCGTCTGTACAAAATTTCAACATTTAAAAAGATGCATAACAAAAGTTAACATGGGGTCGAAATTTAAACCTGTAAATAATGATACAAGGTACACACTTTATTAGTTATTAGATTTCTAGCCATTGTTTTCGAGTCGATAAAAGATGTTATATTATTTTTTTATATAATATAACTTTTTGTATATTATTGATGTTGTTTTAATATACCTCAAATTTACCTCGGCTAGGAAGAGCTATTTAGGGTCGTGAGGTTCCTTTAAGAAAAATATTGTCAATTTTCTATTTTTGAAATGATAATAAACCTCTATTTACTTTGACACAATTAACAACAATGGTGACAGATTTTTCTTACTATCACCATGTTACCAATGTATCAATGCAGGAACGAAATAAAAGATCAGGATTACTTTTTGTTTACAACCCTCAACATTTATTTTGTTTCAGAAAGAAAAACAAAAAAAACAAATGATCAAATATAAACAAGAAAAAAATATTAATTTTTTGTTGAAACTCAGTTTCTTAAAAAGGTAGTAAAAAATGATATTAATAAAATTATAGATTTTACTGTTCAAATATAACTTAAAAGAGATATACTTCCTTTTTAGAACTTTGTTTCTTTGGATGTACAATAGTGAAAAAAAATATTTACATATGTTGTAATAGTTTTGTCGAGAATTGAGGTTAGAAAAAAAAATAACATAAAAACGAAACAATCTTAACCCAGGAAATGTTAGATTCAGTATACTTGAAGTAATCTTTAAAATACAACTATGGTTTCAATCATTTTCCATGGATAAAAACAAAAAAACTTTATTTTCTGATCAGGTCCATCAAAACATTCTATATAAATATTCCAAAGTTTCATCAAAATTTGTACATACTTTACAGTAATTCTGTAGAATTACCAAATAAAACTTTAGTCTATTCATACAAAGTTATTTATCTTTTCTGGACGGAAATCATCACCTAAGTTTATAAAAAAAACAAAAATGTGTATTTTGGTTATAAAAAAAAACTATATGTAAAAAACAGCTATCGGCAATAGCTATATAAAATTTAGCTGTATTAACCTGTCTAACTCTATTTCACCCAAAGGTGCTTATGATAACCATAACCTTAAATTTAACCATATGGTCATGTCGTAGTGACTATTGTTAATTGGTACCAAGCTATCCAAAAAAGAAATGAGCGAGATGCAGGACTAACTACTAGCTTAAAATCATAATCTGGATTCTAGAAATCCCATGTAGGCACAATATTGTGAACCCATTATAAATAAACTATAACCAAAATACCATATGGCCAATATATAAATATTTTGTCGAACATAGTTTGAACCATAAAACAAAATCAATACCACATTTTGATAAAGAAAAAATATGAAACTAATCAAATTTTTTATAAAAAAAATTAAGTAGTCTAAATAGAGAGATAATTGTCTGTTAAAGGCATAAAGAAAAATTGTAACATTTCCTCGGCAACGAAAATTTTTTATAAAAATATATATATATATTTATGTTATAACATATTGACCTAATTAAAAATAAAAATCTCTTATATGCAATTGAATTTCATATTACCATTGATTAAAATTAGAGCAAAGTTTTAATTTATTCTATAAAAAAAAAATTCAGCCATGCTTGATGAACAAAAAAAAAATTTAAGGTTTTGTTATAAAGGAGAGTTTACACATGCATGGATTTGCTGGCGCCAATAAAAACTGGCGCGCCAGTAAGTTAAATTTGCAAGTGTAAACACCGACTTGCACACAAGTTATTTTTTTGCATGCATGTATCAAAAAAGTCTGCAGCTGACTGAATTTGCTGGCGCCAGTGGTGACGCATGCGCGCAGAAAAGGAAAATTTTCATGTGTAAACAAATGCTTGCACGTCGGCTCGCCAGTTTTAAGTTCTTTATTTTACATTATTTTTTATTTTCATTGTGTTTGAGCTTACAAATTTTGTTTATTTTTGTTTTTATAGCTTAATATGGCTAAAAAAAGTGGTCAGCAGAACTGACCATACAGTTTCTTGAAGGCTATGAATGTTTTCCTTGTTTATGGGATGTACACAGTAGTTCGTATAAAAACAAAGATAGTCGAGATAATGCTTCCCAAAAAATTAGTAAAATAATGACTATTGAAGGCTTTGAAGTTGCAGAAGTAAACCATAAGAAACACATATGCTTTGGAATTGACAAAAATTTTAAAAAGCCAACGTTCCGGAGCCGGTGCAAATGAAGTATACACCCCAAAAGTACCATGGTTTAAAGTAGCAGACCTAGTTTTAAAGAATGTTGTTTAAATAAGAGAAACTCTAGAAGAATATCAAAATGTTGCTTTGTCATTCGAAGATGGTTTTTATAGCTCGCAGGATCTTCTGCTGCAAGTTCTCCTAAAAGTTTTTCGGAAGCACCCAAAGTAGATCGACTAGCAGCAATCCATGCTTTAACCCATGCAGATACGGCCTTTTCGTTGTTCCTTTTCCTGAATCTCTTTTTCAATAAAAGTTTAGCGACTATTTTGCAGGCTTCCGAGAGTTCAGCCGACATATCGCGTATCGTGTACACTTTAAAAATAAAACTGGCGTGCCAGTCTTTTTAATTTTCGCACAATAGTGTAAACCTTTACTGGCGTGCCAATAGAACTGGCGCGAACACTGGCGCCACTAAATTCATGCATGTGTAAACCCACTATAACATAATTAAAATACCTTGTTTCTCGACAAATGCTCGAACAAGAGAGAGCGATTTTTCTCAAATTCCTCTCAATTTCCCAAACTGCATAGCAATCACTGACCAATCAGATTCCCTATAATCCCAAAATCTTCATTCTCCAGAAAATCAATAACACAAATCCGTATTCATTAATAAGACTAAAACTGACTGAATAATGTTGAGTCACTTTATTAAAATTACAAAAAACTTATGTTTATTGTTTTATAGGTAAATAAATTTGTAAACAATCTTAGAGTCTTCGTAAAACAAAGCTCGTTAGGCTAAAATCACAGCCTTCGTAAACTAACGAGCCACGAACCAGAAGAAACGGCAACACTGCGTGGAGGCCGGTCATTTTCGTCCACGTGCGTCACTCACCACGCGAGTTACTGGCCGTTTCCGCGCAGATAATGTTTTTTTTTTAACTTTTAGTATATTTCAAATCGCGTTACCAAATAAAACAACTGTTCTGGTTTTAGTGAGATGTGTGGTGAACTTAAAATTATATTACCTACTTAATAAAAGCTGTGTAAAAAAGACCTTTTGTACACCGGTAATAAGTGAGGTTAGATGTTTGTTTTTGTTTGGAATTTTTGGTCTGTTTTTTCTTTTTAAATTTTAAACATGCCGCGAAAGTGTTGCGTACCCGGTTGCAAAAGTAATGATGCATCTATGATTAATGAAGAGGGTCACGAAACAACCTTTAGCTTCCCAAAAGAAAATGACCTAAAAAATACTTGGCTTCAGGCCATACACAGAGAAGATTATGTTGTAACTGCATCTTCAGTGGTTTATTGGAAACATTTTGACATAAGTGACGTTGGTAGAACCGAGATAATTAGAGATAAAGAGGGAGTACGGGAGTACAAAAGGAGGTGCCACTAAAATTCCCTAAGTTAAACAATGGGGCAATACCTCGGCTATTTGAATCTCAACCCGAGTATATGTCAAACCCCAAACCTCCAGTAAGAGAAAATCCTGACGACAACGAAAAAAATTGAAGAAAGGGAGGGTATGGAAATATATATAAATATATATTGCGTTTATAGACTTCGAAAAAGCATTGAGCACTGGGCAGTAAAAGATCTTTAAGTAATAGCCGAATAGATCACAGATATACAGACTTAATAGCCAATATATATATATATATATATATATATATATATAGTGAAGCAACAACATTAATCAAAATCCACAGAGGAACCAAGCCAATCCGCATAAGAAGAGGTGTCAGCGTGACACAATATTCCCTAAATTATTTAACCAGGCCCTAGAAGATGTTTTTAAAAGCTTAGATCGGGAAGAAATAGGCATCAAAGTAAACGGACAATTCTGAACCACCAAGATATGCTGATAATATCAATCAATCTAAAAGAAAATAGAACAAGTAGAGGAATATATAGGACCCGGGACAAATTATTAAACTGAAAAAAGAAAAGCAAACAGCTGAAATCAAGAGACGAGTAAGATTGGCCTGGGCAGCACTCGGTAAATTAAGCATCATATTAAGAAATAAAAAATATCCTCAGTACCTCAAAACGGAAGTGTATAACCAATGTATCCTTCCTGTACTTACCTATGAATCCCAGACCTGGACACTTACAAAATCAAACATGGATAAACAAAAGCCCAAAGATCAATGGCAAGACAAATGTTACATGTAAAGCTAACAGGTAGAAAAGGAATGAATTGATAAGAAATAAAACAAAAGTAAGGGATGTCAGAGCAGAAGTAGCAAAATTAAAATGAAAATTTGTCGGTCATATTATCAGACAGAAAGACGATTGATGGAACAAATGTATTGTAAACTGGAGAACTTGGCCAAAGATGGATTGACGAAGGCTAAATAGAATAGATATAAAAAAAGGTAAGTTCATTTAAAGTTTAAATTAACATGGTACCACTTAAACGAGATTCATAGTTCTGTAAAGTAAGCAGTCAGACATAAGAAACTATCCCACATCCCTGTTGTTCAAACTTGACAGTAATAACTTAGCAGTAAGAAAGGAACAATTTTTATTTCTTACTTCTCACTTCATACTGCTTACTTCACGGTACTATGAATCGAACTTTAGCGTTGTTCTCACAAATTGTTTAAAAGTAATTTCTCTTCTGTTTATTCTAGGTTTTGTTACATATTTTTTAACATGATTAATGGCCACTGATATTTATTTCCAAATGTTTTGTTTGTTTTAAAAATTAAATGTAACACGCCTAAACACAGTTTATAAGTTTTTACAAAAAAAAAATACAAAATCGCCAAACTACAATCAAAACAAATAGCAGATGTTTATATCTCCCATGTATATATCGGCCCACCAGCCGGCCAATTTGCGATGTTGCCTTTTCTGGTTCGTGGCTCGTTAGTTTACGAAGGCTGCGCTAAAATACAACACGGCCAATTACGCAACGTCTGTCGTACAAGTTGAACAACCAGTAAATTCTTTCTATCCCTGTTTCACCCCAATGACAAAAAAGGGACAGACAACTCACTCGATCCTATTCCAAAACTGAAACGAATTCAAAATGAACCTCTCCCAGCAGTTAGTTCCCTGCATAAAATCAATAATCTCGAACTCAACCAGACTACGGACAGGTAGTGTGCAAGTCACCGGTTTATTTTCAAAATATTCTAATTAAACTCTCTCACGTAAGATATCGCTAGAGGTTATTTTTTTAAAGCAAATATTTCATTCACTTAGCAAAAACGCGTTACGAAAAAAATGTAATTTTATTCGTAACAAAGACTGAACTGTTGTTGGTCTTGACTGGCACCAGGACCTGTTCTTAAAAATATATGGACTGTCCGCGCATATAGAGGACAGGTGGCAACCCTCAACTTGGGATATTCATATAAATCAAATGGAAAAGTTATTATTTTTAGAGATAAAAAAAATCTCTTAAAAAGTATTAAGCATATGAAAGTAAGTTTTTTGACATAAAGATTTACAGGTAACATACTTTTGTGCATGTATATTACACATTTGTCAATAGCGGATTTTTGATCTCTTTGCACAGTTTGCAGAATTCAAAAAAACTAAAATATGTAGGCAATTATTAATAACATATTAATAATAATTGAACAAAAATAAATTGAATGAAAACAAACTGCAACAGCTACATTATTTGAATTTTATTAGCATCGTCCATGAGCACTAATTCAGTGAGTCTCAGTTCGGGCTGTGCTGATGTCAGCGCGGCCAGTAGTGTCGCGCTGACTTCGGGTGTGTCATACCTTAGATTACAGATTATAACATAGAGGTAAATTTTTTTTAATAAAAAATAAATCCATTCGCGCACTTTTAATCTAAAATTATTTAAGAATAAAAAATGTGTGCACATAAAATATATACTTTTTATTATTATTCAGATTCCATTCTCTTCGGAACGTTCAGTTTTTGATGGTGCCGGCGCGGCGCCGCGCCGCACAGTAGAACGGTTGGCTAATTTAGGTGGAGATGCTTAAGTACTATAAATGAACATTTCAGCTACCTACTATTAAAGTGCACATTCCATACATCCTAGATCCAAAAGATTGTTTTTGTCCCCTCTGGTTGTCAACATATTTGCATTGAAAGTTGCATCTTAAAAATTATCTGCTTAGATATTTCAATCTTATACAATATTGTTTTTTCCCGCGCAGTAGGCGCTGGAGTAAAACAACTGCCAGGAATTTTTAGCGTGACATGTCTTTAAGACTAACGTAGTATTTTGATTGTCATTGTTTCAGTGTTTTTTTTTGTAATGATTTTATAAATTCGCTGGTGTTTTGGTAAGGAAATTTTTATTTTTATATAGTTTTTGTTGGACTACTTTGTGAGAATTTGTACATGTTAGTTTTATTATTTTCTAATTAACTAAAATCTCTACTTTGTGACGCTCTCTTAAAATTTTGTCGAATTTTGTCGTAAACTTGTACTTGATTACTTTGTTAGCCTGCAACTCTAAAAATAGAAAACGTATTGTTTGCGTTTAAGGACATTTTTTTTGATACCTTCACAAATGAATTTTCCAACCTAAATTATTAATCTTTGTGGCTTTTCTCTGTATCATGATGGGTCGGTGTACCTGTTTGTCTACAGGGTGTCCACATAAAAGTAACTACATAGGGCTTTGTGCGAATTTCAGAAACCGTAACACTTACAATATCGGTTAAAAAGCAAAAAAGTGGCATTATTGCGAGCCCAATCGGATGCTGCGTCGAAGTTAAAAATATCTACAGGGTGTTTCAAAATAATGCCCAAAAAATTAAAATTGTGTTATTTGAAAAATTAAAATATTGTCGGCATCTTATAAACAAATTGAATAAAACTATATAAATATGACTAGGCCAATCAAATGACGTTAGCGATATTTTTTAGGACTTTAAATTTTTTAAAAAGTCACAATTTTTAGTTTTTTCTTAATATTTTGAAAACGCATATGAATGTTTTCTTTGATACGGCAACTAATTGGACTCGGAATAGCGCCCCTTTTTTACCAAAATTGGTATGTCTTAGCGTTTCCTTATAAATCCCCTTGTATTTACTTTTATCTGGGACACCCTGTATCTATGTGTATGGGTCCATTCTTAAAGTGCGTAACGCTTAAGGGGGAGAGGGGGGTAAATAACCTTGCGTTACAGTCTCAAAATGCTTCAATGTATTTAAGAATATGCCCTATGCATGTCTGTACGATGGGTTTTTGAAACTCTTGAAAAGTCGTCCTTCATCGAATTTTTCTAAACAGTTACGTTTGACTCTGTAACAAGTTTAAACAAGCTTAATAAAAATGCATTTGTCCCAAGAAGTTTGTGGTTAAAATAATCCAAAAAATTAAGTTTTAAACGGAGAGTTATTAATATGCGGTTTTAAAAATATGAGAATATATTTTTCTTGTCTTTTTTGTGTTAGATTGAGAAATTATTTAATTTAAACTTGGTAAGATAACAATGAAAATATGTTTTATACATTGCAAAAATTCTATTATATTATATTTCTACCCATAGGTATATATGTAGGGTGGCGGAACAAAGATCGAAAGACAAAAGATCGAAAGAAAAAAGATCAAATACAAAAGATCGAAAAACAAAAGATCGAGAAGGCAAAAGATCGAAAATACAAAAGGTCGAAAAACAAAAGATCGAAAGACAAAAGATCGAAAATACAGAAGATCGAAAAACAAAAAATCGAAAAGGCAAAAAAACAAAAGATCGAAAATACAGAAGATCGAAAGTACAAAAGATCGAAAGACAAAAGATCGAAAGGCAAAAGATTGAAAAACAAATTATCAGAAAACAAAAGATCGAAAAAAAATCGCAAGTAAATAAGATCGAAATATACAAAATGACGTGTATCATGTTTGCTTAGGTATATTCACATAAACAGTTTAACCAAGGTCAGGTAAGGTAAAATTACCTAACCGTTAAATAAACCAATGGCTTGTCAAACTTAACACAAATCATGTAGTTCGATAAAGGGGTCTCTTTTTGAATCATATTTTTTCAAAAATAAAAACTTTCCTGATTTCTTTCCCGGGATCCTAGAGGGTGTGTAACTTAAGCGAAACAAACCGAACCGAACCAAAACGAACCGAACCGAACCGGTTCGATTTGGTTCGATTTGGTTTTACACCCTGTAGGATCCCGGGAAACATTTCAGAAAAGTTTTGTTTTTGAAAATATATGTTAGAAAGAGACCCCATTATCGAACCGATTCGGTTCCGTTCGGTTTAGTTACACACTTTCTAGGACCCCGGAAAAGAAATAAGGAAAGTTTAAAAAAAAAAAAAAACTATGTAATAGCGATATTTTGAATCGCGCTATTTTCGATCTTTTGTACTTTCGATCATTTGTTGTACTTTCGATCTTTTGTTTTTCGATATTTTGTTTTTCGATCTTTTGTATTTTCGATCTTTTGCATTTTCGATCTTTTGTTTTTCGATCTTTTGTAGTTTCAATCTTTTGTTTTTCGATCTTTTGTGGTTTCGATCTTTTGTCATTTCGACCTTTTGTATTTCGATCTTTTGTCTTTTTGATCTTTTGTTTTTCGATCTTTTGTACTCGATCTTTTGTCTTTCGATCTTTTGTCTTTCGATCTTTGTTCCGCCACCCATATATGTATTATGTGTTTTTTTTTGTCGAGTACTGTGCAGGGAACTTAATTCTGTATGAGGAACTTAATCCTGTGTAGTTGTGTCTCCAGTGTATGGTTATATATTTTTGTTACAGACAATGCCCAAAATTTCAAAACAAGAACTTTTACAAGTCTGGTTGTCTAGCCCTAAAACAAATAAGGAAACAAACCTTTTTAATTTTCTCACATTAAACACCTTTAAAGATAATGCCACCCTATGAATATTTCCCATTATAATTTTAGGGGTCAGTTTCTCCCCGGGTAAGGGGTGAGACCTTTAAAAAGTTTAATGTGTTTAAGGAATGTCTTTCATGTAGTGACGGATGAAACCCGATTTTTTTTCTTGATCGTACTTTACCGCCCAAAACGCCTGTATTTCAATTTTTCTGAAACACCTTGTATGTTGCAAAACTGTTTTTCTTAAATTCCTTCTTAAAAAAACTAGAACGAATATATACTGTTACTTTATTGTTATAAAACTTGTTGAAAACATTTTCGTTAAAAACATACATTATAGGTTGTACAAATCTTAAAATCGTTAAAATCTGAATCACCCTATATAAGAGGTAGGTAATATTGCAAATACTAAATGTTTTTAAAGATTTTGTGTTATTTTAAAGCAAAAAAAATCAAGCATTAAAGAGTGTGCTTAGGGGTTGTCCACCTAAATCTTCAAAACGTTCCACTGTGCGCCGTTTTTGTGCTGATGTCGTCTTTCCGTACTAATGAGAGCGCGGCCAAGACGGACACCTGGTGCTGTATTCTTGAATCCCGTGCCCGTGAGTGAGTAGCTTCTCACTTACTTTAACCCAGGTGATTGTGAGAGAGGATAGTTTGTTTTGCTAGTTATTATATTTAATTTAATGAAAACCCAAAGAATGCCAATTACGCCGAAGCGACGGAAGCGAGTTGGAACCAAGACCAAATCAGTCCGCATCGACCTTTACCTTGCTTCAATACGGTCTAAATTTTTTGCCACGTAAGCCATTCCTCCAGCAATAGCCAAGCCTTGACCCAGTGAACCCGTTCCGACGTCTACAAAGCTAAGTCTGGGTGTGGGATGGCCCTCTAAATCAGAACCTAGCTGTCTAAGCTTTAAGAGTTCTGCAGCTGGAATCACCCCGTTCTCTACCCAGGCACCTAAAATAATTTAGTATTTAGAGAACCACCTAAGAGTGTATCAAAGAACAAATGATGCGTTCATAGGCTTATGCAGCATCAAATTTAGGAGGAGCAAATGTAAAAATTGGTATTAGCATAGTTCGACAGTCATAAAACCGTTCGAAAAATACCAAAGCGCGCGCAATGCAGTACGAGGACTGTTAAAACAGTTTTGGTTAGATGGAACGACCAAATAACTGTCTAAAAAACGAATGCTGTTGGCGGAGTGATCGATTTACTTTAGGCATGTGATCATATGCATGAGAGTTAAATTCAGAGTCACGTGACTAAAAGAAAGGGTAGGTTTCGTAATCTCCTGTAGAGATAGATCGAAGGCAACGTATGAATTCGAGAGCACTAAATTAAAGTTGCACACAGAAAGGATTACACAATTACATAGGATTATCATAATAAATTTTTAATTTTAGTTCTTTAAAATGCAGTTAAAATTACATTAATTTAATTGATATTCACAAAATATAAACCACCACAGACTGCCTAATAAACTAAATATACCAAAAATTAAAACGAACTTGCATTAGCACATATTTTTGGGCGAAACTTGTGAAAAAATATTTATGTTTTCTAATATTATAAGTTTTCTGTGAAATTTATTTATTTATTTATTTGTATTTTGTTATATGTATTTTTACAAAATATTTGTGAAATTACCTACATATTATAGGAATCCTTAATATTCACAAAGTTTTTGTTTTTGTGATTTTATTCATATTCAGCTCGTGATACTTCTAAGAAGTTAGGAAAATCACATTTTGTAGCTTGTGGTACTTTGGTAGGTGTATATAGTTAATGAACCGAACCGAACCTTAATGTCGATGCCTTAAAGCGAAGTCGTTTGTTCTTCCGCCAAATGTGGTGTAAAATCCCCCAACTGGTCTTACCCGAGGGGTGGCTCGATCCTCAATTTCCGTACAACAAACATTTTTCGGCCAACTCTCAGTCTCAGTCAGTATTATTTTTCTGATTTGTATTTTCGGTGAAACCTCTTTTAGTTTTTATTTTACAATTTTTTTACATTTTTCGGCCAACTCTCCCGGACTACTACGGGGAGTGGAGAGTTAAGATATAGCATAAACCATAAAGGACAGTCAGTATTATTTTTCTGAGTTGTAATTTCGGTGAAACCTCTTTTAGTTTTTATTTTGACATTTTTTACATTTTGGGAGTGGAGAGTTAAGATATAGCATAAACCATAAAAGGCAGTCAGTATTATTTTTCTGTTATGTACATTTTTTACATTTGGGGAGTGGAGAGTTAAGATATAGCATAAACCATAAAGGGCAGTCAGTATTATTTTTCTAATTTGTATTTTCGGTGAAACCTCTTTTAATTTTTATTTTGCTATTTTTTTACATTTTTGGCCAACTCTCCCGGACTACTACGGGAAGTGGAGAGTTAAGATATAGTATTAACCATAAAGGGCATTCAGTATTATTTTTCTGAGTTGTAAATTCGGTAAAACCACTTTAAGTTTTTATTTTGCATTTTTTTAAAATTTTTCGGCAATCTCTCCCGGACTACTACGGGGAGTGGAGAGTTAAGATATAGCATAAACCATAAGGGGCAGTCAGTATTATTTTTCTGATTTGTATTTTCGGTGAAACCTCTTTTAGTTTTTATTTTACAATTTTTTTACATTTTTCGGTTAACTCTCCCGGACTACCACGGGGAGTAGAGAGTTAAGATAAGCATAAACCATAAAGGACAGTCAGTATTATTTTTCTGATTTGTATTTTCGGTGATACCTCTTTTAGTTTTAATTTTGTAAGTTTTTTACATATTTCCACCAACTCTCTAGGACTACTACGGGGAGTGCAGAGTTAAGATATAGCATAAATCATAAAGGGCAGTCAGTATTATTTTTCTGAGTTGTAATTTCGGTGAAACCTCTTTTAGTTTTTATTTTGCAATTTTTTTACATTTTTCGACCAACTCTCCCGGAATACTACGGGGACTGGAGAGTTAAAATATAGCATAAACCATAAAGGGCAGTCAGTATTATTTTTCTGAGTTGAAATTTCGGTGAAACATCTTTTAGTTTTTATTTTGCAATTTTTTAAAATTTTTCTACCAACTCTCCCGGACTACTACGGGGACTGGAGAGTTAAAATATAGCATAAACCATAAAGTGCAGTCAGTATTATTTTTCTGAGTTGTAATTTCGGTGAAAACTCTTTTAGTTTTTATTTTGCAATTTTTTTACATTTTTCGACCAACTCTCCCGGACTACTACGGGGACTGGAGAGTTAAAATATAGCATAAACCATAAGGGGCAGTCAGTGTTATTTTTCTGAATTGTATTTTCGGTGAAACCTCTTTTAGTTTTTATTTTGCAATTTTTTTACATTTTTCGGTTAACTCTCCCAGACTACTACGGGGACTGGAGAGTTAAGATATAGCATAAACCATAAAGGGCAGTCAGTATTATTTTTCTGAGTTGTAATTTCGGTGAAACCTCTTTTAGTTTTTATTTTGAAATTTTTTTACATATTTCGACCATTTCTCCCGGACTACTACGGGGAGTGGAGAGTTAAGATATAGCATAAACCATAAAGGGCAGTCAGTATTATTTTTCTGAGTTGTAATTTCGGTAAAACCTCTTTTAGTTTTTACTTTGCAATTTTTTTACAATTTTCTGCAAACTCTCCCGGACTACTACGGGGAGTGGAGAGTTAACATATAGCATAAACCATAAGGGGCAGTCAGTGTTATTTTTCTGAATTGTATTTTCGGTGAAACCTCTTTTAGTTTTTATTTTGCAATTTTTTTACATTTTTCGGTTAACTCTCCCAGACTACTACGGGGACTGGAGAGTTAAGATATAGCATCAACCATAAAGGGCAGTCAGTATTATTTTTCTGAGTTGTAATTTCGGTGAAACCTCTTTTAGTTTTTATTTTGCAATTTTTTTACATTTTTCGACCAACTCTCCCGGACTACTACGGGGAGCGGTGAGTTAAGATATAGCATAAACCATAAAGGGCAGTCAGTGTTATTTTTCTGATTTGTATTTTCGGTGAAACCTCTTTTAGTTTTTATTTTGCAATTTTTTAACATTTTTCGGCCAAGTCTCCCGGACTACTACGGGGAATGGAGAGTTAAGATATAGCATAAACCATAAAGCGCATTCAGTATTATTTTTCTGATTTGTATTTTCGGTGAAACCTCTTTTAGTTTTTATTTTGCTATTTTTTTACATTTTTCGGCCAACTCTCCCGGAGTACTACGGGGAATGGAGAGTTAAGATATAGCATAAACCATAAAGCGCATTCAGTATTATTTTTCTGATTTGTATTTTCGGTGAAACCTCGTTTAGTTTTTATTTTGCAATTTTTTTACATTTTTCGGCAACTCTCCCAGACTACTACGGGGAGTGGAGAGTTAAAATATAGCATAAACCATAAAGGGCAGTCATTATTATTGTTCTGAATTGTACTTTCGGTGAAACCTCTTTTAGTTTTTATTTTGCAATTTTTTTACATTTTTCGGCCAACTCTCCCGGACTACTACGGGAAGTGGAGAGTTAAGATATAGCATAAACCATAAAGGGCAGTCATTATTATTTTTCTGAGTTGTAATTTCGGTGAAACCTCTTTTAGTTTCTCTATTGGCATTTTCTTACATTTTTCGGCCATCTCTCCCGGACTACTACGGGGAGTGGAGAGTTAAGATATAGCATAAATCATAAAGGGCAGTCAGTATTATTTTTCTGAGTTGTAATTTCGGTGAAACCTCTTTTAGTTTTTATTTTGCAATTTTTTCACATTTTTCGGCCAACTTTCCCGGACTACTACGGAGAATGGAGAGTTAAGATATAGCATAAACCATAAAGAGCAGTCAGTATTATTTTTCTAAGTTGTAATTTCGGTGAAACCTGTTTTAGTTTTTATTTTGCAATTTTTTCACATTTTTCGGCCAACTCTCCCGGACAACTACGGGGAGTGGAGAGTTAAGATATAGCATAAATCATAAAGGGCAGTCAGTATTTTTTTCTGAGTTGTAATTTCGGTGAAACCTCTTTTAATTTTTATTTTGCAATTTTTTCACATTTTTCGGCCAACTTTCCCGGACTACTACGGGGAGTGGAGAGTTAAGATAGAGCATAAATCATAAAGGGCAGTCAGTATTATTTTTCTGAGTTGTAATTTCGGTGAAACCTCTTTTAGTTTCTCTTTTGCCATTTTTTTACATTTTTCGGCCAACTCTCCCGGACTACTACGGGGAATGGAGAGTTAAGATATAGCATAAACCACAAAGGGCAGTCAGTATTATTTTTCTGAATTGTACTTTGGGTGAAACCTCTGAATCGCCGAGGTTCTTTATCACGAAAATTATTATAATGGACTGTAATTTATTAAAGTTGCTGGTTTTAAATTATCACAAAATGTATGGATACCTCAAAAAACTCTAGGGCCAAGGTGTAAGCCTGTCCAAAAAGTAAGAAATGGCGAGAAAAAAGCTGATCATAAAGTGGCGAATGGCACTAACCTCTTGTGTGATTCCTGTCGGTCCTTTTTTTTTTTCTTTTTTTTTTTACGGGTATGCGCACTCGCAAGGAGATCCCTATCATGCTCGACAAGCGGCAAGTGCGCGGAAATGTTGGTGTGTGTTGGTTTTGAAACGGTTCAGGTTGTAACCTGCAGGGAAAACTGTCGCAGGGAGTTTATTCCACAGCGATGCTGTTCTCCAGAGATATGAATTCTGATATAATGAGGTTCTTGGTGCCTCTATTTTGACAGTAAATTGACGTGTTCGCCTAGTAGGTGCTACTCCCGGAGGGATCATACGTGCCAACTCTTTAGAGCATTTTCCGTGATAATACCTGTAGAAGAGAGAGAGATCGCCCACAGTTCTTCGATGTTCGAGACTATACAAGCTACGGGTAAGTGCGGGGTCATTGATCAGCTTGATAGCTCGCTTTTGCACGGTGTTCAAAAGCATTAAGGTATGTTTGGGTGCCGCACTCCATATATGTGAGCAGTACTCCATAGTTGGTCGAATCTGGGCTTTGTAGAGTGTCAGCAGTTGGCTTGGTGTATACAGATGTCTTGTACGAAATAGCACCCCAAGCTTTTGGGACGCCCTTTTAGCTATATCTGCCACGTGACTGTGCCAAGACATGTTGGTCTCTGCAGTGACTCCTAAGATGTTCAACTGGCTCTGCAATGTGACAGCACTTCAGATAGCATGATGTTTGGCTCACCGGTGCTGGTCTTTTTTGAAAACAGGGCTGCTTGGGTTTTCTGCGCGTTGAACTGTACAAGGTTTTTGTTGTCCCAGTCCTCTATTATCTCCAGGTCGTTATTTATCTGCGATATTTGAGTTAGTCTAAGATGATGGAATTCACGTGCGGATAGACACTGAGTGGGTGGTATGACTGAGGAGACTACATTGCCATCATCTGCAAAGCAATAAAGTGGATTTACTGTTTTATCTATGAGGTCATTTATGTAAATCAGAAAAAGTGTTGGCGAAAGGATTGCTCCCTGTGGCACACCAGCATTTATTTGGTAAGAGTTGGAGTTCCGGCCATCCAGTGCAACATAAATGGATCTATCCTTAAGGTAACTTTTAAACCAAGTGCAAAGTCTCGGCGACAATCCCGTTGCTTTGAGCTTGTTGAGCAGATTTTCATGCCAGACTTTATCGAATGCTTTAGATATATCTAAGGCAATTGTTCTTGTTTCACCTCGCAACTCAATCGCTTTTTGCCATAAGTAAGTGACGTATGTAAGTAAATCGCCAGTTGACCTATATTTTCGAAATCCGTATTGCTTGTCGTTGATAATTTGGTATTTTTCCAAGTACTTGGTTAGGTGATTGTTCACAACTCTTTCCATTACTTTTGATATCACCGGAAGTAGAGCAGTTGGTCTATAGTTTAACGGATCTGTCTTTTTTCCTTTCTTTGGAATGGGTTGTACTGCGGCAGACTTCCATGATGATGGATATACTCCTTGCCTATAAGATAAATTGAATAATTTTGCGAAAGTTGGGGTGAGTTCGCTAGCACAATTTTTGAGTACTATCGCGGGAATGCCATCTGGACCCATTGCTTTGTTTGTATCCAACTTTTTAAGGGATTTTCGTATTTCTCTGTGACAGAAGGGTACCTCTGGCATACTGTGGGAAACCCTTTCAATGAACGGTGGAGTTTTTCCATTTGGCACTGTTAGGTTTGAGTTGGAGGAAAAGATTTTGGCCAGCATATTGGCTTTTTCCTCTGATGTTGTGGCTAAGTGAGTATTTTTATCTGTAAGTGGTGGTATGGATGACTTGGTGAAGTTTGATCCAACGGCTTTTGCAAGAGACCAAAAGGACCTAAAACTACTTGGACAATTCAGCAACCTGTTTTTTATTCTTTGATTGTATGTTTCTTTGGCGGCGTCAATAGTAATTTTGCAACTATTTCTGGCTTCTATAAATTCTGTGTGGTTTTGAGCGGTTTGTTGTCGTTTCCAAAGGTTATATGCTCTGTGTTTTTTCTGTACAGCCGTTTGACACTGGCTGTTGAACCAAGGTTTTGCATTAGCTCTGCGTTTTATTGTATGTGGGATATATGCATCCATTCCAGATAAGATTACTTTTGTTATTTCATTACAGCAAATAGTGGGATCAGCTGTTTTAAAGCAAACCTCTTGCCATGGAAAATCCAGGTAAAACTGTTTAAGGTCATTCCATTTTGCCGATTTATAGTGCTACATTTTACGAGGAAGTGATTGTTGGCTTGACGGTATGAACATTTCGCACTTTGTTCTTATAAGTTTATGATCGGATGAACCAAGTGGGGGATCTACTTGAATTGTGTACAAGTCAGGATTTGTAGTTAGGAACAAGTCCAAAAGCGCTGCAAATTCACCCCTTTCTGAGATACGGGTAGGTTCATCGACAAGCTGCGTTAGACCACAACTTATGGCAAAAGCTTCTGCTTCCCTGCCTTCATTATCTGTTTTGTTGTGGTATTTTAGCCAGGGTATATTGTGGACGTTGAAATCGCCTAAAAAAGGAATTTCCGCATGTGGATAGTTAGACTGTATACTATCACAGTTTTCGGATAATGTCGCAAAAAAGTTTTGATACTCGGTGTTACTTGGCGTTCGGTAGAGGCAGCAAATGAACTTGGTCGATGACTTTGAGGTGAATTTCAGCCATATGATATCGAGGTTCGCTGGTTCTAGCTTCTCCTCTCGATGACATGAAAGGTCATTTTTAATGTACACACAAATCCCAAAATTATGTCGAAATCGGTGGTGTAGGTCATAGCCGGGATAAAGATAGTTCACAATAGGTGTTGCAGAACTGATTTTAGTTTCGGTGAGAACAAGGATGTCAGGTCTTTGTTCTTCAAGATGTTGGTGAACTGAATTCATGTTGGTACTTAATCCTCTTATATTGCAAAAATCAATTCTGAGTTGAGTTTTTGGTCTTCTTTTAATATCTTTGCATGAAGGACCCCCAGGATCACCCGACGCCCGGAGATCCGAGTGGTCGGGTATTTTACCTCCGGAATATTTTGATCCTGGAGGCGCCATCATGCTATCTGTTACTCATTGTTGGAACCGGACTGCCAGCGCAGTAGCGGAACGTGGTGATACCACTTAGCGCTACTCACTTCTGGCATGGTGGTATCTCACCGGTCGACGCCCAATGAGTAAAAAGCGTCTACCACCTACTTGGGGGCCCTGGGGCGCCCCACTTGCAGGATCTCTCAAATTCTTCTCCAACTTCGTCGGCACACTGTAGACCGTTTTAGCTCACACATATACTATACGATAGTAGTGTGAGCTATGGTGATCCTAATTTTTTCGAGAAAAAAAAAGTTGCTCCGATTTCAAAAATTTTTATATATCTTTGCGTTTCAGATGATTTTGAAACTTTTTTGTTGCGCCGTCTGTCTGTCTGTCTGTCTGTCTGTCTGTATGTCTGTCTGTCTGTCTGTCTGTCTGTCTGTCTGTCTGTCTGTCTGTCTGTCTGTCTGTCTGTATGTCTGTCTGTAACGACCAACGCGCATAACTTAAAAACCGCCTGGCCGATTTTAATGAAATTTGGTACCTAGACTGGGTCTTGGGTCGAGATGGTCCCATTTAAAAATGAACAAAATCCACCGAACAGAAACCAAATAAAAGGGTGGGGGTAGATTTCAAAAATTAGAGTTTATGTGAAAATATGGCGTGTGTGATATTAAACGAAAGGTAATTGAGTCTGGAGTTAAACAAAATAAATTTTAATTTATTTTACAAAAGGGTGGGGGTATATTTCAAAAATTAGAGTGTAAGTGAAAATATGGCGTGTGTTATATCAAACGAAAGGTAATTGAGTCCGGAGTTTAACAAAATACATTTTAGTTTTTGTTTTTTTTAAGGGTGGGGGTATATTTCAAAAATTTGAGTTTATGTCAAAACATGGCTTGTGTGGTATAAAACAAAAGGTAATTTAGTCTGGAGTTAAATAAAATATATTTCAGTTTTTAGTTATATTAGCTCACACGTACACTATAAATATAGTACCTAGTGTGAGCTTAGGGGCCCATATCTTGGCAGAGTATTTTGAGTATGTTTGAAACACAAACAGTCAATGGGACTGCCAAAGAAATAGCGAAATCGCAGTAATTTATAAAATGACTTGTAGCAGGATGGCTGCCGAAAAGCAAGTGTTTTTTAACAATTTTTTCTCTATCATTAGTTCCTGATTCCCACACGTGCCAATGAGGGAGCCACCTTATGGATCAAAAATATTATTTTTCACGAAATATTTTTAAATTGCCAGGGCCTACGAGTTTTGAGGGCCTCACTTAAAAAATAAAATAAAATACTAGAAATTAACAAAAACTAAAAAAGTAACATTCGCGGAGCGAACATTCCACCCACCAAAACCTAAGGTTTTTAACCCAGGTAACTTAAATATAAAAAAAACATTAAGAAAAATAAGAGAGATTTCCTGCTCATTATTTTCCCAACCATAGCCCACGGGGGCGTAAAAAAAATTAAAAAATAAAAGAAAATAAATAAACGCGGTTGTAACCATACGAAACTATACCGCTAGTGTATCAGTAGAGGAAAGATGTATAAATCGTAAAATTAGTTTACTGGCAGCGGGCACACTTTTACAACTGGCCGCTGCATAACTCCGTTTGGAGTTTTTAGAGTTACGACTCTAACAACCCCGTCAGCGCCTGGATGCACTGCGGTAACGCGAGCCATAGCCCATTGGAGGGGGGCCTTTGTTCATTTTTTATTAAAACTAGCGTGCCAATCTCAATACGACCACTGTCCTCACACCACTTTGCTCGTTGTTGCAAGGTATGCAGGTACTCCTGCTGCCAACGTTGCCAAAAATCAGCATGTATTCGCTGAATAAGTTGCCACCTATTTAGCATGTTAAGTTGGATGTGTGACAAATCAGGATTAGGTAGACCAGAATTTACTGGTTTCTGAGTTAAAAAATGTGCCGGCGTAAGAGATTGGAGATCGTTGGGATCATTCGATATGGCACAAAGAGGCTTTGATTTCAATACTGACTCAATTTGAGTAAGAAAGGTATACATTTCTTTATAGGTGAGGATTTGATCACCTAGTACTCTATATAGGTGAGTTTTTACCGACTTCACACCCGCTTCTGCTAAACCGTTAAAATGAGGGGCTCCTGGACTATTAAAATTCCATTGGATGGACACCGTCTGGGCGGCTAATTTAAAATATTCCAATATTTGCCTATTCGCTCCAATAAACGAAGTTCCCTGATCACTGATGATTTCTGAGCATCGGCCCCTACGAGCAACAAATCTCCTAAATGCGGCAATAAATGCCTCGGAAGTGAGGTCAGATACTAGTTCCAAGTGTATAGCTTTAACAGCACAACACACGAACACGCATATATAAATAAGCCTTCAAAGACCTGGCTCCTCGAGATTTACTCATGATGATCGCAATGGGACCTGCGTAATCAAGACAGACAGCAGAAGAGACCTTGAGTTGAGACACTCGAACTGCTGGCAAGTCTGCCATCTTTGGATTATAAGATTTTGGTCTAGAACGAAAACATTTAATGCATTGAGCAAGAACTCGATAAATAGCAGAACGCGGAGAAAGAATCCAAAATTGTTGCAGTATAAGACAATGAAGGGTCTTAAAGCCAGGGTGCAAATTAGTTTTATGTACCCATTCTACGATTAAATCGGTCAACCGGTGAGATTTGGGTAAAAGCAACGGATGCTTCACATCGTAGGATAGCATCGAATGTCTCAGCCTACCACCCACCCTGAGGCAACCACCTTCGTCTAGAAAGACTGCTAATTTTCTAAATAACTTTGGAAGTAATTGATTTTTATTTAGGTTTTCAAAAATATCACCAAAACAAAATTGTTGGACATGTCGAACGACAGTAACAAGAGCTTCTTGGATCTCAATGGGAGACAAAACTCCCGTTCTCTTATTTTTACGACCTTTTCCTGTGTTATGAATAAATCTAAGGACAAAGGCAATCACATTTAAAATAGTTCTAAATGACGAATAACGAAAAATCTCTAGAGTGATGAAATGGTCATCAAAAGTAGCCTTTAGAACAATAGTTCTTTCTTCTTCACAAACCTCCTGAGATAGAAAGTCCGTGAATCTAGGTTGAGTGGGCCAAAGTTCAATGCTTTGACATAGCCTTGAAACCACAAACGTGATTTTTGAGTTCAGCTGGCTGCAACCCCCTAGAAGCGCAATCAGCAGGATTATCTGCGGTGGGGACATAATGCCAGCTTGAGAAAGAAATAAGATGTGAGATACTCTGTTAGCTACAAAGGGCTTTCAGCGATGGGCTGACGAAGCTAACCATGCCAACGTGACTTGAGAATCCGACCATGCAAAAATAGCATCAAAAGTTGCATATCGTGCATACACTTGTTTGACATAAACAACAAGATCACTCAAAAGAACAGCAGCGACTAGTTCCATGCGGGGAATCGACTTAATTATTTTAAGAGGTGCAACCCTTGATTTTCCTGTGACTAAAGACACATGGATATTTCCCTGCGAGTCCTCGTACTTTAAATAAACAGCAGCTCCGTAGCCAATCTGGGAGGCGTCACAGAAACCGTGTATTTCAATGCGAGTAGGTTTATCTATAAAAATTCGCCTAGGAATGGCAAGGTGAGCTAACTCGGGGAGCTCCAGTTTAAACTGTTCCCACAGTTGACAAACATCTGCACTGGGTGCATCATCCCAACCTGCCTTAGAAAGCCACAATCTCTGCATAATGCTTTTTAGAGGATCGTAAATACGAAAGATTTGGCTAGGAATATTCCTTTTGGTGCATAGGAGATGTGTGGGTGTACAATTATATGAAAAAATGTCAATGGTAAAAGAGGTTCCTCTTTATCAAATGAACAGGGCATTTGTAAATGTGAGGACGAAACACCAGAGAGGACGGCCTCATGATTGCTGGCCCATTTTCGCAGTTCAAAATGACCTTTTTTCAAAAGAGCTATGTGCTCCTGCTGTAAGCTGAGCAAGGATTCAATAGAGTTGGCTCCCGCCACACAGTCATCTACAAAAATTTGATGTCTCAAAACCTCGGCTGCTTGAGGATAATTATGACCTTCTAGATTTGCCAACTCTTGCATGGTTTTAAGAGCTAAATAAGGCGAACTAGAAACTACATAAGTAACTGTACCAAGTGCATATTCCTGCAAAGGTTCCCGCTCTGAAAAACGCCAAAGAATTATCTGGAAATCTTTGTGGGCGGGGTTTACAAGAATCTGCCTGTACATTTGGCGTACATCACAAATGAGGACATAAGGATGAAACCTAAATTGCAAGAGAATAGACGCAATATCCTGCTGAAGTTTAGGACCTGGCAGCTGAGTATCATTTAACGATACTCCATTAGAGCTAGCGCAAGAAGCGTCAAAAACTACTCTAATTTTCCCATCTTTGTAGATGCAAAAATGAGGAATATAATAAGCCGTGGGCGAAGCGTATTGGGACTTCATAGAAATCAAGGACATATGGCCTGATTCAAGATAGTCTTTCATAAAATCAATATACGAACTCTTAAGGAAAGTGCCTTTAAGTAAACGCTTTTCAAGCATAATAAACCTTTTTAATGCTTGATTATAAGAATTCCAAGCTTGGGCTCGGCATATTTAAAAGGTAGTGAGACTACAAATTGTCTAGAGGGGACACGATAAGTGGTATCTTTGTAGATCTTCTCACATTTTATCTCATCGGGAGACATAGGGAGAGGTTTGGAAATATTTTCTAGTTCCCAAAACTTTTGTAGGCACAAATCGAGCGTGGGCTCAGTGGAAACATGAAGGCTGGTCAAACGGCTAGAAAGGGTTGAGCATTGGGCTCTGCCCTGCAAAATCCAACCAAAAGCAGTCTTAAGAGCGACCGGTTGGTCAGAACTACCAACGACTTTTCCAGTCTCTAAAATATAAGGTACTAATTCAGCCCCAATTAAAATATCAACTGGGCCAGGAATATGAAATTTAGGATCTGCCATGGGCAGGTTTCGAATGTACTCCCATTTGGAGGAGTCAACAACCATTTTTGGCTGGTTTGAACAGATTTTTGGCAATACGATTGTTTTAAAATCAAAAAGAGGTTCAGATTTCCCGCAAGGGCGGATTTGGCACTGAATTAAGCCACGCCTACACACAGAAGCCATATTGTTTAGCCTTCTATAGGAATAGAAAACTTTTGACATGGTAAACCCAATCTATTAGCACATTCCTGAGAGATGAAATGACCCATACTACCTGTATCCAACATCAGACGTACCTTTTGAAACTGGCCATACTGATCCTTGATATCCGCCTGTACGGTTGACAAAAGGATTGTCGATTGGGCCGAGAGAAGGGAAGAACCAACCAGGGGAACATTTGAGGGCAGGGTCATTCCACAAGTTGAGCCTGAATCACCTAATGGAGGTGGAGGGGGTGCCACATTACCGTGACCTAATGAAGGTGCACTCGAATTGGAACCCTGCTCGGACTCTCTTCGTGGAAAGTGAAGAAGACTGGTGGGGGTAATTACAGGATTTGCAACGAACTTAGTTGGGACACTGTTTGACAGAGTGGGAAGAAGTTTTTAAACAATTAAAACAAAATTTGTGCTCTCGAACTAACTGCGATCGTTCCTGGGGTGTTTTTGCCAAAAAGGTTTGGCATCTATATAAAACATGATAACCTGAACAGGCAATACATTTTTAGATTATTTTTATCGCCTTGATTTTGCTCAGTCATAAAACTTGAAAAATTATGTTTTTTATTCCCCGAATGAAACACTTTTTTGGAAGAATGAGTACTAGGCGCAGAGTCTAATGCTTTGCAATACTCCTCCAAAAAATTACATAAATTTGAAAAAGTAGGCATTTCCGTATTACGATATTCTTTCTCAAATTCAGTGCGAGTATTTTCGTCTAATTTTGGTAGCATCAAATTAAATAGTAAAAAATCCCAACTGTCAACATCAAATTTTAAACCTTTCAGGGCAGCAATATTTTCACAAAATGTATCCAATAATGCTCGGAGTTCTTTGGCAGAGGGCTTTAGAACTGCGGGGCGTTAAAAATTTCTTGATAATGAGCAGTAGCGGTATAGCGCTTGTTGCCATATCTCTTTAACAAAGCTTCGTAAGCAATTAAATAATTGCTCTCAGTTATAGGCAAGTTTTTAATAACGTTAAAAGCGTCTTTTTTAAGAGACATATGTAAATAATGAAATTTTTGTATATCAGAAAAGTTGGCGTTATCGTGCACCAAACTTCTATACATATCTATAAAAGTCGACCATTGTTTGACGTCACCTTCAAAGCTAGGGACATCTAGTTTAATCCGCAAATTATTTTGAGAACTATCCTGTACGGTATGGCTAGTGTTTTGTAAAGATGCAGGGGCATCTTCTTCATAAATAACACGTTTAAACGATTTTATCCCATAATAATACTGGTCTGCATTTTTTCGTACAGCATCATGGGTGTCAAATTCCGAATCGTCTTCGAGACACATTATAATAGAATTATGATTTTTACAAAACTCATTATACATTTGCTCGCTTTCATCTGCGCGAACCAAAAATTGCACTTTTTTCGAAGTATCCGTTTCTAATGTTTTGCCTAAATCAAAGGTTTCTTTAAGCCTATTAAGAGCGGCGGTACGCTTCATCAAAAGTCTTTTTAGTTTTTCACCAGCCATAATGATTAATAAAATTATTTAAAAAATTAAAAGTTTTAAATCTTGCCAATAGCTTTACCTCAAGATACAAAATTGTTGTAAAAATACCACTATACGTATTTATGTATGTACGTTGGCAGCAAGGTACACCATGCAAAAGGTTGCAAAAACGATCAAAAAATATTTTATGATTATTCAAATTTTCTAAAACTGTGGCCTAGTGTTTTCGTAGGCACCGAAAATCACGCTTTCAAAAAGAAATCCTGTGTGTTAGAACGGCTAACTCACCCGGGTAACCTACCTACTCCACTTTACACACACGTTTATATGCAAATGGTTTATTCGATTGCGGTCTCGCGAAGTAAACCTAATCTTGGCCAGTCCACTGATAAATTCCCAACGCTCAAGTACACGACAACTGATCGCGGGTATATCGGTTGCTGTCACACACACAGCAGGCGCACAACTCAGGTTTACTCGGGTGACTTCCACCAGTCACCTACACAAACATACAAATTCGGCTCGAAGAGAACAAAATGAATCGCCGAGGTTCTTTATCACGAAAATTATTATAATGGACTGTAATTTATTAATGTTGCTGGTTTTAAATTATCACAAAATTTATGGATACCTCAAAAAACTCTAGGGCCAAGGTGTAAGCCTGTCCAAAAAGTAAGAAATGGCGAGAAAAAAGCTGATCATAAAGTGGCGAATGGCACTAACCTCTTGTGTGATTCCTGTCGGTCCTGGGGCGCCCCACTTGCAGGATCTCTCCAATTCTTCTCCAACTTCGTCGGCACACTGTAGACCGTTTTTTGAGTATGTTTGAAACACAAACAGTCAATGGGACTGCCAAAGAAATAGCGAAACCGCAGTAATTTATAAAATGACTTGTAGCAGGATGGCTGCCGAAAAGCAAGTGTTTTTTAACAATTTTTTCTCTATCATTAGTGCCTGATTCCCACACGTGCCAATGAGGGAGCCACCTTATGGATCAAAAATATTATTTTTCACAAAATATTTTTAAATTGCCAGGGCCTACAAGTTTTGAAGGCCTCACTTAAAAAATAAAATAAAATACTAAAAATTAACAAAAACTAAAAAAGTAACATTCGCGGAGAGAACAACCTCTTTTAGTTTTTATTTTGCAATTTTTTCACATTTTTCGGCCAACTTTCCCGGACTACTACGGGGAGTGGAGAGTTAAGATAGAACATAAACCATAAAGGGCAGTCAGTATTATTTTTCTGAGTTGTAATTTCGGTGAAACCTTTTTGAGTTTTTATTTTGCAATTTTTTTACATTTTTCGGCAATCTCTCCCGGACTACTACGGGGAGTGGAGAGCTAAGATATAGCATAAATCATAAGGGGCAGTCAGTATTATTTTACTGATTTGTATTTTCGGTGAAACCTCTTTTAGTTTTTATTTTGCAATTTTTTTACATTTTTCGGTTAACTCTCCCGGACTACTACGGGGAGTGGAGAGTTAAGATATAGCATGAAACCTCTTTTAGTTTTTATTTTGCAATTTTTTTACATTTTTCGGTTAACTCTCCCGGACTACTACGGGGAGTGGAGAGTTAAGGTATAGCATAAACCATAAAGGGCAGTCAGAGTTATTTTTCTCATTGGTATTTTCGGTGAAACCTCTTTTAGTTTTTATTTTGCAATTTTTTTACATTTTTCGGTTAACTCTCCCAGACTACTACGGGGAGTGGAGAGTTAAGATATAGCATAAACCATAAACGGCTGTCAGTATTTTTTTTCTGAATTGTATTTTCGATGAAACCTCTTTTAGTTTTTATATTGCCATTTTTTTACATTTTTCGGCCACTCTCCCGGACTACTACGGGGAATGGAGAGTTAAGATATAGCATAAACCATAAAGGGCAGTCAGTATTATTTTTCTGAGTTGTAATTTCAGTGAAACCTCTTTTAGTCTTTATTTTGCAATTTTTTTACATTTTTCGGCCAACTCTCCCGGACTACTACGGAGAGTGGAGAGTTAAGATAAGCATAAACAATAAAGGACAGTCAGTATTATTTTCCTGATTTGTATTTTCGGTGAAACCTCTTTTAGTTTTTATTTTGCAAGTTTTTTACATATTTCCACCAACTCTCCAGGACTACTACGGGGAGTGCAGAGTTAAGATATAGCATAAATCATAAAGGGCAGTCAGTATTATTTTTCTGAGTTGAAATTTTGGTGAAACCTCTTTTAGTTTTTATTTTGCCATTTTTTTACATTTTTCGACCAACTCTCCCGGACTACTACGGGGAGTGGTAAGTTAATATATAGCATAGACCATAAAGGGCAGTCAGTATTATTTTTCTGAATTGTATTTTCGGTGAAACCTCTTTTAGTTTTTATTTTGCAATTTTTTTTCATTTTTCGGCCAACTCTCCCGGACTACTACGGGGAGTGGTAAGTTAAGATATAGCATAAACCATAAAGGGCAGTCAGTATTATTTTTCTGAATTATATTTTCGGTAAAACCTCTTTTAGTTTTTATTTTGCAACTTTTTTACATTTTTAGGAAACTCTCCCGGTCTACTACAGGGACTGGAGAGTTAAAATATAGCATAAACCATAAAGGGCAGTCAGAATTATTTTTCTGAGTTGTAATTTCGGTGAAACCTCTTTTAGTTTTTATTTTGCAATTTTTTTACATTTTTCGACCAACTCTCCCGGACTACTACGGGGAGTGGTAAGTTAAGATATAGCATAAACCATAAAGGGCAGTCAGTATTATTTTTCTGATTTGTATTTTCGATGAAATCTCTTTTAGTTTTTATTTTGCAATTTTTTTACATTTTTCGGCCAACTCTCCCGGACTACTACGGGGAGTGGAGAGCTAAGATATAGCATAAACCGAGGCATAAACCAAAAAGGGCAGTCAGTATTAATTTTCTGAATTGTATTTTCGGTGAAACCTCTTTTAGTTTTGATTTAGCAATTTTTTTACATTTTTCGGCAAACTCTCCCGGACTACTACGGAGAGTGGTGACTTAAGATATAGCATAAACCATAAAGGGCAGTCAGTATTATTTTTCTGAATTGTATTTTTGGTGAAACCTCTTTTAGTTTTTATTTTGCAATTTTTTTAAATTTTTCGGCAAACTCTCCCGGACTACTACGGGGAGTGGTGAGTTAAGATATAGCATAAACCATAAAAAGCAGTCAGTATTATTTTTCTGAGTTGTAATTTCGGTGAAACCTCTTTTAGTTTTTATTTTGCCATTTTTTTACAATTTTCGGCAGCTCTCCCGGAGTACTACGGGGAGTGGAGAGTTAAGATATAGCATAGAACATAAAGGGCAGTCAGTATTATTTTTCTGATTTGTATTTTCGGTGAAACCTCTTTTATTTTTTATTTTGCAATTTTTTTTACATTTTTCGACCATTTCTCCCGGACTACTACGGGGAGTGGAGAGTTAAGATATAGCATAAACCATAAAGGGCAGTCAGTATTATTTTTCTGAGTTGTAATTTCGGTGAAGATTTTTTACATTTTTCGTTTAACTCTCCCAGACTACTACGGGGAGTGGAGAGTTAGGATATAGCATAAACCATAAAGGGCAGTCAGTATTATTTTTCTGATTTATATTTTCGGTGAAACCTCTTTTAGTTCTTATTTTGCAATTTTTTTAAATTTTTCGGCCAAGTCTCCCGGATTACTACGGGGAATGGAGAGTTAAGATATAGCATAAACCATAAAGGGCAGTCAGTATTATTCTTCTGAGTTGTCATTTCGGTGAAGATTTTTTACATTTTTCGTTTAACTCTCCCAGACTACTACGGGGAGTGGAGAGTTAAGATATAGCATAAACCGTAAAGGGCAGTCAGTATTATTTTTCTGATTTATATTTTCGGTGAAACTTCTTTTAGTTTTTATTTTGCTATTTTTTTACATTTTTCGGCCAACTCTCCCGGACTACTACGGGTAGTGGAGGGTTAAGATATAGCATAAACCATAAGGGGCAGTCAGTGTTATTTTTCTGATTTGTATTTTCGGTGAAACCTCTTTTAGTTTTTATTTTGCAATTTTTTTACATTTTTCGGTTAACTCTCCCAGACTACTACGGGGAGAGGAGAGTTAAGATATAGCATAAACCATAAGGGGCAGTCAGTATTATTTTTCTGATTGGTATTTTCGGTGAAACCTCTTTTAGTTTTTATTTTGCAATTTTTTTACATTTTTCGGTTAACTCTCCCAGACTAGTACGGGGAGTGGAGAGTTAAGATATAGCATTAACCATAAAGGGCATTCAGTATTATTTTTCTGAGTTGTAATTTCGGTAAAACCTCTTTTAGTTTTTATTTTGCAATTTTTTTACATTTTTCGGCAAACTCTCCCGGACTACTACGGGGAGTGGAGAGTTAAGATATAGCATAAACCATAAGGGGCAGTCAGTGTTATTTTTCTGATTTGTATTTTCGGTGAAACCTCTTTTAGTTTTTATTTTGCAATTTTTTTACATTTTTCGGTTAACTCTCCCAGACTACTACAGGGAGAGGAGAGTTAAGATATAGCATAAACCATAAGGGGCAGTCAGTATTATTTTTCTGATTGGTATTTTCGGTGAAACCTCTTTTAGTTTTTATTTTGCAATTTTTTTACATTTTTCGGTTAACTCTCCCAGACTAGTACGGGTAGTGGAGAGTTAAGATATAGCATAAACCATAAATGGCAGTCAGTATTATTTTTCTGATTTATATTTTCAGTGAAACCCGTTTAGTTTTTATTTTGCTATTTTTTTACATTTTTCGGCCAACTCTCCCGGACTACAACGGGGAGTGGAGAGTTAAGATATAGCATAAACCAAAAAGGGCAGTCAGTATTATTTTTCTGAATTGTATTTTCGATGAAACCTCTTTCAGTTTTTATTTTGCCATTTTTATACATTTTTCGTCAACTCTCCCGGGCTACTACGGGGAGTGGAAAGTTAAGATATAGCATAAACCATAAAGGGTAGTCAGTATTATTTTTCTGAGTTGTAATTTCGGTGAAACCTCTTTTAGTTTTTATTTTGAAATTTTTTTACATTTTTCGGCCAACTCTCCCGGATTACTACGGGGAGTGGAGAGTTAAGATAAGCATAAACCATAAAGGGCAGTCAGTATTATTTTTCTGATTTGTATTTTCGGTGAAACCTCTTTTAGTTTTTATTTTGCAATTTTTTAACATATTTCGACCAACTCTCCCGGACTACTACGGGGAGTGGAGAGTTAAGATATAGCATAAATCATAAAGGGCAGCCAGTATTATTTTTCTGAGTTGTAATTTCGGTGAAACCTCTTTTTAGTTTTTATTTTGCAATTTTTTTACATTTTTCGGCCAACTCTCCCGGACTACTACGGGGAGTGGTGAGTTAAGATATAGCATAAACCATAAAGGGCAGTCAGTATTATTTTTCTGATTTGTATTTTCGGTGAAACCTCTTTTAGTTTTTATTTTTCAATTTGTTTAACATTTTTCGACCAACTCTCCCGGACTACTACGGGGAGTGGTGAGTTAAGATATAGCATAAACCATAAAGGGCAGTCAGTATTATTTTTCTGAATTGTATTTTCGGTGAAACCTCTTTTAGTTTTTATTTTGCAATTTTTTTACATTTTTCGGCCAACTCTCCCGGACTACTACGGGGAGTGGTGAGTTAAGATATAGCATAAACCATAAAGGGCAGTCACTATTATTTTTCTGATTTGTATTTTCGGTGAAACCTCTTTTAGTTTTTATTTTGCAATTTTTTTACATTTTTTGGCCAAGGCTCCCGGACTACTACGGGGAATGGAGAGTTAAGATATAGCATAAACCATAAAGGGCAATCAGTATTATTTTTCTGAGTTGTAATTTCGGTGAAGATTTTTTACATTTTTCGTTTAACTCTCCCAGACTACTACGGGGAGTGGTGAGTTAAGATATAGCATAAACCATAAAGGACAGTCAGTATTATTTTTCTGATTTGTATTTTCGGTGAAACCTCTTTTAGTTTTTATTTTGCAATTTTTTTACATTTTTCGGCCAACTCTCCCGGACTACTACGGGGAGTGGAGAGTTAAGATATAGCATAAACCATAAAGGGCAGTCAGTGTTATTTTTCTGAGTTGTAATTTCGGTGAAACCTCTTTTAGTTTTTATTTTGCAATTTTTTTACATTTTTCGACCAATCCTCCCGGACTACTACGGGGAGTGGTGAGTTAAGATATAGCATAAACCATAAAGGGCAGTTAGTATTATTTTTCTGATTTGTATTTTCGGTGAAACCTCTTTTAGTTTTTATTTTGCAATTTTTTTACATTTTTCGGCCAACTCTCCCGGACTACTACGGGGAGTGGAGAGTTAAGATATAGCATAAACCATAAAGGGCAGACAGTATTATTTTTCTGAGTTGTAATTTCGGTGAAACCACTTTTAGTTTTTATTTTGCAATTTTTTTACATTTTTACACCAACTCTCCAGGACTACTACGGGGAGTAGAGAGTTAAGATAGAGCATAAACCATAAAGGGCAGTCAGTATTATTTTTCTGAATTGTATTTTTGGTGAAACCTCTTTTAGTTTTTATTTTGCAATTTTTTTACATTTTTCGGCCAACTCTCCCGGACTACTACGGGGAGTGGAGAGTTAAGATATAGCATAAACCATAAAGGGCAGTCAGTATTATTTTTCTGAGTTGTAATTTCGGTGAAACCTCTTTTAGTTTTTATTTTGCAATTTTTTTACATTTTTCGACCAACTCTCCCGGACTACTACGGGGAGTGGTGAGTTAAGATATAGCATAAACCATAAAGGGCAGTCAGTATTATTTTTCTGATTTGTATTTTTGGTGAAACCTCTTTTAGTTTTTATTTTGCAATTTTTTTACATTTTTCGGCAACTCTCCCGGACTACTACGGGGAGTGGAGAGTTAAGATATAGCATAAACCATAAAGGGCATTCAGTATTATTTTTCTGAGTTGTAATTTCGGTGAAGATTTTTTACATTTTTCGTTTAACTCTCCCAGACTACTACGGGGAGTGGAGAGTTAAGATATAGCATAAACCATAAAGGGCAGTCAGTATTATTTTTCTGACTTGTATTTTTGGTGAAACCTCTGTTAGTTTTTATTTTGCAATTTTTTTACATTTTTCGGCCAACTCTCCCGGACTACTACGGGAAGTGGAGAGTTAAAATATAGCATAAACCATAAAGAGCAGTCAGTATTATTTTTCTGATTTGCATTTTCGGTAAAACCTCTTTTAGTTTTTATTTTGCAATTTTTTTACATTTTTCGACCAACTCTCCCGGACTACTACGGGGAGTGGTGAGTTAAGATATAGCATAAACCATAAAGGGCAGTCAGTATTATTTTTCTGAGTTGTAATTTCGGTGAAACCTCTTTTAGTTTTTATTTTGCAATTTTTTTACATTTTTCGACCAACTCTCCCGGACTACTACGGGGAATGGTAAGTTAAGATATAGCATAAACCATAAAGGGCAGTCAGTATTATTTTTCTGATTTGTATTTTCGATGAAACCTATTTTAGTTTATATTTTGCAATTTTTTTACATTTCTCGGCCAACTCTCCCGGACTACTACGGAGAGTGGAGAGTTAAGATATAGCATAAACCGAGGCATAAACCAAAAAGGACAGTCAGTATTAATTTTCTGAATTGTATTTTCGGTGAACCCCCTTTTATTTTTTATTTTGCAATTTTTTTACATTTTTCGACCATTTCTCCCGGACTACTACGGGGAGTGGAGAGTTAAGATATAGCATAAACCATAAAGGGCAGTCAGTATTATTTTTCTGAGTTGTAATTTCGGTGAAGATTTTTTACATTTTTCGTTTAACTCTCCCAGACTACTACGGGGAGTGGAGAGTTAAGATATAGCATAAACCAAAAATGGCAGTCAGTATTATTTTTCTGATTTATATTTTCGGTGAAACCTCTTTTAGTTCTTATTTTGCAATTTTTTTAAATTTTTCGGCCCAGTCTCCCGGATTACTACGGGGAATGGAGAGTTAAGATATAGCATAAACCATAAAGGGCAGTCAGTATTATTCTTCTGAGTTGTAATTTCGGTGAAGATTTTTTACATTTTTCGTTTAACTCTCCCAGACTACTACGGGGAGTGGAGAGTTAAGATATAGCATAAACCATAAAGGGCAGTCAGTATTATTTTTCTGATTTATATTTTCGGTGAAACCTCTTTTAGTTTTTATTTTGCTATTTTTTTACATTTTTCGGCCAACTCTCCCGGACTACTACGGGGAGTGGAGAGTTAAGATATAGCATTAACCATAAAGGGCATTCAGTATTATTTTTCTGAGTTGTAATTTCGGTAAAACCTCTTTTAGTTTTTATTTTGCAATTTTTTTACATTTTTCGGTTAACTCTCCCAGACTACTACGGGGAGTGGAGAGTTAAGATATAGCATATATAGTCAGTATTATTTTTCTGATTGGTATTTTCGGTGAAACCTCTTTTAGTTTTTATTTTGCAATTTTTTTACATTTTTCGGTTAACTCTCCCAGACTAGTACGGGGAGTGGAGAGCTAAGATATAGCATAAACCATAAATGGCAGTCAGTATTATTTTTCTGATTTATATTTTCAGTGAAACCCGTTTAGTTTTTATTTTGCTATTTTTTTACATTTTTCGGCCAACTCGCCCGGACTACAACGGGGAGTGGAGAGTTAAGATATAGCATAAACCAAAAAGGGCAGTCAGTATTATTTTTCTGAATTGTATTTTCGATGAAACCTCTTTCAGTTTTTATTTTGCCATTTTTATACATTTTTCGTCAACTCTCCCGGGCTACTACGGGGAGTGGAAAGTTAAGATATAGCATAAACCATAAAGGGTAGTCTGTAATATTTTTCTGAATTGTAATTTCGGTGAAACCTCTTTTAGTTTTTATTTTGCAATTTTTTTACATTTTTCGGCCAACTCTCCCGGATTACTACAGGGAGTGGAGAGTTAAGATAAGCATAAACCATAAAGGGCAGTCAGTATTTTTTTTCTGATTTGTATTTTCGGTGAAACCTCTTTTAGTTTTTATTTTGCAATTTTTTTTACATTTTTCGGCCAACTCTCCCGGACTACTACGGGGAGTGGTGAGTTAAGATATAGCATAAACCATAAAGGGCAGTCAGTATTATTTTTCTGAATTGTATTTTCGGTGAAACCTCTTTTAGTTTTTATTTTGCAATTTTTTTACATTTTTAGCAAACTCTCCCGGACTACTACGGGGACTGGAGAGTTAAGATATAGCATAAACCATAAAGGGCAGTCAGTATTATTTTTCTGTTGTAATTTCGGTGAAACCTCTTTTAGTTTTTATTTTGCAATTTTTTTACATTTTTCGACCAACTCTCCCGGACTACTACGGGGAGTGGTGAGTTAAGATATAGCATAAACCATAAAGGGCAGTCAGTATTATTTTTCTGATTTGTATTTTCGGTGAAACCTCTTTTAGTTTTTATTTTGCAATTTTTTAACATTTTTCGGCCAACTCTCCCGGACTACTACGGGGAATGGAGAGTTAAGATATAGCATAAACCATAAAGGGCAGTCAGTATTATTTTTCTGAGTTGTAATTTCGGTGAAGATTTTTTACATTTTTCGTTTAACTCTCCCAGACTACTACGGGGAGTGGAGAGTTAAGATATAGCATAAACCATAAAAGGCAGTCAGTATTATTTTTCTGATTTATATTTTCGGTGAAACCTCTTTTAGTTTTTATTTTGCTATTTTTTTACATTTTTCGGCCAACTCTCCCGGACTACTACGGGGAGTGGAGAGTTAAGATATAGCATAAACCATAAAGCGCATTCAGTATTATTTTTCTGATTTGTATTTTCCGTGAAACCTCGTTTAGTTTTTATTTTGCAATTTTTTTACATTTTTCCACCAACTCTCCAGGACTACTACGGGGAGTAGAGAGTTAAGATAGAGCATAAACCATAAAGGGCAGTCAGTATTATTTTTCTGAATTGTATTTTCGGTGAAACCTCTTTTAGTTTTTATTTTGCAATTTTTTTACATTTTTCGGCCAACTCTCCCGGACTACTACGGGGAGTGGTGAGTTAAGATATAGCATAAACCATAAAGGGCAGTCAGTATTATTTTTCTGTTTTGTTTTTTCGGTGAAACCTCTTTTAGTTTTTATTTTGCAATTTTTTTACATTTTTCGGCCAACTCTCCCGGACTACTACGGGGAGTGAAGAGTTAAGATATAGCATAAACCATAAAGGGCAGTCAGTGTTATTTTTCTGAGTTGTAATTTCGGTAAAACCTCTTTTAGTTTTTATTTTGCAATTTTTTTACACTTTTCGGCCAACTCTCCCGGACTACTACGGGGAGTGGAGAGTTAAGATAGAGCATAAACCATAAAGGGCAGTCAGTATTATTTTTCTGAATTGTATTTTTGGTGAAACCTCTTTTAGTTTTTATTTTGCAATTTTTTTACATTTTTCGGCCAACTCTCCCGGACTACTACGACGAGTGGAGAGTTAAGATATAGCATAAACCATAAAGGGCAGTCAGTATTATTTTTCTGATTTGTATTTTTGGTGAAACCTCTTTTAGTTTTTATTTTGCAATTTTTTTACATTTTTCGGCCAACTCTCCCGGACTACTACGGGGAGTGGAGAGTTAAGATATAGCATAAACCATAAAGCGCATTCAGTATTATTTTTCTGATTTGTATTTTCGGTGAAACCTCGTTTAGTTTTTATTTTGCAATTTTTTTACATTTTTCCACCAACTCTCCAGGACTACTGCGGGGAGTAGAGAGTTAAGATAGAGCATAAACCATAAAGGGCAGTCAGTATTATTTTTCTGAATTGTATTTTCGGTGAAACCTCTTTTAGTTTTTATTTTGCAATTTTTTTACATTTTTCGGCCAACTCTCCCGGACTAGTACGGGGAGTGGTGAGTTAAGATATAGCATAAACCATAAAGGGCAGTCAGTATTATTTTTCTGATTTTTATTTTCGGTGAAACCTCTTTTAGTTTTTATTTTGCTATTTTTTTACATTTTTCGGCCAACTCTCCAGGACTACTACGGGAAGTGGAGAGTTAAAATATAGCATAAACCATAAAGGGCAGTCAGTATTATTTTTATGAGTTGTAATTTCGGTGAAACCTCTTTTAGTTTTTATTTTGCAATTTTTTTACATTTTTACACCAACTCTCCAGGACTACTACGGGGAGTAGAGAGTTAAGATAGAGCATAAACCATAAAGGGCAGTCAGTATTATTTTTCTGATTTATATTTTCGGTGAAACCTCTTTTAGTTTTTATTTTGCTATTTTTTTACATTTTTCGGCCAACTCTCCCGGACTACTACGGGGAGTGGAGAGTTAAGATATAGCATAAACCATAAAGCGCATTCAGTATTATTTTTCTGATTTGTATTTTCGGTGAAACCTCGTTTAGTTTTTATTTTGCAATTTTTTTACATTTTTCCACCAACTCTCCAGGACTACTACGGGGAGTAGAGAGTTAAGATAGAGCATAAACCATAAAGGGCAGTCAGTATTATTTTTCTGAATTGTATTTTCGGTGAAACCTCTTTTAGTTTTTATTTTGCAATTTTTTTACATTTTTCGGCCAACTCTCCCGGACTACTACGGGGAGTGGTGAGTTAAGATATAGCATAAACCATAAAGGGCAGTCAGTTTTATTTTTCTGTTTTGTTTTTTCGGTGAAACCTCTTTTAGTTTTTATTTTGCAATTTTTTTACATTTTTCGGCCAACTCTCCCGGACTACTACGGGGAGTGAAGAGTTAAGATATAGCATAAACCATAAAGGGCAGTCAGTGTTATTTTTCTGAGTTGTAATTTCGGTAAAACCTCTTTTAGTTTTTATTTTGCAATTTTTTTACATTTTTCGACCAACTCTCCCGGACTACTACGGGGAGTGGTGAGTTAAGATATAGCATAAACCATAAAGGGCAGTCCGTATTATTTTTCTGATTTGTATTTTCGGTGAAACCTCTTTTAGTTTTTATTTTGCAATTTTTTTACACTTTTCGGCCAAGTCTCCCGGACTACTACGGGGAGTGGAGAGTTAAGATATCGCATAAACCATAAAGGGCAGACAGTATTATTTTTCTGAGTTGTAATTTCGGTGAAACCTCTTTTAGTTTTTATTTTGCATTTTTTTTACATTTTTCGTTTAACTCTCCCAGACTACTACGGGGAGTGGAGAGTTAAGATATAGCATAAGCCATAAAGGGCAGTCAGTATTATTTTTCTGATTTGTATTTTTGGTGAAACCTCTTTTAGCTTTTATTTTGCAATTTTTTTACATTTTTCGGCCAACTCTCCCGGACTACTACGGGAAGTGGAGAGTTAAAATATAGCATAAACCATAAAGGGCAGTCAGTATTATTTTTCTGATTTGTAATTTCGGTGAAACCTCTTTTAGTTTTTATTTTGCAATTTTTTCACATTTTTCGGCCAACTTTCCCGGACTACTACGGGGAGTGGAGAGTTAAGATATAGCATAAATCATAAAGGAGTTGTTCACAGATTTTGCGAAAAGCCAAACCACCAAAACGCAACATTACAAGGATGGAAGAAAATGCCATTAAGGATCTCAACAAGGACGAAAACATTCTGATACTGCCTGCCGACAAAGGAAACGCCACTGTAGTATTGAACAGGGATGACTACAACAGAAAGATGGGTTTTAAAGAGATCCTACACAACCCGCAATTAAAAAAGTGAATCACTTAATTAAGACTTCTTCATTGGAGGACCCAGTCAAGGAGATGCTATGCCAAAGTGAAGCCATGACTCCGAGATTGTATGGACTACCAGAAATCCACAAAAACGATGTGCCTCTTCGTCCCATTGTCAGTACTATAGGCTCACCAACATACAAACTTGCAAAACATCTTGCTTCCCTCTTGCAACCCCACATCGGACTAACGGATTCGTATGTAAGAGACTCCACCCACTTTATTGAGAAGATCAAAAACATCGTCATGGACGAGAAAGACATCTTAGTTAGCTTTGATGTTGTGTCTTTGTTCACGAAGGTACCTTTGGCCGAGGCAATGACGGAAGTGGAACACATATTTCCGAAGGACATCACCGACCTGTTTAAAATCTGCCTAACGACATCATATTTCACCTTCAATGAACAAATTTATGAACAGATCGATGGAGTATCAATGGTTAGCCCTTTATCGCCAGTGATTGCGAACTTTTTCATGGAGAAACTAGAAGAGAAGGCGTTGGATAATGCCCCTCATAAACCCAAAGTCTGGTTTCGATATGTAGATGACACTTTTGTCGTTTGGCCTTATGGTAGAGACAGCCTTAATGAATTTCTCAACCACATTAACAGCATACATACACCCCAGTATACAATTTACAATGGAAACAGAGAACAACAGAGAATTGGCATTCCTTGACGTACTAGTAACGAGGAAAGACGGACGACTAGGACATAACGTGTACAGAAAACCTACTCACACAGACCGCTACCTAAACAACACATCCAACCACCACCCGTGCCAACGAAAAGGGGTAAGAAGAACATTGGTAGAGAGGTCGAAAAGAATCTGCGAACCAGAAAATCTAGACAAAGAATTAAACCATCTTAAAAACGCCCTCGTAGCAAATGGATACACTCAAAGCGACATAGATAAATGTATACGACCAAAGTCGAGCACTAGAAGTAACAGCAGCGGTGGACTGAGCAGCCGCGAAGTTACTTCAAGAGCCTTTCTGCCCTACATCCCTAGAGTGACGGATAGGATCGGACGTATTCTGGGAAAACACAACATAAAAACGATCTTCAAGCCATCTAAGAAGATCGAGAACCACCTCAGATCTGCGAAGGATATAAGGAACCCACTAAGTTCTTCGGGGGTATACCGCATTCCCTGTACCTGTGGAAGTGTCTACATCGGAACAACCAGACGGTCCGTAAATACAAGAATCAAAGAACACAAAGCCAACTGTCGACTCGGACATACGGAAAAATCCGCAGTTGCAGACCACACACTAAACAATGAAGACCACCGAATAAAATTCGAAACACACAAGTTCTCTGCGCCTCCTCTTCATACTATCCAAGACTCTATAGAGAAGCAATCGAAATTCATAAACACCAGAAGAACTTCAACAGATCTGAAGAAACTCTTAAAATTAACAGAACATGGGTACCGGTTCTTAAAAACACTAAACGGCTCGCTTACAACAACAAAACTGAATCTCGGGAAAGTGACCAATCACCGACCAGCTCTGATATACGCCCCGCCCACCATAGCGTATATAACCTGCGCCCGCGACAGACTAACCACCAGTCTTCGAGAAGCCGACAAGCAGTCAACATCTCCTGAAGATGCCATCCACTCGAGATGGCGAAACGTCGAGAACGAATTTCCAACGACGATGGCCGAACAGCCCGAAAGCACACCCACCATTGGACGATGGCCGCGAAAGCCTTTCACAATTTGTAAAAATCACTCTATCAACTTTTCCTATTTCAATTTTAGGGGTCAGCTTTAACCCGCGTAAGAGGTAAGTCCTTTAAAATATTTAATGCATTAGTGAATATCCCACATCATAAGAAGAACGACCGTTCCGGAAAAAAATTTCCGTATATTGCAAAACTGTTCTGTTTAGTTTACTTTTGAAAAAACAATAAAGTTTCGTGTTATCAAAATATGCAATTAACTACTTTATTGTTATAAATATTGTTAGGACAGACAATATACAAATTTTAAAGTCTTTGAAAGCTGGAACCCCCTATACAAGAAATATTGCCAATAATAAAGTTTGTATGTTATTTAAAAAAAAAAGCAAGTTTTAATGATTATTAATGTTGCTCAACGGTTGTCCACCCAGATCATCAGAACGTTCCACTGTGTGCCGTGAAGAAGTAAGACAAATTTTTTCAAGTCTCTTTGTGTCATTTGATATCACTTTTCATCTAGTGTAAACTGTTGCCCTCTCTCTCCCTCGAATGCAAATCGGTATCATGGTTTAAAACGGGAATAATTTTTGATTTGTTTTTAAACCCAAAAATTATTAAGAACATAAACAGTTTTAAAATGTTCCTAAAATTGGCTCCTCAGCGTGTCCTCTTACTTTTTGGGCCAGTAGATTTGCTAAATAACAACGTCTGTGTGAAAATAACAAACACTAATTTTGTGTTTTCTTTCTTCTGTAAATTATTAGATAGTGCGCGAGCCTCCCAAGAGAATTGAAACATAACCCGGCAACAGCTCTAATCGTTCAATCTAGAAATTTACTTATTTTTGAGTTAAAAAATCTATTATTTATTTCCAATTTGAATATGCCGCCAAGCTGCCAGGATACCCATTAGCATGAAAACGAGAGAGAGGGAAACAGTTTACATAAGAAGAAAAGAGATAGAAAATGCAGTTGAAAAAAGTATCCCATTCCCTTGTACCACCAACAGAAACAACTACTCCGAGGGAAAATACCCCTACCGGCATTGAATTATACTGCTGGCTTGATGCTTTCGTTGGGAACTTGTTAAAGCTGTTTGGTTTTCACTATCTCCAACGTCGATCACAGGGATACGAGTGATCCCCATCTGGAACACGTCCTGATAGTCAGGAACAACTGATATTATGAAAAAAATCGAGCTATTAATATAGGCAAGCGAAACACGATTCTAGGGTTCTTGTGACCGCTGAATTCAAATCTGAAGTTCAAAAAAATTGGGGGTAATTTAAAAAAGCGGGGGGGGGGGCGGATTAACCATTTTATAGTATGGGGGTAAAACTGTTTATGTGGAGACTTAACGAACAAACTTTTATCAAGTTTTTTTACAGATTTTGACAACTTTGCGCAATCCTATCATAAAACTTACGGATGACTTTTGAGCATCAGCTACCATTTTGAAAAATTAAGAAAAGAAGCATTTATGCATGTAATACCATAATTATGGGATTTTCGGGTCCGCTGAATCCAAATCTGTTGTTAAAAAATTATTCGGGGGTAATCTGGCGAAGTGGGGGGCGGTATTTATGGGGTAAACAGTAAAACTGTTTATGTGAAGAATTATAAAACACACCAATATCACCAAATATTTAAGATGTTGGCCGTGAAAAAAAAACAAATGCATGCGATACAGCAATTATAGGGTTTTTGGGTTAGCTGAATCCAAATGTGTTGTTAAAAGTAGATTTTGGGATTATGTGGAGGAGTGGTGAGTATTTTTGGGGTAGACAGTATGCGAAGACTTAACAAAGTTTTTTTTTACAGATTTTGACAGCTCTGCTCAACCTGATTACAAAAGTAGCCAATTTCGGACATCATCCACTATTTTGAAATTTTTAAGATGGCGACCGTGGGCAAAAAGTCTTTGGGTCCTCTGAATTAAAATGTGTTGTAAAGGAAGATTTTCAGGAATCTGGATGATCAGAAGGTATTTATATAAACAGTAAAACTGTTTCATGGGGTTAATACTAAATGGAGACTTCACGAATAAACTTTATTGAAGTTGGTTTTAGTTCAGGGATTTTTGAGTCCGATGGATCCAAATGGTTCAAAAAAATCCTAGGAGTTATTTGGAGAAGTGGGGAAAACACTAAATGGAGATTTTGCAAAATCAAGTGTTTTTTGCAGACCTTAGCAGTTGGGCTTAATCTTGTCATAAAAGCAAATAATAACAATTAGGCATCAGGCATCATTTTAAAATACTTAAGAGGGCGGCCGCGAAAAAAAAACTAAATCTTGGGTTAAAAAATTTTTCGAGTGTAAGTAGGTGGGGTAGAGGCGATGGGTTAGTCTGCATAGGCTATAGAAACATGTTTATTATTCGGAACCCTTAAATACTTCTCAGTCCAAAAAAATAAATTCTATAAATAACATAGTAAGTTTTAACGATCTGCAATAACGTACGTAATTTTAGTTCATCCCGCTTTATTTAATGTAATCGACGGTGTCAAAAAAATTAAAACAAATTATTTTACTGGGTTTCTAAGCAAATCCCTAGGGTGCCAAGCAGCCGTTTATGAGACTCAGACAAACATAAAAGCACATTGGTCAGAGAAAAACGTAGATAGGGCAAGGTTGTTATACTTCACATGGCAGTATAGTCCGGATATAACAAAAAATTGGTAGCATTGCAAATATACCTGATTTTTTTTGGGCGCGCATAATTTTATCTGATATTTCGGTTTTTTTTAATTGAAATCCTACCCCCAAAGCTATTCTGAGCAACCCTGTATATAAACTCTTTTCATTTGATGATCCTGAATCAATAAAAAATAAATAGATCCATGACGGATCTGGTACCTTCCTAGCTAGCCTATTTACACTTCAAGTGAAGCCATGATATATCAGCCTTAAAAACAGTTTTTTGCAAATATCTCAGAAACGAAAGCTCGTCCGAAGTTTTTTGTTATAACAAAAATTATTAAGCACGTAGTCTACTATATTCCGAAAACCGCATATTAATACGACGCTCCATTAAAAAGCATTTAGTGGATTTTGACCAAAATCTAATCAGCTCGTTACAGTGTCGAACACTATTTTACCTAAAAATTTTATGAAAATCGGTTAGACGGGCGCTATCGTGTGGGCTGAAATAATATATATACACACACACACACACATACACACACGCCGATATTTCTAAGTCATGTCAAAATACACCCAAATAATAATACATTTTCGGTATTATCCCAAAACAAAAAATTTTCGTCGAAAATAATACCTTCGCTAGACATTGCTACGAAGACTAGGAAGGTAGAAATCAATAAAAAATTATGTTGCTTGTTTAGTAGACAGTATACACAAGTTAAAATTTATATCTTTTCCATAGGAATCCCCCCCCCTCTTCTAAATTACTCCCAATCTTTTTTAATAACAGTACCTACTAAGGAACCCCAAATCATATCTCCTTAAAAGACAAAAATTACGAATTTGGTTTTAAAATTTGCAAATATGGTCCTGAACCCAGATTCGTTAAATCCAAAAAAATTGATGTTTCACTTTTTGCCGTCGGCCGTCATTTTGAATATTTCAAAATGGTAAATCAAGCCCAACAAATGAGCTGCCAAAATCTGCGAGAAAAAGTTGAATTAAATTTATTCGCCGTCTTCATTTACAGCGGTATTTACTAAGATGGTTTAAGGTTTAAGTTTAACTTTTAGTTTATCTTTTGTGAAACGTTTTAACTGAATTTCTTATAAACTTAATAAAAGTTAATGGAATTTTGGACTAATTATAACTACATAGGTTACATCGCAATGGAAAAAAACCGGTTTAAATAAGAATCTGCAAGGATTTCGTAAAAAAAATGGAAAAAACGGAAAAAAATGGTTTAAACTATAGGTTTAAGTTTGTAGGGAATGAGGTGTGAATTACTTACATTTTTCAATTTACACTTACTTCCCAAACTTGACATTGTCGGAAAATGTGTTCTAATTTCGTAATTTTTATTATATAACTTCCACAAACAAAACGAAACTGAAAAATAATTTTTTAAATTTATTAAAATGACTTAAAAGTGACTTGATTGACACTTGCTGGTTTAAGTACTGGGATTGTCATCTGCTGTCATCTCGGTGCACGTACATCTTAAATATATCTGTATGGCTAGAGCGTATTAAAACCATTAATGGAAAATGACTGCTACAAGCGTTCCGCCATATTGGATTCAACTGAACACAAAATGGATTAAAAAAGCCAGTGACGTATATAAGGGCCCCCCTTAAGCTAATAGTTGTTTTAGAAATTTTTCACATATTTCATGAATACAAATATAAAGTAACATAAAATACAGCCTTATGGGGTCTCCCCCCACCCTCAAAACTGTCTCGGCTCCCTAAAACCTTTTTCCAAATACGCCAATATAAATAATAATAAAATTTATATTTATATTGAGTTGATTTAGCGTGGAATTTCGAGCCTTAATGTCGGACGTTTGCGGCGTGTCCTCAAAGATTTCTCAGCGTTTTCATTTTACAAAGCTTTCCTTAAGAAAGGTTGAGTCAAGGAAGCGAATGAGCTGCCTACATTGACATTTATATTAATTTTTGATATTTATGACATCTTTAAACAATTTCAACTAATTTATCAAGATTGGTTTAAATAACAGTTTTTAGCTGTGATAAAAGTTTCGCTAGAACGAAAAAGTATGATTGTGAAGAATGGTTTAAAACTACAAAAATCCTACAAAATAAAAAACACATGGATGGAATTACCTACTTGAAAAAACAGGGGACAACAAAGGCCTGAAAGAAAATGAATTTGATGATCAAGAAATTTATATACAAAGCCTTTTCAGTATCATGAAAAAGTCAAATTAATGTTTTAATGCAGTTGAATATTTACTTCAAATATCATTTGTACGAAATCTGGTTAAGTTAAATGTTGTATTTAATGTTTATATGTATTAAATGTTTTATCAAAATTAAATACAATTTATTGACTTCATATAAAATATTTCTTTATTTGTTAGATAATAACTTTTTAGAAACTTTTCCAAATAGGTATTTGGTGGTTAGTATACAATTCCACATTTTTTTTAGAAAAATAAATAAACTCGCGGAACCAAAATGGCGAATCTTCCCATTTATGAACCAATATGCATCAAATTCGGAACTTTGCGATCTTTTAGGTCGCTGATTAGTATTTTTAACTTAAACTAAAAAATCAAAATGGCGGATCAAAAATGGCGGACTTTCACATTTCTAAACCAATATGCATCAAATTCGGAACTTTAGGGTGTTTTAGGTCGCTTATTATGATTTCTAACCTCAACTTTAAAAAAAATCAAAATGGCAGATAAAAAATGGCAGATTTTTCCATTTATGAACCGATTTGAGTCAAAGTCGGAACTTTGCGATCATTCAGGTCGCTGATTATTATTTTTACCTTAAACTAAAAAAATCAAAATGGCGGATCAAAAATGACGGACTCTCCCATTTATAAACCAATGTGCTTCAAATTCGGAACTTTAGGGTGTTCAGGTCGCTGATTATGATTTCTAACTTAAACTTTAAAAAATCAAAATGGCGGATCTACAATTGTACCTTCTTATTTATAAACCGATTTGCCTCAAACTTGAAAAGTCGCGGCGCTTAAGGTAACTCAATACAATTTTTTACTCACATTTAAAAACATGAAAATGGCGGGAACAAATTGGCGGATTTTCCCATTTATGAACCGATATACATCAAACTCGGAAATTTGGGGTGTTTTAGGTCGCTGATTATTATTTTATTGTTCATTGTTACAAGTGATTTAGTAGCACCGCGGTGGCACACCGGCCTTTATCAGGCCAGCAGACATAGTTTTTAGCACAAAATATATAGCATGTACTTTTAAAACAATGCATTTTTTAAACTTTTTAGTACAAAAAAAACTAAAATTAAAAATAAAAATTAAACTTTTTTTACAAAAAAATCTGGACTTTTAAAGCAAAATATTTTGGTATATTGGTTCATAAATGAAAAACTCCGCCATTTTTGATCCGCCATTTTGATTTATTTTTAGTATAAGTGAAAAATAATAATCAGCGACCTGGAAGACCTCAAAGTTCTGAGTTTGATGCAAATCGGTTTATAAATGGAAAAAGTCACCATTTTGTATCCGCTATTTTGATTTATTTTAAGTTTAAGTTAGAAATCATAATCAGCGATCTCAAAACACCCTAAAGTTCCGAGTTTGATGCAAATCGGTTCATAAATGGAAAAATCCACCATTTTGTATCCGCCATTTTGATTTATTTTAAGTTTAAGTTACAAATCATAATTAGGGACCTGAAACACCCCAAAGTTCCGAATTTGATGTATATTGGTTAATAAATGGGAAAGCCCGCCATTTTTTATCCGCCATTTTGATTTTTTTTAGTTTTAGTTAAAAATAATAATCAGCGACCTGAAAGATAGTAAAGTTCCGAGTTTGATGCATATCGGTTCATAAATGGAAAAATCCGCCATTTTGGATCCGCCATTTTCTTTATTTTTCTAATAAAAAAAATGTTGAATTATATACTAGTCACCAAATACCTATCTGGAAAAGTTTGAAAAAAGTTATGATCAAACAAATATATTATATGACGTCAAGTTAAAAAAAAAATGTTTAAACAATTAATAGTAATATCGTAAAACAAAAAATTTCGCGGCGAAGTGTTCCCGCGGCGAATTATCCGCGGCGAATTGTCCCCTACTCTACTTGAGACTTTAATAAAATTTCTGTCTAAATTTTCATTAATATTACAAAATATGTGAAATTTAGGTAGCTACCTATTTATTAAACTGTCTTTATCTATAAGGTTTAAAAATTGATTTTTTCAACAGCCCGCTTACCTTTTTAATCTGCAAATTAAAGGAAAAACCAAATTGTTGTCTTCCTCAACTAATTATTTAGTTGCATAAAATCTGAAAAGCAGATTTTTTAAACTAGTGCGCATAAGCAGGAAGCGAACTAAGAACAGAAATCGTTATTAATTTATATTTGTATTTTAAAAGTATTGAAATAAATAAATAAATAAACAAAAACATTTATATTAATATTATATTAATTTAAAGATTATTTGCAAATAAACAAATCGCGTGTGAGTTTATTTGGATTTTAATCTGAAGATCGTTTTTTTTTACTTTCCTTGTCAAGACAAATATCGTTTAAAAGCTACATGCTAAAATATAAAAGAGATATGAGAATTTAGTACTACACTACACTACTAAAAAACTCGCTCTAATAGTTAATTGAAGCTAAAAATCGTATAAAATTTTGTCATATCGTTCCTAAATATGATCAAATTTTACATTTTTAACACATAAATTAACAAAAACGTAATTGTTTTCAAGTTACAATGAGATAAACCACCCCCGTAGGTAGTTTAAAATTTAGGACGATTTTTAGTCGGAATCCCATGACCTAGGGGTTTAAAGTGACGTAGAAGTCTAAATTAGACAGTTGTAGAAAAATCAGTTTTCCATGTTTTCTTCTTTTTTCTGGTCTATATGATCCATTTCAAGAACAAATCGTCTTAAATTTCAATTTTTAGGACATTTTATCGTCCGTACAGGTAAAAATACCAAATCAATTGCGGCCTGTTTCGGCAAAAAATCAATTTTTCCAAACCAATGCACATTTAAATTTTAAACCTAAACCTTAAACTTAAACCAAAACCTAGACTAAAACTTACGCCTTAGTAAATACTGGTGTTAGTGTTTACCCCATAAATATCCGCCACTATTGCAGATTGCCTCCAAATATGTTTTTACGAACAGCTTTGAATTAAGCGGACCCAAGAACCCCATAATTAACGTATCATATGCATATGGTTCTTTTTAGACTTTTTGCCCCCGGTTGCCGGCTTTAAAATTTCAAAATGGTAGATGATGCCCAAAAGTTCTTGGCTACTTTGATAATGGGGTTGAGCAGAGTTGTCAAAATCTGTAAAAAACTTTAATAAAGTTTGTTAGTTAAGTCTTCGCATACTGTTTACCCCATAAATGCCCCCGCTCCTCCAGATTACCCCAAAATCTTCTTTTAACAAAATATTTGGATTCAGCGAAACACAAAATTCTATAACTGATGTATCGTACATGTATGTTTTTCTTTTGTTTTTTTTCATGGTCACCATCTTGAATATTTCAAAGTGGTGACCCAAAAGTCATTGGTTGGCTTTATAATAGAGTTGAGCAGAGGTATTAAAATTTGTGAAAAATCTTTGATAAAGTTTGTTCATTAAGTCCAAACATAAACAGTTTCACTGTTTACCCCATAGATACTTCCCCACTTTAACAGATTACCCCCGAAACTTTTTTTAACAATAGATTTGGAATCCACGGCCCAAAAAACTCATAATTAAAGTGGGTGGCGGAACAAAGATCGAAAGACAAAAGATCGAATACAAAAGATCGAAAAACAAAAGATCGAAAAGGCAAAAGATCGAAATACAAAAGATCGAAAAGACAAAAGATCGAAACCACAAAAGATCGAAAAAAAAAAGATCGAAAAGACAAAAGATTGAAACTACAAAATATCGAAAAACAAAAGATCGAAAAACAAAAGATCGAAATGGCAAAAGATCGAAAATACAAATGATCGAAAATACAAAAGATTGAAAATACAAAAGATCGAACAGGCAAAAGATCGAAAATACAAAAGATCGAAAAAAAATCGCAAATAAGTAAGATCGAATTATTGAAAATAAAAAGAAAAAGTTATTCAAAATTTTATAATATAACAACATATTCCGTTTTGTCTCTCGACAACTGACGGGATGGGGAGAGAATAGGGGTGCTGGGTGAGGTATAAAATACAAGGGCGGAGCAAAGATCGATTAAAAAGAAAGATTGAAAAACAAAAGAACCAAAATGCAAAAGTTCGAAAGACAATAAAGCAAAAGATAAATGATCGAAAAACAAAAGGCCGAAAAAGCAAAAACATCGAAAATTCAAAGATCGAAAAACAAGAGATCGAAAGGGCAAAAGATCGAAAATACAAAAGATCAAAAGTACAAGAGATTAAAATAGCGCGTATTACAGTAGAGCTTTTCGAAATATCGCTATTACATAGTTCGACTAAGGGGTCTCTTTTTAACATATTTAAAAGAAAAACTTTTCTTATTTCTTTTCCGGGTTCCTAGAGGGTGTGTAACCAAACCGAAGCGAACTGAACCGGTTCAATTAAGGGGTCTCTTTCTAACATAATTAAAAAAAAACTTTCCTGACTTGTTTCCCGAGATCCTACAGGGTGTAAAACCAAACCGAACCAAACCGAACCGAACCTAAATTTACCATTTATCCGAACCGAACCGAACCGAAATAAACCGAACCGAACCGAACCATATTCTTTAAAAAAAAACTTAACTGACTTCTTTTCAGTGATCCTTGAGGGTGTGAATTCGAACCGAACCGAACCCAAAAAAAAACGTTAGTTCGGTTCGGTTCGGTTCGAATTCACACTCTCAAGGAACCCGGGAAAGAAGTCAGTGGAGTTTTTTTTTTAAAGATGCTGGTTAGGTTCGGTTCGGTTCGGTTCGGTTTGGTTCAGTTCGGTTCGGTTTGGTTCGGTTCGGTTCGGTTCGGTTCGGTTCGGTTCGGTTCGGTTCGGTTCGGTTCGGTTCGGTTCGGTTCGGTTCGGTTCGGTTCAGTTCAGTTCGGTTCGGTTCGGTTCGGTTTTGGTACGGTTCGGTTCGGTTCGGTTCGGTTCGGTTCGGTTCGGTTCGGTTCGGTTCGGTTCGGTTCGGTTCGGTTCGGTTCGGTTCGGTTCGGTTCGGTTCGGTTCGGTTCGGTTCGGTTCGGTTCGGTTCGGTTCGGTTCGGTTCGGTTCGGTTCGGTTCGGTTCGGTTCGGTTCGGTTCGGTTCGGTTCGGTTCGGTTCGGTTCGGTTCGGTTCGGTTCGGTTCGGTTCGGTTCGGTTCGGTTCGGTTCGGTTCGGTTCGGTTCGGTTCGGTTCGGTTCGGTTCGGTTCGGTTCGGTTCGGTTCGGTTCGGTTCGGTTCGGTTCGGTTCGGTTCGGTTTGGTTCGGTTCGGTTCGGTTAGGTTCGGTTCGGTTCGGTTCGAATCCACACCCTCAAGGATCCCGAGAAAGAAGTCAGTGAAGTTTTTTTTTTAAATATGCTGGTTCGGTTCGGTTTGAATTCACACCCTCAAGGATCCCGGGAAATAAGTCAGTTAAGTTTTTTTTTTAAATATGCTGGTTCGGTTCGGTTCGGTTATATTTATATATATCTTTTGTATTTTCGATATTTTGTTTTTCGATCTTTTGTAGTTTCGATCTTTTGTTTTTCGATCTTTTGTGGTTTCGATCTTTTGTTTTTCGATCTTTTGTGGTTTCGATCTTTTGTCTTTTCGACCTTTTGTATTTCAATCTTTTGTCTTATCGATCTTTTGTTTTTCGATCTTTTGTATTCGATTGGGGTAGCAGAGCAAAGATCGATATCTCTTATCTATCTTTCTATCTTATTACTTGCGATTTTTTTTCAATCTTTTGTCTTTTGATATTTTGTTTTTCGATCTTTTGTCTTTCGATCTTTTGTTTTTCGATCATTTGTATTCAATCTTTTGTCTTTCGATCGTTGTTCCGCCCTTGTATTTTATACCCCACCCAGCACCCCTATTCACTCCCCAACCCGTAAGTTTGTGGAGAGAAAAACTGTATATGTTGTTGTATTATAAAATTTTATTATAATCTTATTTACTAGCGATTTTTTTTTTCGATCTTTTGTCTTTTGATATTTTGTTTTCCGATCTGTTGTCTTTCGATCTTCGATCTTTTGCCTTTTCGATCTTTTGTTTTTCGATCTTTTGTTTTTCGATCTTTTGCCTTCGATTTTTGTTTGTCGAAATTTTATTATTTAAATATTTTGTTTTTCAATCCTTTTTATTCGATCTTTTGTCTTTCGATCTTTGTTCCGCCCTTGTATTTTATACCCCACCCAGCATCCCTATTCACTCGCCATCCCGTAAGTTTGTGGAGAGAAAACTGTATATGTTGTTATATTATAAAATTTTATTATAATCTTATTTACTAGCGATTTTTTTTTGATCTTTTGTCTTTTGATATTTTGTTTTTCGATTTTTTTTCTTTAGATCGTTTGTTTTTCGATCTTTTGTATTTTCGATCATTTGCCTTTTCGATCTTTTGTTTTTCGATCTTTTGCTTTTCCATCTTTTGTATTTTCGATCTTTTGCCTTTTCAATCTTTTGTCTTTCGATATTTTGTTTTTCGATCTTTTTTATTTTCGATCTTTTGCCTTTTCGATCTTTTGTCTTTCGATCTTTTGTATTTCGATCTTTTGTATTTTCGATCTTTTGCCTTTTCGATCTTTTGTTTTTCGATCTTTTGTCTTTTCGATCTTTTGTCTTTCGATCTATTGTATTTCGATCTTTTGTAGTTTCGATCTTTTGCCTTTTCGATCTTTTGTTTTTCGATCTTTTGTATTCGATTTTTTGTCTTTCGATCTTTTGTCTTTCGATCTTTGTTCCGCCACCCAATTAAAGTATCACAATATGCATCTGCTTTTCTGAATTTTTTCCTACGGTCGCCATCTTGAATATTTGAAAATGGTGGCTGATGCCCAAAGGTCTGGAAAATTTTATACTAGGGTTAAGCAAAGCTGTCAAAATCTGCAAAAAAACATAATTAAAGTATGTTTGTTAAGACTTCATATAAACAGTTTGATCCTAATATTATAAATCCTCGACCGCTTCTTTAATTACCCGCAATTTTTTTTATTGCAGATTTGTATTTAGCGGACCCAAAAACCCTAGAATTGATGTATCGTTTGCCTATGTTAACAGGTAGATATTTTTCATAAAATCATCCGAATTTCGGCCAACAACAACCGACTAAAATACACACCTATGTGTGGTTCAGATAATTTTTTCTTCCATTTTTTTATTTGCAAATGGGCGTCATCTTGGGTTTTTGAAAATGCCCAAGGTTGCCAGAGCGGCATCAGTAGGATTCTTAATATAGAGGATCTCGGCTAACAAAGTCGGAAGACAATTTCCTTATATCATTCATTTCCACCTTTTTTTTGATGACTTCCGGACTAAATTTAAACAAACTTTGTAGGGATAATTAAGCGTACATTTTTTGCAACTTATGGCGTATTTAAGGAAAGTTGTATGTCAAATAATGTTTTGTTTATCGTGACTTTTTTACCTATTGGCACTGTCTACAAAGCAATGTTATTACTGTATCATACCGTATAACGCCGGAGCTGCATGTCCTTTTGATAGAACAAATCTGTCACTAGAGGGATCTCTAGGGTTATCTGGCTTGTAACGAAGAGTGTTAAAGTGGAGAACGGCAAGAATTTCAGCACTGGAAGATGCGGTTGTTGGATGCCTACAAAAATGTTTGACAATAAAAATCCAATTTTTAGCAATAACACAGTAGTATATAAGTTTAGCTATTTTTCCGTCCCCGTCTAAGATTTTTTAAAAACTTTTTCCACAAACCGATGATTTCATAGTTTTGGAATATCCTGTATATAATATGTACACCCGTGCTTATAAAAATTCCGTACACGGAAATTGAAATTGATAATTTTTAGTGGAAGTTAATATACATCCAGCTAAGATGATTTTGCAGTTTAAATTTTTTTTGTGGCATCCAAAATGTTCAAATCAATTTTTTAAATGTCATTTGGTAGTAACACTAGCTAACAGCTAACAGCAAAATATAAGTAACCTATTACAAATTTTCATGTACTAACTAAGCTATCCCTTAAATGAACTACTACAAAAGGTCCCACGCAAATAATTCTCGATTAAGTAGTAGACACCCAGGGATTACATTTTAGAAGTGGTGCTCCGATGGAACCCAGTGCACGGTTAAGATACAGAAACGTACTTCAGGTCGGACAAAAAAAATAAATTACATCTAAAACCCATTTTTGGTTTTTTTCTTTGTTATACCTTGGTTTGCCTCATGGCTATGGTAGCGTATAAATGTCCAACAAATCTATAAGAATTAATGGTACGCAAAAGGTTTTTTCGTTGGAGGGGGAAACAAAACGAAGAAGGATAAATTGTTAATGTCTTTATTTGGTATCGGTTTCTAGGTAATTTAGTATTCTAAACTAAAATGACCTTAGTTTGATCTTGACAATTAACATTGTAAAGATGTGTCATTAGTTTTTGTTTGTAGTTGCCAATAGTTCGCGGGGTGTTTTTAATCACAAGAGAGGGGGTTTTGCCGGTTTTCTTTAAATACCGTTCCTGTCGTCAACAGTAAAAACAAAATTTAGTTGAAATTTTGAAGTGCTGTTATAGTGAAACAAAGTATTTAAAAAAGCATTATGGACATAACAAAAGAAGTGCCTAATTTTTGACTTTGATATGAGATTGTAAAGTTGTGTGATTTTTTTATGTGCAGAGGTAAATAATGTGAGTGGTATTTTTGACCATAGTTTGATCTTGACAATTAACAATATAAATTTTGTGAAAGTCGCATGTTTTGTGTGTTTTATATAAAGCCATGCTAAAAGCATTGTTAGGTAAAATTATTACAAAAAAACTCTTTTAAAGTAATTTGTTTGTGAAAGTACAGTTAGTGCCTAAGATTCAAAATGCTTTCGTGTCCTCAGTGCGCTAAAAATTTAGTAGAAGGAATAATATGTTAAGACGTATCAAAACAACATGCAGGGCAAAAGATGCTGAAAATGAAGAGCCAGCCTCTAAGAAAATATGTCTTGCTACCACCAATAGTGCCAATAATGAACAACCAAGTCGCTTAATACAGTGCGTAGAATGCAATATCCAGGTACCAGCAAATGAAATGAGTATCCATTGTAAAACATTACAACATAGAACAAGTTTTCTGACGGTGTGCAATTGATAAGAAGGGCCCGATTCTTTGCAAAACGCCAGTAAAACTGACGCGTCAATTATGCGCCAACGCCGCTTCGCCGCCAGTCACCACCAGCCATAACATTTAAAGCCTTATGCGTCATGCGTCGTTTAGCCTTAGTCACGTGTTTTCTGCCGGCTAAAGGCGAATACTCGTGCTTTTCTCTCTTATTTAATCTTTTAACTAACTTTAAGAAAGGGAAAAATAATTTTCATCAGGGAAATTTCCATCAAAGAAATAATTTACATAAAAAGCGTTGTGGTGCGACTATGCGAAGCTAAAAGTGATTTCACAACTACAAAACTTTTTCTTGAATTTGTGGATGTGGATCAGAATATGGGGAACATAAACTATATATATATATATTTTAATTTAATATGGCGGCTGTGATAAGTAAAGATGTGTCAAAAATTCGATTTTTGTTGTCCCACGACTACTTGAAAACTACTACCTAATCCATTTTCACAATTAATACGTTGGTTAAATGTGGATCGTTTATAATAATTCCAAGATACTACATAATGATTACGCCTGTTTATAGTTAAAGTTTAAACCTATTTTATATACATATACAGGGTGTTTCCTAATTGAATGTCAATATTTATAGAGGTGATTTTTGGGCCCATTTTAAGAAAAAAACTTCATATGAACATATGTCCTATACGTCTTACCTTTTGAGATTCAGGGTGGTAAAGTTTTCCAAAATAAATCATTTATTATTAACAAAGAAATTCAAGGAACCCTAGAAGACGCATCCCCATTATTTAATACGCAAATTCATTCATCATGCATGAAATCTCGGAAAATTTTGCGGAATCCTCGCAGGCAACACTGTAAGAGGTATAAAAGAGAAATCGAGGAAAAAACCATGGGCGTGCAGATTTTGTTAAAAATAAAATAAATTTTCCTATAAAAATTTTGCACCCAAAATTATAAAATTTAAATAAGTGTAAAATATTACCGGTACAGCTTTGACAGCCATTCTATTTAAATGACTCTTTTTACAGAATTAATTTTTTTATCGATTTATAATATTAGAAATCAATAACTTATTTACAGCTGGTAATATCCGTAGTTTTGATTTTTATTATTTTTCCCTAAAGATAAGAAATCTACTTTATATTATTTTTTTCTGGATATAGAAAAGTGTTACTTTAATCCCTAAAATTTAAAACACAGGTAAAAGTGTTTCTTTTTATTTCAAATTGTCAAAGGTGTTTTTTTAGCTTTTTACTCTTTCACCTTGGTAATACATTGCTCTTAGTAAATTTTTTACAGTAAGTAGATTTGTTCTGTTAAAAAAAGTCAAAAACTCCGAATTATATACTCAGACCTTGAGATATTTATCAAAATTTTTGCATCACGATTTAAAGAGTCTATTTGATCCCCTAGTGTACAGGGTGCATTTTCGACACTTTTGGGTGTTTTCGGTTTCTATGTTTATAATATTGATATGCGATGTTTACCATCATTATTCTCTTAGTCTCTCTTTGCGCGATCGGATAAAAAGTAGACATTCTTAACCCCCCGTCCCGCCCTCGTAATACATTTGAAAGAAAAATCACCTTAGAAAAACATAATTTTCAGTTAGATCATTTTAGAACAGCCCCTGATAAACTTATTAAGGCTTTCGTTAAGAGGGTGGTGATCGGTGTCATTCTATTTGACATTGTCAGTTTGACAGTTTTGTCACGGTAGGCTGTGATCTTGTCAGTATTACTAGACCGGGATCTCGCAATCATATTTATTAAAATAATGTAGAGAGTCGCTGTTAAGTATGGAAACAGTCGATTATTTCTTAAATTATGCACAATATAGAAAAAAGTTTAGTACGAAAGTTTTAGGGTTGTAAAATGTCTACTAAGTAGTAGTCATCTTATTTTTACAGGGTTGGGCATAAAGTTGTGACACAACATAATTGTTTTTTTTATGGAACAGGGTGTTCCATAAAGAAAAAATTATATTATATATTTACATAATTTAACATTATAATTATTTCTTCAATTCTAAGCAAAATTCATCAACATAACGTATAACCACAATGAATAATAATGAATCAATATCAATTTCTTATGCAACTGCATTTATTTTAAAACCTAATAACTTGAAAACTATTTAATTTAGGTACACTATGTATCGAGAAACTTTGTTTAAATTTAAAGGTATAATTAAAATAAAAAATTATTAAATCAAATCAAATTTTATTTTCAAAATTACAAATTTCAGTATAACTAATTGGTGGTATCAGGAGACACAATGGAACTAAAATCTGTGTGTGAGCTCCTAGTACCACCAGAATACTCGTATTTTTTTAGACAATCAAATTAATTTAAAAAAAAATTATTTAAAAAAATTATTTGTTACTTTAGAGATTAAATTCAGAACAATAAGAAGGGCTATTGTAACCGTCCGATTGCACAGAAAATAAATTTACCCTTAGTACTATTAATAAATTGATATATGTTATATAGCTTATTAATTATTATTGGCATCAGGTGATATTAGGATCCAAAATCCATGTATGTAGCTGACATTTAATTTGTGACATTTGTCTTTTAAATCTGCTGGTAGTGAGTTATATATTTTAGGAGCCAGTGTATGGTGAAGTTCTCTGATATAATGTTAACCTAACATTTGGTATGCTCGCTTGAAGATTTTCAGCCTGCCTTAAGATAGTACTTGAATATATCGTTTGTTACCATATATTTAGTTTAGAAACTCTCTAGCCTCACCAAACAAAGTGTCACTAGAAAATTTTCTATTCTTTTTTAAAATTACTTCTAGTATATGTTTTTGAGTGTCAATAACTGGGTCCAGGACGGATGTTCCTTTAAAAAAAATACAAGTTGTTGTATTAGGGCTGTATATGTCCAACCCCGTAAAAATAAAATTATTACTGCTTAGTAGACATTTTAAGACCCTACTATATCTTTTGTATTAAACGTTTTTTCAAGATCTTGTATGTTTAGTTTAAGAAATAATCGACTGTTCTCATACTTATCAGTATATTTTTTTATATATTATTTTTATTATGGGCGCATCCATTTTAGATATTTGATGAAAAAAATATAAAATAGAATAAAATGCGACATCCCGAGGAATCGCCAGTCCCCCCGACATATTCCTGGGTGCATCACTGTGTTTATATTTAATGAAGAAACCCAAATAAAAACTGAAAGCATCTTGTCAAATAAACTAAAGACCTTGATTGCCAAGCCTAAGAAATGCTTAAAAAATTGTTCTTTTCTATATTAATTTTTTGATTTTACAGTGTGACCTCTTTAAATTGATCCTACGCTATACCGGGCGTAGGCAAACTAATAATCCGAATAGTCAATTTAGAAAGTAATAGTCCGATAATGTATTTATACCAAAGTTATTAAATAAATAAAAAAACATATATAAATAAATAAAAAAAACAAAAGTAAAACAAATGTAAAATATCATCAGTTCGTAAACAGCAAGTAAAATTAAAGAAAGAAGAATTATGAAAAAGTTTTTTCCTCGGCCGGGACTCGTGTAGCCTGTGTAGTTAGTTAGTGTTCATTTCATAACCGCCTTGTTTTCCAAAATGACAGGTGAACTAAAGCCAGTGTAAAACTAGCACCGCATGGAAAATTTTTACAGATACAACTCAATAAATTGTCAAAATACTTCACAGGCAAAAAACATTATTTTCTAAAGATTTTGAGCATTTTTTAAAATTTTGCAAAAGTTCTTAAATGATCTACAGTGGTGTAAGGGTCATTGTTTGTTTTAAAATTTTGAATGAAAAAACCTGTGTAATTATGTATTGAGATAAGTATAGAAACTTCGGTTAAAATTTTGTCCCATTCATCAACGAGATTCATAGCGCCATCGCCCATGTTTTTTAAGGATTTCTCCTGGACTAAGGCATTCAGTGTAGTAGAAATGAAGTTTTAGAAAAATGAAGTAATCTGTGGTTAGCCCTTTAAAATAACGCAGGCTGGATTCGTAAAACATATGGCTAAAAACACGCTACATTGATAGTGCAGAAAAAATTATCGCAGGCGTCAAAAAATCTGTCGCTCAGAACAGACGTCAAAACTTTTGGCAAAAATCGGCCTCTTGATTAAAAAAAACGCAAGTTTGAACGTTGAAAAATGAATTCTGGCAGCGCCGCAATGCTACAGTTTAAATATGAACTGAGTTAGAATTTTTGCAATTTACATTCATGTAAATGGAAGTAAACGCAAATATAATATTTATTTCGTTTCTTTAACATTACTGATCACTTTTTCTTGAGTTTTTGAGGTTTTATAAACATACATTACTGTGATATTACTGGATAAATTGTGTAATGCATAAACATACTCCATTTTGATGACATTTCTTGACGTTTCAAATGGTCATTTTTATACAAAAGTGAAGCATGCGTTTATTTTAATAAAAAATAATCCAAAACAGTGAAAGAAACGTTTAAAAATTATTGATAAATACGTAAACAAGCCCACGGAAGGAATTTAACATAAAAAATATGTCTGGTAAGTTTTTGTAACTACAAAAATTGCATTTTAAATGACCTTAACAATACTGAGGTTTTCGTCAGTATTTCTGTCGATTGGCAAAGAATCGAGCCCGAAGTGCCAATCAAGGATTGCCAGCTATAGAGCAAGTTGCGTAAATTCAGAAAAATGAAGTCCAAGGTGCTTCCACTAATTCAGAGATGTGTTAATAATTATTGTGCAGTAAAAGCAAATATGGAATTGTTTGTACTATTTATTCATCCCACAAAAGAGGTTATTGCACTTAAGCCATTTAATACAGTCAATGAAGTTATCTACATGAGTTCAGACTTATTAAGTATTTACGAAACTTTTGTGGACAAAATGGTATCAAAGGCTTCATTTATTTATTCATTTATTGATCGTGATTCAGGTAACTATTATTTTATATCTTAGCACCTAATCAGTTAAATACTCTTTACAATTAACATTAATAACCACTCATAAGTTTGGTCTAAAATTTAGTAAAATGATATGCAATATGATACATTGAACGCCAAGTCGCATTAATCCATTTTAAGCAAAATCATTGCAAAAATGGATATGACAAGAATCTTTATCATCAAGCAATACTTATATAAAAGTAGTGCAAGGCAATTTTTATGCTACAACGTGTGCGGGTTGGGCTATCCGGCAAAGGTCTGAAAATATACTCCATATCATAATTTTTGAGATAAGAACCGAACCGAACCGAACCGAACCGAACCGAACCGAACCGAGGCCACGACCCTGAAAAAATCAGCTGTTCTCCCGGGGCTGAATTTTACATTGGGTCTTATGGGAGGTCAGAGGTTTTTTTATGATATTTTCAAAATGGCACTACAGATTTCCGCAAAATTTCACTGAAATATTCTCAGACACCATCCCGATATTCCACCAAAGGTTTGTAAGGAAGCAACATGATTAAAAGGTTAAAATCTTCAAGATTTAGCATTCCTTATTTTGAATTTAAATTACCCGCCATGTACCACATGCCAACTGTTATATTTGACATGTATTTGACTTTGTCATATGTGATTGTCACATTCGCTTCTGCTTTAAACTTAATTTTTGTGTGAGCTATTGAAGCGGCTATGAAAAATTAGGGCTTACTATACATTTAAAAAAAATTGTTCTGCCAGAATAAAGTAAAAACAATCTCAAAAACGGCTTTATTTAAAAACAATCAAATATCCATGAACCGTCATTTCAACTTCAATATTTTAAAGACAATCAGCTGTGTCGTAACGTGACCATCAAAAAAAAAATCAGCCCCGGATGTGACGTCAACAAAGTGGAGGATCGTGGCCCGTCCATTTTGATAGCCCTGCCATAACAAATAGCATAGGCCAACGAAAAAAGTTGTAAAAAGTTTTTGTCAAAAATAATGATCTGAAGTATACGCTACTAGGAGATAGTTCATATATCAAACTATCAAAGCCCAAAAATCAAGAAAACGCTTGCTTTGCTACTAACTACTACTACTTAACTGTGTTAGATTTGACAGGTATTGATTTTCCTGTTGGATAAAAAGGCATTGCGAAATTTGAAAATTTCAACAATATATCAGTGAATGTTTATGGATTAGAGTCTCATTTTAAAACTAACCGAGTAAATTAGGGTTTAAAGGATGTAAAAATACTGACTCAAACCACACGTGTCATATTATCCACTATTGTTGGGCAAAGGATTTGTCACGTTTGGTTCGAACTCAGTTCACATCATTTTATTGAAAGTTATATTTCTGTGAGGGTTGCTTAGTTTGCTACAGCCCAAAGAATTTACTACATAATCAGCAATATGACTGTAGAATGTTTTTACTGATTTCAAACTTGACGTAGTTGGTATGGCTATCATGGAGAACATTTTGAAATTTGAAAGCTATGAGAAACAACTTAAAGCACCCGTAGGGAATCCATTCTGCAACCAATAGAAACATGTGGGCCAGTTTTCAATACACCATATACAATAAAAAACATAATGCACAAACTATATGCATTTTGCAATGCAGCTGAAGGATTCATTGAGAGGATCGAGTGTGATCTGAGGGAGATGCTCAACAAATGTTTAAAAATGAATGGGCCCAAAATACATTTGTATCTTTCCTACGACACGAAATATCCTAAAAATATTCAAATTGACTAAAATTCTGCTATATTTTCAATATTTTCGATAAAATAAAGTTTTCAGTAAAATAGGTTCAAATTATAAGTTTTTAACCTCCCCGGTATAAATATCGTCATTGTCAATGTCAAACAACAATGAACACTAGTGGTTTTAGATTTGGCATCTTAAATCACCATAGCAACAAAGTACAAACAAACTGTCAAAACAAAGCCAATTTTGCAGATACCAGCGTCTTTTGAATTTTTCAAACAAAAAAATCAGATTTTCAATGGATTCTTCGGACGAAGATCTACCCCAGTCAGTTCTAGAAGCCGCTAGAATCGCTAATTTGGACCTGCTTCCTTCAAAATCTCGTCACAGGTATGAGAAGGAATATAGTTTGTTTGAGAGATGGTGCCACGCTAAAAGCATCAAATCCCTTCAAGAAGCTGTTTTTTTGGCATATTTCTCCGAAATTTCCAAAACGTGCAAACCGAATACCCTTTGGTCGAGGTATTCTATGCTCAAAAGTGTAATAAAACTCAGAAAAAACGTTGACTTAAGCAATTTTTTTAAAGTTACGGCCTACTTGAAAAAACAAAACGTTGGATTTAGACCCAAGAAGGCAAAAATCTTCACAAAAGAAGAAATTTTCAAGTTTTTAAGCGAAGCTCCTGACCTAGTTTATTTGCATATGAAAGCTGCCACGATTTTTGGTTTGGCGGGCGCATGTCGCCGTGAAGAACTAGCAAAAATGTGCCTAGATGACATTGAAGAAAAAGGAAATATGATCATTATAAAAATTCCTGACTCAAAAAACCATACATTTAGAAGTTTTGCTATTTCAGAAGAAGCCGAGAATGGAAAACTTCTCCAATTGATCCGAAAATATGTCAACTTAAGGAAACCAGAGACCCCACATAGACGGTTCTTCGTAAACTACAAAAAAGGAGCATGTACGGTACAATGCATTGGAATTAATACATTCGGTAAAATGCCATCAGATATCGCATGCTATCTGAAGCTTTCAAATCCAGAATTATACACGGGCCACAGCTTCCGACGTTCTGCCGCAACAATGTTGGCAGATTCAGGCGAAGGAATAACCAATATCAAACGACTCGGTGGATGGAAATCTTCAAGTGTCGCAGAAGGGTACCTTGACAGTTCAACTGGATTCCAAAAAAATATTTCGAATAAAATTTTGAAGTTCAGCCACCCTGGTCCTTCAATCCAGCCCCAAATGCATGACCACAGTTGCAACAGATGTTTCCGAAAACTTGGAGAACGCAGTAGAGAACCAAAACCCAAGTTTCAAATCTGCCACTTCATTTGAGAAAACACTTGCCTCTGCTATCAACTTACAGCACGCTACAAACTGCACCTTTAATATTAATGTTAATAATAATAATTGATTTGATTAAAATATTTTGAATATAAATAACTTTCTGATTAATTTTTAGTTTTTTCCTCACGCTTATAGAAAAAATAATGTACCTAACTCGTGCGTAAAGTGTCTTTTCCGCACTTGATTTCTGGCCAAACTCCGCTATCGCGTCGTTTGGCCATCTGCAATCGCGTGCGGAAAAGAGGCACTTTTCGCACTAGTTAGGTAAACTACTATATTGGTTTGCAAGGATTTGACTTAATGAGCCAAAGAGTAGATTTCCATACAGTTATGTCACTAGTCTTAGTAAATTGGCCGATGTGCATCTTTCAACAAAAAATCAATTTTATCACCAACTGAAGGAAGAACATATAAGTGATGACGAGTATTATAGTATATTTGGGGTCTGTTTAAGTGTAAAAATTTAGGTGATTATTTCGACCTTTATTTAAAAACTGACGTCGTTCTCCTTTGCGACATTTTCGGAGACGTTCGATTAAATTCGTTAAAAACATATAACTTAGATTGTGTTCAGTATTTTACACTTCCATCATAGCCCGAGCTGTACGTACAGCTTAGACACGTTGAAAATAGAGCTAAAAGCATGAAAATTTGTATACATATTCTGTGGAAAAATACAAAATTCTTGACCCGCAGAACCCTTATTTTGCTTCACTGTGGAAAGGGTGGGGGGAAATACCAATATATTTAAGATTATACTCGTTTTTATATCATTTGTAGTCAGTGATTAAAAACAAAAGGGTTTGGTCATTTGACCTTATACGACCTTAAGAAGTTAATATTATTTCGAAAAAACACGATTCTTGAGTATTTTGATTAAAAAAATCAACAATATTTGATGGTTATCAAAAGCAAAGCAAAAAAACTTTTAAACTATAAACAAGACCTGTAGAAATTTGCTGTAAATATGGGCTCTGTAACGAAATAGCGCGTATCAAAATAACACGTATTTAAATAGCGCGCTCATTTGAGCGCGTGTTCAAAATAGCGCGTATCAAAATAGCGCGTGTTCAAAATAGCGCGTATCATAACGGCGCGTGAACAAAATAGCGCGTATCATAATGGCGCGTGTTCAAAATAGCGCGAATCAAAATAGCGCGTATCAAAACAGCGCGTATCAAAATGGCGCGTGTTTAAAATAGCGCGTATCAAAATAGCGCGTATTCAAAATAGCGCGTATCAAAATAGCGCGTATCAAAAAAGCGCGTGTTTAAAATAGCGTGTGTTCAAAATAGCGCGTCTTAAAATAGCGTGTCTAAAAATACCGCGTTTTAAAAGATCGCCATTACAAACGTCGCTGTTACCAAATAATTCGAGTAAGGGGTCTCTTTCTAACATATTTTTTCAAAAAAAAAACTTTCCTGACTTTTTTCCCGGGATCCTAAAGGGTGTAACCAAACCGAACCGATTCAAACCCCTACGAACTGAAATGAACCGAACCAAACCGAAACATTTTTTCAAAAAATTATTTCCCTAAATTAGCTTCCCGAGCCTTATTTTCGTAGGTTTCTATTCTAACCTGTGACTTGGGTACATTTTTTTTGGTGGAAAAAGGTGTAGCCCATAAGTTGAGGCAGAAGGGACTGTATTGGGAGAGGGTGTTAAAGGGTAGGTAGAGTGTAGAGAGAGAGAGAGAGAGGATAAAGTGTAATAAAAAACTATGTCGCTCACCGATATTTGCAGAGTAGTCGCTTACAGGGCCCTGTTCTCCAGTTCCATGATTCACAGCTACACAGCTTCCACAGATGATAACGCACAGCTTTAATTTTAAAGGGTTTTTAAGGGTGCCAAAGGGCAAAGAGAATTTAAGGGTAAATTCACACGAGGGACCGCGTGATTGAGTTCGTTTCTTATACGACACTGCGCACTGTCCACTTTTTAGGTTATAGGAAAGAAGGGAAAAATATATTTATGGACCGCGTAGCGGCACCCGCGTTTTTTGTATGAAAGCATGATAAAAATATATCAATAAAAGGCGATAAAAAGAAAAAACTTCCTGCTATATTAACAGAATCAATACAAAAAAAGGAGAATTTGTTTTATTTATTTTAATCCTTTAGAATTGTGAATGTCCCAAAAGAGGGCAGTGCAAGTAAAAAAGTAATATTTTCTAATTACTAAAAATTAATGAATTAATTAAAATAGAGAATTTAGCGGGAGCTAAACATACCGGGCGCCAAAAAGGCACTTATTCTTGCCTTTTTCCATAAAAAAAAGAACAAAAATAATAATAAAAAATAAAATAAAACAAAATAATTCTATTACCAAAAGTAATGACTAATCTTAATACTAAAAAAAAAGAAAGGGTTTATTCAACCGGCAAAGGACACAGCTTGACTACTGGCCTTTGCATAACACCTTGTGCAGTTTTTAAGGTTACAGCCCTAACTACTCCATCTGGACCCGGGTGGCACTTCATGACCCTACCTAAACGCCATTTTAGAGGAGGAGCGAGTTCATTTTTGATAAGCACGAGAGTGCCTAATTCAATGGTTTTACAAGATTTGTTCCATTTTTGACGCTGTTGTAGAGTTTGTAAATATTCGTTGTGCCATCGCCGCCAAATATCTTGGTGTATACGCTGCACAAGTTGCCATCTAGATAACCTAGAAACATTAAGCTCAGTCAGATCTTCATCAGGAGCGGACGAGAGTGGTTCCATGGTCAAAAAATGACCAGGGGTCAGAGCAGACAAATCAGAGGCATCTGAGCTAAGGGGTAAAATAGGGCGAGAGTTAAGCATAGCTTCTACCTGCACTAGCACAGTGTAAAGCTCCTCATAGGTGAGTACCTGAAGGCCTATGACCTTTTGCAAATGAGTTTTGACTGATTTAACCCCAGCCTCCCAAAGTCCTCCAAAGTGAGGGCTCGAAGGCGGGTTAAATGACCACTCAATATTTTGAGCTTCTGAGGCATTTTTCATGTAACCATTTAGCTCCTTTTGAGCTCCCACGAAATTTGAACCACAATCGCTGAAAAGCCTAGAAATTAGACCTCTTCTGCCGACAAATCGTCGAAGGCAAGCTATAAAGCAGTCTGAGGTTAAGTCAGACGCAAGCTCAAGATGTAAAGCTTTGGTCGTAAAACAAATAAAGAGGCAAATATATGCCTTTTGAGATTTTATGCCACGTGCTTTGCTAAGCGTAATATTAAAGGGACCTGCATAGTCCACGCCAGCATATTTAAATGCTTTAACTTGGTTTATGCGACTAGCAGGGAGCGTACCCATAAGGGGTGTTTGAGAGGTTGAGGTTGGTTTGACTTTAAAACAAGTCATGCATTTTGCTAGCACACCCGCGATGGCTCGTTTAGGGGAAAGAATCCAGAACTGTTGTGTAATTAAAAATTGAAGAGTTTGCAGTCCTGGATGAAGAAAAATATGATGAAATTCTTCAATAATGAGCTGCGTTAAGCGATGTTTAGTGGGTAAAAGCACAGGATGCTTTCGATCATAAGAGAGACCTGATAGCAGGAGGCGACCGCCTACCCTGAGCAATCCATTCTTGTCCAAGAAAGGGTGTAGCTTTCGAAACAGTTTAGGTAAAAGTTGACCTTTTTTGAGCTTTTCAATTTCTTCGGAAAACTCAACATACTGTACATGCTTGACAAGGAGTAACAAAGCTTTGTAAAGCTCTAAGTTGGTCAAGTGACCTTGAATGCGTGCTTCAGGAGTGTGCTGCTTAATATTGTGTATAAATCGAGATAAATAGGCAACAATGCGTTTTATGGGTCCTAGAGAGGAATAGTTGTCTAGCCAACTATCGAAGGGGTGAGTTGGGGTAAAAACTCCGAGGAGAGCTAATCTGCGTTCTTCCTCAGAAACTTCTGGGGTAAGTTTTATAGTGGATTGTGGCCACTCTTCAGGGGGTAATTTTAGGAAACTTGGCCCAGTCCACCATAAGTCATGGTGAATCAGATCATCAGGGAGTAAACCGCGTGAAGCGCAATCGCTAGGATTTTCTTTAGAAGGAACATGACGCCATAAATCGGGTGCTATTTTTTCTTGAATATGGCTGACCCTGTTCGCAACAAACGTTTTAAATCTGTGCGGAGAGGATTTTATCCAGTTTAGGGTCACCATGGAGTCAGACCAAGCGAATATTCGAGATATTTGAAGAGAGCTAGAGATTAAGTTGACAACGTGTCGTAATAAATTCGACAAGAGCACGGCGCCACATAGCTCCAACCGAGCTAAAGGTATGCGTTTTAACGAGGCAACTTTGGATTTTCCGCATAATAGATTAACATTAATTGAGTCATTAGAAATGCATCTTAAATAGACACAACAAGCGTATCCTTTTTCGCTACTATCACAGAATCCATGTAGCTCAAGAGAAGTGGCGTCCGAATTCACAAAGCGTGAAATCGAGATCTCGGATATTTTAGGGAGTTGAATTTTATACTGAAACCAAAGTTTTTGAATATCTTCTGGGACTGGGTCGTCCCAGCCGACTCCTAAGGCCCAAAAATGTTGTATTAAGTGTTTTGCCAAAAAAGAGAGAGGAGTTAAAAAACCTAAAGGGTCATAGATTTTTGATATTTCTGACAAAACGGATCTTTTTGTACAGGGTCTATCAAGAGGGGAAACCTTATAAGAAAATGCATCTGTAGAGGGGTGCCATTTTAACCCTAATATTTTTAGAGTATTGTCTTGGTCATCAAAGGAGAGATAGCTTGTTTCGCATTTTTCAGGGGAAATAGTCTTTAAAAACTCAGAGCTATTGCTAGACCACTTTCTGAGCTGAAAGCCTCCGTGACCTAGAACTGCGACTAATTGAGCTTTTGCTTTGAGAGCTTTTTCGAGTGACTCACAGGAAAAACAACAGTCATCTACATACACGTAGCTCCTTAAAATGTGAGCTGCTAAGGGATATTCAGTCTCATAAATGTTAGCTAGTTCAATGACAGACCTTATAGCTAAGTATGGGGCGGCTTTAACGCCAAATGTGACAGTTTTTAAGAAATAATCATTGACAGGTTGGTCAGGAGAAAACCTCCAAAGTATTCTTTGATAGTTTTGATGGGCGGGATTTATTAAGACTTGCCTAAACATTTGTTTTAAATCACTAGTAAAGCAGTACTTATGCAGGCGAAAAGACATCAAAATATCAAATATTTCTTGTTGTAATTTGGGACCTGTCAACATAGATTCATTTAGAGAGCTGGGACAGCTCTCGGGACAGCTACATGACGCGTCAAAAACGACGCGGAGCTTTGTTGTGCTACTCTCTGATTTTATAACACAGTGGTGGGGTATGTAATAAATTTTATTCGAAGGGGGGATATTTTTTGAAACTAACTCCATATGATTAGAGTCAAGGTAATCTTGTAAACAATCAGAGTATTCTTTGTGAAGAGAGGGGTTTTTTAATAAACGATTTTCTAAGCTATAAAATCGTTTTAGAGCAATAGAGCGGGAGTTAGAGAAAGAGGGCTCTGGTCCTTTAAAGGGGAGAGAGACGACAAATCGACCAGTTTCTGTTCTCTGGAGAGTATCTTTGTAATTTTTTTCACAAAGCTCATCTTCCGGGTCTATATGAGTTTTTTGAGGGACTTCCTCAATTTGCCAAAAGGCTTTAAGAGTAGAGTCGAGACACTCATTATTTGAAATAAAATATGAGCTAATAGAGGGGGTAGAGGGGCGAATTTTTCCGCCTATGATGAGCCAACCAAAAATAGAGTTTAGAGCTGCGGCCTTGTCGACACCACATGAAATTTTACCTTCTGTCAAAATAAAAGGAAAAAGTTGAACTCCAATTAAAATATCTACTGGTTTGCATTGATTAAAAGAGGGGTCTGCGAGCTTTAAATTTGAGATATCGGGGTAGTCACCCTGCGAGAGAGGGGTGAGGGGTTGCTCATTGCAAACTTTTGACAATATTAATAAATCAATGTCAAAAGAAGGAGAGAGTTGGCCTACCGGTCTTATGGAGCAACTAATGCCACCAGAGGGGGTGCAGCCAGTGTGACCTAAGCCATTTAGGGTTAAATGAGTTTTGTAGCGAGAGAGACCAATTTTATTTGCAAACTTTTCAGAAATTAAATGCACCTGGCTCCCAGTGTCAATTAGAACCCGCGCTTTATCATAATGTCCTCTACAGTTTAAAACTTCGACTTGGGCCGTTGCGAGTAAAGAAGATGTCACTGAAATGTTGCTTGTTAAACTGCAAGCGTGAGTTGAGGGGCTACTTGGTAAATTATTATTTTCTTGTGAGTTAGAGAGAGTAGGTACTGCCAAAACTTGCGTAGAATGAGTCGGAAGAGGAGCGCTCTGATTCTGATTTTCCAGTGGCGGAGAGCCACTAGGAGGGGATCGAGGAATATGGAGTAAATAGTGGTGCATGGAATGGCAAATTCTACACGAATAAGTAGAGTTGCAGGCTTTTAGTGAGTGCCTTGTACCGAGGCAATTGGAACACCAATGGTTTTTTCTGACTAAATTTAGTCTTTCTTGAGGGGTTTTACTTTCAAAAACGGGGCATTTATATATACTATGTCCTGAAATCGTACAGACGGGACAAGCGTTCTGATATGGAGCGCCGCCAGCTGCAAGAGTAGAAAAATTATTACCTCTATATTGAGGTTTTGAGGGAGGTTTAGCAGTGGCGTAACCAGAAGTTTTAGTTTTATTTAAAATGTTGGCCGATTCTAACGCAAAACATTGCTTAGAAACAAAATCTTTGAGGTCCTCAAAAGAGGGTTCAGATGAGGAGTCATGCTGAAGTTCATAGCGCGTGACCGTCTCAGAGTCTAATTTTCGAATAAGAATTCGAAAGAGTGGGAAATCCCAGTGCTCAGTTGGGTAATTTAAATTGGTAAGAGCGTAAACATTATCAGTAAATGTATCTATTAAATTGCGTAAAAGAGCGGGGTTGTTTGTATTTAGTTTGGGCAAATCGGTAATTTTGTCCCAATAATGAGTCGCAAGGAGGCGGTTATTTTGGTATCTATTATAAAGCGCATTATAAGCTATAATGTAGTTTGCATCAGTAATTGGCAAGTTTTTTACCAATGTTAGGGGTTCCTTTTCTAGATACGTTAAAAGTAGCTGAAACTTTCTACTATTAGAGAACATAGTATTATTATGAATGACAGAGTCATATAAGCTAATAAAAGTTTGCCAAGAAAACAAATCGCCGGTGAACTTCGGAATATCCACCTTTGGAATGTTGAAGCTCATGTCATTATGACCGGAGCTAGAGTTTGAGTGAGAGGAGTTGAAGTCATCTTTAGGAGGAAATAACCTTTTATAAGTTGCTTTTATGCTAAAATATTGGTAATCAGTGCCTTGACGAATGACATTCTCCTCAGTAAAATCGGGTTGCTCTTTATCAGCTAAATACGCGATTACAGCGTCGTGAAATTTATTAAATTCCTCATAAAAAATGTCCAAGTGATCATACCGCATCTCAAAATCAACTTTTTTTAAGGTATCAGACATAGCTTGAGTGGAAATACTAAATATTTCTTTAATGCGATCTATTGCTATGCCCCTAAAGGCGCGACACTGTTTTTCACTACTCGTCATTTTAAATACCTAATATTTAAAAATAACTACGAGAAAAAAAAATTATATGTATTTAATTTTACTATGCGCGCTAAATTCGAATAAAAAGGAAAAAAAACTTTTATTCGCGAAAACCGAGAATGCAATAAAAAACCTGAAATTTATTTCTTATTGACCGAGTTCAAAATACCTACTGTACCTACTAGGTAAATTAAAGTGTAATATGAAAAGCGCCAAATCTAAGTATGCAATGCATAATACTTTCAAACAATTATATATCCCTTTAAACTGCACAAGATGTTTATTAGCCCTAAAAAAATAAAAATTTTAATTTTTAAATCGATTTATATAAAAAAAATCGTTTAGGAAACTGAGTTTTAATTTATTAGAAAAGGGCAAAAAATCAGATACCTACAACGGTTTACCGGTATTTTTAACACCATGAAAACAGATCATCTGCTTTAATAAAAATCTAAATCGCCTTTTCTAAAGAGAAAATTTAATTTTTTAATTTTGAAATATATATATATATATATATATATATATATATATTTTTTTTTAAACAAAAGAAGGCTTAAAACAACAAGTGCCAACGTAAGGGTAGGGGGTGGTTATAGGGGTAGTTCAGTATTTGGATTGAAGGACCAAACTTATGTAGCCCATAAGTTGAGGCAGAAGGGACTGTATTGGGAGAGGGTGTTAAAGGGTAGGTAGAGTGTAGAGAGAGAGAGAGAGGATAAAGTGTAATAAAAAACTATGTCGCTCACCGATATTTGCAGAGTAGTCGCTTACAGGGCCCTGTTCTCCAGTTCCATGATTCACAGCTACACAGCTTCCACAGATGATAACGCACAGCTTTAATTTTAAAGGGTTTTTAAGGGTGCCAAAGGGCAAAGAGAATTTAAGGGTAAATTCACACGAGGGACCGCGTGATTGAGTTCGTTTCTTATACGACACTGCGCACTGTCCACTTTTTAGGTTATAGGAAAGAAGGGAAAAATATATTTATGGACCGCGTAGCGGCACCCGCGTTTTTTGTATGAAAGCATGATAAAAATATATCAATAAAAGGCGATAAAAAGAAAAAACTTCCTGCTATATTAACAGAATCAATACAAAAAAAGGAGAATTTGTTTTATTTATTTTAATCCTTTAGAATTGTGAATGTCCCAAAAGAGGGCAGTGCAAGTAAAAAAGTAATATTTTCTAATTACTAAAAATTAATGAATTAATTAAAATAGAGAATTTAGCGGGAGCTAAACAAAGGTCAGGGAGTTACTGGAATAAATGTTTACGTTCGGTTCGGTTCGGTTCCGTCCGCTTCGGTTCGGTTTGGTTACACATCCTCTAGGATCCCGGAAAAGAAGCCAGGGAAGTTTTTGTTTTGAAAAAATATGTTAGAAAGAGTCCCTTAGTCGAACTATATGAGTTGTGTTAAGTATAGCAAGCCATTGGTTTATTTAACGGTTAAGTAAGTATAACTTATCTGACCTTGCTCAAACTGTTTAGGTGAATATAACTAAGCAGACCTGATACGCGATATTTTGTACACGCGCTATTTTAATACGAGCTATTTTGATACCCGCTATTTTGATCACGCGCTACTTTGATACGCGCTATTTTAAACACGCGCTATTTTGAACACGCGCTGTTATGAACACGCGCTATTTTGATACGCGCTATTTTGATACGCGCTATTCTGATACAATGAACACTAGTGGTTTTAGATTTGGCATCTTAAATCACCATAGCAACAAAGTACAAACAAACTGTCAAAACAAAGCCAATTTTGCAGATACAAGCGTCTTTTGAATTTTTCAAACAAAAAAATCAGATTTTCAATGGATTCTTCGGACGAAGATCTACCCCAGTCAGTTCTAGAAGCCGCTAGAATCGCTAATTTGGACCTGCTTCCTTCAAAATCTCGTCACAGGTATGAGAAGGAATATAGTTTGTTTGAGAGATGGTGCCACGCTAAAGGCATCAAATCCCTTCAAGAAGCTGTTTTTTTGGCATATTTCTCCGAAATTTCCAAAACGTGCAAACCGAATACCCTTTGGTCGAGGTATTCTATGCTCAAAAGTGTAATAAAACTCAGAAAAAACGTTGACTTAAGCAATTTTTTTAAAGTTACGGCCTACTTGAAAAAACAAAACGTTGGATTTAGACCCAAGAAGGCAAAAATCTTCACAAAAGAAGAAATTTTCAAGTTTTTAAGCGAAGCTCCTGACCTAGTTTATTTGCATATGAAAGCTGCCACGATTTTTGGTTTGGCGTGCGCATGTCGCCGTGAAGAACTAGCAAAAATGTGCCTAGATGACATTGAAGAAAAAGGAAATATGATCATTATAAAAATTCCTGACTCAAAAAACCATACATTTAGAAGTTTTGCTATTTCAGAAGAAGCCGAGAATGGAAAACTTCTCCAATTGATCCGAAAATATGTCAACTTAAGGAAACCAGAGACCCCACATAGACGGTTCTTCGTAAACTACAAAAAAGGAGCATGTACGGTACAATGCATTGGAATTAATACATTCGGTAAAATGCCATCAGATATCGCATGCTATCTGAAGCTTTCAAATCCAGAATTATACACGGGCCACAGCTTCCGACGTTCTGCCGCAACAATGTTGGCAGATTCAGGCGAAGGAATAACCAATATCAAACGACTCGGTGGATGGAAATCTTCAAGTGTCGCAGAAGGGTACCTTGACAGTTCAACTGGATTCCAAAAAAATATTACGAATAAAATTTTGAAGTTCAGCCACCCTGGTCCTTCAATCCAGCCCCAAATGCATGACCACAGTTGCAACAGATGTTTCCGAAAACTTGGAGAACGCAGTAGAGAACCAAAACCCAAGTTTCAAATCTGCCACTTCATTTGAGAAAACATTTGCCTCTGCTATCAACTTACAGCACGCTACAAACTGCACCTTTAATATTAATGTTAATAATAATAATTGATTTGATTAAAATGTTTTGAATATAAATAACTTTCTGATTAATTTTTAGTTTTTTCCTCACGCTTATAGAAAAAATAATGTACCTAACTCGTGCGTAAAGTGTCTTTTCCGCACTTGATTTCTGGCCAAACTCCGCTATTGCGTCGTTTGGCCATCTGCAATCGCGTGCGGAAAAGAGGCACTTTTCGCACTAGTTAGGTAAACTACTATATTGGTTTGCAAGGATTTGACTTAATGAGCCAAAGAGTAGATTTCCATACAGTTATGTCACTAGTCTTAGTAAATTGGCCGATGTGCATCTTTCAACAAAAAATGAATTTTATCACTAACTGAAGGAAGAACATATAAGTGATGACGAGTATTATAGTATATTTGGGGTCTGTTTAAGTGTAAAAATTTAGGTGATTATTTCGACCTTTATTTAAAAACTGACGTCGTTCTCCTTTGCGACATTTTCGGAGACTTTCGATTAAATTCGTTAAAAACATATAACTTAGATTGTGTTCAGTATTTTACACTTCCATCATAGCCCGAGCTGTACGTACACCTTAGACACGTTGAAAATAAAGCTAAAAGCATGAAAATTTGTATACATATTCTGTGGAAAAATACAAAATTCTTGACCCGCAGAACCCTTATTTTGCTTCACTGTGGAAAGGGTGGGGGGAAATACCAATATATTTAAGATTATACTCGTTTTTATATCATTTGTAGTCAGTGATTAAAAACAAAAGAGTTTGGTCATTTGACCTTATACGACCTTAAGAAGTTAATATTATTTCGAAAAAACACGATTCTTGAGTATTTTGATTAAAAAAATCAACAATATTTGATGGTTATCAAAAGCAAAGCAAAAAAACTTTTAAACTATAAACAAGACCTGTAGAAATTTGCTGTAAATATGGGCTCTGTAACGAAATAGCGCGTATCAAAATAACACGTATTAAAATAGCGCGCTCACTTGAGCGCGTGTTCAAAATAGCGCGTATCATAACGGCGCGTGAACAAAATAGCGCGTATCATAATGGCGCGTGTTCAAAATAGCGCGAATCAAAATAGCGCGTATCAAAACAGCGCGTATCAAAATGGCGCGTGTTTAAAATAGCGCGTATCAAAAAAGCGCGTATTCAAAATAGCGCGTATCAAAATAGCGCGTATCAAAAAAGCGCGTGTTTAAAATAGCGTGTGTTCAAAATAGCGCGTCTTAAAATAGCGTGTCTAAAAATACCGCGTTTTAAAAGATCGCCATTACAAACGTCGCTGTTACCAAATAATTCGAGTAAGGGGTGTCTTTCTAACATATTTTTTCAAAAAAAAAACTTTCCTGACTTTTTTCCCGGGATCCTAAAAGGTGTAACCAAACCGAACCGATTCAAACCCCTACGAACTGAAATGAACCGAACCAAACCGAAACATTTTTTCAAAAAATTATTTCCCTAAATTAGCTTCCCGAGCCTTATTTTCGTAGGTTTCTATTCTAACCTGTGACTTGGGAACATTTTTTTTGGTGGAAAAAGGTCAGGGAGTTACTGGAATAAATGTTTACGTTCGGTTCGGTTCGGTTCCGTCCGCTTCGGTTCGGTTTGGTTATACATCCTCTAGGATCCCGGAAAAGAAGCCAGGGAAGTTTTTGTTTTGAAAAAATATGTTAGAAAGAGACCCTTAGTCGAACTATATGAGTTGTGTTAAGTATAGCAAGCCATTGGTTTATTTAACGGTTAAGTAAGTATAACTTATCTGACCTTGCTCAAACTGTTTAGGTGAATATAACTAAGCAGACCTGATACGCGATATTTTGTACACGCGCTATTTTAATACAAGCTATTTTGATACCCGCTATTTTGATCACGCGCTATTTTGATACGCGCTATTTTAAACACGCGCTATTTTGAACACGCGCTGTTATGAACACGCGCTATTTTGATACGCGCTATTTTGATACGCGCTATTCTGATACGCGCTATTTTGAACACGCACTATTTTGATACGCGCTATTTTGAACACGCGCTATTCTAAACACGCGCTGTTTTGAAAAGCGCTGTTTTGATACGCGCTATTTTGATACGCGCTAATTCGAACACGCGCTATTTTGATACGCGCTATTTTGAACACGCGCTATTCTGAACACGCGCTGTTTTGAAAAGTGTTGTTTTGATACGCGCCATTTTGATACGCGTTATTTTGATACGCGCTATTTCGTTACAGAGCCGTAAATATGTTGTGGCCTTCAAAGCTTTTTGACTTTGAAAAATGCGCCACAGAAAATGGCATATTCTGAGAACCCAACATTGGTGCATGCTACTCCCATACCAATTAAGTGAAAATTAATAAATTTGGAACAAACATGAAAAAGATATCTTTAAAAAAAAATTAACTTATCTTCAACAAATTTATCAAAATATTTTATTTTTTACAATTTAGCACAATACAAATTTTATCCAACGGACATTAGATTCTTAATGTACTAAAAGAGTAGAATTGATAACAAAACTGGAACAGATTTGACATTGTTAAAGTTGAATGTAAGTAGACCCCTTTCCGGGGGGCATATTTACGTTTCCGTGTTCATTTCATGGCAGCGCTGTTTTGAAATAGACACGGAAATGTTGCACCATATTTGGTTACAAATGCGTGTTGATTTTAAGGAGCAGAGGCTCGAACAAGGCACGGATTTGTATTGAATTACGCAGCGCAGGGGTTTACTTATCAGTGCACATTTGAAACTTAAATTGGATTCACGTTGTTTATTAGTTTGATTTTGAGGTTATATGTTTGTAAATATGAAAATTATGGAGCAGTTTAAAAGTATTTTTACTAATATTACTCAAGATTTTGAAATTCTTAAGTTTGAAGAACACTCTTCCATTAACTATACCTGCAAAGTTCAGTGTTCATTGTCTTACACCGGCAACTACGACGACAGATGTTGCTCTGTTATTAATAAATTTTAATGATTTAAATGATTTTCACTTGATTTCTAACCACATGAAAATAGAAAGTTTCAAAAACCTAACCTAACGAAAGCTAATCAATCAAATCTAACCGAACCGAACCAAAGCAAACTGAACCAATAATTTTTTTCAAAAAAAAAACTTTCCTGAGTTCCTACCCGGGATCCTAGAGGATGTGAATCCGAACCGAACCGATCCTAACTAAACTAAACCAAACCTAACCTAACCAAACTAAACTACAACACTATTCACACCCTCTAGGATCACGGGAAAGATGTCAGGAATTTTTTTTTTTAATTCGGTTCGGTTTGGTTCAATTCGGTTCGGATTCACATCCTCTAGGATCCCGGGTAGGAAGTCAGGAAAGTTTTTTTTTTGAAAAAAATTATTGGTTCAGTTTGCTTTGGTTCGGTTCGGTTAGATTTGATTGATTAGTTTTCGTTATGTTAGCGTTTTAACCTGACAGTTGAATACGCTTTTGTAATAGTTTAACGAGCGATGTTCTCTTACAGATCCGTGCTCATTTCGAGATCAAAACTCTTAAAATCAACACATATTTAAACCCAAATATATTGTAACATTTCCGTGTCTATTTCAAAACCGCGCCGACGTGAAATGAGCACGGAAACGTAAATACGCTTCCGGGGGTTACACAAAAGTTTTTGCATCAGAAAAAAAGCCTGTGAAAAACTTAGTTGACAAAACTTTAAATATCGAATTTTTATCTCTAGAAGTCGATAGAAGTTGTAGCAAAAATCCATCTCCAATTTTTTTTAAACAAGTTTCAGGATCTCTCGAACTTTAACATATACATTTCATAATTTTTGAGATGAACCTTTTGGCAGTTATCAGCTGTTTACTATAACAAATAGCACAGGCCAACGAAAAAAAGTTGTCTCAAAAATAACGATATGAACTGTATCTCAAATTCATACATACACAAAAACATACTATTCAGCTCGACAGTTAATACACCTATCATGTGTTTAATTGAAAAAATGTTTGATATACCATGTAAGTTTACTACATAAACCATTATGTATGTAAATATTACTTTATAATAGTTACAAGGACTCAAATTGAAGTAAATGAAAACTATAAAAAAAATTAAGAACACTCTTAAAAAGATTCTTTTTTTCCACTAAATAAAATTAATATTGGTTTTTTATTTCTATTTGACTAGAAGTTATAGAAAAAAACTACAGAAACCGAGGGGTCATCGGCACCCTAAAATTTTGTACAGCGTCCAACAGGACTTGGGTCCTGACGTGTACTGTTGGGTCCTGTTGAGTACTGTTGGGTACTGTCGTGTACTGTCGAGTACTGTTGGGTACTGTCGTGTATTGTCGAGTACTGTTGGGTCCTGTCGGTGTACTGTTGAGTACTGTCGAGTACTGTTGGGTCCTGGCGGTGTACTGTTGGGGGTCCTGGCGGTGTACTGTCGTCGTGCCTCGCCCTCAAACAACATGCAAGCAAAAAAAAAAAAAAAAGGTCATCCTGTCGTTTTGCATCTACGCCACTGTTTCGGGTAAGAGGGTTGTGTCGCGTACTGTTGGATTCTATCGTGTACTGTTAAGTCCTGTTACGTACTATCGTGTACTGTTGGGTACTGTCGTGTACTGTTGGGTCCTGTCGTGTACTGTCGAGTACTGTTGGGTCCTGTCGTGGTACTGTCGAGTACTGTTGAGTACTGTCGTGTACTGTCGAGTACTGTTGGGTACTGTTGGGTCCTGTCGTGTACTGTCGAGTACTGTTGGGTCCTGTCGTGGTACTGTCGAGTACTGTTGAGTACTGTCGTGTACTATCGAGTACTGTTGGATCCTGTCGTGGTACTGTCGGGTACTGTTGTGAAATTTGTACAGTACTGTTGAAAGCTGATGACCCCTCGACAGAAACTCACATTTTTCTATATTCCAGTGGCGCGCATTTAAATAATTATAACTCGAAAACGAAACCGATCACCCAATCTTTTTGAGATAAGTATCATGACGCTTTGGGCCCTAACGTGTCATAAATTCACCTCATTTGACGCATCCTGGTAAACACACCATTTCGTAGACAATTAGTAAACATGTCATGCATTGAATTATTATTTTTTAAAATACTCTGTAGGTTTATCACATAACAGATTATGCAAACATTACTTAAGAATAGTGAAAACGACATTTTTTCTGTATTTTTTGATAATTATTTTGAGCCACTCTGTAGATATGTGACGCAAACTATACGTCAAAAATGTATCAAATTTTTAGAAGGACACTTTTTGCAATAAAACAAAGCTAATATCGATTTTTTTTTAATTGACGATAAGTTATAGCAAAAAACTAAAAAAAGGTTAATTTTTCCATATTTCAATGGCGCACATTTAAATAAGTATAGCTTGTAAACGAGACCTATGACCCCAAATTTTTTTTTTAAATATCAGGTTTGGCCTTTAACATATCTCAAATTCAGCTCATCTGACGCATTCCGGTAATCAATTAGTCAATTTTGAAAAGCTACACTTACCTCTTAAATTTTGGTATAACTAACTTTTGCTGATGAACGTATTAACTTTTTTACTAATAATATTTGAGATTCGGGATTGCTGCAAAAACTAGAAAATCGATATCTCTTATCTGATTTTACAACAGCCAATTAGGAAACAGGAATAGGTACATATTTATTTTATTAAAAGTGTATAGTTTTAAAATAAAAACTTGATTTTCTGTTGTGTAATTTCCCTGACTTTAGACAAATAAAAACAAACATGACAGGCTTTGTCAGTTTATTTCAGCTCGCTTACTCAGCGCAACGATTTTAAGTGACTTTCGATTTTACATATTAATTAAATTTACCTACTCGCGTGCGGTAAAGTAATTACTTTACCGCACCCGCACCACTTAGGAACCTTAACAACGCGTCATTAAGACAGCTTTAATATTTCTTTACATTTCAAATTCGTCTAATTTGACAAGCTTATTTATAAATTACATTTAGTTTTTTGAAAAAAAAGGTACTCATAGGTAAAATATTGTACCTAACACATTTGAAAAGTGTCTTTACCACCCTTGACGACTTGACCGAACTCCGTCACGTGCGGTAAAGTACCACTCTCCCCATTTATTAGGTAAATAACTATTACCTACTCGCGTGCGGTAAAGTAATTATTTTACTTTTTTAATGTTACTTTACCGCCAGCGCACCACTTAGCAAGGCGTCAATAAGACAACTTGAATATTTGTTTTCATTTCAATTCCATCTAATTTGACATGTTTATTTACTGACGGCTTGACCGAACTTCGCTCCGCGTTGTTCGGCCAACTGCCGTCGCGTGCGGTAAAGTATCACTTTCCGCACTTTTTAGGCAAATAACTATAACGCCGGTCGTTATAAGATAAAGAGCGCATATACGTGCTCTTTACAACCAGAGTTGTCAGGTTCTTTAAGTATAATACTTGAAATTGTACTTCAAGTACTTGTACATCTACAATCAGTAATTGTACTTGGTACTTAAAGTACTTTTAACAATCTACTTGGAAATGTACTTGATTTTGTCAAGTACAGTACTTCAAGTACACTAAAATGTACTTCAAGTACATTGGAAGTACTTCAAGTACATTCTAAGTTCTTCAAGTACTTGAAGTGCAATGTAGATAGGTGAGATATAAATTTAGTGCGTTGAAGACAAGTGGAAACCTCAGGGTTGCCACCTGTCCGGTTTGTTTATCAACTGGGCAATAAAGTCTGGTATTTTAGCACCTTGATAGGTACGTCTTAATAAATTGCTCAAAAAATCGTAATATTAGGTACACACTTATCCAAAGAATAAGGCCTAAAGGCTTTATTATTTGCACGCACCTTCATTATTTCCTGGAACAAGAAATTCAAATTCAAAACTATTGAGGGGTGTCCGTAGTACGGTAGTGCAGAACGGGAGTTGCGGCTCGATTTTTGGGGATCCACGTACTCGCCGAGCGGCAGACGTAATTTTTACGTTTGACGAAGGTTGGTTTAAAGAACCCGAAAATTTATTTAGTCTTTGACTAGGTACACCTCAAAAAATTCCTTGGATATTTACGTTTGTTTTGTTTAGTTAGTTTGATTTAAACAAGTTTTTTAGCAGTTTCCGGAGAAATGATTTAGGTGGGCTATTATAAAAATAGTACTTTCTATGAGTAAGTTAGAAATTATTGACGGTAAGAACACTGCCTCAAATGAACTACCAAAAAAGAAATAAGGAAAGGTGGGGTGCGTGGGTCCCGGTTTTACAAGCTTTTTTATAAGTCATTACAAAGTCAAATATAATTGGGTTTACACAAATGTGATTTATTTGGAACAATCGTATGCAATTTAAGAAAGAAAAACTTAATATATTTTTTCATTTTTAAATATTTGTCTTTTGGGGGAGGACCCATTTGCCCCAGATTTCGGGGTAACTGGGACCCCCTCTATTACAAAACTATAAAACATTAAAACAATTTGTTGCGGCTGGGTTAATTTTGCAGATTTTAGCTTTTTGTTGCTGTTTGTTTAATAGAATTATCTTTTTCCATTACCTTTTGATAGCATTTGTATGTAAAATAATGAGTTAAAAAAAATGAGATGCAATTTAGGAATATAAGTAATACATATTTACCTACAATAATATTCCAAAAAAATAAATCCTTTCAGGTGGAAAATAATTGTAAACTTTTTTAATAATAACGTTTTTGATATGTTTTCCTTTTTTTAAATTATTGACATTTCTTTACATTTTTGACGGTGTTTGACATTTTGTCGTCCATATCACAAACAAGCTTAACTTAAATAAAGTTACGCCCGTCCGTGATATGGACCATAATTTTTTGAAATTTTTTGAATTTTTTTACTTTTTTGACATTTTTTAACATATTTGACATTTAACAAAACAAGGATAATAAAAAAACAAAACTATACTCAAAATATAAAAAAAAAACTTGTTTTAAAGTCATAATTATTTTGAATTAAGTTTCATCGACATAGTTAAGAAAATCTGTACAGGTTATTGTACGGTTTCCCCACAGCAAAATAAGTGGGTTAGGTTAGGTTAGGTTTCTTCTCTGTGATGCGTAATCGATCTTAATTTTAATAACATGAAAATACAAGACTTTTATTGTCCTGTGTGCTGCGTGTGAAACCCATGTGTTTATGTTTAGATTGCTTACTCTTTAAGGTCTCTTTACTTTTATATAGTACTTTTTGTCTTTAAATGTATTTGAAAAACAAACAGTTCAAGTCAAAGTAACTGAAGTACTTAAATACTTGAGGTACTTGAAGTACTTAAGTACTTGAAGTACTTCTATTGTACTTTAAGTACTTCTATTGTACTTCAAGTAAAAGTCTTGGGGAAAATCAAGTACTTTTATAATGTACTTGTAACAGCTCTGTTTACAACCATTGTTAAAGTATAGAGATCCCATGTGTTGTTATTTTATTTTAGAAGACATTGATGGGCTTGTCGCGACTATATATCCAAATATGTCCACTCTAGTCCGATACATCCAGGACGTATATTCTTGACTGCCCGTGAGGCAGTGGCGGTTTCTCCATAAGTGCACATGTGCACGTGCACTCCCAAATTACACTTAAAAAAATATTAAACTTTGATCATTGCTTAATTTAATTAATAATTACCCCAAAAGGAATTTACTAAAGACCGGAATTTTATCTCGAAATTAATACCCGGTATGTATGTGTTTGTATTCATGTTCAAACCAAGCTCGAATCTAATTCTTTAGGATAATTTACTGGAACCAAATTCTATGCACAGTGGATGTTATGTCGCATGCTAATTATGAAATATTGAAAGAGAGGACGACATTACCCAATAGAATTTTACAGTACATAGAATCTGAACCTTCCTTCGGCACCGCGCTTATACCAAAAACTAGGCTCGATGCCGCCCGCACCCCCGTGATGCCTTCTGCGTCCACGGTTCGCGTTGCATTTTAGAGCAGTTTACGCGCACTTTTCAGTCATGCGCGCGACAACTTCCTATTATCGGTCGGGCGCTGGGGGTTTGTTTTGATTTCGACGATTTGGTATTTACGACAATGGCGGAAGTTTCTAATTCTGATAGCATTAGCGTGCAATATTTAAAGGCAATAAAATTTTCATCTTTGCCACTAGAAGAAAAAATATCGTCGTTGATCTGACGTAACTCATTTATTGTAATTTTACAAGAAAGCAATTTTAAGTTTTAGGGAAAGTTTATATTGGATTTATATCACTAAAAATGTTCTTGGATCTAATGATTGCTATTTAAAGGATTTTTATGAGTTACGACACTTTGTGAGATGAGAGAACGACACAAATAAGGTAGTATTATGGTCATCTCAAAGCTGCATTTTTTTGAGATACGTCAGTTTGTAAGATCAACGACGATATATGTTAACTAGGTATGATACATTTATTATTTATTTATAATTACAATAATAATGGATAGGTAACTAATATCTAACTAAATATCTCATTTTTTAATTATTTGCTCAAAAATTATAGTATACCTCAAAAAGTTAGCGTGGCACTCAAAAAAAAATTATGCCTGCGCCGCCATTTTTAATTTTTTTTTGGTGTGCACCCCCAAAGCTTTTTACCACGCACCGCCACTGCCGTGAGGTGACGTGAGCGAGAAGTTTACTTTCTCGGGTGAACTTGGAACACTCTTACCATATTTTTACACAGGGAAATAAATCCACGGGGTGTGCGCTCACCTCTCATCACCTCACGGGCCGTCACGAATAAACGTCCAGGTACGACAGATTCCTAACGTTTCGTAATGGCGATGGCGCTAAAAACTGGAGACTGAGACCGCCCTGACATACAATGCTCGTTTTTTAACTAAAAAATATTACTTTTAATTTTTTTTATGCATAATTAAAAAACACTTACCCAGAGTTTGCGGCTGCCGTAGATGTAACGCTGTGGATTCTGATTCTAGTTGCGATGTCTTTAAGGATATTCAATTCTGTTACGGCTGGCATTTTTTGAAACAGATAAAAAATTATTAAAAAAACAAAACCTTAAGACAAAGTGTCTGCGTGAGAACTAACTTTGAGATCATTTACAAACCTTCTTAATGTTTAGACAAAAATAATCAAAGACTTATACCTATCTTAAAAATCGTCTGTTTTTGTCAACAATAAAATTAATTAATAATAATATGTTTTTGTTATCAACGCGCTTAAGTAGTTCATTTTATACCCAAAGGGATATTGGTTCGGTTCGGTTCGGTTCGGTTCATATATATATATATATATATATATATATATATATATATATATATATATATATATATATATATATATATATATAAATATTTGAATAGATATCGTTAAACTAATTATACCAATTAACAAACATTTTAAAGAATTCTATCCACTCCAGCTCCGGAACTGAACCTAATAATTATGTAGTTTTGTTTTAAATGATGAATAATAAAAAAACATGTAATTTAACCTTGTAGTTAGAAAAAACATAAATTTATAATTTCCGAAATAGAAAAGAAATACTAATCAACTTAGATATTTATGAAATAATAAACTCCGCTAGCGATAAAGCATATCTTTGAGTTAATAAAAATCTCTTTATTGAGTGTTTTTATGTTTTCAAAATTTCTCTAAGGTTTCAGTTTTGAAATATGAGCCAAATCTCATAGCGTCAAAGTTAGTATTTTACCGAAAAAAGGACCTAAAAGTGTCTTGGGTTTGCCAGCATATCCAAATTACTTTGGGTGACAGAAACTACAAAAAAAAGTCTGAGGAAAATAAAAAGAAACGTTTATCATTAACGATTCAAAATGGTGGACTTTCTTATTTTTATAGATACCGATTTACGTGAAACTTTGCTGTTCTTAAGGTCACTCAATGAAATTTTTGACTGAAAAAATGACGGATCCAAATTGACGGTTTTTCTATTTATCGATATACAAAATTTGGAACCTTTTGGTGTTTCAGGTCGCTGAATAAGATTTGTGACTTAAACAGAAACAAAATCAAAATGGCGGGCTTTCCCATTTATGAACCGATATGTATCAAATACGGACGTTTGGGATGTTTAAGGTTGCTTATTGTGATTTTTAACTCAAACTTAAAAAACCAAATATTACAGATCCAAAATGGCGGTTTTTCCATTTATGAACCGATAAATATCAAATTCGAAACATTGGAGTGTTTTCGTTCGCTGATTATAATTTTTATAACTTGTAAAAATTCAAAATGGCAGAGCTAAATTGATCGGCTCTCCCATTTATAAACTGATATGCACCAAATACGAAACTTTGGGATGTTTAGGTCGCTGATAATAATTTTTACTGAAACTTAAAAAAATTGTCGACAGGTTATTTTTAAATGGAAGACAATCCTGTTTATTAACTTGGTAGTTGTGGTAATCTCTAAAACAAATCAAGTTACAAAAAAATCCCAAATGCTAATTTGTGTTTGTAGTTATTTGATAAAAAAAAACGAACGGAAAATTGTACATTGTGGCTGGCTGGCTGGCTGGCTTGGATAACTACTTATTTAAGCGACCAAAGGACCGTCATTTAGCCCATGAACTTTTTATATATTGCTATGGGGGTTCTACTACGTTTTACCTCAATACTTGAAAATGCATGTTTCTTTTTTATTGAAAATTTTAGGTCTTTTTACCCAACGGCGAAAGGAAGGGTAATATCTTTCGTTTGGGATATGTATGTGAGTATGTATATAAATATGTAGGTTTCTGTCGCGCTAGGGGTTAAAAGGCTGAACCGATTTTGACAAAAAAGGTGTTAAATTGCTACTGATTCCGAAGGTGCTATAGGCTATATTTTTTTAAACAGGAATCAACATGGCGGTCGTCATATTTTCATTCAGTTGGGTTTGGTTCGGTTGGGTTTTAACCAAACCGAACCGAACTGAACCGAACCAAACCCAACCTAACTTGACCTAACCTAAAAGCTCAACAATAAGCATTCAGCAAGAATCGGAATTGCCGAATACTTGCACTAGTCACTACCTTACCTAAAATATCATCACCAGAGAATCAGTGATTCATGCAGCTTGTCAGAAAATGACCCTAAATCCGGTTAGCTACCCAAGTAACATTATTACCACTCAAGGTTTTATTAATTTGGTTCCGAGGGTATTTAGAGGGTGCTGTTATGGCTTTTAAGATCAATTTGGCTACATAAAGGTAATTTATATTGCCAACTACCTAAAGAGGTGTTATACAACCAAAAAGTGATTTATAAAGGGAGAATAATAAAACTAAAATTCCTTCTGTTCCTTTTAGGTACTTTTGGTTGTATTGATTTCTGATTTATAAAGCTGGTCTTACAAAACCCTTTTACCTAAAGTTTTTAAAAAGAAATAAATATAAACTTTGGTCATTTAGTTTTTTTCATTACTTTAGGTCATAACAAAAGTGTTTTATAATAGGGCTAAAAGGTTACCTTATATCCTTTTGTTTTTATTGTTAGCAGTAGTTTAATAGTAAATATGATTATATGTGCGGCCGTATAGAACCAGTTTCCTTAAGGTTTTTAAAAGTGGTAAATATAAACTTTAGACTTTTGGTTTTTGCCATTACTTTTAGGCATTTAAAAAAGGTTTTATAGGAAGGCTTAAAGGTAAACTTAATTTTTTTGTATTTATAGTTATCCATAGCTGCATATTAAATATTATTTAAATAGGCGGCCATATAAAACCTTGCTTCCTTAAGGGTTCTAACAGAAGTAAATAAATAATTTCATGTTTTAGTATATTTATGTACTTCTGGTAAAAATAATAGATATACCTAGGTCCAGATTGGTACCTACCTTTTGCGTGATTGATTATTTAAAGGAAAATAATTAATAATTGTTGAGCTTCCGTCCCCCTGGCTAGGGCACCCAGGCCTAGATAAGGTCGGTTTAAACGGCCAATATAAGAGGTTTCCCTCCAACCTGCAGGCACAACGGATATTATTGCACTGGCCCTCTTGATTGTATGCAAATTGCACGATAAAAAAACATTTAAAAGTGTTGAATTATACGCTTTTAACACTTTAAAAAACAAATACGAAAAAATTAAGTGAGGTTTTGTTGATTGTGTTTACCTTCTCCTTTTTATTGGTTTAATAAGGGCACTCAAAAATCCTTGTTGCGATAGAGTAACAAATAAAACCAAGTGACCACTATAAAACGAAAATGGCGTATATAGCAGTTTTTTTAGCAATAATTTTACTTAAATTTTGATTTATGTAAATTAATTTTTTTTATTTTAAATATTTGTTATCAAAAAACGATTAAAAAGCATTTTTGAACTGGCGCGCTTGTTTTGAGAGCTTCTCAGATCCGATTTTATCAGAAAAATAAGTCTGGCAGGCAATTTGATGATCAATAAAACGACAAACTTCTCATATATAGGTATATTTTTATGTGATAAAAATAATTTTGGTGAATCTAAAATATCGCTAAAGCTTTTATAGGAAAAATTCTAATTATTATGGTATTCAATAGAATCGCCAGGATACAAAATTACCAAATTTAGTTTTATAATAGTATAGAGGACGTTTCTGAGTTGCTTTTAGAACCTGGCATAACAGCTTTAGGCTCTAAAAGGTTCTATACTGGTGGAGCCGCTAGAGGGCGAAGCTAGAGTTTATTTCTTATGGTTTTATAGTGAGTTTAATATATAGGTTGCCACCACCAATTGGGTCCCATTTAGGAGGTCTAAGGGGTATATAAGGGTAATGGGAACGTGCTAGCGACCAAACATTGAAACTAATGGTTTTAAGGAAAGGCGCTGGCAACCTAAACGGTTGCCAGCGTCTTTCCTTAAAATAAAATAAAATAACTATAATTAAAGAAATGTTACCGATACTTGGGTATAATGAGCTACAATTTAGAAGAATGTTTTGCACTAAATAAATAATTTCCTGTAATCTGCGCCTGTACTGTAAAGTAAGCAAGTCGAATTGGAAAATACGATATGGCCGAATATCCTGAAAAAAGTCGGCCAGGGAAAAAAAATACAAAATTTTTAAAATTATGTCAAAAAATCGCAAAAAAATTAAAAACTAGTTATTCGGATAATATAAAATTGTTAAATAATTAATATTAAGCTACTTATCAAATTTATGTCCAAACTTTAACGATGCAGTGATAGTGTCGGGTACGATTTTGTTTTAAATGGAACCCTTAAACGAGGGTACCGCAATAGATCTCTTGTTTGTATAAAATAAATATAAAACAGTTTTAAAAACGTTACAAACTTTAATGAATACAAAATAAAACTCTGTTGCAGTTTACAAATTGTTACAAGACTTTTCTTATGACCTATAAAATAAACAAGACCCAAAATATTAAAATAAAACTTTAACTTACCAAAATAACAAACTTCAAAATATTCTTTAAATATAAAAGTCTTATGTTTCTTTACTGATAATTACTTTAGAGGTTTTAGTTAAGTTCAACAAACTTAGAATGTGACTACCGACTTGTCTCCTCTAAGTTTGGGTTTTTATAAACGGTAGGTTGGACCTAAATAAGTCATTATCCCCTCTTTGAAGAGCTTGGAGGAACCAAGTCAGTGGCGTTGCTGATGATCCTAAAATTTATTTTGCATTCTAGCTAATGAACTAAACAAGTAAACCTAAACGAGAACAGAGATAAAATACATTTTATAGACAACATTTTCTTATCTCACAGTATTTCCATGTCCAATCACTTTAAAGGGAAAAGCCCTCTCGCTACTTGCTGTATCCCCACGCTTAACTCCCACTCTTTACTTGCTGTATCCCCACGCTTAACTCCCACTCTTTACTTTTCAGTAGTTTTTCTCGCTTTAACCATCTGCTGTGTGGTAGGCGGCAACCAAATGTTTTCCATTTTGGAGGGAGGCGGAACCACTTTCTTATCTCAACAGAACCATAATTGAATTTGTCGCTTTTTCAAGATGGTTTCGTACAGTGGCACAGTCAGGGGAAATTTACATTCCTGACAATAGAATGTTGGTTTTTTTCAACCAAAACAAGTCGAGAAAACCCTCCCGATATAAATTTTAAAAAATCAGTTAAAAAAAAACAAACTTGTTTTTTAATTTCCCGTATATCATTCGACTAAAAATAGTCCAAAGATTCAGTTTTATGCAAAAAAAAAATCGTTATATAGTGCGTTTTGACGAGTGAGGTAAAATGTAGTAGAACCTACTATGGGTGCTTAACAAAACACCGCAACTGAGCGCACAAATTAGGGCATACGTGACATGAGCTAGCGCCTACACTATTGCTTGCCACGAAATTGAAGGTAATAAGTACGTGTAAGTATCTGCCCGTGCCTTCAATACGACAGATGAGTCTGCTGCAGCTCAACTAATAGATCAATTAAATCGTACAACCACAAAGTACATAAAAAAAATTAAGCGTACAACGCCGTCGTACCATTTAGTTGTACCTACCGTGAGTTGCCAGCTCTAAATACATCAAGTAATTTTTATCTTTAAATCAAAATGCTCTTACCACCGAAACAAGCAGCTGAACATACTTGACTTGAATTTTTCATTTTAACAATTTTCTCTAAAAATCTGACAGGACATACACAAACATGTTGTAGTTTTTGTATACAAAATTGTGACATTTTGGTAGAATCTACTGGCCAATAACTTATCTGTCTGCTATGTGGGGGTGAAATTTATGTTCAATGTGGTTCAATGTTATACAGGATTTACATACAGCCGCTACCGCTGCTGGCTCCGGAACGAAATAGCGATGTACAAAATAGCGACGTACGAAATAGCGAGAAATGAAATAGCGACTATTAAAATAGCGATGTAATGAAAGAACGACTATCAAAATAGCGATGTATCAAAATAGCGACGATCAAAATAGCGATATATCAAAATAGCGACAACCAAAATAGCGACATATCAAAATAGCGATGTGTCAAAATACCGATGTATCAAAATACCGAATCAAACCAAACCGGATGGAATCAAACCAATCCAAATCCAAACAAACCGAAATGCGCTATTATATCCTGCGGTATTTTGACTATACCAACTTATTTTTTCAAAAAAAAAACTTCCCTGATCCTTTTCCGGGATCCTAGAGGGTGTGAATCCGAACCGAACCGATCTGAACCGAATTCGGTTTCGGTTCGGATTCACACTCTCTAAGTCTGGAGAGTTTCTTTTTGAAAAACTATGCTGGTTCGGTTCGGTTAGGTTTGGATTCACACCCTCTATAGTTCAAATTATACGCATTTGTAATGATGTCATTTTTGTTTATCTTTGTTTAGTATATTATATACAGCGGTGACAATAAACTTTTAAAAAATAGTAGTGTCTATGATTAATTAATTTTTTAAATAGGTCGGTAATTGGTTATGTGAGGTATCCGTCACTACTAATCAAAAACATGAGTTTGTCAACTTGTCGGAAATTATTTTAAAAAGTTGTAAAATGCCGAGAAACAAATATAATAAACTCCATACCATAATTTTTGAGATAACTTTTTGACAGTTATCAGCTGTTTACCATAACAAATAGCATAGGCAAACGAAAAAAACTTGTCAAAAGTTATCTTAAAAATAATGATAAAGGGTGTAGGTATAAATGGAATCGCACTTCAATTTGAGAATGTGATACAGCGAGCCACAATATACCAATACGCTTTCGTGATACGGGGGCTTTATAAAAAGTGTAAATAATCGACTTTGTTCTATGACTTCTTTATTTCCCTTATTTATTTCTAATCTAAATTGCGTTTTTTTGCGTTTTCCGAAACCAGATATGCCACTATCAAACTAAATGTTATCTAGTACTTTTAGTTTCCGAGATATAACACAAAGGTAAATTTTTTATTTTCAAATTGCCCTTTTTTTCTTTGGGTTTATTCTTTAATTTTTTAAATTATTATTAAAGAATAATTCGATGTGGACTTTTCTAAATAATTTTGCGCGAATCAAACCCTTTTATTAAAAGCTGTCCCAGAAAGGCGTATATTGTGATTACTGGAGATTGGGTGAGAGGGTAAGCAGGGAGTCTAGAAAGCGGGAGTAGGGGCAGACAGACATCAAAGCTACAACTGCGACGATCGCGTTAGATTGCTCGCTCTAATAATAATTACTATGCAAAATTATTAGCATATTAATTTAAGAAAATGCAATTAAAGTCGAGTTGTGTCAAATAATCATATAACCAGCAAAATATTGCTTTACGGCCCATGTAGAACCGAACTTACATAAACATACCTAATACTTAATGATTCTGATCGTCGGCGAATCCCGAAAAGTGTGTAACTCCAATTTGACAAAATGAAAAACAGCTGACTGGAGTTTCTATTTCATTAATTTTAAAAAATCTGCTTTTCCTAGGACATACATAAATTTCTATAGTAATAGCTTTCGTTTTTAGTTAAGACCTAGATGACTACAAAATTTATCCTAATGTGGAGTTTTTCATTTTTCGGGTTTCGCCGACGTTATGTTAAATGGTTAAAGTCTAATTAGTGCAGGCGCTGTAAGTAGTTGAGTATGTAAAATATGAGGACCGCACTTTGACAGGACAGTGGATTAAATGTGAATGTATGAAGGTTCTGAAGAAGGTCTTTAGACCGAAATGTTAATAAATGTAAATTAAAAGTTGCTAGTTGATTAATGAACCACATTCCCAAGAAACCTACAAACCTAAAAAATATAAAATATATGGTTCAAGAAAAAAGAAAATCCAAAAATATACAAGCATGGGTGAAAATATGCTAAACCTCCAAACCATCGAAAACACATATAGAAACAACGCCGCAAAATTACTAAGGGAATACAGAAATGTATTAACCAAGATCTGCAAGCAAAAAAACCGAAGAATTTTTCTACTCCAGTGCAAAAACAATGAAATCTGCCCAAAATTTTCTAAAACTAAATGTTAAACATATCTCCTTTAATTGTAAAAATCTAGAAAATAGTTATAAAGAATTTGTACTAACAAAATACACAAAAAGTACTCTAAACCTACTAATCACCAAAAAAATTAGTAATTTTATAGTCGTATAGTTCGTTTTAAAAATATGTTTCGTAAAATAATGTGATGTGTCTTTTTGAACTTGTGTTTTTTGTATGTGTTTTGATTAATGTAAAGTGAAATGTGAATGTATGAATGTTCTGAAGAAGGTCTTTAGACCGAAACATTAATAAATGTAAATTAAAAGTTGCTAGTTGATTAATGAACCACATTCCCAAGAAACCTACAAACCTAAAATATATATATATATATATATATATATATATATAGATATATATATAGTGTGTCCACGAATTGAGTTCGGGTAAGGTATAAATGACCAAAAAATTTCGATTTAGATTCTGATTTTCTGGGAATCGCTCCTGCTTGGTCTTAAACTAACATGTTAAGAAAATGAGCCAAATCAATTAATATACAGGGTGGTTTAGTAGGTCGATTTGATAAAAAGTGTTAAGAGTAAAGTACCTTTGGTTTAAGAGATATCAGAAAAGGTAATTAAGAAAAGTTGTTTATAATTAAAAGTTACTACAGATTCTTATTTTTCATAAAAATCAGCTTAAAATCTTCGAAATTTTTTTTTCAAAATCGACCTATAAAATCAGAGTTGGCTGATTTTTCTGAAAATTGCAAATCTGCCGTCACACACTAAACAACTCTTCTTAATAACATTTTCCGATATCTTTTAAAACAAGGGTATTTTACTCTTAACACTTTTTAGTAAATCAGCCTACTAAACCACCCTGTAGATTATTTGATTTGATTCATTTTTTTAACATCTTAGTTTCAGACCAAGCAGGCGCAATTCCCAGAAAATCAGAATTTAAATCGAACAATTTTTGTCATTTGTACCTTACATCATCAAATCAGCCTACTAAACCACCCTGTATATTAATTGATTTGGCTCATTTTTTTAACTTCTTAGTTTGAGACCAAGCAGGTGCAATTCCCAGAAAATCAGAATCTGAATCGAACATTTTTTGTCATTTATACCTTACTCGAACTCTATCCGTGGACATTATATTAGTTTAAAAAGATTCGGGTTCATTGGCCATTTTGTTTTAAATTACGAAAAGAAGGACGCTTTTGCAAATAGTTGCTGAGGTTCGGAAGGCGTGAGTAAGGTCAGAACTTATTAAATTGCATGTGCTGGGTCCTCTTTTTTGATTATATGAATACCACCTGTTTAACCTATATTTGGAAAAAACGCAGCTACAAAAATGGCCCCCAAAAATTTCGAAAAACCAAAAGTGGTTAATATTTTCAACCCTTGGCCCGAAGCCCCCCAAAATGTCCCGGCCAGTTGTGCTCCTGCAGATCCAAAGCAGTCATGTAAAAATACTCTGCCAATATGTGGGCCCCTAAGCTCACACTAGGTAGGTATCTACTATAGTTATAGCGTACGTGTGAGCTTATATAACTAAAAACTAAAATAAATTTTATTCAACCCCAGACTAAATTACCTTTCGTTTGATACAACACAAGCCATGTTTTGACTTAAACTCAAATTTTTGAAATCTACCCCAACCCTTAAAAAAAACTAAAATATATTTTGTTTAACTCCAAACTCAATTACCTTTCGTTTGATATCACACACGCCACATTTTCACATAAACTCTAATTTTTAAAATCTACCCCCACCCTTTTATTTGGCTTGTGTTTGGTGGATTTTGTTCATTTTTAAATGGGATCATCTCGACCTAAGATCCAGCCTAGGTACCAAATTTCATTGAAATCGGGCAAGCGGTTTTTGAGTTATGCGCGTTGGTCGTTACAGACAGACATACAGACATACAGACATACAGACATACAGACATACAGACATACAGACATACAGACATACAGACATACAGACATACAGACATACAGACATACAGACATACAGACATACAGACATACAGACATACAGACATACAGACATACAGACATACAGACATACAGACATACAGACATACAGACATACAGACATACAGACATACAGACATACAGACATACAGACATACAGACATACAGACATACAGACATACAGACATACAGACATACAGACATACAGACATACAGACATACAGACATACAGACATACAGACATACAGACATACAGACATACAGACATACAGACATACAGACATACAGACATACAGACATACAGACATACAGACATACAGACATACAGACATACAGACATACAGACATACAGACATACAGACATACAGACATACAGACATACAGACATACAGACATACAGACATACAGACATACAGACATACAGACATACAGACATACAGACATACAGACATACAGACATACAGACATACAGACATACAGACATACAGACATACAGACATACAGACATACAGACATACAGACATACAGACATACAGACATACAGACATACAGACATACAGACATACAGACATACAGACATACAGACATACAGACATACAGACATACAGACATACAGACATACAGACATACAGACATACAGACATACAGACATACAGACATACAGACATACAGACATACAGACATACAGACATACAGACATACAGACATACAGACATACAGACATACAGACATACAGACATACAGACATACAGACATACAGACATACAGACATACAGACATACAGACATACAGACATACAGACATACAGACATACAGACATACAGACATACAGACAGACAGACGGCGCAACAAAAAAGTTTCAAAATCATCTGAAACGCAAAGATATATAAAAAATTTTGAAATCGGAGCAACTTTTTTTTTCTTAAAAAAATTAGGATCACCATAGCTCACACTACTATAGTATAGTATATGTGTGAGGTAATATGCCCTTGCTTATATACATATGTTTGGCTGCAGGTTGGTTGAAAAATCACTGAATGAAAATAAAAAAACAATTTTACACACATTTTTATTTGTTTTATTAATTTTTTTCACATTAGTGTTTATCAGTTAACTTAAATATAACGATTTAATATTACTTATTGCAATAAAGTCAGGCTGTAATTGTGCCGATTCTTTTCCAGTGAAAACTGACAATTGATCTTTCAAAATTGACATACCAAAGTCGAATTTATAAATCCAGTCGTTTATTTTCCATTAATAATGGCGGCACTATTAATTCCGGCTCTTATAATACACAAAGGCCTAATTTTGATAGAAGATAGCTGTTCTTATAATGTGAAACTGTCAGAATAGTGCCCGGCACAATTACTGCTTGGCTTTATTGCAATAAGTCCCTATTAATATTTTTTTCACTATTTATACACCTTTTGGTTGTTAGTATCATTGGATATATCTTTGACATACATCAAGTTGTCTTTGGATCTTTCAACAAACGATTCGTACAGGTGTTTATCGAACAGATATTCCCCTACATCGCTGCTAACCATTTTTGATCTTGCATTTAATCTTGCCATTGTGCAGATTGACTCATTCTAAAAATGCAAAATAAATATTTAGCCGAGATACCACTTCCGATTGTCCAAGATGTATAGTTTTTGCAAAGTCACCTGAAATGCTCCTAATACGGGGTACTATCAATTTCATGAAATTTTGCTTCAATCTGCCCTTCAAAAGTTATCCAAATTCATATAAAATCTTCCTGGTATAATTTCAACCCCACCGACAGAGAAAAGGCGCGACTCTTTGCGGGCCGACGACAAAGTCTTTGTTTTCTGACCGACCCAGCACAGGTGGCTAGACGGCATTTGATTGGCAGATTTTTTTGAGATGCGCTTTTAATTGCTTTCAGGTGTTCTTTGCGGGACTCCTTTAGTCGGCAGTATGCAGAATTAAAAAATATAAAAAAATAAATCAGTGTCGTTTCTGTAGGTATAGGCAGTACTGGGTATAGGAATAGAAAGTTTTATTATCTATTTTTATTTCTTTAGTTTACGCCATAATTAAATGAAATAATTTTCATGAGTATATCTACCGCCGCCCATGTCACTTTCTTTAAAGGATATGCCGATGGTCGGCTTTAACCTTGGTTCAACTGACTTTGCAAAAACTATACATACAATGCCGTTCCTACGAAGAAAGCCGCATGTAGAAATTTGACGTTTTGAGAAAAAACAGGTTTAAAGTTTTGTACATTTTTATTATCTTATAATTTTGAAATAAAAAGTGATTGGTTTTCTTTTTTTAAAATTTTACTTCAAAGTGGTGAGGAAATTTAATTAAATCAAGTTATTTTATTCCAAATGTGTATTTTCACTGAAAACCGCGCCACATACGGCGTTTCTGCTAGGGTTGGGTTCGGTTTGCTGTATTGCCATTCGATACTAACGGAATAGCCGCATGTGAGTGTTTATACCTGTACTTTTTTTTCGTAAAGTTTTTACATTTTTTCGTAAAGTTTTTACATTTTTTCTATTTTAACATTTTTCTATTATCAGGACAGTATTGTCGATATATTTTTTTTTAATTTACGAAGGTAAACAATGATCTATAACAGCATATTTTTATTTGACTTTTTAGGTCAATTTATTATATTTTAATTCATTTTATCAGGACATGAGGATCAAAATTGGGCACTTTTGGAGGGGAGAAAAAGAGAAACTGACACCAGAATTTTAAGGGTAATTTAAAAGAGAAAACCGTAGACATTTTCTTTGTTGAACCAGGTTTGAAACACTTTCAATAAATTACGTCATTGATTGGTGACGTCACAACCCTGAAATGTCGTGTCATTAATGCTCAAAAATAATTGAAAACCGAATACCATCTGTATTTTCTACCAACAATTTGGTAATATCTAGAAAAAGTTAAAAAGGTTTTGTTAATTATTTTTAATTATTTATTAAATCAGTTTAAATAATGATATTCCCACTCGTTAGCAATAACGTCGCTTTCAAACCAATTTCAATGGTTTCGAAACTAGCTTTTCCTTAGTTTCGAACCATTGCATGCATTTTTTACCTATAGTCCACATTATAACTTTTTTATATCTTTGCTTCTCACTCTTTTCCACAGACACAGAAATAGAAGCCAGTTGCAAGTCGTTCGACTGCGGACTAGCCATTGTCTCTAACGTCTGTTCTTGAAATCTTTCCTATAGGAACGTTTTACGGAAATCACATAATCCGTATTCTTAAGCTCTTATAGGAGGGATAACTTCTATAGTGCAAAAATATTAACATAATGCTGCTTTTAGTTTTTTAAATGCTTGGTCACATTCGGTAATCCATCGGTAAGAAATTTTGTCTTCTGTAAGTCTATGTAATGGAGACGCTTTTTTGGCGAATCCTTCTACGATTTGTAGTATGTACATAGAGTCAGAAAGCTTTTTAATTCATTTTTGTCACGAGGTTGATGCCATTCTTTTATTGCTTGGAACTTCTTTCCATCAGTTTGGTTACCTTCTGGGGAAACGACGTGACCCAGGAACTCAACTTTTTCTTGGAATAGAAAACATTTCTTTGGGTTTAATTTAAGATTTGCATTTCTGATTCTTGAAAATACTTCTTGTACCTTGTCTAGATGAATTTGGAATGATTTCCTCATTACTATGACATCATCCAGGTAGACTAGGCGGGTTTTCCAAGTAAGGCCTCATAAAGCGACTCCCATTAGTCTTTTAAATGTAGCTAGGGTATTGCATAGGCCAAATGGCATCACATAAAAGTGAAAAAGTCCACTTCCGGCAGAGAATGCTGTCTTCTCCTTATCTCTTTCGATGATTCCGACTTGCCTATACCCACTTTTTAGGTCAAGAGTAGAAAACGCGCTGTGTGTCGTCTATTGTTGGTACCGGGTAACTATCTTTCTCAGTCACATCTTTAAGTGTCCGATAGTTGATACAAAATCTAGTACTTCCCTCTTTTTTAGTGACCAACACCACAGGAGATCGCCAAGTACTTGACGACTCTTCAATAACACTTTTTTAATGAGATTGTAAACTTCTTCTTGTTTGGCCATTGGTAGTCTTCTTTGGCGCTGTCTTATCGGTTGGGCATCGCCAGTGCTGATAACAATACGGTTTGTGCTTCCCGAAGTACCCTTAGTTTCGAAAATATTACTTTGTTTTCTATAAACTCTTTCACTTTACGAAATTCTTCTGGAGTGAGATGTTTTCAAGTAGACCGAAATTGCTGGAGTACCTCCGTTGGTAACTTGCTGTTATCCTCGGTAGTTGGCTCTTCACATCTTGTCACTTTCTGGACTGGTTTAAATAATGCTACTCCCCTTATTAATTTTGACACTATTTAGAAAAATATTGGCGACTCTAATTAGGATGTCTTTATCGGTTTTAACTAGTGACTTTGCAACGAGGTAGGTGTTGGTGTATTCTGTTGACTTATGAGTCCGACGCAGCTTGGTGTCTCTAGCCTACCAAAAATTATGGTCTTACTGTTACCGACCAATATTGTTGTGCATACTGTCACCACCTTAACTGGTTCTTGATTAAAGTTACTATTTGATAAAATGAACTTTTCGTTCCCAAATCTTATGGTATTAAGTTTATTATCAAATGCAAATCCATATATACTTATCAAGTCCATTCTCAAAATAAATAAAATCTTCTATATCTGCAGCTAATACAGTGTGGCGAATCTTCAACCTTCCCAGCTGTAGGTCTATGTCTGTCTGACCCAATACGTCAGCAGATTCTCCAGTCACAGTTTTTAGTGTTATTTTCTTTTCTGTTAGTCGAATTTTATATCTCGTTGCAATTTTGAACTTAAGCAATGTTATGGCAGCACCGGTGTCTACTGTTATATTAACTTGTCTTTAAGGTTTTAAGCTCCTGATGGAGTAAATTTTGGGGGCTACATTCCCATTAGCCAACACCCGCCCCTCTGCGTTGAATAGTTTTAGTTTTTCCTGATTTCTTCTTTGGTACTTTGTTCCGCTAGGTGAGACCTCATTTGGACATGAAAATCGTGTTGAAAATGCGATTTGATCTTGGACCCCCGTGGGTGTACAGCTTTCGAACTGCCCACGAAAAAATACAAGAGAAACAAAATCTTGCTATGCCCGCTTAGCCACGAAAAATGTTTGTTTTTTGTAATATAAAATGCTTCTAGACCAAAAACGGAGAGCCTTTCAGATTGTTTGCATTGACTATTCCATTTATATAAGGTATTCCTAATAGTCATCTTAGTCATAGTTTTAAATTCAAATCAAGCCTGAGATAAAATATGTTATCTTATTTTTCTTATTTATCCCTTGCCCTTATGCCACTAAATTCTCCTGATCATAGTTTTAGTTGTTTTAACTGTTTATAGTATATTATCTGTGCTTAGGTAGCTCTGTAAATTATTAAGGATTATGATTATGGTTTGCGATTGTTTTCGGAGTAAAGTAAACAGATTAGTTACTAAGATGAGTACTATTTTGTGAGAGTTGATTTTTGTTAGACTGATGTAATATTGAAGGTATTGTTGGTGACTAGGAAACCTAAGAAGAGTTGATAGATCGTTTTCTTTTCCAGTTTATAATATTCTTAGTGTGAACATAGAATATCGGTCACCTAGACTTTGGGTTGGTTCATTTCATCAGTCTACTTTGCAGTTTTTAAGTTGTTGTTTTTATTACCGAATTTACGTGTTTGTCGTCCTATTATTTTAAAATCTTTTGTAGATTTAACCATCTACAATCAGAAGTTTGTTAGTTTTCATGATGAAAATTGATAGTGAAATGAAATAAATGGATCCATGACGGATCTGACATCTTCCTAGCTAGCCTATTGGCACAAATGAAGATATGATTATCATCTTTGAAAACACTTTTTTGTAAATATCTCGGAAAGTAATACTCCTATGAAGTTTTTGGTTATGAAAGAAATTATTGATCATAATCTAGTCCACTACCAAACCGCATATTGATGCGATGCTCCGTTAAAAAGTTAGCGTTTTAAAAAATTTCTAATTGTCAAAAAACTGCCATTAGCGTTAATGGATTTTGACGAAAAATCAGCTGGTTAGAGTGTCCAAGACTATTTTACCTTAAAATTTTATGAAAATCGGTTCAGCAGTTTAGGAGCTGTCGTGTTACTGACAGAAAAAAAAATAGACACACACACACAGACATCACTACGATATTGATAGGATATGTGCTATAAATATCTAAATAATTTTTTTTTAACAAACGTGGAATTTCGTACCCGTGAATTTAAAAATCAAACAAGTTTCGTGGCTAATCGGGCAAAAAGGAGTTTTTGTTTTTCTCATATTTTTCCGTGGGTAGCTTGAAAGCTTAACCTCACGGGGGTCCAAGATCTAATAGACACCTAATAAGTGTTGACAGTTAACTGTTTCGTCTTTATGGGACTCCTCAGAACACTGCTAGGTCAATGTGACAATTCTTGCGAATTGAATTAGACGCTTTTGTCTTTAATCATAAGTAAATAGTGAGAAAACAATCGCAAGAAGCGCCATCTCCCGAGATACGAGAGAAACAAAACACAAAAGCAGGCGAAAAACAGCTATACATATCGAGCAATGAGAAGATCGAATACAAATAAAAGGAAACAAACTATAGTCCGTGACCTACGACAGCTCTTCTGTCTTTCAGGCCAGATCAACGCATATATATAATTTCGTACCCGTGAATTTAAAAATCAAAAATTTTAGGCTTGTTGAAAGAATATCTGTTTAAAAAATATTCAAACACAAATTGTGGCTAATTTGGTATGCAATTTCTTTGATAGTTACCTGCTCTTTTAAAAAACTGGTCGTTATAAAATCTGCCAATTGCCAGTCATTGTGTTCCTCTGCTATAACTACTACATTTTGAAGTTTCTAAAAAGTACAATTTTTTTGTTCTGTTTGGTTAAATATACAAGATATTTAAGTAATTCAATGTTGATCGCCTGTTAAAATATTCACATTATAGAACTCACTTCTTTAATACAAGACTCCATTAAAGCAGCTTCCTCAAAGGTCTTGGAAAGATCTTTCCATTCATCAATACGTACGCAAAACTCTGGTACCGTAACTTGACCCCCTCTCATAAGGACATAATTTAGAAAAATTATGGCATGTTCGAGTTCTTCTCTGAAAAAAATATACAAATAAGTTAAACAATTTTATTAAACTAGTAGCAAATTCATTACTATTCCTCGATTCTTATACATTTTTTTCGTTAAGCTTAGCTCATCTTTAAGGGCATTTATTTATATTTTTGACAGAAATTCCTTAAAGTTTGAACCAATAGGTTTATTAAGTTGGTTAGTAAGAAGCTTATAAAAATATGGATCTAATTACAACTTTAAAGGCATATATATAAGGCATATTACAGATATAAGGCTTTACACGAGCCACCCTATAACAATAGATAAAATCTGTACTATACAGGGCTCGACTTCGAACGTTTAGCCTTTATGAAAAGCGTATAAAAAGGATGAAGTTATGGAAAGCAAGAAGTCAGTGAGGGACCAAAGACGCGCATATTCAGGAGCGTTTGCCGCTGTGACTTGAAATACATTAATAGTTTTTTATTACTAAACAGGAGCAATCACAGTAAGATATCCACTTTTAAAAGACAAAGAAATAGTAATTATTATTTATTTCGTTATTTTAGCTTTAATCAGGAAACATTAAATCGAGAAAAATTCAATTTTTTAATAATTTTTTATTACACAATAACCTTGCTCTTTTATTAAAGTCGCGCTTAAATGCCGTTCAAGTGTGTTTTGTAAAACTCTTGTGCCGTTCGATCTCCTGGCGGCGGCTCACAAAGTCAAGTTGCTAAAAGTCACCATACACATCCAGGAAACAGAATAGGGGACAACATTTTTGGGGGTAAGGATGTACGAAGTGATTGTTATTATTTGCAAAAAGCTATTTTGCTTTTATTATTTAAAGCAATCCACGTTTCGTACTGAATTTAAGGGGTAAGTCTTACGAAGAAAAAGGGCTCCTAAATTAAGCATTTTCACATTCTGTAAATTATGAAAAAGTAAAAGAAATAAGTAAAAAAGTAATTGTCAACTACTTTTTTTTATTTTGCAAGAAGGAAATATATAATTAAGTTTTTTGTTGTAATTAATAACACAGTTTTCAAAGTATTGGTTTCTAACTCTAGTTGAGAATAAATCAGTACACATAAAGATCAAGAAATTTGTTATCCATAAAGTTGAATTTGTGGAATATTTTGTTTGTGCGTGTAGTAACCTCCTTTAACATTTTTGCCAGGTTAGAAATCTCTACCTTTACACTTAATTACGGATTCGCAGTATTGATCATTAGTCATACAGTTCAAATGATATCTAATAGATGGCGCTACAGCTATTTAGATCAAGGGGTTTTAAGGATTTTATTAACTTTTTTTGGCCTACTCAGCCGGTAAGAGTAACGTCATTAGATCGCGAAAAGAAGACCATTTTCTTCAATTGGTAACTTGACAACAGCGCTAAACTATTTATCTCTCTTAGTGCCATTTATTTAAATAGCGATCTTACTTCAATTCACATATTTTTCAATTGCCAAACGATCGTTGACCAACCCTGTAGCATCACTCGCCGTGGGCAACCGCTAGTTAGGCTGTTTGTGAACCCAACCTTGATTTTCGACCTGGCTATTTAATCTTTTGCACACTAAATTTACATGTCCTAAGGCCCCCCCAAGCCTTAGATTTTTAATATATTGTCTACATATTTGATGATAAAACATGAAAAATACCTTAAAATTTGACATCAGGAGGCTTCGGCCCCCCCCCAACCCCAAGCAGTGGCGTAGTTGCGAAAAGACATGATGACCTTTTTTTTGAGGGCACGCTTTGTAGCTGTCGGGCCCCCCCCCCAAGACACATTCCTGGGTGCGCCACTGCCTAAGGCAAGTTTTAAAAAGTGTTGCCTCGGTGGCAACACTGTCAGAGTGCGGGGGGAGGGTGTTGCTCATGGCGTTACCTACAATCCCCGAAATCTTCTTTGGTCTATATCTCGACAACCAGGCGCCCTACGATGACGCGGTTAGACTTGTTAAATTCAGCACACCCCATGCCATACGAGCACATTATCTGTTTACCCCCATTTGGTACACATCCTGCGTCCTGGGGGCGGAAAACTTGTGAGAAAGGGCAATTGCTGTAAGCGCAAACCTTGACTCTGCACACTTCTGTGTATGTGTAGGTATGCGGGGTGTGCAAGGGTTAGTGTGCTCCAATTAAGAGGAATAATTTGCCAACATTTGCGCATACCCGAAAACTCAAACCCACGACAGACGTTTCTGCTTTTGTGCAGCTGAACGTATCTTTACAGGAGCTGTGGATTTGCCATACAGCCATCAAGATGCACAAATTTATTGCGATACATGAGCTGGCAAACACACTCGGTAAGCCCGCCCTACGCGAGCAAATCGCTAAACATTTTCTTTGCCAGGTCCCAAGCATTTTGTGATCCAGTTGATACCATGTATACAATTGGTAAAAAAACTGTAATTTAAACTTATTCCCGAGGCGTGGCAGGCCCTGCAGGAGCTGAAAAACAGAATCGTCTAAATTGCACGAGAAACATTGGATAAATTTGTCATTGCCATGTATTCACCATGAGTCATTCATCCATTAAAATTAATCTTCATATTTTTTTATATACTTTTTTTAAAATTTATTTTGGTGGCAAGACGTACTCGTCAGCCAACGACTGTCGTCGAAAACTGCTGCCATCCAGAAAGAAGCACGAATCTATATCTCCTATATTCCAACCAGCTGGACTAAAGTTAAGGTAGTTTACATACCTAAGGCGGGTCGGGCAGATAATACTCCAAAATCGCTTCGGCCCATAAGCCTTACCACTTTTCTGTTGAAAGGCTTAAAAAAGATAATAGACGCACATATTAGAGGTGGCGCCTTAATGGCCCACCCGCTCAATGCAAACCAATATGCATACCAAGCAGGAAAGTCAACAGAAATAGCTTTAAACAACCTTGTTATAAAAATCAAGGAAACCCTCGATGCAAAAGGCGTCGCAGTAGGTGTTTTTCTTGATATAGAAGGAGCATTTAACAATGCACTACCCAATTCCCTCTTTGAATCAGCGTGCGCCCTAGGAATAGAATCCACCATCACGGGATTCATCAGGTGCACACTCGAGAATCGAGTGATTGAAACAACTCTGAACGATGAGATGGTAAGCTTCAGAGCTGCTAGAGGTTGTCCACAAGGAGGAGTTCTGTCTCCCCTCCTATGGTCTCTACTGGTCAATGATCTTCTTGCCATCTTGGAATCGCTGGATGTAGAGGTATTGGGATACGCGGATGACGTAGGAGCAATCATTAGAGACATTTCAGAGAGTGAATTCTTTGGAAAAATACAAGAAATAATAAACACGGTAAAAGACTGGTGTGACAGGGAACAGCTGTCTGTAAATCCCAGCAAAACAGTTATTATCACCCGTAAAAGGGAGCCATCACCCGTAAAAGGGAGCTTAGCTCCTGATTTATTAAGTGCCGTTCACGGTTGATGTTGACGGTTCACAGTTCGTAGACGGCATCTTAGCATAGACTGCCATCGCCCATTCGCAACCGTTGGGTAATAATAACCCCAAAAATTTGTTTTTTTTTCACAGCTCTTGTTTAAAATTGCCTCTAACCTTTTCTGACTTAGCTTTTGCCATAAAGAAAAGAAATAAAAAGGAAAATAAAAGAAGAGAATAACTAAGTATGACCAACCAACTTTTGCGCACGGCATATTTCCTGAAACTATATATTAAATATTAAAAAAAATAGGAAAAGGGAATATTTATTTATAAAATCATAACAAAACACCGGAAAACGCAGAAGGCTTATGAACACAAATCAGGAGTTATTCTTCAAACAAATATACAGAAATAAGGTCAAATTTGTACAACAAAAATCTCATTCTTGACACACTACACTATTCACTAGTCGAGCAAGAGGCATATCTTCATCGCTGTCATCCGCATCACACTTAATAACATCGTCTTGCCACTCTACCTCCTCAAAATCTTCAATAGTATCGGAAATAAAAATTGTTCTATAGTAAGTTTCATGCTTATAAGGGCCTATCCTTAAATTACGTAACGCTCAAGGGGGGTGGCAGGTTTTGGCCTTGCGTTACACTCAATGTTATTTTAATGTGTTTTTTCTTGAAAATGCGTTACGAGGGGGGGGGGGTCACACATCCTGAATTTTTGCGTTGCGTAATTTAAGAACGCTCCCTAAGGTTACAAAATATAAAAGATAATATTTTTTAAAATATTCCCAATATTTCCGAGACACCTTTGGAAATGTCCAATATTTCCATATATTTCCATTTACATCACGAGCATAGCCAAACTGTAGCCAAGCTTTAACGAACGACAAGGTATAAATCGGGAGAACAGCGAAATCTCATCTCCTGGCCCATACCCGTAAGTGGCAACGTGGGTTCTACTACGTTATACCTCGCTCGTCAAAACGCCCTATATAACGATTTTTTTGTATGGAAATGATTCTTTGGACTATTTTTAGTCGATTTAGATACGGGAAATTAAAAAAAAGTATGGTTCGGTTTGGTTCGGATTGGTTCGGTTCGGTTCGGTTCGGTTCGGTTCGGTTCGGTTCGGTTCGGTTCGGTTCGGTTCGGTTCGGTTCGGTTCGGTTCGGTTCGGTTCGGTTCGGTTCGGTTCGGTTCGGTTCGGTTCGGTTCGGTTCGGTTCGGTTCGGTTCGGTTCGGTTCGGTTCGGTTCGGTTCGGTTCGGTTCGGTTCGGTTCGGTTCGGTTCGTTTCGGTTTCGGTTCCGTTCGGTTTGGTTTAGGTCAGTTCGTTTTGGTTCAGTTAAGTTGCGTTCGGTTTGGTTTTAGGTTAGGTTTGCTGAATCTTAAAGTAATTCAGCAGGAGTCAGCGCAGCCGACCCGAACCGAACCAAATCGAACTGCTGAATTTCTGTAAATCAAACGACAAATTAAAATGTTGGAGCAAAATGTCAGGTCGAACGTTAGATTTCAAAAATATGGTGTAACCATTTTTCTATGCGTAAATACATTTCTAAAAAACCATAACTTTTTATCGCCTCTTGCCAGACAGTTGGTCACCTTATTTTTGGCTAAATTACCATTTATTTAAAGCTCAGTCGATTATGAGTCGTCCCTTTCTTTCTCGAAAGAACAAACGTCAAATAAATTTTTTCTATAGCAATTTGTATGAGTTGTTACTAATTTTTTAATTTTGAAATTTCTAAAAAAAATGCGAAAAATCCGCATTTTTTTTTCTTGAAAACAGAATAAAACGACCTCAACTAATCATTAAAAAAAGAAACACCCATTTTCAAGCATCGAGGTAAAACGTAGTAGACCCGCAACGTGTCTCGGTCGTAAAGGAGTAGTTTGAGCAGTAGAGGTGTTCTCGCGTATCGTTCAAGTACGAGAATAGGTAGCCCGAAATCTTAAAGAAATTTTGCATAAATGCGTTCCAGGTATTGTAACATTGTTTCGGTTGATTCTACTGACTTTTTTCAAAACGGTGCAACTCTTAACCTTTTTAAATTCTGAGGGCACAATAAGAACATTCTAAAAAAAAATAAAAGCGAATGTTAAGGTTGTTTTTTGAACCTACTTGTGCATATTCATAAAAAAACCCTGACACCCTGGCAGCGCAACATCAGTCCTTCCATAATAAACAGCCATGGATAGATAAGTAAAGCTTGCTTTAATTTCTTCCTTTATTTGGTCAATTAACGCACCTTCGACTTCTTTAGGAAACTGATGCCTTCCTATATTTTTCTTTTGCTCCGAACTTAAACATTTTTTATTCACTAAGCCATCGTATGTACTGGCCCAATTTGGTGTTTTTAAAATTTGAGATTTTTTTATAAAACTTCTTAATAATTTAGTGCTTTGTGTTTGTTTGACGGATTTTAAAATAGCTGTGCTTAAATATTTTTCTGTATTAACAAAATTTGTAATTTTTTTGTTTCCTTGTTTTCGGAAACAAAGTTGCATTGGTTGCTTTTTATGAATTTTAAAGAAACTTCGTGATAAACTTGTTGCGGACATTTGATTTCAAATTAACAAAAAAAACATAAACATACGTTACACAAGTTGTCAGGTTTTGGATTGCTTATCAACAAGTAAGATACAGGGTGTACTCTTTTGGAAGTTGTGGGAAGCTTCGCTGGCCTTTCTACCAAGTGTACGTGATCAACTTTAGTACTTTTATCGAGGAGTCGCAAGTGCGCGAGATAAGGTATACAATACATGACAATAGGCACCTTTGGCATGTCCCTTTTTTACCCAACCGTTTAATAACGGTCGCTCAATAGAAATAAAATTTGGGACTTCCATTGTCTTTATTTATTTTAAAACACGACGTTTCGGTTAGTAAGTATCTCTAACCGTTATCAAATGAAAACTAAACAATCTAGTCTCTAGGCTACTACTTATACTACTTGGTGTGCAGTCAGGTGTGACGGCCCGCCCCCTTTTTTAATCCTAAGACGCCTGTTTTCCTTAAGGAGTGGTTTCCATATGTTTGGTATGTCCGTGCTTGGTTGACTGAAAACTATTTTATTCTGCATTATAAACGGAGCTTCAATAAACTTTCGTTTTCGCCATTGCGACTCCTTATGTAAAACTTTAGCTTCTGACCACTGAATCCTGTGATCATTTGACCATGCATGATCTGCTAAACCAGATTTTTCAATATCCCCTAATTGGGTACTTAGTCTAATCATTCTGTTGCAACAAAACAAGGAGTTATAAGAAGTTTGTATTTAAGAGCCGTAAATATTTGTAGTAATAATGAAGAATTAACCACAGAAATTAACAACATTAAAAAGGACAACAGAATGTAACTAAATGTACCAAATTCTCAAAATAATAATCCGTTAGGTGTTATTAACATTCCATATGTTCAAGGGATTTCAGAAAACATAAGACGAATAGATAAACACCATAATATAAAAACAGTATTTTTTTCGGGAAATACGATAAGAAGTTTTGTAACTAAAACAAAACCAGACAATCCCTTAAATAATAAGGAATGTATTTACCAAATCCCGTGTGAGTGTGGTAAATCATATGTAGGTGAAACGAAACGCCCTCTTCAGGTTAGAGTAAATGAACATCTAAAAAGTACCCAATTAGGGGGTATTGAAAAATCCGGTTTAGCAGATCATGCATGGTCAAATGATCACAGGATTCAGGGGTCAGAAGCTAAAGTTTTACATAAGGAGTCGCATTGGCGAAAACGAAAGTTTATTAAAGCTGCGTTTATAATGCAGAATAAAGAAGTTGTCAGACAACCAAGCACGGACATACCAAACATATGGAAGGAGTCTTAGGATTAAAAAAGAGGCCGGGCCGTCACACCTGACTGCACACCAAGTAGTATAAGTAGTAGCCTAGAGACTAGATTGTTTAGTTTTCACTTGATAACGGTTAGAGATACTTACTAACCGAAACGTCGTGTTTTAAAATAAATAAAGATAATGGAAGTCCGAAATTTTATTTCTACACAATCATTGTCTACGAGTTTCAAACAAAGAGGTCGCTTAATAGATGGGTTATTTAACTTAAACAAACAATGGTTAGAAGGTAGTTTTAAGTACTTCGTGATTTTCAGTTTTAACCGGTTTTATCATACAAATACTTCTCCGTGCGTCGCGTCGGTCGTTTCGAATTGGCTTGGCTTATCGATCAAAGAGGGCTGAGTCGGTGAGAAAATTAGGATTGATTCTAGATTTGCACCGTAGGCGAAAATTTTGAGAAGATTTGACTAAAAATGTTTGATTTAACGCGTTTCAAATACAGTGGAACCTCTATAACTCGAACCTAAAGGGACAACCAAAACAGTTCGAGTTATGGAGAGTTTGAGTTATAGAAACTTGAGTTAAAGAGGTTAAAATACATATAAAAAGTGCAGGGACCACTTAAATAGTTCGAGTTATAGAGAGGTTCGAGTTATAGAGCTTCGAGTAAGAGAGGTTCGACTGTACTTTAAAATATTGCTTAAAATTAAACTACAGTAACAACTAACAGTAATTAGGAAATGGAGACATACGTTTGGGCCTTGGCCTTTTGTATTAAACTCTAGCTAATATAAAATATGATTACCTAAATTACAGACAAAAAGTTCAAATAAATTTTGGACAAGTTATAGCATTTGTCAAGAAAATATCAATTTTTTTAAATGACAAATTTGCCAACGTTAAACAATTTTATGTTTCAATATAATTCAAAAATCCTTTGTTTGAAACTCGTAGACAACTCAGTTTACACTTGATAACGATTAGAGATACTTACTAACCGAAACGTCGTGTTTTAAAATAATGGAAGTCCGAAATTTTATTTCTATGATTCAAAAATATTCTATTGCATTTTTCCAAGAAAATATAGATTTGATAGAGTATGGCCAAGTAATCTTTGCAATAGGTATAAATTTGTCTTTTTTTTAAGAATTAATTTTTTTATGAGCTTTTTAATTTACACAAAAAAAACTGAAATAGATTTTTGTACATGTCTAACCCTTAATAAAAGAAAAACAGAAAATATTAATAACAAAAAAGTTTCACGGGCAAGTCCTCAGAGGTAAAGGTAGCTCGGGGACGCGTTTCGGCCTCATTAGGCTTCATTCAGCCCGAGCATAACCATAAAATGAAAGGAGATGAAATGATGATGTGGGTATCTGAAAAATAAATATGAAATATGGTGTTTACTGAGGAGAGACCAACTGTCAATTTGCAGCTGCGGTCAGGGTTGCCTCGGTTTTGAGGCTAATTTTGACGTCGCGACGGAGACAGATATAATCTGCTCCCAGAAAACAGCCTGAGCCCTGGATTTTTTAAATTTGAAGAAAGTTCACGAGGTAAAAAGTCTTAACAAAAGAGTTTCACGGGCAAGTCCTCAGAGGTAAAGGTTGTTCGGGGACGCGTTTCGGCCTCATTAGGCTTCATTCAGCCCGAGCATAACCATAAAATGGAAGGAGATGAAATGATGATGTGGGTATCTGAAAAATAATTATGAAATATGGTGTTTACTGAGGAGAGACCAACTGTCAATTCGCAGCTTCGGTCAGGGTTGCCTCGGTTTTGAGGCTAATTTTGACGTCGCGACGGAGACAGATATAATCTGGTCCCAGAAAACAGCCTGAGCCCTGGATTTTTTAAATTTGAAGAAAGTTCACGAGGTAAAAAGTCTTAACAAAAGAGTTTCACGGGCAAGTCCTCAGAGGTAAAGGTTGTTCGGGGACGCGTTTCGGCCTCATTAGGCTTCATTCAGCCCGAGCATAACCATAAAATGGAAGGAGTTGAAATGATGATGTGGGTATCTGAAAAATAATTATGAAATATGGTGTTTACTGAGGAGAGACCAACTGTCAATTCGCAGCTTCGGTCAGGGTTGCCTCGGTTTTGAGGCTAATTTTGACGTCGCGACGGAGACAGATATAATCTGCTCCCAGAAAACAGCCTGAGCCCTGGATTTTTTAAATTTGAAGAAAGTTCACGAGGTAAAAAGTCTTAACAAAAAAGTTTCACGGGCAAGTCCTCAGAGGTAAAGGTAGCTCGGGGACGCGTTTCGGCCTCATTAGGCTTTATTCAGCCCGAGCATAACCATAAAATGGAAGGAGATAAAATGATGATGTGGGTATCTAAAAAATAAATATGAAATATGGTGTTTACTGAGGAGAGACCAACTGTCAATTTGCAGCTTCGGTCAGGGTTGCCTCGGTTTTGAGGCTAATTTTGACGTCGCGACGGGGACGGATATAATCTGCTCCCAGAAAACAGCCTGAGCCCTGGATTTTTTAAATTTGAAGGAAGTTCACGAGGTAAAAAGTCTTAACAAAAAAGTTTCACGGGCAAGTCCTCAGAGGTAAAGGTAGCTCGGGGACGCGTTTTGGCCTCATTAGGCTTCATTCAGCCCGAGCATAACCATAAAATGGAAGGAGATGAAATGATGATGTGGGTATCTGAAAAATAAATATGAAATATGGTGTTTACTGAGGAGAGACCAACTGTCAATTTGCAGCTTCGGTCAGGGTTGCCTCGGTTTTGAGGCTAATTTTGACGTCGCGACGGGGACAGATATAATCTGCTCCCAGAAAACAGCCTGAGCCCTGGATTTTTTAAATTTGAAGGAAGTTCACGAGGTAAAAAGTCTTAACAAAAAAGTTTCACGGGCAAGTCCTCAGAGGTAAGGGTAGCTCGGGGACGCGTTTCAGCCTCATTAGGCTTCATTCAGCCCGAGCATAACCATAAAATGGAAGGAGATGAAATGATGATGTGGGTATCTGAAAAATAAATATGAAATATGGTGTTTACTGAGGAGAGACCAACTGTCAATTCGCAGCTTCGGTCAGGGTTGCCTCGGTTTTGAGGCTAATTTTGACGTCGCGACGGAGACAGATATAATCTGCTCCCAGAAAACAGCCTGAGCCCTGGATTTTTTAAATTTGAAGGAATTTCACGAGGTAAAAAATCTTAACAAAAAAGTTTCACGGGCTAGTCCTCAGAGGTAAAGGTAGCTCGGGGACGCGTTTCGGCCTCATTAGGCTTTATTCAGCCCGAGCATAACCATAAAATGGAAGAAGATGAAATGATGATGTGGGTATCTGAAAAATAAATATGAAATATGGTGTTTACGGAGGAGAGACCCACTGTCAATTTGCAGCTGCGGTCAGGGTTGCCTCGAGTTTGAGGCTAATTTGCCCGTGAAACATTTTTGTTAAGACTTTTTACCTCGTCAGCTTCCTTTAAATTTTGAAAATATTACAATTAGCAAACTACAATTTTTTTTAAATTAAAATTTGTTTAAAAAAAATCAGATTTTTGGTAATAATTTTGAGTATTTTGATTTAATTATAAATAATTTTATTATTTAATGATTAACCTTATTGTAATTCGTATTTTCGATAATTCGATTTTCAGTTGTCATTTTTAAAGAAGTTATAACAGAAAATGAAAAAACAAAGACGTTTGATGCAAAATATAATAAGAAAAATATCCTTCATTTGATCTTTTCTACCAACCATTAAAATGTATCGCATCATTTAAACTACACCCTTATATTAGGGAAAAAGCAAACAATCAAAGAAAAATACATTATTTATTTTTATTGTGTCAAAAAATACTATACAGTGAAACCTTTTATAAGCGGACACTCACGGTTCCGTCGATTTTGTCCGCTTATTGGAGGTGTCCGCTTATGAGAGGGAACTGCGAAGTTTTAATATACAGTGAAAGTCGGATATAACGACAGCGAAGGGACCAACATAGAAGGGTCGCTATAACCGGTCGTCGTTATATGAGGACTTACTATATATGCAATACAATTAACGTAAATCCAACCAAACTACGAAGTCTCCGTCGTAATATGCGACTTGTCGTTATAAGCGATGTCGTTATTCGCGACTTTAACTGTATATTTATTAACAATTTTCCCTGCTTAAATTTTTCGTGCTGATAGATGTTCCTTCTCCGAAACGTTAACAACCTCGATTTTTTCACGTAACCTAAGAAGTTTTTTACTAGGCACCATTTCAAAGAGATCTATTACTAGCCAATTGAACAATAAAAATAAAACACAGCAGTCCCGTCAAATAAAATATGTTGTAAATAAAACCGAAGTATTTAGCCTCCGCATTAAAACGGAAAGAGGTAATTCCCCGGCTGTAGAGTGCGTTGTTGCCAACATACTACATAATATTTATGCTCATGTCATGCAGCGCTCCGTCCCATTGTCAGAGGTTCGCGTCCGGTTAAGGGAGGTTTCAGAATTTTTTAACCGAAAATAATTGTCCGCGTCCGGTTATGAGAGTGTCCGGTTATAGGAATTTTACATGTAAAGAAATAGGGAAAAGCTTGGTTCCAGAAAATTTGTCCGCCTAAAGGGAGTGTCCGCTTAATAGAGATGTCCGCAAGGAGAGGTTTCACTGTATGCCAAAATGTAATACATGGTTTTCTGTAGATATGTACTCAACAAAATTTTTTTCAAAATGACGTGTAACATGATTAAATCGATTTTATAAATAAAACTTCAGGGGCATCCGTAAATTAAATTAATTTTGAAAAAACAGAAAATAAACCATTTTTGTTACACGTTTTATCTAATTTTCTCAAAAACTAAGCTTAACATGAAAAAACTTGTTCTACACTTTTTTGTAGACAGGGAAATTGCCTTTTTAAAAATGTGAAAGTCGGTGGGGTTTGACTTATAGGAAACTCTCCAGCGACGTCCGTCAATGGGGTGATTTCAACAAATCATTAAAAAAAAACATGTTTTTCATACGTTTTATTTAATTTTCTTAAAAACCAAGCTCTTTATCAAAAAATGTGTTCTATACTTCGTCATTGCCAATAAAATTTCCTTTCAAACGGTGTATAACAAAGTAGAAGTTATTTTATATTTACCGTGGTGTTCTTAATTTAAAGAAATTATTTAAAATCAATCCAAGTACAAAAGGTCGAGAATACAAAAGGTCCAAAGTACAAAAGGTCGAAAGTACAGAAGATCAAAAAACAAAAGGTCGAAAGTTCAAAAGGTCGAAAGTACAAAAGGTCGAAAGTACAAAATATCGAAAGTACGGCCGCGGGTCCACATCGACTGGGCAGGTCAATTCGACTTGATACGGTAAATTTGTATTTTTAATATTTTGTTTTGTCGATTTTTTTTCGACCTTTTGTACTAATCGGAAGCTAAGTTAGCCGCCTCCAGATGATTACCGCAGTGTGGCGCGGCGAAGCAAGTAGATCAGTGATTTATAATACCATGGGGCCTGTTCATAAATTGCATAAGTATAAGGCAAAAAAATATCAAACTCTTCCACAAACAGGTTGACAGGTTGGTTGTTGATCCCAATGAGTACCTAATTATGATTATGCCCCCCCCCCCCAAACTGTCGCATAAGATTCACCACTTTATTTTGAGTTCCATATGCTTAAAAAAATAACCAAAAACACCTGTGTCAAAGTTACTACTGTTACTTTCTGCACAAAAATATTGCTTAGGGGGGCCCCTTATAACCACCGGTGTTTTTTTGCTTTAAAGAACTTATTGTTAAATATTATTATTCCAAAGTATTGATTTAAAATATTATGTTAGGAACACTGTTATAATTTTTATTAGGACACTTGTTATATTTAAATAGTAGATATGACAAAGTCAGTTTTTGATAGTGAACGTTTTTTGTCTCTAATAGTTATAAAAAGTCATTTAAATAAAAATTCGTAAACGAATTAGTGTGTTAGCTTGCTTTTGACCCAACATTTATCAGGTTATGGGCCCAGAGCACCTATAGGCAGTTAGTAGGGCGTAACAGAGTGCTGTAATCAGTGCAAAAAGTGGCCAAAAAGCAGGCATAAAATCTTATAAAAATTAAAAAAAAAAACAGAAAAACTGTAATCATGTCCGTCTTGAACAGTGTTTCTGTCCCCATCCTAGAAGCAACTAATTACAATAACTGGGAGTTCAGGATGAAATTAATACTGAAAAGAGAGGGGTGCAGTAAAGCTCTAGAAGAATCACCATCAGATAGTGCAACTACTGAAGAAAATAATAAATTCTTTAAAGCAGATGTCAGGGCGCAATCATTTATTGTTCAGGGAATTTCAGACAAATATTTAGATTTGATTAAAGATTGTCTAAGTGCAAAACAGCAGTTAGAAAATTTGAGAAAAGTTTTTGTAAGAGCTAGTGCATTCACAAAACTGTCGTTGTGGAGAAAACGGTTCTACTACGTTATACCTCGCTCGTCAAAACGCCCTATATAACGATTTTTTTGTATGGAAATGATTCTTTGGACTATTTTTAGTCGATTTAGATACGGGAAATTTAAAAAAAAGTATGGTTTTTTTGAAAAATAATTTTTTAAAAAAACGTTACATAGTGATTTTCTTTGACTTGTTTTGGTTGAAAAAAATCAATTTCTATCACTGCATCGTCAAATTTTCGACATAAATTTGTAAATTAGCTTAGGATTAATAATTTAACAATTTTAAATTAATTACATACCTAGTTTTTCGTGTTTTTTCGCGGTTTTTTTACAAAATTTTGAAAATTTGTACAGTTGACCTTCCTACAGATGTTTTGACACATTGAGAGAAATTTTTTGCTGGGCCGACTGTTTCCAGGTCATTCGGCCATATCAAACTTCCCAATTCGATTTGCTTACGCTGACTTACCCTCAGATGCACCGTAAGCACTTAAGCGCGATCATGGGTTTAATCGCGATTAAGTCCTTGTTGCTCACATACAAAACAACAAAGATTGAGAATGGATTAGCAAAGCCTTGTTACGGGGCATCTGAGGGTTAAAGGCCCAAATTATAGGAAATTATTTATTTAGAACTACTCACCAAGAATCGGCGCAGCCGATTCTTGCTTATTGGTTGTGCAGTACGGTTCGGTTCGGTTCCGTTCAGTTCGGTTCGGTTCGGTTCAGTTTGGTTTGGTTCGGTTCGGTTCGGTTCGGTTCGGTTCGGTTCGGTTCGGTTCGGTTCGGTTCGGTTCGGTTCGGTTCGGTTCGGTTCGGTTCGGTTCGGTTCGGTTCGGTTCGGTTCGGTTGGGTTCGGTTTGCCTCAGTTAAGTTCGGTTTGACTTGTTCTTAGGTAAGGTTTGTTGTGTCTTAAAGTAATTCAGCAGGAGTCGGCGCAGCCGACTCCTGCTGAATTACTTTAAGACGCAACAAACCTTACCTAAGCCCGACCCGAACCAAACCAAACCGAACTGCTGAATTACCGTTTTTGTGGTTTACTTTATGTAAGGTCAGGTTAGGCTGATTAGAATGTTCGGTTGTGCTGATTTTTACATCATTTTTATGATAAATAACAAACTATATAGCTTTCTGCATCATTTTTTCCATTATAAATACTCAATAGACGATTTTGGACGAAAATGCGCGACCAATTAAATGGTTGGAGCCAGATGTCAGTTAGAACGTTAGATTTAAAAAATATGGTGTACCCATATTTCTATGCGTAAATACATTTCTAAAAACACAATTACCTTTTTTCGTCCCTTGCCAGACAGTTGGTCACCTTATTTTGGCTAATTGACCATTTAGATCAAGTTCAGTGGATTGTGAGCCGCCCGTTTTTATCTCGACATCACAAACGTCAAATAACCTCTTTCTATAGCATTTTGTGTAATTTTTTACTAATTTTTTAATTTTGAAATTTCTAAAAAAAATGTGAAAAATCCGCATTTTTTTTTCTTGAAAACGGTATAAAAAGACCTAAACTTATTATTAAAAAAAAAAACACGCATTTTCCAGCATCGAGGTATATCGTAGTAGACCCGAGAAAACTTCTAAGTTTAAATCATGCAGAAGATGAAAAGTTAGAAGATCATTTTTTGAAATTCGAAACTATTATAAGAGAGCTTAAAGACCAAGGATCAAATATAGTTGATGGAGATAAGGTATGCCTTTTACTACTATCGTTGCCATCAAAGTATGACACTGTAGTCACAGCAATAGAAACCATCACAGATGTTAAGATAGATTTTGTGAAAGCAAGACTTTTGGATGAAGAGTTAAAGATTAAAGCTAAAGAAGAGAATGGAGATGAAGTAATGTTTAAAGCAAGCACAAAAGGATGTTTTACATGTGGCAGTACACTGCACATTCAGTTCTACTGTCCTAAAAGAAATGGAGAACAAAGTAGTGGTAGAAATCACACGAGAGGTAAGCCTAGAGGAAACTATAGAGGTCATCGCGGAAATGCAAGAGGAAATTATCGCAGAAAACAAGACGCCATATCAAAAACTGATAACACAAGGCAAGATGCACAAGTGGCAGAAGAAAACATAATACTGTATGCAGCAAATGTGTCTAAAGAGGATCAAAATATATTAAGTTTGTCATGGATTCTGGAGCAAGTAATCACTTTGTGGAAGAAAAATTAGAAAAATATATGTATGATATTAAAAAAATAGATAATTCTGTAGAGATACATATTGCAAATGGTCAAATATTAAGATCAAACAAGATAGGTAAACTAAAAACAAAATGTCAAAATCAAATTTTGATAATAGAAGCAATTATTGTACCTGGAATAAAACATAACCTCATATCTGCTTCAAAAATGACATCAAGAGGGCACAGTATAATTGTAGAAAAAGATAAAGCATGTATTTCTGGCAAGAATTTTCAATTAATTTGTGAAAAGAAGAATGGATTGTATGTATTACAAGTTGATGAAATTGTGAAACAAAATGCCGAATGCAACGTTATGACAGAAGAGCAAAAATGGCACAGAAGACTGGGTCATGCAGGAAAAGATGCTATGGTACAACTTGGACTAAAACCGATGAAAGAAATATGTCCACCATGCATGGAAGGTAAAGCTACTAGATTACCTTTTAAACGAAATGAACAGTATACTAAGCAACTAGGAGAGCTTGTACATAGTGACGTATGTGGCCCTATATACCCAAGTACAATAGACGGTGGTAAATTTTTTCAAGTAATCTTGGAAGATTATTCACATTTTTTGGTGACGAAAGTTTTAAAAAGCAAAAATGAAGCTGAAAATAATCTTAAACAGTACATTCAAGAATTTGAAAGGCAGCAAAATGTGAAAATAAAAAGATTAAGATTGGATAATGGTGGAGAAGTAACATCAAACAATTTCAAGAATTTTTGTAAGCAAAAAGGTCTAAAATTAGAATATACAGTACCATACAGCCCACAGTCAAATGGAAAATCTGAAAGAATGAATAGGACTCTTTTGATCATGATAAGAACAAAGATAATTGAATCAGGTGTACCAAAAACTTTGTGGGGAGAAGCATTAAGATGTTCTACCTATGAACTAAATAGAACACCAACCTCAGTACTACCCAGAGGTCAAACTCCATCACAAATATACAATGGCAGAACAGACATCAGTAAACTGAGAGTTTTTGGATGTAGATCTTGGTACACAGCTATGCCGAAAAGAAGAAAACTAGAACCAAAGGCCAGAAAAGCAATTATGGTTGGTTACTGCGGTGGTGGATACCGATTGTGGATACCAGAGGAAAATAAAGTCATAAAATCCAGAGATGTACGTTTTGATGAAAACACAATGGAATTAAAACTGAATACAGAAAATGACAACACCAAAAACACAGAAAATGACATAAAAGTAACAAGTCAAATTGAAAGTATTCAAGAAAATAAAGCAAACAATCCAAATGAAAAAGAAAACCCAAATAAGGCAGAAAATGATGAATCTCAAAATAATGAAGAAGAATGAGATGAACAAAGTGAATATGAGGATGCAGATATGTCAGAACCACAAACATCCAGAGCTGGTAGAAATATAGTTAAACCAAAATACTTGGATGAATATGATTGCTGTATAGCTTATTGCCTATTAACAACAAATGAAGGTGAACCTAAAACTTTTAAAGAAGCTATAAAATACAGTGAATGGCAAGAAGCTATTAACAATGAGTTAGAATCTCATAAGAATTTGGAAACATGGACACCAGCCGAGCTACCTGATGATAAAATAGCTATTGACACTCGTTGGCTATTTAAGATCAAAGATAATGGTAAACAAAAGGCGCGATTGGTAGCCAAAGGGTTTCAAGTACCCAACGAAGGTGAATAATTTAGTTATGCACCTGTGTGTCGACTTCCAACAATTAGAATTTTGATATCAGTTTCTGTTCAGAAGAACTGGACACTACGTCAAATTGATGTTCCAACAGCATTTCTAAATGGTTCATTGGACAATGAGGTATATATCAAGAAGCCAGAAGGACTGCAAGATAGCTCAAAGTATTACAAGTTAAATAGAGCTTTATATGGCCTAAGAAATGCACCAAAATGCTGGAACAACAAATTCAATCAAGTGATGCTGAAACTAAACTTTAAAAGGTCAGAGTATGACTATTGTTTGTACACAAATGAAGATGTTTACTTAGTACTTTTTGTAGACGATGCTTTGATTACCGGACCAGATTGGAAAGTTGATAAGTTGGTGCAAAATTTATATGAAGAATTCAAAGTCAAAGACATAAGCAAAGTCACATCATTTTTGGGAATGGAAATCTTAAAAACTCAATATGGAATCAAAGTGACTCAAACAAAAATGATTTTAAGATTGTTAAAAGAGTTTAATATGACAGAATGTCGACCAATAGCTACACCAATGGAACAGAATTTCCAAGCTAACGATAAGCCAATTTTGGAAAACATTCCATATAGAAGATTAGTCTGCAGCTTGATGTACTTATCTATAGTAAGCAGACCAGATATCGCTTATAGCGTGTCATATTTAAGTAGATATCTTGACAAGCCAACAACTCAGTTATGGAAAGCTGCAAAAAGAATTTTACGTTATCTGAGCGCAACAAAAGATTATGGAATGGAATTTAAGAAAGGAGACAGCGGTTTAGAGGGAATGTGTGATGCTGATTGGGGTGGCGACAGACAAACCAGAAAAAGTATAAATGTATTTGTTAGTTTTCATAATGGAAATGTTATAGCATGGCACTCCAAGAAGCAAAACTGTGTAGCCCTGTCCTCAATGGAGGCAGAGTATATTTCAGCCGGAGCAGCAGCACAAGAACTTGTAAATTTAAAAGGTATTGTGTCAGAATTCGGTGAGTCAAAAACAGTTATTTTAAAATTGGACAATCTTAGTGCAATTTCATTAGTTAAAAATTTTGTGAATTCTAAAAGAAGCAAACACATTGAAATCAAATATCATTTTATAAAGGAATTGTGCAACAATAAGATTATTTCTTTGCAATATGTTTGTACCAATGAAAATTGTGCTGATATTTTTACAAAACCGCTTGGTAAAGAGAAATTTCAATACTTTAGAAGAAGTTTGATTAATTAGCAATTTAAATGTTATTTTGGATTTTTAATATTGAAGGTCAGTTTATTTTTTTTTGTGTGTGTTTTATAATACATTTAAATTGAAGGGCCGTGTTAAATATTATTATTCCAAAGTATTGATTTAAAATATTATGTTAGGAACACTGTTATAATTTTTATTAGGACACTTGTTATATTTAAATAGTAGATATGACAAAGTCAGTTTTTGATAGTGAACGTTTTTTGTCTCTAATAGTTATAAAAATTTTTGAGTCATTTAAATAAAAATTCGTAAACGAATTAGTGTGTTAGCTTGCTTTTGACCCAACATTTATCACTTATTTAGATAAATCAAAATATCTAATCTAATCAAAAAACAGTTTATTTTAATTTGGAAACATTTTATTTTAGTAGGTATAAATTACGAACCTTTTTGAAGTATTTATCATAACATTAACCTCACTTTGTAATATATCATTTAAAAAGAAATTGTCTTATCCTCAATTAGCTTGTCTAACGAACTGTCACGATCAGCTGTTTTTCGATCCAAGATGGTCGCCATAGGACAAACAAAGCGTTTTCCCATAAGCCGCAATGTTAACAAAAACGTAATTTTTAAAAAAAGTGAAACGATTTAACTTACAACAAAGATGCTGTTTTAAGTATTGAACCTTTGTACACATGGGAAAAATGAGTTTTTCTTAAAAAAAATCAATTGAAGCCAGTAAATCTCAAATAAAAGGGACCATGTTTTGTTCAAAAGTCAGGTTATGTTTTTATTTACTTTTGTTTTTTTTTTACTTTTTTATCAGTTTTTTACTCAGTTTGAATCATTATTATTAGTTTCTGTGCTGTTATGAATTGTGGCAGCTGGGGAGAGCTTGATAATGTTAGTTTTGATGGAATGCCAAGTATTTTGACCTTAAAAAATCATCTTGATTTAAATGAACTAGGTATCAGCTCAAAGAAGGGAAAAGAAAGTGGATAAGTGCTCTATTACCTGACTTAACAGAGGATAAATTGAAATATTCGAAAGTTTTTTGTCAGGTTTGTTTTGGATAAATGTGTAACTGCCATTTTGGCAACATTTTCTATTGGGATCTTTTTTTGTGCTTGAGTGGACCTTTTGCAGAAGTGTAACATAGAATTGTGTTAAACTGTAACAAATATTTCACTATGATTTTTTTACTATTCTAGGCAAGCAACTTTCAAAACTAGAATACAGCAATGATCCTGACTGGGTCTCTCCTGAATGGATTATTGTTTCAAAATGGTTGAAAAATTTAAAAAATTATGGTTAAAAAAAGTGTCTAGAGAAGAAAGAAAAGAAAAACAATATGAGGTTAAAGTGTGGGTAATGAGCTGAACCAAATTTGTACATTATCCTACAGAACTCTTAAATAAACTCTTTGTTAGTGTAGCGTTTTCTTTAATAAATATTTATTTTACAGACCTCAAAACAGTTTAGAATAAACTGGTGAATTTGACAATCTCCCTAACTCAAACCTCTTTTTATCTTAAACTATTTTGGTGCAAATTTTCCTTTATTTCCATGCTTTTTGACACCTAAAACTTGTAGACCGTAAAATTTGTAAAGTATCTGACTGTCCCTACTACAAGTCCTGTTGTGAAATTTCTACGGTACTGTTCTGAGCTTATTACCAAAAAATTTTTTTTATGGCATCATTAATAATAGATGGAAAAAAAAGTAATCTTTGTTGACTTTGATGACCACAAGAAAAACAAATAAGTTCTCTCAGATATTTTTTTCAATTTCTCTCAAAAAAACTTAGGTTCTAATACTCCTAATGGGTCATATGCTGTTACGCCCAATTGTAGAGTAGAGTATATATTTATTTGCATAAACTTTTAGATACATAATTGAGCAAATATTGTTACAAAAAAACAGTAATAAAAGTAATAGTAACAGTAGTAATACAACAGCAAATATTGTACTGTTGTAAAATTTGAACAGTACTTACTGTTGTGAGCTGATGAACCTTAGGTTTGACCGTACTTAAGCCCTATGTATTATAGTTCATGGAAAATCATATGGTGATGTACAGTGTGAGGCCAATGACAAGGAAAAACTGTATTTTAATTTTGCAAGTTTTTTTTTTATATAATGTTTACTTATATTTTTTTAAATGAACATATTTTGTAAAGTACTTATTAGAAGTTTGCTTGACCAACCTCGGTTGGAACTCATATGTGCATATTGATCTGTTGGACTGACCTACCTATAAGTTGTGCCTCTTTTCAATGTCACTACTGGAGGGTTAAAACAATTAAACTTTGTTTAAACCTAAAAATCATAGTGAAATATTTTTAACAGTTTAACGCTATAGAAGGCCTATTACTTAGCAAAAGGTTTAGTCAAGTACAACAAAAGATCCTAATAGGAAACCTGAATCTGATGAGAAAAGTTTAGTCTGTTTCAATTTCGTCTCTGTTAAGTGAGACTTGAAGTGAGGTCTTTGAATAGAACTACTTTCCCCTACATTGGGCTGATAGTTCATTGATTCATTGGTCAAAAAACTTCAAAAACCTTTGGGGGCCCGATACTTTAGGGGGGCCCCCAGAGGTCTTATGATGTACTTTATGCTATTTTTTCTGTTTATTCATGAAATATATGGAAAATATCTAAAAAAATATGTGTTTTGGGGGTGTCCGGGCCCCTAGCCACCCCGCCCCCTTGGTGCGCCCATGTAATAATTGAAAATAAGTGAAAAAACTAGAAAAAAAGGTAAAAAAAAAACAAAATAAACAAAAACATAACCTACTTTTTTGATGAAAACATGGTCCCTTTTATTTCAGATTTTCTCGCTTTAGTTTAATATGTTTAAGAAAAACGCATTTTTCCCATATGCACAAAGGATCTGTTCTTAAAACTGATTAATTTTTGAGACTAAAGCTCTTGTCGTTTTTGTAAAATTTACGGTTTTGTTAACATTACGGCTTATGGGAAATCGGTTTGTTTGTCCTATGGAAGACATCTTGGATTTGATCATATGTTTTGTTAGACAGCCCTATAAAGAATAAAGGCACATTTTTCTGAAAATCTTAGTTAGAAAAGATATTTAAATATGCAAGAGAAACTGATTATTTCAGTTATTTTTGAAAATAAGTTTATAATAGTACGCCCCTGAAGCCTTAAATATGGCAACAACCCGACATTTTAATAGAGTTTTTAAAAGAAAATGTGATAACAAAAAAGTTTCACGGGCAAGACCTCAGAGGTAAAGGTAGCTACGGGGACGCGTTTCTGGCTCATTAGGCTTCATTCAGCCATAACCATAAAATGGAAGGAGATGAAATGATGATGTGGGTAACTGAAAAAGAAATATGAAATGTGGTGTTTACTGAGGAGAGACCAACTGTCAATTTGCAGCTTCGGTCAGGGTTGCCTCGGTTTTGAGGCTAATTTTGACGTCGCGACGGAGACAGATATAATCTGCTCCCAGAAAACAGCCTGAGCCCTGGATTTTTTTAAATTTGAAGGAAGTTCACGAGGTATAAAGTCTTAACAAAAAAGTTTCACGGGCAAGACCTCAGAGGTAAAGGTAGCTACGGGGACGCGTTTCTGCCTCATTAGGCTCTGAGGTCTTGCCCGTGAAACTTTTTTGTTAAGACTTTATACCTCGTGAACTTCCTTCAAATTTAAGAAAATGTGATGTTCTACAATAAAGTATACTACATATTTTTTCCTAAAAAGTGTAGTTTTTGAGAAAATTTTAAAAAACCTATAATAAAGATATTTTTTCTAAATAATCCCAATTTACGTACGCCACTGAAGAGCTACTTGCTTTTCCTAACCTTATTGACCAATACATCGTTGGAAAGAGAATTTTATTCTTCATAAAAAACTGTTCTTTGCAAATTTTGATAAAAACGTTAGTTTTCGAGAAAATTGCATAAAACTGAATAAAACAGGTTTTTGGGGGTTTGGGGGGGATTTTCTCCGTCCCTGTCGATTTTTCAAGTTGGCAACAGAAATATTCGGATTCAGCGGGGTCAAATTAGGGGGAAATGGTCTGTTGCCAAAAAGTAATATGATTTGCTTCTAGACCGAAAACGGAAAGACTTTTAAAATAATATGCTCTGACTATATTGATAAAAGTGTATTTTTATCCCTTGAAGAATTGTACAAACTTTTCGCCTTGGAATAAAAAGTAACACTTTTATCCCTTGGTATATAATATACTATTTACTACGCTTTGTCCCGAAAAACAAAAAAAAATCATGCTCTCATGTGCATAAAATCATTAATTATTCTCAATAACATTAAAAATCGCGCAAATGTTTATGTATTAATTATTATAAGTCAAAAATACAAAATAGTTTTTATTATTTTATGCTGATAAAAATTTTGTTTATTTAATTTAAAAATATCAACAGTGCGACTCTGTGCTTGGAAACGGGAACAAACATTCATAAAATAAAAAGGTGGTCTAGATAAAGTATACGTAAGTAGGTGTAATATATTTTTTCTATAAGCGTGCGGAAAAGTCCACTTTTCCGCACGCATTTTAGTGTGGAAAGTGCCACTTTTCCGCACTAGTGCGGAAAAATATTTTTTCCGCACTAGTGCGGAAAAGTAAATTTGTTACGATTTTGAGGAGTTCTATAACATTTAGACCGTTCAAAATACATTTGTATCTTTCCTAGCACACGAAATATCCTAAAAATATTCAAATTGACTAAAATTCTGCTATATTTTCAATATTTTCGATAAAATAAAGTTTTCAGTAAAATAGGTTCAAATTATAAGTTTTAAACCTCCCCGGTATAAATATCGTCATTGTCAATGTCAAACAACAATGAACACTACTGGTTTTAGATTTGGCATCTTAAATCACCATAGTAACAAAGTACAAACAAACTGTCAAAACAAAGCCAATTTTGCAGATACAAGCGTCTTTTGAATTTTTCAAACAAAAAAATCAGATTTTCAATAGATTCTTCGGACGAAGATCTAGCCCAGTCAGTTCTAGAAGCCGCTAGAATGTGAATAATAATAATTGATTTGATTAAAACGTTTTGAATATAAATAATTTTCTGATTAATTTTTAGTTTTTTCCTCACGCTTATAGAAAAAATAGTGTACCTAACTCGTGCGTAAAGTGTCTTTTCCGCACTTAATTGCTGGCCAAACTCCGCTATCGCGTCGTTTGGCCATCTGCAATCGCGTGCGGAAAAGAGGCACTTTCCGCACTAGTTAGGTAAACTACTATTACCTACTCGCGTGCGGTAAAGTAATTACTTTACCGCACACTGTGCGGTAAAGTTACTTTCCGCACGCGCAACACTTAGAAACCTTAGCAACGCATCAATAAGACAGCTTCAATATTTGTTTACATTTCAATTTCATCTAATTTGACATGTTTATTTATAAACTACATTCAATTTTTTTTTTAAAAAAAGGTACTCATAGGTAAAATATTGTACCTAACACATGCGGAAAGTGTCTTTACCACCCTTGACGGCTTGACCAAACTCCGCTCCGCGTCGTTCGGCCAACTGCCGTCGCATGCGGTAAAGTATCACTTTCCGCATTTGTTAGGTAAATAACTATTACCTACTCGCGTGCGGTAAAGTAATTACTTTACCGCACGCGCACCACTTAGAAACCTTAGCAACGCATCAATAAGACAGCTTCAATATTTGTTTACATTTCAATTTCATCTAATTTGACATGTTTATTTATAAACTACATTCAATTTTTTTTTTAAAAAAAGGTACTCATTGGTAAAATATTGTACCTAACACATGCAGAAAGTGTCTTTACCACCCTTTACGGCTTGACCGAACTCCGCTCCGCGTCGTTCGGCCAACCGCCGTCGCGTGCAGTAAAGTATCACTTTCCGCATTTGTTAGGTAAATAACTATTACCTACTCGCGTGCGGTAGAGTAATTACTTTGTCGCACAATTAGAAACCTTAGCAACGCATCAATAAGACAGCTTCAATATTTGTTTACATTTCAATTCCATCTAATTTGACATGTTTATTTATAAATTACATTCAATTTTTTTTTTTAAAAAGGTACCCATATGTAAAATATTGTACCTAAAACATGCAGAAAGTGTCTTTACCACCCTAGACGGCTTGACCGAACTCCGCTCCACGTCGCTCGGCCAAGTGCCGCCACGTGCAGTAAAGTATTACTTTCCGCACTTATTAGGTAAATAACTATTACCTATTCGCGTGCGGTAAAGTAATTACTTTACCGCAATGCGTCAATAAGACAGCTTCAATACTTGTTTACATTCCAAATTCATATAATTTGACGTTTATTTGAAAATTTCATTCAATTTAAAAAAAAAAGGTACTTATAGGTAAAATATTGTACCTAACACATGCGAAAAGAATCTTTACCACACTTGACAGCTTGACCGAACTCCGATCCGCATCGTTCAGCCAACTGCCGTGCGGTAAAGTATTACTTTCCGCATTTATTAGGTAAATAACTATTACCTACTCGCGTGTGGTAAAGTAATTACCTTGCCTCACGCGCACCACTTAGAAACCTTAGCAACGCGTCAATAAGACAGCTTCAATATTTGTTTACATTTCAATTTCATCTAATTTGACAGGTTTATTTATAAATTACATTCAATTTTTTGAAAAAAAAAATGTACCTAACACATGCGGAAAGTGTGTTTTCCACCTTTGACGGCTTGCCGTCGCATGCAGTAAAGTATTTTTTTCCGCACTTGTTACAAAAACAACTATTAACAACTCGCGTGCGGTAAAGTGCACTTTACCGCACTCATTTGCGTGCGGAAAGTAGTACTTTACCACACGCGCACCACTTAGAAACCTTAGGAACGTATCAATAAGACAGCTTCAATATTTGTTTAACTTTAAATTTTATCTAACTTGACAATTTTTTAAAATAAATTACATTAAATGTTTTGGTACTTATAGGTAAAATATTGAAACTAACATATGCGGAAAGCGTCTTTACCACACTTGACGGCTTGACGGAACTCCGCTCCGCTTCGTTAGGCACACTGCCGTCGCGTACGATAAAGTATTAATTTCCGCACTTGTTAGGTAAATAACTAGTTGTAAACGTTGTTGCAACCAACGCGGCAATGGTTGAATAAATAATAGTCCCTCGGTTACCCAGTATGTCTTAAAGCTTTTGTTTACGCAATATAGAAGGGAATAAGACAATTCGCCGTGGCAGATTTGCTGACCAAACTCGCCGCCAACCAATTTGTTTGCATACAAATCACTGCCGCCGTCGTTTTAGTTTGCAATTTTTTTGATTTCGAATATTAAAACAAGCTTTCTGTTGTGGGCACTGGATGGGCACAGTCTAGTCAACATTTTTTTAAAGTGAATTGAATTGAATTGAATTGAAATTGAAGTTTTCCGAAGGTTTGGAATATTTTGTATTTTATAGTCACTAAAATAGAATGGAAATAAATCTGATACTCTGTTATTAAATAAATTTGGTACAGCAATATAAAGTCATACAGGCAAGTCGTTTAAAGATGCTAATATATGCACCAAATATTAAAAAGATAAAAAAAAGTTTTTATTATTAAATTTCCTAAATAATAAATTAATATTTATATTGGAATCTGAAGAATAATAGATAGATACATAAATACAATGAGGATATGAAACGCAACAAAGAAATTGTCAAATTTATCAACCTAAGCATTATAGCCACTAAAATTCAATTCATTTTGTTTTTGTGTATAATCTAAGTATTATAATATTTTTTCATACCATTAAATAATTATATTAATTTTAAAGTCGTATACTTAACCTAATCATTTTTGATTTAGTTTATTGATTATTGATAAGGAAGGAAAAAATGGCGGAAGAAATGTTTGACGCATTTAAGTAGGCCCTAAAATGTACATTATGAAATCAGTTTTTTTGATATGGGACGTGTCTGCGTGATTTTCACCCATAATATACATTTTCCAAAAAATAGTAAAAAAAAATTGTGGAGAATTTATTTCTCTACAATTTTTGTGCAAGTTAAATAATATACATATACATATATTTCTAATAGCGTGAGGAAACTATTAGATGTTAGAAGGCTATTGGTATGTATTTAAAGGGTCCTTCCCTAGGTAATTTTGGGATGAAAACTTTATATAAGAACATGGGTCCGGAAATGCATAGTTTTTAAAATACAGTGTTTAAAAAAACTGGTTTTAAGTCGATTTTGTTAAAATTTGGCAGTGCTGTTTATTAGACTATATTCGAATAAAATTATTCAGTAACGTCCTGAAAGACACCCTAAACAAAATATTCGTAAAAAAATTGTGCGTTACTGCCTTTGTTCTATTTGTTGTATTTATTTTCGAATGAAGCAACTATAGCTATTTTTTTTTTAGAGGAATTCGTTTTATTTTCTTGCTTTGTCATTATGTTAAAAATAAAATCCACCTTTTAGAATTTTGGGGGGGGGGCTTAAGCCCTGCTCTGTATACGCCAATGCATTTGTAATGACTAAAAACGTATCGTCTGTTAATTATGTAAAAGAGACAAATGGGTATAAATTTTACTTTATCTGGTTAAGCTCTTATCTATATTTTCCAAAGGCCCTTAAAAACTTCTTATGTATTTATTTTTTGTTACAATGTTGATTAATCATATTTGATAATTTTGTTTGAGGTACTTCAAAGCACAAATGGAGTTTTCTCCTAACCAAAGAACTGTAATTGTTTTTCTCAGAAACTGGGCACATTAAGTCCAAACAAAGGGGTCGTTAGTTACTTAATTTAATTACCAAAATTTATTTTCTAAAGTCTGTAATTATAACTATTATTACTAATGTATAATACAACGCGTACATCCAGTCTGGGGGTCTATTCTTCAAATAATTTCATATCCTAAAAACAAATCTCTTGAAAACCAAATTCATTTCCTTTTTGTGGCGAACTTTGACAATGAGTCCTGTTCCGTAAAATCACTATCTTAAAAAAATTGAGGGTATAAACGAATATTCTTTTTATAAAATAGACTGATTTATGTTGCATATTGCATGGTTAATCTTTATAATTTTATTTTTTTCCTCTTCTTCAACTTTAGTAATCTGGCCAATCTGAAAAACTATAGCTGTTATCATTTTGAAAAACCCATAAGTTTGTTAATATCCCTTATCTTTTCTAAAAAAAAATCACTTAAAATGAAAACTGTATAACAATTCGCTTGGTCCTAAGTCTCTGGAATTCTAAGAATTACCTACTGGTAGACGGAAGATTAAGTTGAGTATCGGTTAATAATAAAAATAGCAATCATTAATAATAAAAATAGCAATCATAAATTAAAAATCGGGTTTGTATAAAATAAATTAAAAAGTATAATAACAGAATTACCTAATTTATTTATCATTCATTTAATAAAAACAAAATATTTAAAATAAAAAATCAAAACCTGAAAATTGTATTTAATTTTAAAAATCCTGCCCAAGTATAGAGATGTCATGTTTTGTTGATATCAACTGAAATAGTTGGAGAATAACTGCCTTCCATCAGACTTATTTTCTAAATAATTTGAAATGCGGATTTAAAAAAAATAACCATTTGCATTGCAAGATATAGGTCGGCTACATTGCAAGCACAGTAAACTAATAAATAGAGCCCTTACAACTTTTAAATGGATATTTTAGTTACACATAAAGATAAATTATATCAAATCGAAGCAAACTGCATAAAAGTATTTTGATTCTCGTTTCAAGACAATAACACCACGGGAGTCATAGTAAAGCCCATCTTATTTAAAAACGAAAACCAAATTAAATGGGACTATCTCAGAGAGTTTTGAATTTTTGTTTTCGATTATCTACTTGACAGAGTCGACGTCGGTTTGAACCAATTTTTAAAAAGAAAACCAAAATTGCCATCCCCCATCTTACCCAGATGCAAAGACCAGAAAACCAACCTTGTGTTTTTAAAAAAGGACCCTTTTTAAATTTGCAGTTATTGTTCTATATCTCGAAAAAAGACATGAGAGAGCAAAATCAGTAGTAGTATAATTGAATCACTATTTATTGAGTTTTTGAAAACAAGCTCGGAAAAAATCATCAAGATGGCAAAACGTGGTGCTTATTTAAAAAGTTACATTTTATTAAGTCGTTATGGTATTGATGAAGTTCTTGAGACTCGAACAGATGCGCCTACTAATTGGGTTACAAATTTTGTCAAAACTTTTAGGTCGCTTGCAAATTGCGTTTTTAAATTGTCAAAAACCTACGACAAATGCAACGCTTCAACAAATTTTTGCCAACAGTGCATTCCCATTTATTATGGCAATGTCTATTCATGACCTTGCGTTAGGTTTGAATCTCAAAGCAATCGACTCGCTTGCATTCTTTATGTACAGTGCGATCATTTTATACCTGCAAACACACCTGGAGCGCTTATCTTAACCAATAAATAAAATATAAATTCTCCATGTCAAAAATTAAAAGTACTCTTCATGTCCTTCATTTTCTTAAATTCTTGGCCCCGTTTTATTTCATTCTGCTATAATTTTTTTGAATAATTGAATGAAGAATGAATTTTTGTTTTCGAGATATTACGTCTTAAATTAAGGTGACTTGACTTTAAAATACATATTAAATCTTTGAATTAAAAGTACGTGTGGCAGTACGTTTAAAAATGATCTAAATTCAAAAGTAAAAAGCGGCCCTCGTCCTCCCCCAAAATCGGCCATCTCTGCTCCACCCATTACAACGGCCCTGTACACAGTTTCCCATAGAGTTAACATTTATTTTCATGTTCGTATTTATTTTTATCAGTATAAACCCAGCATAAGTGAAGTTCTGTAGGGTATTCTTATTCTAAGATTTTACCGTCCCGTTGTGAACCAGAACCCAACCGAGCTTTCTCTTTAATGTGCTTGCATACAAAACTCGTGAGATCCGACCCTGTCGTGGGACAGGCAATCCCACTTCCCCGCACAGCGGGCAGGTCAACGTCGACCGCAACCTGGAATCAGGCTCGAAAAGCGGTCATCAGAATGTATACAGGTGTTTTTAAAGTGCCTTTATAAAACTGTGTTAATTTTTAGGTTTATTCACATTCCAAACAGGTAAGAAAACCTTTAAAAACTATCAATTTTTTTAGATATTTAGGTTAGATCTTACAAAAACAGTATTATAGATTTGTTGCTATTAAGCGCACGTAAACTGCATTCCCAATCTTCAAACAATTATATAGTTTTCTCTCCCAATAAATAACTGTAATTTTGTTGACGTGGTTTCATGGGTTCCGTTTGGTTGTGCTTGGGAGATTTTTCATTTATACAGTAAAAATGCCTGACGATTTCATTTTATTTTTATGTTTAAAAATTGTTTGACTCCTATGAACCCTGGGATCTTTATCGCCTGTTCCTGTTTTACTGATAACGTTGTTGTTTTTCCTGTAGTGTGCTTGTACACGATTTCAATTGACGTAGTTTTGTGTTTAAATTTGCGCCTAATCATAAATTCTGTAAGTGTGTGCTCCTTAAAAAATTGCTGCCAATGACCTGAGATGGAAAAATAGGACAGTCACTTCACTTCTTTAACGAGAGCTTGAAAAATTCACCTGAGTTTTGCAATGAACAGTTAACCAACTTACTTATGGGTATATTGCTTAAAACCTACTTTAAAATCCTTTTTGTACTGATTGTGTTCTGGTTTTGTAAGTAGTTTTTATTTAGGTTAAATTCTTAAATTGCTATTGCTTGCAGTTTGGTACTTTTTTAACTTACATATTAAATGGATGGCAAACTAGTTAGGTATGTAGTTACAGGTACCTACCTACTAAAAAAATTTACTATTAAAAAATGCTTCTAAGCATAAATTTCATGCAATTTAAAAAATAAAAGGGTACTTTTATTATCTAGTTTTAAAGCAAGTAACCCTTTTTTTCCTGCGTTTATTCATGGGCGCACCGAGGGGAGGGGGGTCGAGACCCGCCCCCCCCATCCTAATTTTTTAAAAGTTATTTTTAACATATTTTATAAATAAAAACAAAGAAGAGCATAAGATATGTCATGATGGGGTCTCAGGCACCCCCAAGACATTTCTGGGTGCGCCACTAGTTTAGTAGTACCTTCCAATAAAAATTGGTCCTAGCTAACACTATCTTTTTTCTTCAGTAAATAAAATTAAAAATCTGACCTACAGGTAGATTTTGTTTGCAAGGGGGGTCCTTTTGGTTGCTTTGGGTTTTTTTTTTTTTTTTTTTTTTTGTAAATGTAAAGTTTTCTGAATTTAAAGATCTTTAGGATCTTAAAAATTAATTAACTAAATTGCAAAAGTTGTATGGTCTTAAAGGGCTTTGTAACAAAATTGTGCTCGAAAAGGAGGTATCGCGGGCAAACGAGCGTATGATAAAATAGTGCATGTACAAAACGGCGCGTGGACTAAATACGTCTATATTGTCGCGCGCTATTGTGTCACGCGCTATTTTGTCCATGCGCTGTTTTGTCACGCGCTACTTGTGCCGCGCTACATATGTTGTGACGGACTGTTTTGTCACAGAGCCATGTAAAAGCCATCAATAGCCCTTCCTAACAAAATTCCACTTAAACAAATGTTCTCAAAGTATTAACATTACCCCTTACCTACATTAAGCAAGTAACTCTTTTTTGAAAATAGTGGCGTAGCGTAGTGTTTCGTGTGTTCTCGGAACACAAGACAGGTCCCGCGAGGGCCCGGTCAAAGTTATAGGATGTCTTTAAACAAAAGGCCCTACCTTTCCTCCGCAACAAGGTAAGAATCAGCAAAGTCGGTTTAGTAGTTCTAAAAATAAATATTTTTGTTTCAACCATTGTTTTGCATATAAATTGGTTACTACTGAACCGATTTTAATGAAATAAAAAAACATCCTGGTGAGAATTGATTGCTTTTTATAGATTTTGATGCTAACTACGAGTTGTAGGGCCCATCGCACCGACTTAATGCCCTTTCTTAACTATGGATTACTTTGGGATTTGCTTATTTTTAAATTTTTTGCACCGAGCAAAAATCTCCTCCTCTTTGTTAAGAACCGAACCGAACCGAACCGAACCGAACCGAACCTTGTGATCCAATCAGACAACGCCGCCGTTTTAACCATCCTTGTGACAGAAATGTTTTTATTTATTTAGTTTTTAAATGACCCCCATTTACAGACGTCGCTGGAGAGTTTGTCATCAATCAAACCCTACTGACTTATACATCGTTAAGCTACAAAGTATAAAACATTTTTTTTTAGTTGAGCTTAGTTTTTGACAAAATTGGATAAAACCTGTAAAAAAATTAATTTGTTTGGTGATTTGTAAAAGTTGATTTTATTTTTTAATATGAAGACAAATCATGCTTTGAGGTACAGCGTTTTAAAGCAAATTTCATTGCTTTAATCGAATATAGAACACAATTTTTAAAAGAGAGCTTGGTTTTTAAGATAATTGGGTAAAACATGGAGAGGTGGTATTTGCCTGATTACACTGACTTATGGGTAATTATCTACAAATGGGACAATTTTGATATGAAAAATGGCAAACATATAAGTTTGAGAAATAAGAATTGATATGTTTCAGAAATGTTAGTAGGTATAAAATATGCTTTTAGATACTAGTGGCCACGTATTTTTAATTTGTTTTCTGGTTTTTATTGCCATATTTTTAAAAAATTTAAAATAAGGTAGTGATGATAATATAAGGGAGTTATATATTGCAAAAATACTGTTTTTCCAAAAATAAATTAAAAAGTTATCAACAAATATTAGTATAATCGAAAAAAGTAGATATATTTTGCAAAAACTTATAAAAAACAAGATGTGAAGGGGTGACGCATGAGGGAGTGATGAAATCAAAGTAAGTAAAGTAAAGGTTATGTTATTGCCGCCAACTTTACTATAAATTGTTCACTAAATTGTAAGAAAAAATAATTTTACCTCTTACTTAAACTTATAAAATACAACAATACAACATGTGAGGGAGTGACGCATGAGGGAGTGATGAAATCAAAGTAAATTTGACAAGATATCCTAACATTTACATATTTTGTTGGTTATTGTTATTGCAAACACTGCTGGACATCACTTTGTCTCATTTGTAGAGAATTGCCCTTATACATTGTTAAAAAGGAAATTTCATTTTCTACAATAAAGTTTAAAACAGTTTTTCTTCCAAGAAGCTTAGTTTTTGAGAAAATTTGATAAGTTTTAAAAAAATTTGTGATTTTTCAAAATTGATATAATTTATGGACGACCCTAAATTGTTATAAATAAATCAAATCTTACCTTGTTATACGTCATTAAAAAGGAAATTTCATTGTCTACAATCGACTATAGGACACAATTTTTGATAAAGAGCTTAGTTTTTAAGAAAAAGGGGGAAGAACATGTAATAAACAGTTTCTTTTTTAAATTTCTTTACGTTACCTCAATAAACGGACGCCACTGGATAGTGTGTCATTCGTCGTATCCCACTGACTTAAATACCGTTAAAAAAGAAATTTTATTGTCTACAATAAAGGTAATTACGTATTTTTCCCTAAGTAGCTTAGTTTTTGAGAAAATTTGAAGAAAAGCTATCAGTTTCACGTTTTGGGGGTCTGCGGGATTTTTGGGGGTTTTTGCAGCTAAAATGTAAAAAACTAATATAATTTTATTTTTAGGTTAGATTTCACATATTTTTGATGCATTTCTGTGTCATTGTGGCTCTAGGGCGTCGACTTAGTTAAATTTTCAGAAATTCGAACACGACTATAAGAGGAGGGGGGATAAAAAACCATCCTGGATTTTGAGTCGGCGGACAAAAAAATATATTTAGTAAAATTTCTAATTAATTATCTCCCAAGTCCATTAAAATCGATGGTATAGTTGTCAAGTTATTATGAAAAAAAATTGTCCTGTTTTTGTTGGCCCACCTGGTATATAATATTTTGATCAAAAAATGAGATGCTTGTTAATATAAAAAAAAACATCATCTGGATCTCATAAAGAATACCAGAATATATTTATCCGTTTTTCCAAAATAGGCTGTTAATGAATCATTCCTCGACAACTTATCCAATCCTATACCTATCAGCATGGCCACTATTGCAGCAGAAAACAATGAAGCTGACTCGGGAAGTAGTGTATTAGCATCACTGATGAGTAAAACTGATGACCACGACAGAGATGAACGTGTGACTGGCAGTAACAATAACTATGACTCTTCTGCTGAGAGCCTGCTTAAATGTAACAGGTTGGTATTCTAAAAACAGATGCATGCATTAACTTTCCAATAAATTGGTAAAAAAAAAATTTCCACCAGTCGGCCATCGCTTTTATTATTATGATAATATTAGAATGTTAGAAAATTATTTTTTAATTTTTAGTGCATTTTATAAAAGCTTAAAATTTTTTTTTTACAAATTTATTTTCTACTTTTCAGTCTCAGCTATCTACTCTATTAAATGAAAATATTTGTTCAATAACAGAACAGAAGAGTTTATTCTAGATAATAATGAAATCGCTGATCGTGAGTTGTTTGGAAACTCATTTTTCTATTGGGGGAAGGAGAGGGTGGGGGTAGAGGTAGAAATATATTTTTTGTTTGGGCTGTATTGCCATCGGACCTTTATGCATATACCAAATTTTATAAAAGTCATTTGAAGTCAAGTGTGTCAAAAACGCATTTTTTGTGGAAGGGGTGGGGGGTAGGGGTGGGAGGACATTTTTTCATTATTGTTGTATTGTCATCGGACCACTATATGTATACCAAATTTCATCCAAATCGGATAATGGGAAGTGTGTCAAAAACGCATTTTTCTATAGATGGGGGTGGGGGTAGGATTTTTTTTTTCAATGTTGTATTGTCATCGGACCACTATATGTATACCAAATTTCATCCAAATCGGATAATGGGAAGGGTGTCAAAAACGCATTTTCTATGGAAGGGGGTGGGAGTAGGGGTGGGAGGATATTTTTTTCTTAATATTGTATTGTCATCGGATCACTATATGTATACCAAATTTCATCCAAATCGGATAACGGGAAGTGTGTCAAAAACGCTTCACAAGATTTGATAGATTGTTAGTTAGATAGTTAGGCAGAACATCTGAAGCTAAATAAAAGCTTGTAAAAAAAAGCAATACTCATACATCATAAGGTAACTAAAACAAAGCAATACTTATACATCATAAGGTAACTGTTGATAAACACTTATCGTCAGATATATTAATATAAAATCTAGAGATATATGAAAGTAAAAAATTAATCATAACCCTCGGGCACGTCGATTTTGTTTGCAGGCATGGCACTTTTTGTAAGGTAACTGGTGATAAACACTTATCGTCATATACCTTAATATAAAAGCTAGAGATATATGAAAGTGAGGATACATGATTTGTAAAAAATTGATCATAACCCTTGGGCACGTCAATTTTGTTTGCAGGCATGGCACTTTTTGGCATTTAAGACTTTGGTTGGCTGTTTAAAATAGCGCTGTTGTTTGAGCGTTATTAAAATAGTGCATCAAATAGCGCCAGTAAAAAAGTCGCGCTAGTATGAAAATAGCGAGTATCAAAATAGCGCCAGTAGCAAGATGCATACATGCACATACAAAATTCAAATAACTTTCTAAAAAAAACAATACTTATTCAAAATAAGGTAACTGGTGATAAGCACTTACGTCAGATACCTTAATATCAAATATAAACCCTAGAGATATATGAAAGTGAGGATGATTTGTAAAAAATAAATCATAACCTTCGGGGACGTCGATTTTGTTTGCACGCATGGCACTTTTTGACATTTAAGAAAGCGCCAGTAAAAAAGTAGCGCTAGTATGAAAATGGCGACGATCAAAATAGCGCCAGTACCAAGATGAATGCATGCACATAAAAAATTCAGTTAACTTTCCAAAAAAAAGCACTACTTATATAAAATAAGGTATCTGACGATAAGTGCTTATTACCAGTTACCTTACATAAAACCTAGAGATATATGAAAATGTTGTTTGAGCGTTGTGTTAAAATAGTGCATGAAATAGCGCCAGTAAAAAAGTAGCGCTACTATGAAAATGGCGACCATCAAAAAACCGCCACTACCAAGATGCATGCATGCACATAAAAATATCAGTTAACTTTCCAAAAAAAAGCAATACTTATATATAATAAGGTAACTGGTAATATGCACTTATCGTCAGATACCTTAATATAAAACCTAGAGATATATGAAAGTAAGGATGCATGATTTGTAAAATATAAATCATTACCCTCGGGCACGTCGATTTTGTTTGCAAGCATGACACTTTTGGACATTTAAGACTGGTTCGCTGTTTAAAATAGCGCTGTTGTTTGAGCGTTGTGTTAAAATAGTGCATGAAATAGCGCCAGTAAAAAAGTAGCGCTAGTATGAAAATGGCGACTATCAAAATAGCGCCACTACCAAGATGGGAAATTCAATTAACTTTCCAAAAAAAAGTAATACTTATATAAAATAAGGTAACTGGTAACAAGCACTTATCGTCAGATACCTTAACATAAAACCTAGAGATATATAAAAGTGTGGATGCATGATTTGTAAAATGACGATAAGTGCTTATTACCAGTTACCTTACATAAAACCTAGAGATATATGAAAATGTTGTTTGAGCGTTGTGTTAAAATAGGGCATGAAATAGCGCCAGTAAAAAAGTAGCGCTACTATGAAAATGGCGACTATCAAAAAACCGCCACTACCAAGATGCATGCATGCACATAAAAATATCAGTTAACTTTCCAAAAAAAATCAATACTTATATATAATAAGGTAACTGGTAATATGCACTTATCGTCAGATACCTTAATATAAAACCTAGAGATATATGAAAGTAAGGATGCATGATTTGTAAAATATAAATCATTACCCTCGGGCACGTCGATTTTGTTTGCAAGCATGACACTTTTGGACATTTAAGACTGGTTCGCTGTTTAAAATAGCGCTGTTGTTTGAGCGTTGTGTTAAAATAGTGCATGAAATAGCGCCAGTAAAAAAGTAGCGCTAGTATGAAAATGGCGACTATCAAAATAGCGCCACTACCAAGATGGGAAATTCAATTAACTTTCCAAAAAAAAGTAATACTTATATAAAATAAGGTAACTGGTAACAAGCACTTATCGTCAGATACCTTAACATAAAACCTAGAGATATATAAAAGTGTGGATGCATGATTTGTAAAATATAAATCATTACACTCGGGCACGTCGATTTTGTTTGCAAGCATGGCACTTTTTGGCATTTAAGAATTTGGTTCGCTGTTTAAAATAGCGCTGTTGTTTGAGCGTTGTGTTAAAATAATGCATGAAATAGCGCCAGTAAAAAAGTAGCGCTAGTATGAAAATAGCGACTATCAAAATAGCGCCAGTACCAAGACGCATGCATGCGCATAAAAAATTCAATTAACTTTCTAAAAAAAGCAATACTTATATAAAATAAGGTAACTGGTAATAAGCACATCGTCAGATACCTTAATATAAAACCTAGAGATATATGAAAGTGAGGATGCATGATTTGTCAAATATAAATCATTACCGTCGGGCACGTCGATTTTGTTTGCAAGCATGGCACTTTTTGGCATTTAAGACTTTGGTTCGCTGTTTAAAATAGCGCTGTTGTTTGAGCGTTGTGGTAAAATAGTACATGAAATAGAGCCAGTAAAAAAGTAGCGCTAGTATGAAAATAGTGACTATCAAAATAGCGCCAGTACCAAGATACATGCATGCGCATAAAAAATTCAATTAACTTTCCAAAAAACAAGCAATACTTATACAAAATAATGTAACTGGTAATAAGCACTTATCGTCAGATACGTTAATATAAATTCTAGAGATATCTGAAAGTGAGGATGCATGATTTGTAAAAAATAAATCATAACCCTCGGGCACGTCGACTTTGTTTGCAAGCATGACACTTTTTGGCATTTAAGACTTTGGTTCTCTGTTTAAAATAGCGCTGTTGTTTGAGCGTTGGGTTAAAAGAGAGGGCGCCTATCAAAATTGCGCCAGTACCAAAATAGCGCGTAACGAAATAGCGCCAGTATTAAACTATAGCATGTAACGATATAACGCCAGTATGAAATTAGCAAGATATTATGCAGGGTCTATACGTCCGGTAAAGCCGAACAAGTCTTTTTGGGCAAAAGAAAATCTCATGCCGGCTTTACTTTAACAGGGCTTGTCCGGTTTTTTATCTCATGTGGGAGGACCTTTGTTTTGGTCATGAAATTTTTAAGGGTGGTTTTTTAAAATTTCCTGCTTTTTTAGGCTACTTTTTGGTGGTTTGAGGCAAAGGGAAAAACTGCTGTCTCTTATTTTAAACAAGCATTCCGTGCAATCTTTTTTTTCTGCACCCTAGGAACTAGAATTCGTTTTATGCACTTTAGAAATTAACACTGGATTAAAAGTGTACTTTTAATCCCTCTTTTTATGTATTAAAATAATAATTTTCAATCCTTCGGAGATTAAAAGCAACCACAAAAATTCAGTAAATAGGTAAGTACAACACACGAAACTTACGCCCGGGCTAAAACAGAGAATTAGATTTTTTAATATTCGATTCTTGTCCGACATTATAATATAATGATTTCTCTAAAATTTTCTAAATAATTTTGTTCTACTCACCCATCAACTCAGGGGGGCAACTAGTGAAGCAGCTAGTCAACCTATTTTGTGAGAGCTTGCGCCCTATGCTTAATCATATACGTATTTGTATGTGGGGTCAGTGGCGTATATAGAAAAAGTTTTCTGGGGGCCCGTGACAATTTCGGGGGGGGGGGGGGGGGTCCTAAGACCAGGCCGTATTTTATGCTATTTTATGATTGTTTTCATGAAATATATGGAAAATATCTAAAAAAAATCTTAGCTTCGGTTCGGTTCGGTTCACTGTGTGGGGTTAATACGTAGAGAAGGCGATACAGTATTTTGTAGATATAACAAAGAAAATAGCGGCTCAGGCTGAAATTTCTGAACAATTAAGTTCTTTTCGGCAAAAATGACGCAACAGTTGCGAGGTAGGCAAAAATGTAAAATTAAAAAAAAATTAGGAAAAAATTGCGTTGTGGAAATTATTTTGCAGAATAAAGAAAACAATGGCGTCGCAGGCAAAAAATTGAGAAAAATTAAGTTTAAAAAAAAAAATTAAATTTTTGGTCAAAAAGACCAAAAATTTCAGAAAAATAAAATAATTTAAAGAAAAAAGGGCATTGCAGGTCAAACGTTTTCTGGAAAAATGGTATCCAATGAAAAAGCTTTTTTCAAAAGAGTCGGGCATTTTCACAGACTTATATGTAGAGTCAGTTTGCCCTGCTAATTTCGTTTGGGGAGGCCCATTTTACATTTTGTTTTGAAACATTACAAACTGAACTACGGCTTAGGTAGGCCTATGTTATATAATACATAGGAACTATCTGGTCATAAAAACACGTCTGGAAAATCACCTCGCTTTGTTCCAAAACCCAACCAAATGGAATTAACTAACATAAATACCTAAACATGCACAGGTACTTGCCCAGAACTTATGGGACCCGCGACTTTTTTCTCTCCAAACTCATCTCTTAGTTTTTCATACCTCAGTTTCTTTTGCACAACGGAATTTATGTTAACTTTTTAATTGCAGTTTTTCCGAAAGCGGAAATGTTAAAATTTGGTTGCCTTCTGCTAACTAATCTGGCCAGCCTGATTAGGGACTTGGAATGGATGAATTGGAATAAAACCTGACTTTGTTTTAGAGTCGTCTTTATTCTGATAGATTTACAAAAAAAACTGACATCTGACGTCTCAAAGTTGATATACCAAAGTCAAATTTAAAAATAAAGTCGCTAACTTTCATTAGGGACTTATTGCAATAAAGCTAGGCAATAATAGTGCCGGGCACTATTCTGACAGTTTTTCATTGAAAACTGACAGTTGTTCTTTCAAAATTGACATATCAAAGTCGAATTTATAAATCCAGTCGTTTATTTTCCATTAATAGTGGCGGCACTATTTATTTCAGCTCTTATAATACACAAAGGCCTAATTTCGAAAGAAGACCACTATTCTTATAATGCGACACTGTCAGAATAGTGCCCGGCACAATTACTGCCTGGTTTTGTTGCAATAAGTCCCTATTTACTAAAAACAGACACTAATAAATCCGGTTCTTCTTCGGACTTCTGTCACAATACGGCTGATTTTAAAACCTCTCAAAATTGACATACCAAAGTCAAATTTAAAAATAAAGTCGCTAATTTTCACTTAATAAAGACAGACTCCAGTGGCGTATATAGAAAAGTTTCGGGGGGGGGGGGGCGAGACAGTTTCGGGGGGGGGGGGGCGCCGCGTCCCCATGAGGCCGTATTTTATACTATTTTATGTTTGTATTCATGATATGTGTGGAAAATATCTAAAAAAATCTTAGCTTCGGATGGGGGCCCGGGCCCCCCAGGCCCCTCCCCTTTTATACGCCACTAACAGACACGAATAAATCCGGTTCTTAAATACACAAAGGCCGAATTTTAAAGGAAACCAGCTGCTTTTTATATGTAAATCTGTCACAATACGGCCGATTTTAAAATAAGGTCAGGTTTTATTCTAATAAGTCCCTATTGACTAAACTGAAATGTGCGTTATGAGAGTATGTAAGAAGGACTGTCGTAATGGGTGGAGCAGAGGTGCAGCCGCTCCAGGCGGCCGAAGGTCGCCTTTTACTTTTGAATTTAGATCATGTAATATGTATTTTAAGGTCACTAAATAACCTTATTTTGGGGCGTCATATCTCGAAAACTAGAAAAAGGAATATTGTGATTGTTTTCATATTATTTAAAGAATTTGTAGCGGAATAAAAAATAAAAAAAGGGGGACAAGAATTTACGAAAATGAAGGACATAAGAAATACTTTTAATTTTTGACATAGAGAAAAAAGTTTTGTGCCCAAAGAACCTTTAAGCAATCTTATTTTATCAGTTGTTTGTTTAAAAATTTTAAAGCTTAAGATAAGCGCGCCAGATGTCAGATCTATTCTACATCTGCTAAAATGAAGTCAAATTAAATTAACTTGTACGAAATGATCGCACTGTACATAAAAATTGCGAGCGAGTTGATTGCTTTGAGATTCAAAGACATGGCCAAAATAAATCGAAATGCGCTCTTGCCATTAATTTGTTGAAGCGTTGCATTTGACATGTTGTGCCCTAAAAGATTTGACACAAGCACTTCATCAATACCATGAAGACTTAGTAAAATGTAACATTTAAATTAACACCACTTTTTCCCATCTTGATAATATTTTTCCCAGGTTTTTCTCAAAAACTAAATAAATAATGATTCGATTTTAATTTTTTTCTTTTGCATTTGATCAATAAGGTTTATAAGTGAAAATTTAAAAAATTTCCTTTTTTAAAAACACAAAGTCGGTGACAGTATCTGGTTGAGATGAGGGATGACAATTTTGATTCAAACCCACTGTGGCTCTGTCAAGTATATAATCGAAAACAAAAATTCAAAACTTTCTGAGATAGTCCCATTCAAAGGTTACGCTATACGCTGATATGTACCTCAGAAACCACTATCTAAATTTATCTAAATTTGGTTTTCGTTTTTAAATAAGATGGGCTTACTATGACTCCCGCAAAAAAGTACGGAGGAGATATTCTAGAAACTCGATTTAAAAAAAATAGTTGACTTTCTGATGCTGACATCATTCTTTTTACAATTATTACTTTGTTATGGCTCCTCACGCTGGTACCATTTATGTAGTATTTGTAGTAGTAGTGGGGGGGGGGTTGACCCGCAGGTCTGACAAGTAGGCCAGAGTAGGCCCTTTTTGCCATGCCTAAAGTCTGTCCCTCAACCCACTGTCTGCATTTCCCTTTGATGGTCGGGTAACTCATTGGGCGCCTTCCTGTTCTCTTTACAAAGTCCAGTAAGTCTGCCCATTTGAGCATGTGCAGTTCTTCCTCGCTCAGAGTTGGCGCTCCGAGTGCCTGTTGTCTCATGCTTGCGTAGGCCTCGCATTCTGCCACGAGGTGTCTTGATGTCTCTTCTTCCTGTCCACAGGCTGGGCAGGTAGGGTCATTCTCGACTCCTATACGTGTCATGTGCCTCCTCAACCGGTTATGTCCGGTTACAGTACCTATCAGCAGTCCGAGGTCTTTTCGTGTCCGTCCCAGCATCCATCTAATTCAGGTCGCTTTTGGACGGTCTACGAATTCTCTGGTCTATCTGCAACCCGTTCCTGTTTCCCAGGAGTTTAATAGCGCGTCCTGGGCCCATTTGTTGAGTCCGCTTTGCACTTGTCTTTTTGTCACGCCCTAAAGTGGCATCACTGACTGCCTACTACTGACCATTTATGTAAGGAAATATCATAAAAACTTGCAGTGGGGAAGAAAAAAGCTAGGAGAGGGCGGCATATTTCGCGTCTTGCTCCAGGCGGCCAGTAGTCTAGCGGCGGCCCTGATGTAAGTACATATTCTTTATTTTCAGATGTGACTTTGAAACTATTTCCCCTTCTGCCTTAACTAATCATGTAACCATCTCTCATGCTACCACGAATGAGGTTGAAATGGAGCCAAACATAATGACTGAAAACAACAACCCCCCCGCTGACAAACTTCACAGAAAGATGTTTGAATGTGATGTGTGCAATATGAAATTTTCGAATGGAGCCAATATGAGACGTCACAAGATGAGACATACTGGCGTGAAGCCATATGAGTGTCGGGTTTGTCAAAAAAGGTTTTTCAGGTAAGTTATTCTACAAAACAGGTATTTTACTGTCATAAATAAATTCGTATAAAAAGTCAAAAAAATAATTTATTGTTAGCAGAGCGGAAATATTCATAAAAACTGTGCACTTTCTGTCTAGTTTTTGAATTTAGTATAGTATATAGGGTGTTCCAAGTTGAGTGTCCACCATTGCATAGTTTTTTTTTATATGACTGTCTTGTAAAAGGGGGTTTTGCGCACGGAGAACACGATCTGAAAATGGCATTTTGCGCACGCTGTGTGCAAAACGTTTTGCACACGCTTATGTCATTTTTGCGCACGCCTATGTCATTTCTGCATACGGGTCTCCCGTCATTGTGATTTTTGTTGTTGTCACCCATCAATATAAGTTGGCTTAGTTCCGTAGCAACCGTCACTGCTCGTATGTTTTGTTGATTAGATACGTCAAAAAATTGTTGAATTTTTAAAGTTTTGTTGTAAAAATGTCGGAAATAAAAACAAGTTAAATTAAAATTTGATTTTTCTTTCTTTATTAGCAGTCGTATAAAAAATATTGTAAAAAACTCGTTTGAAAACCTCTTTGCACACTCCCTCGACTTGTGTGTGTGTGTTGTCACCAAACTGTCTCGATCGTGTGCAAAGCGTCGTTTTCAAACGTTGTTTGAATAACTATAGCAGGTGTTTATACAGGGTTCGTCAGCGATCGTTTGGCAATTAAAAAATATGTGAACGGAAGTAAGATCGCTATTTAAATAAATGGCACTAAGAGAGATAAATAGTTTAGCGCTGTTGTCAAGTTAGCAATTCAAGAAAATGGTTTTCTTTTCGCGATCTAGTGACGTTACTCTTACCGGCTGAGTAGGCCAAAGCGGCGATGCATAAAATCCTTAAAACCCCTTGATTTTAATTGCTGTAGCGCCATCTCTTAGATATCATTTGAACTGTATGACTAATAGTCAATACTGCGAATCCGTGTACAGGTAGAGCTTTCTAATATGGCAAAGATGTTAAAGGAGGTTACTATACGCACAAACAAAATATTCCACAAATTCAACTTTATGGATAAAAAATTTCTTTGTCTTTATGTGTATCGACTTATTCTCAACCAGAGTTAGAAACCAATACTTTGAAAAGTAACTATTACATTACAAATTACTCTACAGGAAAGTTCTTAGAAAACTTTGTAATTAAAGACAACAAAAAATAACTTAATTATAAATTTCCTACTTGCAAAATAAAAAAAGGTAGTTGACAATTACTTTTTTGTTTATTTCTTTCACTTTTTCGTAATTTACAAAATGTGAAAATGCTTAATTTAGGAGCCCTCTTCCTTCGTAATACATTCCGAACTTACCCCTTAAGTTTAGTACGAAACGTGGATTTCTTTAAAATAAAAGCAAAATAGCTTTATACAAATAATAACAATCACTTTAGTAATTCAATTGCATTTTTGTAATTTCATTATAATTGTATAATTTTTCAATTATTTTAAAAACTTAAATAATTGCATTGTAATTGCATAACACGCATTTCAACTTATTGTTTTTTTTTTTCAAGAGGAATGGCCCCTCCATTTAAGGGGCAAAAATAAAATTTTAAAAGGAGTAGTAAAACGTGACAAACATTTTTTTCTGCAGACTGAAACCAGTAGAGGGGCAAGATGTTTAGCGCTGTCGTAAATCCCTACCCAAAAATGTTGCCCCCTATTCTGTTTCCTGGATAGTGTATGGTGACTTTTACCAACTTGACTTCGTGAGCCGCCACCAGGAGATCGAACACTTGAGCGGCATTTAAGCGCGACTTTAATAAAACAGCAAGGTTATTGTGTAAGAAAAAATTATTTAAAAAAATGTTTCCTGATAAAAGCTAAAATAACGAAATAAATAATAATGACTATTTCTTTGTCTTTTGAAAGTAGAAATCTTACTTTGATTTCTCCTGCTTAGTAATAAAAAAACTATTAATGAATGTTGAGTCACAGCGGAAAACGCTCCTGAATATGCGCGTCTTTGGTCCCTCACTGACTTCTTGCTTTCCATAAGTTCATCCTTTTCTATACGCTTTTCATAAAGGCTAAACGTTCGAAGTCGAGTCCTGTATAAAAATAGAAACATAAGGTTTTACCCCGATCTCAGCAAGTCCCGGTGACCAGTGAACCAAGAGTTAAAAGAAGAGAGGGACCACATGAGGAGAAATTGTATGCACCCAGATTTGACGAGAGAACAAATGAGCTGTCCTTAAGCCATCGACATTATATTCGTTTTTACATCTGTATGTAGTAGACAATGCAATAAAATTCATTCGACTTGGCATATCAGTAGGAGTGCAATCGTCGGGAGGTGATTAACAGAATCAGAACACCTATTTCAGTATAGCTTTTTGATACCTTTTGAAGGAGAAAAAATTAGAAATTGGCAAATAAAATTAGACTCTATCCAAGTTATTGGGTTGGAATGAGGCGAGCTTTAGCGAAACAAGATCTCCTACTCAAAAAAGTTAAATAAAAAAGTTACAGGAAATGAAAAGGTCTACAGCTTCTGTATAAATAATTTTTCAACAAATCTAAAAAAAAATTTAGACAAATTCAAAAAACCGGTTTTTTCACTTTTGATTTTTATTTAACACACCTATTTGTCCCCTTAACACGTTGTATTTGTTTTAAATTAAATTATTGATTTTTAGATTTTATTTTGGTTTCAAACCTAAAATGAGACCCCATTTTCACCCAAAAAGGCCCAAGTCCTGGAAACAATTTGTTTTTAACTGGTTAATTTTTTTATTAAGACGTCTATTTTTAGATGGAGTAAAAAAAATTACATCGCTTTGGAAAAATTTGCTATGAAACAGAATCAAACATTTAAAAAAATAGCAAAATTAAATAACCTTAGTCAGAGAGCATAATTATAACATATATTTTCTCTGCCTTAGTAAAATTTAAATCAATATTCATATTGTGCTATTTTTCATTATCATCGTATCAGTTTTTTGTATTTGCTGGCAATTTTTTTGTTGTGGTATTTATTTTTGTAATCCATCTAAAATAGACGTCGAAAAAAAGGACCACTGTGTTTAAAAAAAAACTGCTTTTGGGACTTATGCATTTTTGGATTTAAATGGGGCGTTAAAATCATAAAAAGGTAAGTTGTAAAACAAAACGTTTTTTTAACTTCCTAGCACGCGCAGTACTGGCTAGAGAAGGTATTGTTTTTGACAAAAAACATTTTTTAAGATAACGTTAAAAAATGTGTTATTTGGGTGTATTTGATCTATTTTAGCAACATCGTCATGACGTCTGTATGTGTGTGTATGTCTGTCCATATGACGATAGCTCCTAAACCGCTAAATTGATTTTCATGAAATTTTCAGATAAAATAGTACTTGACACTGTAACGAGCTGATTAGATTTTGGTCAAAATCTGTTAATGCTAATAACAGTTTTTTGACAGTTTAAAAATTGAAATATAGTAGAATATATTTTTCTCAATAATTTTTTTTAAACCAAAATCTTCGTAGGTTTTGTTTTCTTTCAAGGCTGATATAATGTGGAATTCACTTGGAGTATGCTAATGGGCGGTTAGGAAGGTATCAGATGCGTTATGGATCCATTAATTTTAAAAAAAGTTTTAATTTATACAAAACTTGTAGTCCTTTTTATTACCTATATATTTTGTATTTAAGTTTTTTCTATAGAAGGTCTAGTTTCGCTAAAAACCGTGAAAAAACGTTACTACACCTAAAAGTTTTACCCTAGTAACTCGCATCTAGTCCTCTTTATTTTTCCTGTTGGCTGCAATAAATATTATTTAATTTCCAAAAGTTTTCATGCTGTCACTATTTTTTCCTCTTGTTTGACTTTTTAAAACTATCTGCCAGTGGTCTAATATTAGCAGTGGCGTATATAGAAAAAGGTTTCGGGGTGGGCCCGAGGCCCCATGAGGCCGTATTTTATGTTTGTATTCAGGAAATATGTGGAAAACATCTAAAAAAAATCTTAGCTTCGGGGGGGCCCGGGCCCCCCAGGCCCCCCTTATATACGCCACTGAATATTAGTATTTTTAATACATCAGCTTCTATTAATTTATTATAATATAGGATCAAGTAAAATAATACCAGTATTTTATATTCTATAATTATAATAATAATTATGTAGTAATATACCAAGTGAGGGTTCGGTTCAGTTCAGTTCTTTGTTTAAGAAAAATAAATTTTACTTGGGATTATCAAGTCACGAGACTTCGGCTTTCATCGAAAATGGCCAAAACTTTTGATTTTCAAGAAAAATTTTACAATTTTGGATTCTTACGGCCAACGCACATTGTAGCCCTGTGTTAATCTAGGGGGATTTAGTTAATTATATTTTTTTAAGAAATTTAAAAAAAAAATAATACTGCACCTTAACAGTCGAATAACTAGAAAATACTAATTTGTTATAAATAACTTTGGAAAAAAAAATTGTCTCCAAGAAAAAGATAAGCAAAAAGTCCGACAAAAACATTTATACCGTTTTTTGTTTTTGAATAGACGTACTTCTAATGTTTTGCCATTTCACATTAATAAATATTTTTAAACAGTTTGTGGTGCAGTGATGAACTCTAATAATTAAGGTAATGCTTGCATTGTAATTTTTTTATATAATATGTTTTTGTGTTCTATAAAATCCAAATCCTTAAGAATAAAGCTATAAATCTATTATTTGAAATACTTGGGTCTTGAAGATCTTTATGGAATTTCCAGATTATGGAAAGCAAAGATTTTCCTTGCAAAAATGTGTTTTTCTCAAAACTAACTAAAACTTTTTTTTAAATTAATTTAATCTAACGTAATTTTTCAGGGAAAAACAAGGTTTTGCAAGAAACGTACAATAACTTTAAACCTTTTTTAACTGGAAGATTTTTTATCTGAGTTTTCCATATTTTTCAAAATAAAAAACAAACTAATTTCTGCAAGAAAATTATTTGATTTTCAGAAAGAATCGTCCAAAAACATTTTAGCTCACACATATACTATACTATAGTAGTGTGAGCTATGGTGATCCTAATTTTTTCGAGAAAAAAAAAGTTGCTCCGATTTCAAAATGTTCTATATATCTTTGCGTTTCAGATGATTTTGAAACTTTTTTGTTGCGCCGTCTGTCTGTCTGTCTGTATGTCTGTCTGTCTGTCTGTCTGTCTGTCTGTCTGTCTGTTTGTCTGTCTGTCTGTCTGTCTGTAACGACCAACGCGCATAACTCAAAAACCCCTTGGCCGATTTCAATGAACTTTGGTACCTGGGCTGGGTCTTGGGTCGAGATGGTCCCATTTAAAAATGAACGAAATCCACCGAACACAAACCAAATAAAAGGGTGGGGATAGATTTCAAAAATTAGAGTTTATGTGAAAATATGGCGTGTGTGATATCAAAGGAAAGGTAATTGAGTCTGGAGTTAAACAAAATACATTTTAATTTATTTTAAAAAAAGGATGGGGGTATATTTCAAAAATTAGAGTTTAAGTGAAAATATGGCGTGTGTGATATCAAACGAAAGGTAATTGAGTCCGCAGTTTAACAAAATAATTTAGTTTTTGTTTTTTTAAGGGTGGGGGTGGATTTCAAAAATTTGAGTTTAAGTCAAAACATGGCTTGTGTGGTATCAAACAAAAGGTAATTTAGTGTGGAGTTGAATAAAATATATTTCAGTTTTTAGTTATATTAACTCACACGTACAATATAACTATAGTACCTAGTGTGAGCTTAGGGGCCCATATATTGGCAGAGTATTTTTTAAATCAACAGATTTCTAAATAACAAAAATTCACGCCAAAAGCTAGAAAAGGAAATTAAAAGTTCCCGTTTATGAATAATTTCCGAAACAAAAATGTTCATTAGGTACGTTAATACGCAACAGTAACAGTACAATTTAATAACACTTATGGATTTTCTCCATCTGACTTTAAGTAAATGGAAGGTAAGCCACACACAGTACATGTTGTCAAGGAAGGAATATAATATGACAATTTTTGCATACCTTTTATTAAAAAAAAAACAGTACCCTGCATAAATATCAGCTTAATTCTATAATAGGTCAATACGAACAGATGGTAACATTTTTTTATTAAACCAACCTTTTTTTTTGCTCGAGAGAAAGGAGAATCTCTCGACGAGAGACGGCCTTCCCTCTCGTCTCGTCTCGGGCTTTCATTCGAGAGAAAATATCTCTCTAGTCTCGTCGAGAAAGGGCGAGACGAGACAAAAGGCGAGAATCTCTCGTCTCGGCGGCAACACTACTTGTAACTACTAGTCACAGTTGGGTACAAAATTGACAGGTATTCTTATAATGTACGACATGTTTCAACTTTTAGTTGTGCTACATTTTAACCGCTAATATCCTAAAAACTGCTGTTTTAAATTAAGAAAAACATGCAGCGTTGTAAAGCTGATGCAAAACCCTTTCCAAAGAAGAATAACAAAGGGAGGGGTTCAATTAAAAAAAAACTAGTTTTAAAATTGTCATTCTCGGAAAAATTCAATTTACAGCCGCGAAAACTGAAAATATGTTAAAGAGGCGTGTTATTATTATAACAACTTCTACTGATCCGATTTTTACGATTCATAAGTACATCGTGACCAAAAAGCTTGATTTTGGATATTTATTTAGATAAAAATTTTTTGAAATCTTCTTGTAAATAGGCAGTGGCGTGTCGTATAGGGGGCCAGGGGGGGGCGAACGCCCCCCCCCCCGCCCCTCCGCGCTTGGCGCTCCTGGCGTCCTTTGAGAAAAAAATAGAATTAATAGTGTTATTATTTTAAAAAAAGGTTTGTAATTTATTTGACTCCCATACCTATATTTGCGCCCCTTAAGGTCTTCGCACCCCCCCCCCCCGCCCTTTTATCCACGACACGCTACTGTAAATAGGGGTGTTATGCAGCGTAGACGGCTTTTATTTCCTTAAAATTATTTTTTTTATTTTAGACTAAAAACAAGTCCAGGAAAAAATCTGAAACTTTAAAAACTAGATAATTTTTTAATTTCAATATAAAATATTCTTCAAGTTGTTAATAATATTTTTTTTTAATAAAGGAAAGACCATCTTGCTGAACATTTCACCACTCACACAAAGACGTTGCCTTACCACTGTCCGATCTGCAATCGAGGCTTCCAAAGACAAATAGCTATGAGAGCTCACTTCCAGAACGAACACGTAGGTCAGAATGATTTGGTCAAATCGTGTCCTCTCTGTCAATACAGGGCCGGTTCTATGAAGAGCCTAAGGATTCATTTCTTTAACAGGTCAGTATTTGATATACAAGGTGTCTCAGATAAAAAGAATTTGGGAAACAGTAAAACAAACAATTTCGGTTAAATTAGAAAAAAAACTGCGCTCTTCCAAGCCCAATCTACATGGGTATGCAAAACCAAAAGTTGTGTTTTTCAAAAAATTGACATATTTTCGGCATCCCAACAATTTTTAAAAAATTTGGTAGTTTTGTATTAGCAATCAAAACTTAAGTGTATTTTAACTACATACCTAGATTTGAATAAGGTACTTGTCCCAATTCTCGTCACCGACCCACATTTCATCAGTTTTGATTTTTCTTTGCCAATATTAAGAATCTTTTTAACGAAATTAAGAAAAAAAATTGCCCCGATTTCCATAACGCCATTTTGGATTTAGTGTGCACAAAAAGGTTTAAAAAATTACTTGGTTACTGTTAGAAAAAAACGTTTTGAACAGAAATTGAAGACAATAAAGTTTCCTACGAAAACGCTTTTACACGTTGTTTCGTCAGATGAATGGTTTTCGAGTTATGACACTAAACATTTCGCCGCCATTTTGGATTTTGACATTTTTTTTTATTTAGTGGCCTACACCTTCGAAACCGCTTAGTTCTCTGGGTAGTACCCTGGCTCAGATACAAACCCTGAAGTGTTCGCCATACACCCGTTTCCTATGTATTTCCATAGTGTATGCAAAATAAACCGAAATTATTCAGTTTTATGTCATTTTCTCAAAAGGGCAGCATTTTACAAAAAGTGTGTAATCAACTTTATTGTACATAATTAAATTATCTTTTGAAAGATGTATCACCTAAGTGGGTTAGCACTTAATTGGCATCCAGAAATTGGGGTTATTTTTTAGGATCACGAAAAAAAATCATGTTTTTTTTAGGTTTTATTCAGTTTTCAAAAAAACTAAGTATTTAATGAAAAATGTTGAGATACCTTTTTAGAGAAAATAAAATGTTCTTTTAAACGATGATTGTATTGCTATTATTGACACACCAGGGTCGTCCTTGAGGCGTTTAATGTCCATATTTCGTCATACTCTTTTCTTGACCGATTTTTAAAAATTAGAACGGAATAATAAGGTGACGGGTTTTGAGACATAAGGGTGACGAAAGTTCGGACATCGATATTTGTTAGCCTAAAAAATATTGTTTTTTTACAAATATAAATTATAAGGGTTGTAGCCCCCTCACTTTTTGATGTGTGATTTCTAAAATTCCTTGAGGTAAAATTAAGTTTTTCGTGATTTTTTTTTAAATGTTCCCCAAAAAAATAGGCGTAACGCACTTCTGGACATTCTTTTTTAATGTGACCTACATTTCGTCATTGCTTCAGGTTTTTAATGCTCTAAATTGTTACCCCATTCCTATCAGATTTTTTAAAAATAGAACTCAAAAATTTATGAAAGAAGCTTATTTTTTTGAAAATTATTAAATTATTAGGTATTGCAGCCTCCCCCCTTTATGGCGTAAATATTTTCCAAAATTGAAAGGGAGGGGGAACTAGTAAAATGGTGTTGGAAAAAAAATCTTAAAGCGTATGCAGAAAGAATTTTTAAAATGTTTAAAAAAATATAGCCTATAGCATCTTCGGGATCAGTAGCAATTCAACACCTTTTTCGTCAAAATCGGTTCAGCCGTTTAGCCTCTAGCGCGACACAAACATATATATTTACATACTTACATACCAAGCGAAAAACATTACTTTTCCTTTAGACGTGCTGCAGTTGGGTAAAAAAAAAGTTTTTCTTTTTTGAATAGTTTTTCGTACTTTAATTTCACCAATCTTCCAGGGTATCCATTATGTGGGATAGAATAGCCAATTTTTAATTTCATTTTAGTTTGTAATTGTTGTTTACAGTTTTAAGTGAATCCTTGCATTATCGCATTTTGGTAAAAACACACTATACAAAACGTTTTAAATGATTTTGAGATAATATAAAATTTTTATAATGACGCCTACTCTATATGAAGACAGCTGGGAATGTTAAAGTTTTTATATTTACTTTAAAAATTTTTTCGGTTAAGTCGAAACCATAAACAAGAGAATGACTGCTAATATGAATTATTGATTTCTATCTTTCTCTCATCTCGAGAGAGAAAAGTTTATTACATACGTAAAGAAAACAGAGAGGGCTTTCGCGTTCTTGTGGTTTAAATGCAGTGATGCCAAGAGGTGCTGGGCAAGCTTCGAGGTGTGACAATTAAATTTTAAGACTGGCCTCTGTACTAACAGGTTTTAAATCTCCACGCCTCGGGCGGTTGGAGTTATTCACCTTGATATGCGTTCTACTACCGGCTTACGCAGTGGTTTAAAGCAGATCGTGCATCGCTTATTTGCCCGATCATATCCGCACGCTATGCGTTTTATCTCGCGACTTAAAAACGTAATATATTCGAGAATAACGGTCCAGATTTGATCGGTATCTCATTAACTAAGTGTTGTTATTCCTTAGGCACGGTATCGATTTAGACAACCCTGGTCCTCCGGGATCGCAGTCTTCAATTATTGCAGCAGCCGCCCAACAGGGTTTCCCAGAAGGTTCTTTGGACCAGCTTGCTCAGCTTAGTGGAAATTTGTCAGTCAGTGTTGGAGCTGCCAACTACAGTGACTCAGGTAAAAAAAAATCATAATTTTCTACTGAGATTTTGTGGACTGTGAACTCGTTTTGTGCTCAGTCTGAGTTTGTAAAAGGCACCAACATTAATGGTTACAGATTTACAAACTTTTGTACACCTCTTACATTTAAAAATAATACTCACTCGCAAGTGGTGCGCGGCCTATGATTCTTTAGGGCTTCAGTTTGGCAACGCAGCATTTTGTGTGAGACCAACAGAAACAACCACTAGCATTCCTACGAAAAATAATGAAAATAAATAAACTTGCTAAACAAAAGTAGTCCACCAATAGCGTACTATAAAATAACAAACCCTTTTCCTGCTCTAATTTTGCGTAAAGTAGAGCCTTTGAGAACCTCCTGGATGCAGGTAAATATTTTAGTTTACCCAGATTTAGTTTATTGTTTAGAAGTATAACCTTTGTGAATGTCTCTCAAAAAGGATTAAACATTTTGTTTGGAATTCCTCAAAACCACCCTATAATAGGAAATCTCAATAAAATACTTAATATATAAAAATAAAATTTGAAAATTTTCAAAGCTTCAAATACGTATTTTCAACATTTTAAAAATTCTAAAAAAGTGCTTTTAAATTTATTCAAATCAATCATCTTTTAACTTGAGACTAATCATAAAATATGTCATTAATATTATCGTATCTAACCATTTTTATAAGTATACCAAATACATAATTCTTATGTATATGTCTTCTACGCTAGCAACGCAACAATACCCAGGTAGCAAGGGGTCATCAAATGACGTCTTTTTTTTGTCGAAAAGTGGTCATTTGGATGACCAGCAGGTCATCTACCAAAAAATGTTGTCTTTAAGGCGTCAGTTACTTGACATCTTTTCGTAGTTTAGTTTTTGACGTCTGAAAAACGTCATATATTGGTCACTACCCACACTGCACACTTTGTCCAAGGGACATACACTCATATTTACATAGATGGTGCCCCAGTCAGTACTTATCAGGATTTATACGGAATGTGGGGGTACGTATGTAAAATAAATTAAATATTAAATCAAGACTAACTTCGAGGCTTCTTTCGCTTCAAGGTGGAAATGTGTAAGGCTAGGTATAGGTCTATTTTGATCTGTACCTCACAGACGAACACCGCTGTACCTGTTCCAGTACTTCCAGGTCTAATTCACAGAAGAGTCACCTTCTGTGTCTAAGTTTCCTTCAGTGTTCTCAACTGCAGGGAATATTTCATATATTCAGAGTTTAAAAAAAAAGTCATAAATAGGTTTGTCTCTGTGTGTGTCTAATGTTCTGATTTGGTCCCAAATACGTCATATTGCTGACGCCTTTAAAACGTCTAAAAATTACGTCATTTTGGGTGTGTCTTTTGAACGTCATTTAAAGGTCATTTACACGTCAGATTAGAGACGTCAATGGTCATTAAACATGACCTGTTTTTGACGTTTAAAAAACGTGACCTTGCTACCTGGGTAATGATAAGAGGTTGGTGTTCACGGTCGATAGAATAGACCGGTGTTCGGATATTATATATACATGTCTAATTTTTCACGTCACTGGTGGTCCAGCTGATTTTTGTAAACAAAAGTTAAATATGATATGAACAACGGAACAACTAATATGTTTTGAATATTTTGAAAACTAAGGCAATTTTCCTGCAGTTTTCTAGTACATCCTTATAAAATGTAATTTTCTAGACGTATTGTCGTTATTTTTTTTAGTCCGCTTTATTTTTTATTACACAAAACTTAAACTACAAGTCAAACTGAATGTGATCGTTTAGTATCAAAGGTGAACCGAGCCCTTGGGTAGTAAACATATTGAAGGTCAGCGGATGATTTTTGAAGCTGAAACGAACAAATTATTTTATTCGAATTTTAATTTTTGTGTCAAGAGAAATGAAGCGGCCTAAAAAAAATCACGACTGGTATGTCTGAAAAATAATATTTTATAAGAATATATTAAAAAATACTCTGCCAATATACGGGCCCCTAAGCTCACACTAGGTACTATAGTTATAGTGTACGTGTGAGCTAATATAACTAAAAACTAAAATATATTTTATTCAACTCCAGACTAAATTACCTTTTGTTTGATACCACACAAGCCATGTTTTGACTTAAACTTAAATTTTTGAAGTCTACCCCCACCCTTAAAAAAAACAAAAACTAAAATGTATTTTGTTAAACTCCGGACTCCATTACCTTTCGTTTGATATCACACATGCCATATTTTCACTTAAACTCTAATTTTTGAAATATACCCCCACCCTTTTTTTTAAATAAATTAAAATGTATTTTGTTTAACTCCAGACTCAATTACCTTTCGTTTGATATCACACACGCCATATTTTCACTTAAACTCTAATTTTTGAAATCTACCCCCACCCTTTTATTTGGTTTGTGTTCGGTGGATTTTATTCATTTTTAAGTGGGACCATCTCGGCCCAAAACCCAGACTAGTTACCAAATTTCATTAAAATCGGCCAAGCGGTTTTTGAGTTATGCGCGTTGGTCGTTACAGACATACAGACAGACAGACAGACAGACAGACAGACAGACAGACAGACGGCGCAACAAAAAAGTTTCAAAATCATCTGAAACGCAAAGATATATAAAAAATTTTGAAATCGGAGCAACTTTTTTTTTTCGAAAAAATTAGGATCACCATAGCTCACACTACTATAGTATAGTATATGTGTGAGCTAATAGTGGGAAAATTGCCTTAGTTGTCAAAAAATTCAAAATATATTAGTGGTTCATATCATATCTAACTTTTGTTTACAAAAATCAGCTGGACCACCAGTGACGTGAAAATTCGACATGTATATATAAGATCCGAACACCGGTTTATTCTATCCACCGTGGTTGGTCTTGACCTACAACCTACTCTTTGCGTGCTTTGTGCGGTGAGAGCGGTCGCAGCGATGCCGAATAGCAAAATTCGGCATCGCTGCGAAAGTATTAGTCTTAAATGAAAGCGTGTGCTACCTAATATCATTTTTACTGTGCTTAGCGAGTAGCTGAGTTTTTTAACCGTTTTTTAATGTAATATATCAAAAATGATTTTTTAGTTCAAAATTTTATTAACATTTAAATGATATTTGTTATAAAACAGTGGTAAGAATCTTGAATATGCGCATTAATTCGCACTTGATTGTTACTATTTTATTTTAGGTGACTCCACTGGTAACAGATCAACAGATAATGCAACGCCTCCAATGCATTTCTTGACACCCCACGTTGAAATCTCCATGGCTGACGCTCCTGGAAGTCAGTTCGCAACCGACGAAAACCAAAGGATAACTCAGGCACAAAATAATGAGGCTCAAAGATTGGTAAGTTTTTCTATTAGGTTCTATACAGCCTGTTCAAAGTTAGGTCGGCACTATTGCTAACGTCAAATAACGATAGCTTCTGGTATACCGACGGATCCAAAATGCCATCGGGCGTTGGATCTGGAGTTGTTAGCATTCAAGAAAGAGTCAAGATTAAACATAGTTTCGGCCAATTGGCTATTATATTTCAGGCCGAACTCGTACCCATTGAACTGTGTGCCCGGTGGATTACTGACCACGAATGGACCAAGAGGACAATAAAAATCTTCTCCGACAGTCAAGCAGCCTTTAGAGCGCTTGATTCCTATACGGTCTCATCGAGAACCGTGAGGAGCTGTAAGGATTCGCTGAATGCGCTTGGTAGCGCTAACTTTTTTTTACGGGTGCGCATACCCGTAAAAAAAAACAATGTGTGATTAGTATGGATACCAGGGCATTATGTACTCGAGGGAAATGTGGCCGCAGACCTGCAGCGAGGGAAGCGGCATATGCCGTATTTTTCGGCCACGAGCCAGCTCTGGGGATCATAATCAACCATATTAAAATTGATGGAGAATAGCTTCCAACTATACTGGATAAATATACCAGAACTGGCACACTCTAAAGAGTTCATTAAAGGACCTTGTAGGAATAGAGCCAGGAACATTATTGGACCTACCAGACAGGAGATACGTATAGTGACTGGTCTTTTTACGGGTCACTGTCGACTGAGAGTAGCCATGCACAGAATGGGACTAACAGAAGAGACCGAATGTAGACTCTGTATGGAGGATGACGAAACAGTCAGACATGTAGGGGAAGGAGGGGAGCATTCGACCACAAAATGGTTTTTTTGTATATAAAAATTTGTTAAATGCATATTTGTAAAACAAATTAGTACTGATTGGTAGATCGGAGTATTGTTTAAGTAATTCACCAAAATTTAAAAAAAAAATAAAACCTTTTAGCAGGAAATTTTCTTTTTAAAAAACCTTTGCAAATTGTTGAATGCTCCCGACGCCTAGGGAGCATTCGACCATGTATAAAAAGGTTATTTAAAGGAATAAAAAAAAACAAAAAGTAAGAAAAAAATGCTATATTGTAGGAAAAATAGCAAAAGTAAACGTAATGCAGTGAAAAAATAAAGAAATAATCAGTCCTTCTTACGGTAAAGTACAAGTGCTAAAAAAGTAGTTTAATCGTATTGCCCTACAAAAAACAAAAATACAAGGTATCTTGATAAAAAATATAAACAAAACTAAGCCACAAATAACATTACCTAACTTGCCTAAACGAAATTAGTTTACAAGCAAGGTGTTGAAATTTTAACTAGTTAAACTTAAAATATGAAGCTGTTTTTATTGTTCCAGTTTTTGCTAAAGTTTTTAATTAGCTTATTATGTCTCCATTGTCCACTTCGCTTATATCTTCAATTTGTGGAAAATAAAATAAAGTTGACAGACCCTTTCTTCTTAAAAAAATTAATTTGGTTGCCTCTCCCGAAATTTCCAAAATTTGCCCCACAAAATGAATCGGTTTGGATTTAGTCTTGAATCTTACTAAATCAAAATCTCCTTTTTTGAGATCCTCTTGATCAACTTCCTCAATATCTTTAAACTCGTCACTCAAATCTTCATGTGAATCATCATGAAGAGATAAAGCATAATATTTGGTCGATGATAAATGATAACATCCAGTGGTCGAATGCTCCCCATTTTGTGGTGGTCGAATGCTCCCCAGGGTACAGAAACAGATTAATTTGCTCCACAAAAAATTATTTATATCTTTAGGTTAGAATAATATTTATTAATCAAAACTACAATATCTAGAGATTCCTTGCATAAACCACTGAAATTCAAAAACCAGTTTTTTAAGAAAATTTTACTTGAAGTTCGAAGCAAAAATATATTACCAGATAGTGTGTTTTCCAACTTTTTTCGTTAAAAAATCAAAAACGTTTGGTATACGTGCGTTATTACACTCAGACGATGCGCAACTAACAACAGAACATAAAATCACTTGATTTTCGCGAGAAATTTAAACCACTTGGTAAATAAACGCGATGGTTGAATGCTCCCCCTTGTCGAATTCTCCAATCTTTCCCCTACTGTGCGAATGTCCGGCTATTGCACGTTTACATCAGAACACTTTCGGTAAGCTTCAGATTGACTCAGAAGATCTGAACAGTGTCTCACCCAAACTGATAGCCGGTCTTTTTGGAGGAATAGGCCTACAGTGATGAGAAACCACTCAAAAGTGCGTCACAATAGACCCACTGGTGGTCGCAGTGGAAGGGCTACAAGGCCCACTTACATATGAATCATCATCATCATTGCTAACTTATAGAACTAGAGGGTCGGTTAAATAGGCAAAATTGCAGTATTTTTTCCGCTGACGATGGTGGTAAAACAAAATGATCGAACAACGCGTACGTGAGTTATAGTAAAAAGTTAAATATTTAAGATTTTTTCTCTGGGGCAACCAGTACCTTAAATCGATAGAAAATTTCATTGTAAACAAAAGTTCTGCTTCAAGTTTTTCTCCTAAAGGGAATAGGTATTTACGTTACTAGACCGGAAATAAGGACTTTACAGGTCGACACAGGAAATTTACAGGGCGAGCCGCAGGCGAGACCTGTAAACCTGCGGAGACCTGTAAAGTCAGTTTCCGGTCGTGTATCGTACGTATATTTTTTTTTAACCGACATAATGAAGCACAGCTGTCTGTCTTACTCAAAAGCTAGAGTAAGTATATGTTTGACTACTTATATTTAAACAATATTTATGCTACAATTAGGAACAATTCTTATACGCAACTACCTATATAACTATAGTAACCATTTTATATGTAAGTTACCTATATGTACCTAATATAAAATTCAAACAATTTTAATGCATCATTACTTTTTCTCTTGAGTATAAATATTAAAAATGCAGTTATGCACATTTTGGATATTTATATTTGCAGCCGAAGTATTTTCAATTTTTGGTGAATTTCTCTGCTGTATATTTATTGTTTCTGAAATGTTTGACAACATATTATTTTGAGCATCAGACACATTAGATGTAGTAAAATCTCTGGTTGAACTTCCATTGCTGGCTGCTACTGGGAAGCTTCCGCCTGCACCTGCTCCAATTTTTTTAGCATTATCAACTTTTTGTCTCAGTGAGTGCTCAATATATCCTTCAGCAACAGAGTTTGAATGCCAGCCGCCCAAATTTTTAAGGTTTAATATGTCTCCACCGCCTTCTATTAGGAGTGTGGCAGCGGTGCGCCTGAATGTGTGTCCGGTGAATTCTTGTGGATTTTTAAGCTGTAGAAATTTGGCGATTTTGGCAGGTGCCCCTCCTACGCCATGAAGACCTACTGGCTGCTTTCTACATTTTCCTTGAGAGTAAAATAAAAAGAATCTTTCATGCGGAACATTTGGGGGCCTTAGATTTTTGTATTTTTTAAATAACTTCAAATTTCTTTCACCAAGAATTACGAAAGTTCTTGAAACATTTGTTTTAGTGTTTGGTATATTGACTATTATCATGTCTTCTTTCTCAGTGACGTCTTTTAGGGTTAATTTAGTAATTTCTTCCCTCCTCATTGCTCCCGAAATGGCCATGATCGTTACAACCTAAAATCAAAAAGTAAATTTAAAATTTTTGCTAACTTTACAATTTGTGAACAGTCCCATATGCAACCGATCCGTAATAAAAACTGGTATTTTTCCTCGTCTTGTTCTTTTCACTAGCCGCAGTCGAGCGTTGCCGGATTTTATTATTTTTATCATTAAGAATGCTAAGTTATTAAACAATCGGATACCTAGTACCACAGCCTACCTAGGTAGGCTGTGCTAGTACTAACCTAGATAGTTTTAAAAATACTTTTTCCACTATTATTTAAGTAATTAGTTAAAGTATACATTTTTTATATTATTTTTTGATAAAAATAAAGATGGTAAAACAAAAAAATCTGTGTTGTATGTTTTTTTTTGTAATTTAAATGGCAAAATTTGTATGAATCTTTTGTTTGTAATAAATAATAGTTGTAATTGAATTCCAATTTGAGTTTTTTATTTGGTTCCAAAGAATCTATATAAAACAAATTGGCATCATTGCTTAGCTTGGTAGTCCTTGTGTTATGTTATGATTATTTTAGTTAGGTTATTGAATGAAAATTAATAAATAGAATTGTTTTTTGTTTTTACAGAAAAAATTGTTAATTGAAGCTAATAAAATTTTAAAATTTGGTTAAAAGTTACAGTGCAGTTGTTGGGATTGAAACACACGTTTTTATAACAAAAATAGCAAGGAGAATAATTAGGTTTGTTTGTATTTTACTTACTTTGAGCATTAAAAATTCCTCATCCCTTGCTTCTTCCAAAAATTTATTAATTTCTTCTCCACTGAAAACTCTGGCCTTTTTAGGCTTATATCCTGCAGACTTTTTCTTTAAAAATGCAATTAGCTTGTAGTAGCGACTAATATCAATATTTCTCCTTAATGATAAGCAAGTTTTTATTGTTGAAAATAAACTCCATAAACTATTGGACTTCAATGTGGCTGATTTTTCGGCAAAATATGCCACTAGGACATTTTCATCAATTGATTTAACTTTGTTTGTGTGACACCAATTAAGGAATACATCATAATTTCTAGTATATCTCTCTTTGGATTTTTCTGGTAGCAAGTCGAAAGTTACCTTTGATGCTGCTTCAATTATTTCTTTCGGATTTAATTCTTCATTCATGTCCAAGTCCATAATTTACTTATTATTTTTTTAAATATCTCTTTTTAAACACAAGTTTTTTATTTAAAAGGCAGCCATATTGATTTATTTTAAATGTCAAAGCTGTCAAAACAAAACAATTTTTATAAGCTGTCATCACAAAGTCATGGCTAATTTGACTGAAATAGGGACCGGAAAGAGAACAAGAGACCGGAAAATTAAAAATAAAGATCACTTTGGAGACCGGAAAGAATCTAAACTAAACCCGCACTGTAAAATGAAACTTTCTGTACAAAAAAATGTACAGAAAGTGTATGTTTTCTGGTCGGTTGAAAAAAAAAATAAAAAAGATATGATTTTCTAAACACAGGCAGTTAGCTTTCGATAGAATTAAAAACCGAGGTCCATCCCCTATGCTTAGAAAAGTTATTAACGCCTTCGTAATTTTTGATGTTAAGAGAGAAAGTTATAGAACAATTTAAAAAAATGTGTTTTTACCATAACTCATCAACGCGTCATTTGATTTTCTTTCTGTTATCACCGTCGTAATCAGCGGAAAAAATGTTTCAATTAAACCGATCCTGTAGCTCTAATATTGACGAAGTTAGTAATAGTGCCAACTTAAATTTGAACACCCTGTATTTTTAAACCTTCAGAAGCAAAAATAAAAAGTATCAAATACCGCGTAGTTATATGATGCGAAACATGACTACCTAAGAAAGATTAAAGTAACGTATACACAGAATAAAGTTGGCTTAAAATAAGTTATTTTTGTATGTATTCTCAGACCTTTATTGGGAGGCAAACAATGCCGAAAAAAATTGACGGTAACTGGCCTTCAAATGGGAAAAACGGATGTCAGTTTTTAAAAAAATTTCTTATTTAGAAATCCAATTGAAGTAAAGCACTAAAAATAGGTAAATAAGTTACATAATAAAACAAGCAAATTATGAGGTATCTCTGATTTATTCATAACGAATCGATAAATGTTAGCCGTTCGGGTGTCTGGCTAGATTGCGGTACACGTTACTATGGAAACGGGGTGAGAGGTAGGGGAGGCAGACCGCTGTTTTAAGTCAACTAAGCGCCGGTACACACACGCGTTTTTCGGCAGCACGTTGCCGCAGCGGTAACGCAATTGCGGTCCGTGAGCTCGCCGGTACACACACGCGTTTTACTGAAGAATGCACGCAATATGAACTCGCGTTGCCGCTCATCTATGTGAATCGCGTCATTTGTTTCATAGTATCATGGACCGCAATTGCGGTAACGCTGCGACACCGTGCTGCAGAAAAACGCGTGTGTGTACCGGCGCTAAGGGCGCACTCATTTTGCGGCCAATATAATTAATGTACAACTATAAGACGATTTTTTGAAGGTTACGAAATTAAAGGTGTTGATTTTAATTTCTGTTAGAGTAATTTTTTTAACGTTAGATATATATCTAAGTTTTTTTCTACACATTGTGATAATTTTTTCTATGTTAATAAAAATGAAAAATACAGAGCCCCCACTCTTAAGCCATTTGCACCCCTTACCTTTACAGATCAGAGGACGCTACTGTAAAATAAAATTTGCAATTATTGATATTGAAAATATTAATAAACCCTTTTAAAAACTAATATATCATAAATTACGAGAGGTATAATTATCTAACAAATATATGCTATTCAAAGAGTAATAAGTTTTATATACATGATGATTTTACATTTTACAGTATTTTTTCCCGTGGTTTTTTTTTGTATGTCGTCTATTATTGTCTTTTTTATGTTCGTTTTTATTCCACTTGTCATGTAAAAATAAAGCAACAATTTTGAGAGTTAATTTAAATATTTTTAAGGCGCTTTGAGGAACTTTTGGCTGAAAAATTCTATAACTCTTCTCCAGGTTTGATTTTTATAAGTTTAAATTATGTATGCCTGTAATTGGCTATTGGCTGTTGATACTTAAAAAAATCTCGCAGGTAAATGGAGACTCGCCCAACTCGCCCCAGTCCGGAGACTCCAACTCAAACGCTCCGTCCAGTAGTCATATTCAAGCATCTTCCTTACGGCTGGAACAAGAAACCAGCCTTACTCCATCCATTTCTCTTATTCCAATTAAGCAAGAGCCAACAGATGATGGATCGTATGATTCGTCAAAGAAAAACGGGCCTATAAACTTAAGCCTAGCGGATGGAGCGGGGAATCTGACATCTTTGATAAAGGTGAGGTTAAATATGTAACTTTTTACAATTGACTACTAGTTATACCGGGACGAACTACAATTTTATACCGGGATGAATGGGACGAACGCTTTCCGGTAAAATTAATGACGAGCGAACGGTTTTTGAAAAGGTTTAAAAAAACTTAAAAGAACAAACTTCAAATATATATATATATATATATATTGCCTGGCTATTTTGATACTACTATCGAAGGAGCTGTGAGATGACCTAACACACCCTAAGATAAAGGAAAGTATTGAACTATAAAAAACTACTATAAAAAATTAAAATATTGCATCGCAGACAAAAATTTTAAAAAATTATTATTTTCCACGTGGAAATCTTTTTGTAGATATAACGAAGAAAACAGCGCCACAGGCGAAAATTTCTGTGTGTAAAGTCCTTTTTGGCAAAAATTTCGCCACAAAAGAAAATTTTTGTAATTTAAAAAAGCTACATAAAAATGAAAAACAATTGCGTAGCAGGCAAAAATGTTTTCATCAAATATATTTCGTTAAAAGGCGTTTGGTGTTGAGAATTGCAAAATGTTAATTTTGAGCAACCAAAAAAGTCTGTAAAAAATTTGCCTATTTTGCACCCTTTCACTTGTGTCCCTTTATCAATTATAAATAATAAACAGAGTACAAAGGATCTAATACCTTCCTAACTAAAAGATATTGAGATTAAAGAAATAGTCCATGTTGGGAAAAATATTGATTTAAAATTGAATTTTGCGTCTCTTTTCAATATCTCGAATACCAAAGTTCTAAAAGTATTTTTAGTTATTACAAAAATGGTTGCAAGAAATCTTATCTAACGCAGAATTTCAATATATTTTGTGGTTTTAAAGTTATAGAATTTGACGCGTACAGTCATTCATAAGACCAACTTGTTCTGGGTGTTCGGGAAGCTTTATTTTTGTTGAACATGAAATTTTCAAATCAATGGTGAATAGTTACATTAATTAATAATAAGAAACAAAGTGATGCCCCGATTTTTACACATGCCTAACTAAAGACGGTTTTCTCAAAACCTAAAGAATAAATTTAAGTGCTAGTGAAAAACTAATTTTAAAAAAATTATTAATATTTTGCCACTTACTTTGCAGGCATTTAGCTATAAAGTACGCTTAGGATTTTAGTTTTTTTGGCAAAATAGAATACTTAACCAAACTACTTAAATTTAAACAAACTGAACATGTTTTCAGCTGTTATAAGTAAAAATCCAAAAAAATCAGTGCCATAACAAAATGCGAATTGTCCATATCTCTACTACTTATCACTACTAAATTGATTGACCCCCCCTAGGTACGGCCGTACTAGAGAAATAATCTTTTTTTTTTTCAGTTATATCCAACATTTTTCAGATATCATTATATATTTTAAAATTCGTAAGACTAAAACCCCCTCCAAAAGGTTAAAAAAATTTTTCAATGTTAATAAACTTGTTCAAAATCTTTATATTATAAAATTTTTGATATATACATTTATACATTCAAACCCCATTGGATCGCTGGCGCTACGCTACTGCTTGTGCTATCTGGATAGTTGTATTGTAAGCACATTGAAAGTGTTATTATAGTTATTTTATACCACAATAAGGTGAGATAATTTTGAAACCCGCATGTTACCACTCCATTTTCGTAGTTCTGCAAATATTTAAAATACTCTGCCAATATATGGGCCCCTAAGCTCACACTAGGTACTATAGTTATAGTGTACGTGTGAGCTAATATAACTAAAAACTGAAATATATTTTATTTAACTCCAGACTAAATTACCTTTTGTTTGATACCACACAAGCCATGTTTTGACTTAAACTCAAATTTTTGAAATCTACCCCCACCCTTAAAAAAAACAAAAAACTAAAATGTATTTTGTTAAACTCCGGACTCAATTACCCTTCGTTTGATATCACACACGCCATATTTTCACTTAAACTCTAATTTTTAAAATATACCCCCACCCTTTTTTTTAAAATAAATTAAAATGTATTTTGTTTAACTGCAGACTCAATTACCTTTCGTTTGATATCACACACGCCATATTTTCACATAAACTCTAATTTTTGAAATCTACCCCCACCCTTTTATTTGGTTTCTGTTCGGTGGATTTTGTTAATTTTGAAATGGACCATCTCGACCCAAGACCCAGCCTAGGTACCAAATTTCATTAAAATCGGCCAAGCGGTTTTTGAGTTATGCGCGTTGGTCGTTACAGACATACAGACAGACAGACAGACAGACAGACGGCGCAACAAAAAAGTTTCAAAATCATCTGAAACGCAAAGATATATAAAAATTTTTGAAATCGGAGCAACTTTTTTTTTCTCGAAAAAATTAGGATCACCATAGCTCACACTACTATAGTATATGTGTGAGCTAAAAAAAACAAAAAACTAAAATGTATTTTGTTAAACTCCGGACTCAATTACCTTTCGTTTGATATCACACACGCCATATATTCACTTAAACTCTAATTTTTAAAATATACCCCCACCCTTTTTTTTTAAATAAATTAAAATGTATTTTGTTTAACTGCAGACTCAATTACCTTTCGTTTGATATCACACACGCCATATTTTCACATAAACTCTAATTTTTGAAATCTACCCCCACCCTTTTATTTGGTTTCTGTTCGGTGGATTTTGTTCATTTTTAAATGGGACCATCTCGACCCAAGACCCAGCCTAGGTACCAAATTTCATTAAAATCGGCCAAGCGGTTTTTGAGTTATGCGCGTTGGTCCATACAGACAGACAGACAGACAGACAGACATACAGACAGACAGACAGACGGCGCAACAAAAAAGTTTCAAAATCATCTGAAACGCAAAGATATATAAAAATTTTTGAAATCGGAGCAACTTTTTTTTCTCGAAAAAATTGGGATCACCATAGCTCACACTACTATAGTATAGTATATGTGTGAGCTAAAAATTACCGGTATGTTATGTAGTGAGACTTGACCTGTTTTCCACAAAAATGTACAGCATAAATTAAATTATTTTAAAAATTAATTTTTTATTGCAGGTGTCACCACTTAAAAGTCTTCTCAGAGACGACTTAAAACGCAAAATAATGTCAAAAGCGAACTCTTCAAACCGAGGTCGATCTACAGCTTCTCCAAACGCGAACAGTGCCGATACTTCGCCTGATGGTGCTACAACGACGAACGGTCCTATCATAACCTCCACGGGGTCTGAACAAAACGAGTCTTTATTGTGGCGTGCTATGGGTAAAAAACTGCACTGTCTATTTTGCGGTATCGCGTTTCCCGATCAAACTTTATATTTTTTGCATAAAGGATGTCATTCCGATACAAATCCCTGGAAATGCAACATCTGTGGCGAACAGTGTTGTAACGTTTATGAGTTTAATTCACATTTGCTTAGTAAAAGTCATCAGTGACTAGACGGGGATTAGTCTAGAGTCATTTAAGATTGACAGTTTTTGTCGATAAACGCTCTAAGACTATGTTTGGACTTGCAAGACGGTCCTAATTTAAGACTAGATATTACAAAACGTGATCTCTCACATTTTGCTCTTTACCTACCAGAAAGGCCAAATTAAACAAATTTCGTTTTACAATATTAAATTAAAAAAGTTAATTAATCAAAATCGGTGTAAAATTAAAGAAGTTATGATCAAATAAATATTTTTTAATTTAACCAACCATGGTATTCAAGCTTAAAAGGGTTTTTGGTTAAATTATCAAATCTTAAAAAGTGCGTTACCGATTTTTATGGTTGGCAGTATTGGTACCTTGTTATAGTAGCTAAGTTATCAGTTTATTTTGTTAAAACGAAAATTTTTGTCAATAACATACTAGACAAAAAAAATTGATCGATTTTTGAGTTGTGTCAAATTTCTTGCTTAAAACTGATTGGTTTGTATACAAGCATAAAATTTAGTACACTTATTAAAAACAATATTTTAATTGATTTGACTCGAGACTCCTTATAATTTGTCATAGGGAACACTGTGGCGGCCATTTTTATTGACTTATTTACTTTAAAAAGCAATTCCAAGTTTTGAAGCGGCCACATGAACTGAAGCGGACTTTTGCTAGGTCCCGTCGGAATCAGTATTGGTGCTTTTTGAGGCTTTATGACCCCTAAAAATTGCATTTTACGAAAATGTCATTCTGGTCAAGAGAAATAATCTAGTGTTGGAGCCAAAAGAACCAAATTTGGTACTAATAATAAGACGGTGTCGTCCAAAAATATACAAATAAAACATAATTTCATTCGTTTTGATTTCAAGATGGCGGCCGATTTGTCAAAATGACGACATATCACTAATTTTAATACTAGATTTCATGATTTTCATAAGTTATTTTTACTGGGAACTGCCTTCGAAACTTCGGATCGCAGTTAACAATATTCCAGGATGGTTTAGAGTGGACCTTTGTCAAAAAATATAATTCAAGTTATTAGTTGTCATGGCCTTTGCCTGCCAATAATTAAAAAAAACACAAAAAAGCGAATTTTTCACTTTGAGAGTGTTTTAAGGTCATAACATGGTCAGAGGTTATCAAAAAATATTTTTTTATTACAACTCTTTGAAAACAAATAAATAAATAAATGTACCTATGCTTGGACTAGGCCGTCTCTTTATTAGTACCGAATTTGGTTATTTTGGCTCCAACCATACATTAGTAGCTTTATTAAAATGATATTTTCGTCGTATTTTCGTCATTTTTACCAGGTCATAAAGCTCCAAAATAATTTAAATACTTTAAAATTTGTTACTGATTTGAAGGGACCCCAGCAACAATTTAAGACATACGAGGCTGGTATGATATTTAATGAGCCTTGAGGCCATCTGGCAACATTGCATCATGTGTCTATTGTTTTTAACATTGAATGCCCTTGAGACAGACCGTTTACAATATGAACCAATTCCGTCGAGTAGTTTGTGTGTGACCGTTGTTTGAAGTGGATCAGTTTAGTATTTTTGTGAATTGGAAAAAGAACAATATCGGTCGGTGATTCGCTTTTTGTTTTTGAAAGGGAAGTCGCGTGAGGAAATTAAAAACGAATTAGATGCCGTCTACGGTGATGCCTCGCCTTCATTTGCCACCATCAAGCGGTGGTATAAAGAACTCAAAAATAGCCGAACGTCCGTTTTTGATGAGGACCGCCGTGGACGCCCCATTGAGGCCACCACAAAGGAAAACGTCAACAAAATCCATGACTTGTTGCTTAACGACCGCAGATTAAAGTTAAGGGAGATAGCTGAGGCATGTGGCTTGTCATTATAGCGTGTGCAAAATATCGTCCATGAACATTTGAGCATGAAAAAACTCTTGGCTCCATGGGTACCGAGTTCTTTTTCACCAAGACAATGCACCAGCTCATCCATCCCGAATCGTCGTTGCTAATAGACTTGGGCTACAAACCCCGTATTCCCCAGATCGGGCCCCCTGTGATTTTTTTTGTTCCAAATTTAAAAAAATGGCTCGTAGGTAACAGATTCACGTCGAATGAGGAGATTATAGCAGCCGCAAATGAACATTTTGCAAGCTTTCCGATTTCCTATTTTTCTGCAGGGTTAAAAAAGTTGGAGAATCGCTGGAAAAAGTGTATTGCCCTAAATAGTCTATGGACAAATCAAGTTTCGTGTGCAAGTCGTGCCAACTTTCTGCCGATAAGCTAAGTTTGTTAAGGGCATCCCATATATCAGGTTTTGACTTGTTGTCATTCTGGTAAATGCGTTTTTTGAAAGATATGGCGGATTCAAAATGGCGGAAAGGCGTATCTTTAAAAAAATTGTAACTTTTTTATTTCTTATCCGATTTTCTTGGAACAAAGTTTAAAATACTTGCTTTGTAACGTATTTAAAAACGTATTAGTCAGAGAATATGTGTTTTTTGTATTTGTCAAAAAAATTTAAAAAAATAAAAAAAAAGGTAAATTTTTTTTATTTTTTTTATTTTATTTATAAAACTATTGGAGCTAGAAAAAAAAATTTATATAAAAAAGATAGCTGTTTTGATTCTTTATTCAAATCTGGTTCAAATGTTCGAATGCGTTAATTAGTTTTTAAGTTATTTCCAAATAACTGGAGAAAAATAGGGGTCTTTGGGGTATATTTAAAAATTATGCTTTTAATGAAAACCATAAGAACTTTTTGGAAGTAACTTAAATTTGTTTAACATACCTAGCAGTTTAGGTTTTGACTTATTGTCATTGTGATAATCGCGCTTTTTTTTAAATATGGCGGATTCAATATGGCGGAAAAGCATATTTAAAAACAAATTGTATCTTTTTTATTTTTTATCCGATTTTAATACAACAAAATTTAAATTACTTGATTTGAAATGTATTAAAAAAATACTTTTTAAAAAATGTATTTTTTTTAATATTCGAAAAAAAATCGGGTGAAACATGTGACAAAAATGATTTTATTTATTTTATTTTTTAATTGACCCCCATATACGGACGTCGCTGAAGGGTTTGTCATTAATTAAACCCCACTTACACATTATTAAAAAGAAAATTTTATTTCCTACAATAAAGTATAAAACACATTTTTGTGAATTGAGCTTAGTTTTTGAGAAAATTGGAAAAAACCTGTAACAGAATTAATTTGTTTGGTGATTTGTAAAAATTGATTTAAGTTGCACAGGCCTGTGAAGTTTTAATCTGAAGATAAATCCTACATTATTGTACACGTTTAAGAGGAAATTTTATTGTCTACAATCGACTATAGGTAACAATTTTTGATAGAGAGCTTGGTTTTTAAGATAATCGGGTAAAATCTATGTGGTTTCTTTAATTTTTTTATATTTTCTTAATAAACTGGATACTTTTTCATTAGTCTGACCCTACTGACTAATACATTGTTAAAAAGGAAATTTTATTTTCTACAATAAACGGCCAAATTATGTTTTTCCAAAAAGCTTAATTTTTGAGAAAATTGGATAAAACTTGATAAATTTAGTCATTTTTCAAAATTGATTTTATTTACAGACTCCCCTAAATTGTTATAGGTAAAACTACCATTGCCTTATTATACATCATTTAAAAACCAATTTTATTGTCGATAACAAAGTGTGTGTTATATTTTTTGATATAGAGCTCGGTTTTTAAGAAAATTGGGTAAAACCTGTAATAAACATGTTTCTTTTTTATATTTATTTATTTTTTTATTTTATTTATTTTTAAACAGACACCGCCGCCGCCGCGGAGAGTTGGTTATTAGTCGTACCCCACTGACTCATACATTGTTGAAAAGGAAATTTTATGGTCTACAATAAAGATTAGTACATATTTTTCCCTAGCTTAGTTTTTAAGAAAATTTGAAAAAAATCTAAAAATTTCAGGATTAGGGGAATCTGGGGTGTTTTTGCAGCTAAAATTTAAAAAACTAACATAATTTTATTTTAAAATTAGATTTTACACATTTTTGATCCATTTCTATGTCATTGTGTCTTTAGGGCGTCAACTTAGTTAAATTTTTAGAAATTCGAACATGACTATATATAAGGAGGGGGGATAAAAAAAATTGAACCAAAAACTTGCCCGGCAATATCCAAATCGATAGTCTGTGACCTATTCTCAGCTAGGATCCATTGTCAAACTGCGGTCCTCATATTTTGCATACTCAACTACCTCTAGAACCTGCACTATATTGTAAAAACTTTCGTCGATTGATATTTATTTTCAAACATAACAATAACAACGTTGTTTGATAATGTCCATCAAACAACGATAACAATTATAATAGAAATCATCTGTTTTACTATACGCCTCAGCTGCGTAACGCCGCGCGCCGCCTTATAGGCGTCCGCGTACTGGTTTTGGTGACAACAAATTGTTTTTTTATTGAAACAAATATAAAATATACATCTATATAAGACCTATATACACCAAATTAAAGGAAAATGTTTATTCTATAACTTTTATTTAAACTTTTTTTTAAAATTTTGCTTTGGTGTTATTAAAAATGTAGGTTAAACTTTACTAGCTATACAAAAAAAAAGTAAAAATTCAGTTATTTTATTTTTTCTAAAAAAACGAAGCAAAATTTTGAAAAATATAATAGAAAGTTATTTTATTGTGGGTGTTTACTGATTCATTTGCAATTTTGCAACCCTCTACGACTATTTTTAAGAAAGATACATCGTTTTAAAAAAGTATCGTGCAAAAAAAAGTGGTGGGGGCCATATCTTTAAAAAAACGCATTTACCAGAATGACAACAAGTTAAAACCTGATCTATCGAGTGCCCTTAACAAACTTGGCTTATCGGCAAAAAGTTGGCACGACTTGCACACGAAACCCCCTTTTAGGCCGATTTGTCCATAGACTAAAAAGAGGACTATGTTGAAAAATAAAACCATATAAACAATAAAAAACAATGCTTTCATTGGTAGGCTCATTAATTATCATACCACCCTCGTATATTGCTATAAACACAACACAATTGTGAGTTACAGACTAAACAAAGCGGGGAGAACTGTTGAGTGAACCCTAAGTTTAAATCTGACTTTTCTAGTAAATTAAGTTAAAACAAAATTGCTAATTAGTCTTACTGACTAGATTGTAATACAATAAACACAGTGTGTTTGACAAATAAAAATTTAAAAAAAACCCTCGTATATCATAAAAATTTTTTTAAAAAAGTTCAAAAGTTCTAAAAACTATTTTAATAAAAATTATCCAAAAATATAGTCGTACATAAATTATTATTTTGTGTCAAATTAATAATAAAATTTATTATTCATCATTATTATACATTCTTCATATAGAATGGCATATACCACATATATGTGAAAGGTTGCTTTGCAGTACTGATGGCCATCTTTTCTGAATAAATAATTTATATTCGTAACTTTTAATCGATAAATGTTTTTGACTTGGGTTTAGGTATGAGTAAATATATAATATTTTACAATTGAGAATCCAGATGACATACAATGACCACAAATATATCAAAAAAATTGTTTATTATACTAAAATTGCCAGTAGTGCCTTTTTACAATTACAAGAAGTTGGAGTGTTAAGCTTATTATGTATCTAATTAAATAGACACAATCATAACATTCCATATACCTAAAAAGACTTTTAGTAACGTAATTATCATTACAAAAAAAAATCATTTTTTTCTTGAATTAAGAAGCGTGGAATCAGTGGCGTATATACGAGGGGGCTTGGGGAACCCAACCCCCCCCCCCCCCCCCGAAGTTAAGATTTTTTTGGATATTTTCCACAGATTTCATGAATACAAACATAAAATAGCATAAAATACAGCCTCAAGAGGTCTCGCCCCCCCCCCCCCCCCAAAACTGTCTCGAGCCCAAACCGAAACTTTTTTCTATATACGCCAGTGCGTGGATAAAGTTTGTTATCCTGTATTATGTTGTTCAGCTCATCATTTTCTAGTGCCTTTTAGAGGCCCTCCATACATTTGACAATTGTTTTACACCACAATTGTCAAATGTATCGAGGGCCTCTACTGCCTTTGTACATAATATGGACTTATTATGTACATGTTTGCTGCGTTTATTGAGGAAAACCCTTATTTAACATCTAAGGATGCGAGTATTGGCAGTTAATATTAAGCATAGTTTAAAAAAATACCAGACTATTCTTTGATACCAAATCAGTGTAGATGTATTCTAGACTGTGGTCAAATTATGATTTCTATTAAGAAAGGCAGGTCAAAATGTGTCTCATATTCTTTATTTACGATCAATGCAAGAAAATTAGTGTCTTGTTATATCACAGTGTAGATAACGTAGTAAAATAGATATCTACACTGTCGTTATGTGTTAAAGTCGGATAAAAGCTGTAAAACCCACAAAAAATGCTCGTAAAATTTATAAGAGTCGAATATATCTATAACTTTATAATAATAATAATAATAAATGACTTTATTTCAATACAAATATCAAAAGTAAAATTACAATTCTAACTAACTACAAGAAGTCTGAAAAGGGCGAAGTTCATAAATTTATGCTCTTCCACTAAACCCTTTTTTTTATTTATCAAAGAGTGCTAGACAATCTTGAAACGCATTATTAGTTCCGGCAAATACTTTTGTAAATGTAAGTTTGGGCGTGTGCTAATTCTTAACGATATGATAATAGCGTATATAACAATAATAACTTTATTTTGACCGATTTTTGTGGGTCCGACTTTACTATATCAACGCTATAATGAAAGATAAAGGAATATGATTTTTGATTGCTTTCGAACTATTTTGTTAACGAATAGCAGAGGTGTTGACCATTTAGGTACATATATCGTTTTATTGTCCTTAAGACTGATATCAAACTGTAGTTTACATTTATAAGAACGAACTAACAATAAAATTATGTTCCGACCATTATGATAAGAGTCCGACGAAAACAAAATATAGTTGTTACCTAACAAGTACGGAAAGAGATAACATACCGTACGCGACGGCAGTTGGCCGAACGACGCACAGTAGAGTTCCGTCAAACACTTTTTGCATGTATTAGGTACAATATTTTCTTTCAAAAAATTTTACTTATGAATAAACATAACAAATAAGATGAAATTTAAATGTAAACAATTAATTAAGCTGTTTTATTATCGCGTTGCTAAGGTTTTTTTTAGGCACGCTGTTTTGTTTTTTAGCCTCTTTACACGTTAACAATAGCAAAATAAAAATGTTGTCAGTTTGACTTTTTTAACGGTTGCTATGACAACAGAGTAAACGACGCTAATTTTTTAAACAAACATCATTCAAAATATGTGAAGAGATCCCGGAAGAAATTCTAATTGTAGCCCATACAGCCGCTTTGGAGCTTGTACCGAATTGTTAATAATTATCATAATTTCTATTGTTCTTGGGCTTTGATTATTTTTTAATATTAAATAGGGTAACTCAAGAATAAAATATATTTTTTTGATATTTACGGACGGTCGTGTGGGAAATATTGTACCTATTACCCACTAAGTGAGGTTACTCCTGACTCCAAGAAAATGAGTGGGGTAAAGTGTACTTACTGCACGCAAGTAGTAAAATGATATTAAGAAATGCTACTGAATAATTGTGGTTAAGTATTTTTGTTAGTTATAAATTGATCGCAAATAAAGTTTTGTACATAACTTGCAAGTAATCGCAATGGTACTTGTCATGTAATATAATATTTAGGGTTAAATATTGTTAAAATACAAATAGTTTTAGAAAGTTAACTAGTTTGTAGAAAAAAGAAAATCTTAACATTCCATATGCAAAGACTTTGAAAATAAAATATTGTTCAAAAATGCTCAAATTAAGTTTTTTTGATATACTACTTTTTTATATACTACATACACAAATCAAAGAATATTGTGCAAATATGTTTAAACAAAAATAATAATGTAGGTAAAATAAACTTAGAAGTTAGAGTGTCTCTAAGTCTAATATAAATAAAACAAAACTTAAAGTTGATAAATAAAAACATAAGTGAAATATTGATCCGTCCAGGTGAAAGAGTCTTATTATATTTTACAATGTAAAATTTCATATTGTTAGATTTAATATAGAATTTTATTTTATTTTACTGTTAAGTTACATAAATAAGGTTCATATTATTCCTGATACATAGACTAAGAAATCAGCAAGTACTCGACCTAAAAATTTGTAAATTAAATATTTGATGACTAGATAAAATTTGTATCCACCTTTAGATTTTTAAAAAATGTAATAGCTTTTATTTTTTTAATGGTTAGTTAAGTGCAATAAGATTAAGTCATAAAAATCAAATGTTATATTTAAAAAAAAATCTAGGAAGTAGTAGTCAAAATAGCAAAATATTTTCTTTTAGAAACAATAACTAACGTTTAAAAGAGTAAGTTTAAAATTATTTTTTGCACCTACCTACTTTATTATAGTTACAATTGTTTCTTAAGCCTTTTAAATTATTGTTACGCTCTGTTTCAAGTTATAATATTTTATTTATTATACTTACACATAGTTTTGTAAAAAGTATGGGTGCTTTGGGGAAATAATAAAACACTTTTTTAATAATATGCTTTTGTTTTATTAAAACTTCATAAATCATAAATATTATAATAATAAAAATGTAGGTTATTATAATACTTAGTTATTTACAATAAATAGGTATAGACATCGAAGAAATAACTGGACAAGAAGGACAACGCATGTAGAAAATCTCGAGCCCTTGTTATAACGTGAATATCGTACATATCTTCTTCGAATTTAATTTATAAAGAAGTAGGTAAGCCGCGCCGATCGAGTCTTGCACGAAAAACCATAGGCGCGCCTGCAAAACAAAAATTGAATCGGGTGTCATCGGGTGTTAACGTCGGCTGTCGTCAACGCGAATGCGGCCGGTCGAAGGTCAAGCGAAACGTGTAATATTTGAAGTAGGTATGTAGACTGATTAATAAATACGTACCTACCCAGGTCGATTTAATTTTCTGTTTTATAATATTTGGGTGATCCGTGAAATTAAACCCAGAGCGGAGGCAATTGCAAATTAACAGAAAAAGTAAAATTTAAATTTTTAAAAGGTCAGGTTTTATAACCATTTTTTGGATTTTTATGAAAATTTGAGAAATGTCGCATATTTTATATGGTTATGTTAATATTTGCTGGGAGACAAAAATTTACTAAAAAATTTATATCCACGGTTTAAACAGACAGACAGAAAGGCGTTAAGGCTATTTCCTAAATTTCAAAGGAGCTAAAAACGTTTTACGCCCTTATGAAACAGACGATAGGAGCGATATTTGCAACAAACATTCTAGGTCTTGAACTTGTTTTTTTAAACTACTGGGTGGGCCAAAAAAAACCGGATTTTTTTTTCATTATAACATTTGAATTATACCTTCGATTTTAATGGGACGAACTGCACTTGCCAGAGAATTAATCAGAGATTTAAATAAATATATTTTTTTGTCCGCCATCTCAAAATTCAAGATGGCGGATGAAATTAAATTGTACCCTTCAAAGATTCTCGTTTATTGTGTTGCGAACACGTTTTAATTATTTTTTTTAAATCTATAAAAAAACTGCATTTTTGCCACGCACAACAAGGTACGAATTAACAAAATCGGTTCGGTGGTTCTAAAAAAATATATTTTTGTTTCAACCATTGTTTTGAATATTATACGATTGCCAATCATGTCTGCATTTATTTCCTTATAAATTCATTAATACTGAACCGATTTTAATGAAATAAATAACATCCTGGTCAAAATTGATTGCCTTTTAAAGACTATATGATCAAAATTTACAGCCATTCTAAAATTTAAGATGGCGGACAGAATCATACTTGATTCTTTTAGATGGCGTGTTAATTCTTGTTTTCTGACAATGTTTTAGTTTTTTTTTTAATCTATGGAAAAGCACTACTTTTGGCTCGCACAAAGTAGTACAATCTGGTAAAGTCGGTTTGATGGTTCTCAAAAAATCTATTTTTATTTCAGTCATTGTTTAACAGATTATACGATTGCATTGCTAATCCTGCCTGCATTCATTTCCTTATAAACTCATTATTACTGAACCGATCTTAGTGAAATAAAAAATCATTAGGATGTTTTTTATTTCATTAAAATTGATTGGCAAGGCAATCGTATAATATGCAAAACAATGGTTGAATTTTTTTTTATAAACCACTGAACTGATTTTGCTCATTTGTACCTTGTGCGTGGCAAGAATGTAGTTTTCTTACTAATTTAAAAAAATAATTAAAATATGTTTGCAACAAAAGAATAAACGAGCATCTTTGAAGGTTACATTTTAATTTGGTCTGCCATCTTGGATTTTGAGATGGCGGCAAAAAAATATATTTAATCAAGTCTGATTAATTCGCTGCGAAGTGCAGTTTGTTCCATTAAAATCAATTCTACAGTTCAAAAGTTATAATGAAAAAAAATGTCCGGTTTTTTTGGCCCACCTGGTATATAAAAATTTTTAAAGGTTTTTTTTATTCGAAGGTATTTTAGAATTTGGCGTGTACGCCCTTTTATTATTACAAGCTTTTATTTAACTTCACCTGTATTATGTATGTATGTATGTGGGTATGTATGTAATCAAATCTTGCAACTCATTTTTGAAGAACTTCCAAACATCCGATTAACTTCAAATTTCGCATAGCGTCTTAGTTCCGATGACAATACAATAATATGGTTTCATCCGGTACCTACCTCCCCCCTAACGTGGGGGATGGAGAGGGGGTAAAACTTTAGTTTGTCCGATTTCAACCAAAATTGGTATCTGGGGGTTTTTGAGTATGAGAATTACGAATTTTTGATCAGATTATAAAAATTCAATATGGCGGATTCAAATTGGACGATTTAATGTCAAGTTTTTCTGATTACTTTCAACTGACTTCCACATATCCGATTGACTTCAAATTTCGCATACCGTTATAGTTCCGATGACAATTCAATAATGTGGTGTAACTGACTGCCTACCACACCCCTAACCTGGTGGGCGGAGAGGGGGTAAAATTTTAGTTTGTTGGATTTCCACCAAAATTGGTATCTGGGGGTTTTTGAGGATGAGGATAACGAATTTTTAATCAGATTACAAAAATTCAATATGGCGGATTTAATGTCAAGTTTTTCTGAGTACTTTCAACTGACTTCCACGTATCCGATTGACTTCAAATTTCGCACACCGTTATAGTTCCGATGAAAATCCAATAATGTGGTATCACTAACTGCCTACCTCCCCCTAGAGTCCCTGTATGTTGACATATTTGGATATAAGTCAACATACAGGGATTCTACCTCCCCCCTAACGTGGAGGGCGGAGAGGGGGTAAAATTTTAGTTTGTCGGATTTCCACCAAAATTGGTATCTGGGGGTTTTTGGGAATGAGGATTACGAATTTTTGATCTGATTACAAAAATTCAATATGGCGGATTCAAAATGGACGATTTAATAACGATTTTTTCTGATTACTTTGAACTGACTTCCACGTAGGTATCTGATTGATTTCAAAATTCACATGCTCTCTCACTAAAAGGTGGGGGGGCGTAGAAGAGGTAAGGCTTTAGTTTGTTCGATCTCGACCAAAATTAATTAATCCTTGCGTATAATGATCATAATAATAACGACAGTTTTAGCATATGTCGCCTTTGTTGGACGACCTTCTCATCAAAGACAGATATTTTAAAATTGACAGGAAAGACTCCCTGCAATATCGATGCGCAAGCTGAAATGCATAGACAGACAAATCTAAAAATTAAAAAATAAATTAAGAAAAAAAACATCGCTTTTATTATTATGATATCAGAACACTCAAAATATTATTTTATGCTTTTTAGTCCATTTTATAAAAGCTTGTTTTCAAAAAGTTTTTTTTTCTAAATTTATTTCAAATGAAAAACGTTATTTTTTTAACTAATAAATAGGAAAACAGGGTTTATGAAAATGTAAGTAAGTAATATTTAACTTTTAATCAAATAAGCTAGGTATACATTTTAAGTTATGTACTTTGTTAACTTTGATAGTTTTTTGAATTAAATCTTAAAAAATTAATAGAATATTACAGTGATGTAAGGTAGATGAGGGGTATAAGGCTCACCTTTTTTTACGACTGAATTATCTTAAGACAAAAGTAGAAGCTAATATTTCTGTGACAATTTCCAATGCTTTATAGAGTTATCCAACTAACCCCATGAAAAAAAACACATATAGAAATATTTTACCCCTCTTTCGAATAGTACTGGTCGCCTAAAACTACACTATCTTTTTTTTTAACGTGGCAGAAAGGCACTACAACATTTGGTGCGAAAAATTGCCCTAGCTTGTGAAATGAGAAATAGATTGAATGTTTAAATATACTTCTACTTTTTTTATAGTTAGAGCAGGATCAGATCTTTATTCAGTTTTAGGGCATTCTTATTATTTTGGCCACCACTGTATTTCTATTTTATTACCCTTTCTCTTGAGTAAACTGTTCACGCAATGATCCCGTGTCAACTCGCTAGACATGCATTGTTTCGCGACACACGCCCGCTCTTCATATAATTTTATTGGCTTGAGAAAGTTAGGGTGACCATTCGGGCTACTTCGTTGTCAGCCCAGTATAGCGTCTATCTTGTCGAAGACGCGACGTAACGTCGTCTTATAATTTGGCGTACATATAGGGGCACTTCCGGGGGCCTTGTCTGGGCATTTCCCGGGCCTTGCGGGAGTTGCCTGGGCTTTTCCGATCCATTGCTGGGTAGGTCGTCCAAAATTCTTTAAAATGACCGGAGCTTTTTTGTGTTGTCAAAAATGTTATTCACCAAAGTTAGTGGACTTCGAGGGCATCGCCTGGGCATATATTGGATGTTTCAATGCCTTTTAAAGTAAAAAAGTTAGCACCGATGAAGCCGTCGGACAGGATAACCAGCCGGGCCATTATGCAAAAGAATAATGCGAAAAATAAAGAAGCTTAGCAATATACGTTCAACTTGTATACACCCAACAAGTTTTCGTAGCTACAGGGGTAAAAATGGTCTCATTTCTCTCGTATTTGTTCGTGGGTAGCTCGAAAGCTTAGTCTAACGAGGGTCCAACATCTGATGGACCTATTAAGTGTTGAGAGTTAATTGTTTCGCCCTTATAGAAAAAAAATTGCAAAGAAATGGTGTAGCGAAAATTTTATAACACATGGCGCCGCGAAAAAACATTTTGGTAAAAACTGAAAAACTTGATGCCGCAAGCGAAAATTATAAAAAAATTTAAAATCTTCGGTAAAAATAGTATCAATTGTTAACATTTTGGTTAGTTTTGAATATTTTTGCCACCGCAGTTGGAAATTTTTAAATCAATAATTAATAAGAAAAACAGAGCATTTCACTGGCCTTGGAATGACGCTAATTTCCTCCTAGTTAACAAGACCCCCTGTAGTTACTTTTATGTGAGACGCACGCTATATAAGTAGGTATGTTAGAGTTTAAGGACGTAGGTTTAGTGTAGTAATTAATATGTACTGCATGACAGTTTTTATTTTATCTTTCCTCTAAAAACCTCCTCCGAGTAAAAAACTTTATTTTGTTCGGTCTAAAATTAATGTGGTGACATTCAGTAAAATGCCATGATTTTTTGCAATAAAATAAATATATATATTTTTTTTTAGTTAAACGATTTTATTATAAAATTTCACAAAAAAAATAAAAATAATTTGCTAGATTACTACTGTCTAGATGTACCAATAGCGTTACTGGTACATTAGATATTTTTAAAATCGTGGCGCGATTATTAAAGATCAAATTGAGATGTATACGCGCCACATTTTTATCCCGAACGTAGAATTGATGGGTGTCAATATCTTTAATAATTTACCCCGACTTTGTATTGAACTTAAAAATATATAATGTGCCAACAGAAATCTTCTAAGGTATTTTTTACTTTTTAGTACAATTTTCGAAATCGTTTAACTAAAAATATAGACTTATATTATTTTTTAAAAAATTTTTAATGAAAAAAACAGAAGTATGCAAGATGTATAATTATGGCTTTCACAGCCTTTCCATTTCTAGTAGTGCCTCATGATTACAAGGTTTCTTTTCTGACAATTTTATACAGTCCCATTCCTCAATCCTTAGTTTATCATGCGATACCTCCGTTTTTTTCATAAAATAGTATTGTCAGCAGAACAAAACATAAATCTGAAAATCGCATGTTCGTATTTATTTAAATATCAAAGGTGAGAATTTACCTCTTTTGCACTTCTCACCAACCCCTTAATTCCGTTTTTTTTTTTCATAAAATTGGATTGTCACTAGATCAAATCATAAATCTGAAAATCGCATATTCGTGTCTGTTTTGATTACTAGTTATGAATTTACCCCCTTTACAGCCCTGACGTCCCCCTACCGCCGTTTTTTTATCATAAAATTATATTGTCACCAGAACCAATCATAAATCTGAAAACGGCATGTTTCTATTTGTATTTTTACAAAGTTCTAAATTTACCCCCTTTACAGCTCTTACCCCTTACCACCCCCTATTTCCGATTTTTGTTCATAAAATTGTATTGTCACCCGATCAAATCATACATCTGAAAACCGCATGTTTGTATCTGTTTTGGTTTCAAAGTTCTGAATTGCCCTCCCTTACACCCCTCACCAACCCCCGTATTTCCGATATTTTTAAATAAAGATGTATTTTCATTACATCAAATCGTAAATCTGAAAACCGCATGGTCATATCTGATTTGGTTTCAAAGTTATGAATTTATCCCTTTTACACCCCTTAACCACTTTCTACCACCCATCTGTTTTCATAGTATTGTATCGTCATCGGACCTACACTACTTTGCTAAATTTCATTAAAATCGGTTCACGGGAAGTGTGTCAAAAATAAATCGCTAGATTTGATGACAGACATCGCCAGGCTCTGTGAAGTTAATAAAAACGTTTAAAACATGGTCACCTTAATAGTGTATCTGAACAGGAGCCTTGCATGCCTCCGCCACTGTCACTCGCAAAGTAACGATCGCAGAGCCCTCTTCTTCTGGCAAAGTTTTACTGGGCTCGCGATTGAGCGATTTGGCGGAGGTTCTTTAGATGTTATATGTTCTCTGGTATAGAACAAGAAATAAACAATAAAAATATAATAAAAGTTAAACTCTAAACTCACACACGCAAGCATACATCCTCAAGCACACATTTAAAGATTAAAAATTTCGTCCAACTGCTTCATGTCGGTAATGGTTCCCATGAGTGAAGCTACATTTCCCCTTTGAATGGCAAGGCAAGAATCAAAAATGAGGTTGATCTAGGTTCGTGGGACCTACATTCGATTTTGGCACCAAGTTCTTTGACAAAATTTTTAGCTTTTTCCCCCCAAGGTCCAAAAGTCTCTACAGAAAAAGGAGCAAAAATATAATTTTGAGATAATTCTGAATATTTGTTTATTTTAATTTGTTCCCTTATTTTTGCCGCTTCTCCCGCTTTTTTTGATGTTAAATTTATGTATGAATTAGCCATAGTATCGGAGCAAGTGGCGTCCCATACTAATGGCCTATATTATAATTAGTAATACTTACATAACAATTAGACAAGATAATTTATAACGGTTGTCTAATTCTAGTACACAAATGTTGTAAGTGCATTTTTCAACAAAACTAACTAAAATATTAATTTAGACATGAATTTTCTGATAAACACTAGTTATAAGTAAAATATTTTAAATGTTAATTTTCTAAATGGACCATCAAATTATGTAGGTCTACAAATGCTTCGTCACAATACTAATACTATGGGAGCACCCAGGCAAATATTTTTAGGTATTTTTAATATATTTCATAAAGAAAAACAAAAAATAGCATAAAGGAAGACACTACGGGGTTTCGAGCTCCTCAAGACATATTTCTGGGTGCGCCACTGCCAATACATACATTTCCTAATGGTATAGTTGCCCTATTGGTATTTGCTGTATAAAAAAAGGTCATTATATTTGTGGGTGCGAAACACATTGTTAAAGGGAGCAGGTAGGACTTATCGATATCCTCTGTTAAACCTTACAAGAGGGGATTGGGCACGAATGACCAGATTAGGTGCGTTCGATATTTTTACTTAAATAAATTAGGAATACCTACGTAGTGCTTAAAATACTAAATTGCTTTCCAAAATTTAAAAATAAATTTTCAATTTTTGCACATACTTCTGAAAATCTCAAGTTGGTTTTCATTATGATTAAGGTAGCGCGTGTCACTTTATGGCAGTTCTTATGTGGAATGAAGTAGTGGGACGACTATAAGAAAAATATTTTGCACTAACAACATTTTAAACTAGACCATCGATAGGTTCACATACATAATTACTACGTTTAATAAGACAGCTCTATCCTGATCGAAACTAGATTGCATCGGTAAGTCTTACTTAAATCTCAAACAAATACTACGTTTATTATATTATATTAGAAATTAAAGTGAGATTTACCCAAAAAATTTATTTTCAATCAGGAGAGATCTTTCAAAATAAAAGAATAATAATATGGCAGATTTAAAATGGTAATTCAATATCAGAGAACATATAACATCTAAAGAACCTCCGCCAAATCGCTCAATCGCGAGCCCAGTAAAACTTTGCCAGAAGAAGAGGGCTCTGCGATCGTTACTTTGCGAGTGACAGTGGCGGAGGCATGCAAGGCTCCTGTTCAGATACACTATTAAGGTGACCATGTTTTAAACGTTTTTATTAACTTCACAGAGCCTGGCGATGTCTGTCATCAAATCTAGCGATTTATTTTTGACACACTTCCCGTGAACCGATTTTAATGAAATTTAGCAAAGTAGTGTAGGTCCGATGACGATACAATACTATGAAAACAGATGGGTGGTAGAAAGTGGTTAAGGGGTGTAAAAGGGATAAATTCATAACTTTGAAACCAAATCAGATATGACCATGCGGTTTTCAGATTTACGATTTGATGTAATGAAAATACATCTTTATTTAAAAATATCGGAAATACGGGGGTTGGTGAGGGGTGTAAGGGAGGGCAATTCAGAACTTTGAAACCAAAACAGATACAAACATGCGGTTTTCAGATGTATGATTTGATCGGGTGACAATACAATTTTATGAACAAAAATCGGAAATAGGGGGTGGTAAGGGGTAAGAGCTGTAAAGGGGGTAAATTTAGAACTTTGTAAAAATACAAATAGAAACATGCCGTTTTCAGATTTATGATTGGTTCTGGTGACAATATAATTTTATGATAAAAAAACGGCGGTAGGGGGACGTCAGGGCTGTAAAGGGGGTAAATTCATAACTAGTAATCAAAACAGACACGAATATGCGATTTTCAGATTTATGATTTGATCTAGTGACAATCCAATTTTATGAAAAAAAAAACGGAATTAAGGGGTTGGTGAGAAGTGCAAAAGAGGTAAATTCTCACCTTTGATATTTAAATAAATACGAACATGCGATTTTCAGATTTATGTTTTGTTCTGCTGACAATACTATTTTATGAAAAAAACGGAGGTATCGCATGATAAACTAAGGATTGAGGAATGGGACTGTATAAAATTGTCAGAAAAGAAACCTTGTAATCATGAGGCACTACTAGAAATGGAAAGGCTGTGAAAGCCATAATTATACATCTTGCATACTTCTGTTTTTTTCATTAAAAATTTTTTAAAAAATAATATAAGTCTATATTTTTAGTTAAACGATTTCGAAAATTGTACTAAAAAGTAAAAAATACCTTAGAAGATTTCTGTTGGCACATTATATATTTTTAAGTTCAATACAAAGTCGGGGTAAATTATTAAAGATATTGACACCCATCAATTCTACGTTCGGGATAAAAATGTGGCGCGTATACATCTCAATTTGATCTTTAATAATCGCGCCACGATTTTAAAAATATCTAATGTACCAGTAACGCTATTGGTACATCTAGACAGTAGTAATCTAGCAAATTATTTTTATTTTTTTTGTGAAATTTTATAATAAAATCGTTTAACTAAAAAAAAATATATATATTTATTTTATTGCAAAAAATCATGGCATTTTACTGAATGTCACCACATTAATTTTAGACCGAACAAAATAAAGTTTTTTACTCGGAGGAGGTTTTTAGAGGAAAGATAAAATAAAAACTGTCATGCAGTACATATTAATTACTACACTAAACCTACGTCCTTAAACTCTAACATACCTACTTATATAGCGTGCGTCTCACATAAAAGTAACTACAGGGGGTCTTGTTAACTAGGAGGAAATTAACGTCATTCCAAGGCCAGTGAAATGCTCTGTTTTTCTTATTAATTATTGATTTAAAAATTTCCAACTGCGGTGGCAAAAATATTCAAAACTAACCAAAATGTTAACAATTGATACTATTTTTACCGAAGATTTTAAATTTTTTTATAATTTTCGCTTGCGGCATCAAGTTTTTCAGTTTTTACCAAAATGTTTTTTCGCGGCGCCATGTGTTATAAAATTTTCGCTACACCATTTCTTTGCAATTTTTTTTCTATAAGGGCGAAACAATTAACTCTCAACACTTAATAGGTCCATCAGATGTTGGACCCTCGTTAGACTAAGCTTTCGAGCTACCCACGAACAAATACGAGAGAAATGAGACCATTTTTACCCCTGTAGCTACGAAAACTTGTTGGGTGTATACAAGTTGAACGTATATTGCTAAGCTTCTTTATTTTTCGCATTATTCTTTTGCATAATGGCCCGGCTGGTTATCCTGTCCGACGGCTTCATCGGTGCTAACTTTTTTACTTTAAAAGGCATTGAAACATCCAATATATGCCCAGGCGATGCCCTCGAAGTCCACTAACTTTGGTGAATAACATTTTTGACAACACAAAAAAGCTCCGGTCATTTTAAAGAATTTTGGACGACCTACCCAGCAATGGATCGGAAAAGCCCAGGCAACTCCCGCAAGGCCCGGGAAATGCCCAGACAAGGCCCCCGGAAGTGCCCCTATATGTACGCCAAATTATAAGACGACGTTACGTCGCGTCTTCGACAAGATAGACGCTATACTGGGCTGACAACGAAGTAGCCCGAATGGTCACCCTAACTTTCTCAAGCCAATAAAATTATATGAAGAGCGGGCGTGTGTCGCGAAACAATGCATGTCTAGCGAGTTGACACGGGATCATTGCGTGAACAGTTTACTCAAGAGAAAGGGTAATAAAATAGAAATACAGTGGTGGCCAAAATAATAAGAATGCCCTAAAACTGAATAAAGATCTGATCCTGCTCTAACTATAAAAAAAGTAGAAGTATATTTAAACATTCAATCTATTTCTCATTTCACAAGCTAGGGCAATTTTTCGCACCAAATGTTGTAGTGCCTTTCTGCCACGTTAAAAAAAAAGATAGTGTAGTTTTAGGCGACCAGTACTATTCGAAAGAGGGGTAAAATATTTCTATATGTGTTTTTTTTCATGGGGTTAGTTGGATAACTCTATAAAGCATTGGAAATTGTCACAGAAATATTAGCTTCTACTTTTGTCTTAAGATAATTCAGTCGTAAAAAAAGGTGAGCCTTATACCCCTCATCTACCTTACATCACTGTAATATTCTATTAATTTTTTAAGATTTAATTCAAAAAACTATCAAAGTTAACAAAGTACATAACTTAAAATGTATACCTAGCTTATTTGATTAAAAGTTAAATATTACTTACTTACATTTTCATAAACCCTGTTTTCCTATTTATTAGTTAAAAAAATAACGTTTTTCATTTGAAATAAATTTAGAAAAAAAAACTTTTTGAAAACAAGCTTTTATAAAATGGACTAAAAAGCATAAAATAATATTTTGAGTGTTCTGATATCATAATAATAAAAGCGATGTTTTTTTTCTTAATTTATTTTTTAATTTTTAGATTTGTCTGTCTATGCATTTCAGCTTGCGCATCGATATTGCAGGAGTCTTTCCTGTCAATTTTAAAATATCTGTCTTTGATGAGAAGGTCGTCCAACAAAGGCGACATATGCTAAAACTGTCGTTATTATTATGATCATTATACGCAAGGATTAATTAATTTTGGTCGAGATCGAACAAACTAAAGCCTTACCTCTTCTACGCCCCCCCACCTTTTAGTGAGAGAGCATGTGAATTTTGAAATCAATCAGATACCTACGTGGAAGTCAGTTCAAAGTAATCAGAAAAAATCGTTATTAAATCGTCCATTTTGAATCCGCCATATTGAATTTTTGTAATCAGATCAAAAATTCGTAATCCTCATTCCCAAAAACCCCCAGATACCAATTTTGGTGGAAATCCGACAAACTAAAATTTTACCCCCTCTCCGCCCTCCACGTTAGGGGGGAGGTAGAATCCCTGTATGTTGACTTATATCCAAATATGTCAACATACAGGGACTCTAGGGGGAGGTAGGCAGTTAGTGATACCACATTATTGGATTTTCATCGGAACTATAACGGTGTGCGAAATTTGAAGTCAATCGGATACGTGGAAGTCAGTTGAAAGTACTCAGAAAAACTTGACATTAAATCCGCCATATTGAATTTTTGTAATCTGATTAAAATTCGTTATCCTCATCCTCAAAAACCCCCAGATACCAATTTTGGTGGAAATCCAACAAACTAAAATTTTACCCCCTCTCCGCCCACCAGGTTAGGGGTGTGTAGGCAGTCAGTTACACCACATTATTGAATTGTCATCGGAACTATAACGGTATGCGAAATTTGAAGTCAATCGGATATGTGGAAGTCAGTTGAAAGTAATCAGAAAAACTTGACATTAAATCGTCCAATTTGAATCCGCCATATTGAATTTTTATAATCTGATCAAAAATTCGTAATTCTCATACTCAAAAACCCCCAGATACCAATTTTGGTTGAAATCGGACAAACTAAAGTTTTACCCCCTCTCCATCCCCCACGTTAGGGGGGAGGTAGGTACCGGATGAAACCATATTATTGTATTGTCATCGGAACTAAGACGCTATGCGAAATTTGAAGTTAATCGGATGTTTGGAAGTTCTTCAAAAATGAGTTGCAAGATTTGATTACATACATACCCACATACATACATACATAATACAGGTGAAGTTAAATAAAAGCTTGTAATAATAAAAGGGCGTACACGCCAAATTCTAAAATACCTTCGAATAAAAAAAACCTTTAAAAATTTTTATATACCAGGTGGGCCAAAAAAACCGGACATTTTTTTTCATTATAACTTTTGAACTGTAGAATTGATTTTAATGGAACAAACTGCACTTCGCAGCGAATTAATCAGACTTGATTAAATATATTTTTTTGCCGCCATCTCAAAATCCAAGATGGCAGACCAAATTAAAATGTAACCTTCAAAGATGCTCGTTTATTCTTTTGTTGCAAACATATTTTAATTATTTTTTTAAATTAGTAAGAAAACTACATTCTTGCCACGCACAAGGTACAAATGAGCAAAATCAGTTCAGTGGTTTATAAAAAAAAATTCAACCATTGTTTTGCATATTATACGATTGCCTTGCCAATCAATTTTAATGAAATAAAAAACATCCTAATGATTTTTTATTTCACTAAGATCGGTTCAGTAATAATGAGTTTATAAGGAAATGAATGCAGGCAGGATTAGCAATGCAATCGTATAATCTGTTAAACAATGACTGAAATAAAAATAGATTTTTTGAGAACCATCAAACCGACTTTACCAGATTGTACTACTTTGTGCGAGCCAAAAGTAGTGCTTTTCCATAGATTAAAAAAAAAAACTAAAACATTGTCAGAAAACAAGAATTAACACGCCATCTAAAAGAATCAAGTATGATTCTGTCCGCCATCTTAAATTTAGAATGGCTGTAAATTTTGATCATATAGTCTTTAAAAGGCAATCAATTTTGACCAGGATGTTATTTATTTCATTAAAATCGGTTCAGTATTAATGAATTTATAAGGAAATAAATGCAGACATGATTGGCAATCGTATAATATTCAAAACAATGGTTGAAACAAAAATATATTTTTTTAGAACCACCGAACCGATTTTGTTAATTCGTACCTTGTTGTGCGTGGCAAAAATGCAGTTTTTTTATAGATTTAAAAAAAATAATTAAAACGTGTTCGCAACACAATAAACGAGAATCTTTGAAGGGTACAATTTAATTTCATCCGCCATCTTGAATTTTGAGATGGCGGACAAAAAAATATATTTATTTAAATCTCTGATTAATTCTCTGGCAAGTGCAGTTCGTCCCATTAAAATCGAAGGTATAATTCAAATGTTATAATGAAAAAAAAATCCGGTTTTTTTTGGCCCACCCAGTAGTTTAAAAAAACAAGTTCAAGACCTAGAATGTTTGTTGCAAATATCGCTCCTATCGTCTGTTTCATAAGGGCGTAAAACGTTTTTAGCTCCTTTGAAATTTAGGAAATAGCCTTAACGCCTTTCTGTCTGTCTGTTTAAACCGTGGATATAAATTTTTTAGTAAATTTTTGTCTCCCAGCAAATATTAACATAACCATATAAAATATGCGACATTTCTCAAATTTTCATAAAAATCCAAAAAATGGTTATAAAACCTGACCTTTTAAAAATTTAAATTTTACTTTTTCTGTTAATTTGCAATTGCCTCCGCTCTGGGTTTAATTTCACGGATCACCCAAATATTATAAAACAGAAAATTAAATCGACCTGGGTAGGTACGTATTTATTAATCAGTCTACATACCTACTTCAAATATTACACGTTTCGCTTGACCTTCGACCGGCCGCATTCGCGTTGACGACAGCCGACGTTAACACCCGATGACACCCGATTCAATTTTTGTTTTGCAGGCGCGCCTATGGTTTTTCGTGCAAGACTCGATCGGCGCGGCTTACCTACTTCTTTATAAATTAAATTCGAAGAAGATATGTACGATATTCACGTTATAACAAGGGCTCGAGATTTTCTACATGCGTTGTCCTTCTTGTCCAGTTATTTCTTCGATGTCAATATTCATATTTATGCACACATATCGCACCCCCGCTAAAAAATAGTCACAACTCAAAAAACATTAGGGACTTATTGGAATAAAACCTGACTTTATTTTAGACACATTTACACAGAAAACTAACAGTTGACCTCTCAAAATTGACATTCCAAAGCCAAATTTAATAATAAAGACGCTAACTTTCATTTAATAAATACCGACACTAATAAATCCAGTTTCTAAATACACAAAGGCCGAATTTTGAAGCAGAGCAGCTGCTTTTTATATGCAAATCTGTCACCATAGGGTCGATGTTTAAATAAGGTCAGGTTTTATTCCAATAAGTGTCTATTGTTTTGAGAAAATCGCTGTTAAAGAATTTAGTTCATTAGAGAGATTCATTTTTCACTTACATGACAAATTACGAGTTAACATGTTATTTTATATCAACAGGAACCTATTACCTCAATGTAATTGATGCAGTACGTTTCTCAGAAAAAAATATTTTTGTCGTTTTTAGTTAAAAAAAAGACAAAAAGCCGATATTGTGACACTTTTTTAGAACAAGGCATCATGACGTTGTAAATCAGGATGTCACAAAAACAAATAAAGAAGAAACTTTGTATTTATTTTTACGAGTTATAAAATGCTGAATAACAACTGGGAATGTGATTATTCTCTAATAAATTCTAAAGATTTTTTTCTTATTCTCCTTAATTCTAAGTACACTGACCAATTCGAAAAAGCAGTCACAACATAAAAAAGAACAGTATTTTACTTGTTATATGGGTCAGATTTAACCAATAGTTCACACGAAAACCTTCACAACTCGAAATGTGACTCGTTTCAGGATGAAACTCGCTGTTATAAAGTCAAAAGTGACACTGTAAAGGAACGCATCCTCAGCTAAACTGGACAAAATAAAAGAGTCACATCGCCATTTCGCGGTGAATTGTCGAAACGTAAATGTGACGCTTTTATGGAAGAAAGTACAAGGGTACAAGTTATTTCGATGATGGCGGTAGGTTTATCTCAATAAGGGCGATTTTTGAGTTGTGACTCTTTTTCAGCGGGTGTGCGATATGTATCAAATTTGGAAATATGCGGTTGTTTAAAGTCGATTATTATGATTTTTGACTTAAATTAAAAAAATATATATAGCGGATCCAAAATGGTTCACTGTCATATTTATAAACAGATTTATGTTAAACTCAGTTCTTAGGGTAGTTTAAGGTTACTTGGCTTAACTTGAAACAAAGAATCAATAAAATACTTGGAAAGACTCATCCTTTCCAGTTTTTCTAATGATACCAAGCTAATATGAAAATAAAAATAGGTAAAGGAAACTTCTAAGTATTGACAAGCTAAATTAAAACCGTAGGGGGAATAAAAACCCATATTGCTACTGTATAATCAAATAAGAATGATTTTTCTACAAAATGTGTTTCCAAGCCCGTAAATATAAGTATTTCTAGTGCGCATACGTTTTTATCTTGCTGTGTTTAAAGTTAGGTTTGTGTTATTTATTATTATATTCTAATTTTTGGTAATGCTGATGATTTAAAATAAAACCGTACAACACAAAAGTTTTTTTGCGAATTTTTATTGTCACAATTTGGATATGACATTAAGATTTTTTAAAATATTTATTGCTCCTAAACTCCATTTTTAGGAAGATGAGATTTCGAGTCTTCTAACCGGATAGTACCAATTTTGGTCATATAATATCACAGTTATGTCTGCTTCACAGTCAAAAGTGACTTACAGTGGCGGCTGCTACAAGGAGGGCAACGGTGCCAAGTGCCCTCCCAAAACTAGACAACAAACAGTCATGATTGTCTAGTTCTTTTTATTATCTATGGTTAACAGCAAGCGATTAATTGGGTGAACTTTTATAGCGTAAATAATTACAAGCCGGCAGCGCTTTTTTAGCCGTTTTTCAGCGAGGTATGGGTGGATGTTCGCGAGCAGGAGCGTACGACTTTAGTGAAAAGTTAAAAAGAAAGTAAGTGGTATTCATTTAAATAACCACATAGAATTTTCTATGCCAGGCAAGACTGATATTAGGTGCCAATTGAATAGTGCCTATAGGCAAAGCATTACCGAACATAATGAAAATGTGACAAAAATTAGACATATACTTAGTAGGTTAATAGACTGTTTAAAATTCTGTGGGATTTTTGAGGTTGCTCTATGGGGCCATAAAAAAGGAAGGCGAATGGACTTTATCTATAAGGATGATTCTACAAAAATGGTGCTGTGGAGTGGGAATGCATATTTTTCAAACACAGACTGCAATTGAAGCATAGTTTTAGTTATAAGATTTAAAACGAAATGTTTCCTTTAAGGAGCATTTGAGGTTAATGTATAAAAAAAATTGTTAATTTGTTTATAATTTTTTTTATTACAAAGCAAATACCTCATTCCTCTGGTGCAGTCCCAAGCCAAATATTAAAAACTCAAATTGAAAAAAATATCCTAATAAATAATATTTAACCAAGTCTTAACTATTTATCAAAAAATTGATAAAACTTAAGTTTGCAGTCATTTTTTAAAAATCCGAATTTACATCTTCTCCGGAAAATTTAACAATTTTAAACGTGCTCCATTTTTAATAACACAATATTTGTGAATACCAGCGGTTAATTTCTAGAGACAGAGACGGCCCTGGATATCTAGTTTACTTGTAAGGGTGACAAGTTGTGACAGATAATGTCAACTTTAGTTTGGTTTAAGTTATAGATCTTTTTATTTTCGGCAGAAAATTAGTTTTTTTCGGAGAAATCAAAAATGAACGCTTCAATTATCATCCCTCTGGTAAGTAAATATTCGACTGATATCAATAGTATAATTTTTTTGTTGATTGTTTTAAAATTATAAGTATAGGAACTTTGTTTATATAAAACTTAAGTTAAGTAGTTATCGTACTTTGTGCACTACTTTTATGTTCAATTACTTAACCAGCTAACTAGCTTTAATTTAATGTAGTTTATTTCATTTATTATGATATTCTTACTTAGGATTGAGGGATTGAAAATAATCGACACAGTTTTATGAAAAGCCATTACCCAAAGAGGGATCTTTTATTCTTGTTCATCATCAGGTGTGTGTCATACAGAGTGTGCGCAATGATCACATATTACATTTTATCATGTTTTCACTATAGTTCAGACTAACTTCAAAATCAAATATCACATCTCCCTTTTTACAAAAAGTTATAAATTCCATTTCTAAATTAGAAAGCTTTTGTTTTAAATTATTTAAATTTTCTCTTTGGGTGGCACTAACACTAAATCACAAATGTAAACTTATCAGTCTTTTAAAGTCTTTTTTATCAGGTACAAAATACTTATTGTCTGTAATTCTTATTGACTAATAAAATTTGTTTTTTTTTTTTAAATACATGTATTATTTCTTAACCTAAACACGAGACTAAAATACTAAACTACAACAATTAAAAACTTAACCTGACAGGTGGTTTTACCTTCCTACCTACCCTGGTAGTTTTTTGTTCAGGAGGGGAATGTCTCGGCATCTCTCTTGGAAAACCTAAGAATGAGTTTGGAGAGTTATCTCTTGATTGAGATGAAGTATGAAAATCAGAGCTATACTCAAAATGAGTGGTTTCTTCTGCAAAGGAGTTACTTTGAGATGAATTACCTTGAGAAGATCTCGAGACACTTCCACTGATTCCTGGATCTAAAGAACTACTGGATCCTGCTTTTTCTATAATAGGATTTATTTTTAAATTTTCGCTTAATGAGCTCAGACTATCATATCTAAAACAATCCAATGTATTTAGCTTATTACATGTTGTTTTTGAGATATTTTTATTTTTATTAATATTTAAATTTTCGCTTAATGAGCTCAGACTATCATATCTAAAACAATCCAATGTATTTAGCTTATTACATGTTGTTTTTGAGATATTTTTATTTTTATTAATATTTAAATTTTCAAAAGTATCTTTAGTTTGAATTTTATTATTTTCAAAATTAACTTCATTTTGATTTAAATTTTCAAAATTATCTTTCGATGTTTTTTCTTTATTTTTTCCCCCTTTTTCTAATTTAGATTTTCTAATCAAAAGATGTTTTCTATTTCTAGTAACAATATTACCTGTTTTTTCTAGTTTAACTTCATAAGATCTAGGAATACTGTTTTTTCTTATCACAGTGCCATTAAGCCATTTATTTTTTGCTTTTAACTGGAAATTTTTTACTTTTACTAATGATCCAGGTTTTATATCACTTAAAATTTTGCTATTTCTATCAAAATATAGTTTTTGCTTATTTTGCCTTTCAATTAACTTATTTCTGACCGAGGAAAGAGGTTGAACTTTTGGTTTTAATAATTTATCCCATACTGGAATTGTTGTTTTCAATCTTCTACTGAAGAGCAGTTGAGCTGGACTTGGAAGGTTTGGACCAATTGGTGTGCTACGAAGGTCCAACAGTGCTAAATAAAAATCTGTCCCAGATTCTGTACATTTCTTTAGAGTGTTTTTTACTGTCTGAACAAACCTTTCAATTTGACCGTTGCTCTGAGGATTGTGAGCACTAGAAGTGACATGTTTAAATTGCCAACTACTAACAAAATTTTGAAATTCTTTAGACTTAAAACATGTGTCATTGTCAGACATTAAAGTATCAACAATTCCATGTGTAGAAAATAGTTTTTTAAGTGCAATTATTACACTTGAACTTTTATCATTTGCTAGTTTTTGAACGTCTACAAATTTTGAGAAATAGTCTACTGTAACTAAGTAGCTGTTGTTTTGAAAATAAAATATATCTGTAGCAACATTTTCCATGGTCCCAATGGTACTTTATGAGGTAGTAAAGGTTCTCTTTGGTTAGAATTACTATTAGATAAGCAAATATCACATGATTCAACTAGGTTTTCTATATCCAAATTTATAGAAGGCCAGAAAATCAATTCTTTAGCATTTAATTTAGTTTTAGTTATGCCTAGATGTAAACCTTTTCCAGAGAGGTCAAACCCATAAATTTTACTGAGTCTAAACCTAACCTAAGTTTGTTTTTATTGAATTTTACATTGTTTTTTCTAGCTATATTGAATACCCTTTCAAGAGTGTTCAAATGAGTCTCCAAGGAGTCCGAAAATATCAACAAATCATCAATGTAGAGCTCTACCCCCTCTACTCCCTCAAAAATTTGCCTTAATCTTTTCATGAATACCTCTGAAGCAGAGTTTATTCCATAAGGAAGACGAAGGAAACAAAATCTGCTCCAAGGCGTGTTAAATGTTGTTAACAAACTACTTTTTTCATTTAATTGTACTTGCCAAAAACCATTGCTGCAATCTAATACGGAAAAAATTTTAGAGCCTCTCACTTTAGAAATAATATCATCGAGGTCAGATATATAAAAATGTTCCCTACGGATTGCATCATTTAAAAATTTACTATCAATACAAAGGCGAAGGTCTTTATTATCTTTTCTTACAATTACCAGATTGTTGACCCACTGTGTTGGTTCTTCAACTTTTCTAATAACCTTTGCTTTTTCCATTTCTTCTAGTTTATTTTTTAACTGTTGGTGGAGGGGGTAGGGTACTCTCTTTTGAGGTTGGATCCTTGGAGGGACATTTTCATCTACTTCTATATTATGTTCACCTGGCAGACATCCTAGACCCTGAAAAACATCATTATATTTCTTAATCAAGTTTTAACAACTTTTTTTTTTTTTTTATTATTAATGCTGTTAACTTCAGAGCATTATTTTTTTCTCTATTAATTTTAATTTCTTTTTTTTTTTTTTATATCATTAATGCTGTTAACTTCAGAGCATAATTTTTTTTCTATTAATTTTAATTTCACACATGAATTTCCATATAATATAGGAGGTTTTTTGGTTTTTACCACATTAAATTTGACAAAAATGCTGTTACATTTCACACCACATTTTTTTACATTTAAAAATATTGTCCCTATTGACAAAATTTTGCCCTCACAATATCCTACTAAGTTTGTGTCTGGCTTTTTTAATTGCTCTTTGGGTATTTTTAATTTTAAAAAGTAATCATAAGGTAAGATTGAGGTATCTGCCCCTGTATCTAACCTAAAAGGTACTGTTATTTTATTATTAATCTGTAAGTTTTGAACCCAATCATTTTTACATGATACACTACCTATCATATTTATACACAATTGATCCTGAGAAAAATTAACTGATTCGCAAGACGAAGAAAATTCAGAACTAAAAGTTTCTATGTTGTTTACATGTTTCTTAGATGAACACATATGAGAAAAATGGTTATATTTCCTACATTTTTTACAAAACTTACCAAATGCTGGACAAGAACGAACTTTATGGTTAGAACCACATTTGTAACAGTTATTTATGTAATTATTCTTATTATTACGCAAATTATTTGAAAAATTATTAAAATGTTTACTCATCTTTTGTTTTTTCTCCGCCATGATGGTGACGTTTCGACGTAGAAGCGGCGGATCGATAATCCATCTGCGCATGCCCATTTGATGCTGGCTTGGTGAAATTTCTTGAAGGTCTGCCGACCATGTTTACATCCTGGTTCGATTCGACTTTACTGCCCATAACTTCGAGTCTTCTGGTTGTCGCTTCAGCGCTTCGGCAAGTTTCCAATGCTTTTGCGAGTGTTATGTTGTGTTCACGCAAAAGTTTATGCTTCATGGCTGTATCAGAGATTCCTAGAATTAACCTGTCTCTAATTAGGCTTTCCTGGAGTGTTCCAAACTCACAGGAATTTGCTAAGTGCCGCAATTCTGTCACATAGGTCTCATAACTTTCATCATCTGCCTTATCCCGAGTATTGAAGATGTACCTTTCGTATGTGATGTTTTTGGCTGGAATGAAATATTCTGTGAATGCCTCTATGATATCATCACATTTTTTCTTGTCCTTCCCGGTTTTAAAGTCTAAATTATTGTAGATTCTTAGGGCTTTGTCCCCTATTCTATTAAGAAGGATGAAACCTTTATTTTCTTGAGATTCAGCGTCCAGTTTGCTGGCTTTGAGGTATATATTAAATTTTTGGATAAAGAAAGTCCAATTGTCGGCCATGCAACCTGCAAAATTTAACTCACCAGGAGGAATGGCAGCGGCTTCGGTCGCCATTGTTTTTTCTTGGTCCACTTACGAACAACGTGTGGATCCTTTTCACTTAACTTCTGACACCATATCGTACTTTGTGCACTACTTTTATGTTCAATTACTTAACCAGCTAACTAGCTTTAATTTAATGTAGTTTATTTCATTTATTATGATATTCTTACTTAGGATTGAGGGATTGAAAATAATCGACACAGTTTTATGAAAAGCCATTACCCAAAGAGGGATCTTTTATTCTTGTTCATCATCAGGTGTGTGTCATACAGAGTGTGCGCAATGATCACATATTACATTTTATCATGTTTTCACTATAGTTCAGACTAACTTCAAAATCAAATATCACAGTAGTCTAAATAGATTTTGATTTAAATTGGAAAACCATTAAAAAACTCATTCCTCTGGTACTCATCCCTCTGGAATTTTTATGCAATAATTCCTAAAATTCAGATAAATAAATGTTTCTTAGCTTACCCCTAATTAGTTACATAAATTTAAAAAAACAAAATTATTTACAGTACAGTTATTTAAAGGCAATGACCAAAAATGATATCCATATAGCCCACTTTTGGTAGAATCATCCATAAACAAATAAACTAAAAACTACACCAAGTAGCTGCTTGTTTGGAAAATACTAAAATAAAATTGTTTCGATAAGTTTTTTTATCTCATTTTTCATGCAATTTAATTTTCTGCCCCCCCCCCCCAATTTATAACGTCACCAGCCGCCACTGTTGACTTATTGGAAATTCCAAAATAAGGCTAGTAGTAATAAGGCAAGAACTTTATTTAAATAGTGCTCGATTTTAACGCGGATAGTAAAAAGAGTTATTGGAACAGGCTTTTTATTCGGTCGTCCCTTGTTCCTCATTTTTAAATGTCAAATCATCAGGTCGTTTAGATTTTCGGAGATTATTTGTGCAATGGAAGAAGATTTATGGAGTGCTATTTTTTGCCGAGGCGGACGATGGTACCATAGAGCATAGATACCCACATAGCACAAAAATCACATCAACGTTAAATTAACAACTCATACCATGTAATATTTTTGTTAAATCTACATGCTTAAAGATAACTTAAAAACAAGGAGAAATCGAGCTATAAAAATGTACTTTTTGCTGAAGTTTCTGGTGCTGTGTATGTATGCACAAGACATACACCCTTTCGATAGCTTTAGGCGCTGGTTAAACTTTTAACGCATTAAGGATAAAAATGGAAAATAACGCGAGAACCATACAAAATGTCGATTGACACCTACCTGGCTATTTCTCGGCGGTACAAATTCCATTCACTGGGCGCCCAGGCTTCTACCAGAGTTCTTGAGTTGATCGAAATCACTGTGAGGAGTTGAGGTAACGGATTGGAATGATTTTAGAATTGATTGGCACTATTTGCAATTGATTGAATTGTAGTTTTGGAAACCGAGTAAAACACGCCGGTTTCAATATGGAGGCTACGATGATCTCTCTCTCATCGTGCCGGTAATTGCGCACTTTCTATCCGCGCACCTTGCGGTGTCACGTGACAACCTGTATGGTTCAGTGCAACGGAATAATTAATATTTAGGAAAATTAACTAAGTATTATTTGCCTTGCACGTACATTTTCCCGGCCGCCCTAAAATACTATTTTAGAACCAGGAAAAATAATATGTATTATAACTAGGGAATAACAATTATTATTTCCAAAAAAAATTAAAAAATTGCGACAACATGTTATTCTATTTTTTGCCGCGATAAAATAAAAAAAATATATTTCCCGAAAAGGAATAAAATTTAAAAAAAAGAATAATTCTATGACGACACTGACATAGAATGAACATTGCTTGAGTGTTCAGTTAAAAGGCAAAGGGCACAATTTAACAATTGGACGTTTAAATAGCCCTTGTTGAATCCTAATCGTGACAACTCTAACATGTCCATCTGAACCAGGATGCAAATCTACAATCCTGCCTAAAGACCACTGCAAGGGTGGTTTGTTTTCATTTTTTATGACTACTAAAGTATTTAACTCGACTTTAGTAGGTTTTTCTGTCCACTTGGACCTTTGCTGTAGAGTATGTAGGTACTCCTCTTTCCATCGGGACCAAAAATCAGTGTTCAATCGCTGAACAAGTTGCCACCGAGAAAGAGTGTTTAGTTTTAATTGTGATAGGTCTGGGACAGAGTTTAAAGGTTCCATGGTAAGGAAATGTCCGGGAGTGAGTGGACAAAAATCATTGGGACCGGATGATTGCGCAGAGATTGGGCGACTATTTAGTAATGCCTCGATCTGCACAAGCAAAGTATTTAGTTCTTCGTATGTAAGCTTCTGATTTCCGATCACTCGGTAAAGATGTGTTTTTACTGATTTAACACCAGCCTCTTAAAAGCCATTGAAATCTGAAGATGTTCAGAGGAAGCTTCGAAGAGCTTTTTAAGCTCAGAGTTTGCTCCTTGAAAATTGGAGCCTCTGTCGCTGTATAAAAAATTACAACGACCCCTTCTAGCCATAAACCTTCTGAATGCGGCTATAAAGCATTCAGAAGTAAGGTCTGGCGCTTCTGTGTGGATAGCGCGAGTACTTGCGCACACGAAAATGCAGATATAGGCTTTTAATTCTTTGGTACCCCGGTACCAACGACCTGGTGAAATTTTTATAGGACCAGCATAGTCCAAAGTTGCATGAGAAAAGCACTTTAGTTGTGAAATTCTAAAATAAGGTAAGTCACCTTGATAAGGGATGTAAGTCTTTGGTCTAAGGCGATAACATCTTATGCATCGAGATAAAACTGACTGAATAGCTCTGCGGGATGCTAAGATCCAGAATTGTTGTCTTAGTAAGTACTGAACTGTATTTAGCCCTGGATGGCTATTTTCCTTATGAATATGTTCAATGATGAGGTCAGACAACCTGCCTGATCTGGGAAGCAATAGAGGATGTTTTGCATCAAAAGGTATAGAATTCGTATGCCTAAGACGACCACCTACCCTTATCAGTCCGGTAGTGTCCAAAAAGGGTGCAATTTTTCGAAAAGCTTTGGGTAAAAGTTCGTTGTTTTTTAGTTGTTTTTGGAGGTCAGTGAAATGTAATTCTTGGCTTCTTCGAACCAAGAGTGTTAAAGCATACTGAATTTCAAAAATAGAAATAGGACCTGTAAGTGGTTCCATTTTGTTTTTAAAATTATAAAATATTCGTCGAATCTGACAAATTAATTTTTGAATATGAAAAAGGGATGAATATTTATTTACAAGGAAGTCTAGAATATGATAATCGATGTTTGTAGTAAGTGTTATTTTTTCAGGCTTTTCTTCATTTAAAATTTGCTGAAAATCGGTTTCTGAGTTTTGGAGTAATGCGGGATTTTTTAAGTCCCATGTAGTACATGGTTGAATAAGCCAGGAAAGCCCTGTAAACCACAAGGGGTGGTTTATAAAATTAGAAGGAGTTGTGCCACGACTGGCGACATCCGCAGGGTTTTCTTGTGATTTTACATGATACCAGTTTACATTAGAGAGTTTTTCTTGTACTTGGCTAACTCTGTTAGCAACAAAAGGGCGCCATCTATGAGGTGAGCTACAAAGCCAAAAGAGGACGACTTGAGAATCTGTATAAGCGTAACTTTTATCTATTGAAATTAAAGGGGAATAAGTTTTTATAACAAAACTAAGAAGTTCAGTAAGAAGAACAGTACCTAAAAGTTCTAGTCTCGGGAGACTAATAGTTTTTAAGGGACTGACCCTTGATTTGCCCATAATTAAGGAAGTTTTTATGCTTTGAACTGACAGCTCGATACGTAAATAAACGCAAGCTGCGTAGCCTAATTCTGATGCGTCCGAAAAAGCATGCAGTTGACAAGATATTATATCTTTAGAAAAAATGTGCCTAGGAAATTTAATATCTGATAAGCACTTAAGTTCATTTTGAAATTGTGTCCAATGCTGAAGAATAGATTTGTCCACGGGATCGTCCCATCCTATCTTGGAAATCCATAATTTTTGCATGACATTTTGCAAAAAATGAAATTGGAGAAAGCATCCCTAAAGGATCAAAAATAGAAGCAATAGCGCTTAGAATATTTCTTTTTGTGCATCGTTTTTCCGATGGCTGACAAGAGAAAAACATATTGTCTGATGTTGGGTCCCACTGGAGTCCAAGAACCTTTATGGATATAGGATTTTCCTTGTCAAAAGAAAAGGGAATTTGGCATTCGTCTGGTGATAGAGAGGATAGTAGTTTTGGGTGATTACTAGCCCATTTTTTAAGCTCAAAACAGCCTGATTTTAGAAGAGCGATTAAATCTCGCTGTAGAGCTAGAGCCGACTCTATAGAGTTTGCGCCTGCGCAGATATCATCGACAAAAATGTCTTCTAGGAGCACTCTAGAAGCTTCTTTTCTTGGATTTTGGCTAACTCTTGAATAGTTCTGATGGCCAAAAAAGGACTAGATGTGATACCAAACGTGACAGTATTAAGTCTGTATTCTTGAATAGGATCGCTTGAAGTGAAACGCTACAGAAGACGTTGATAATCACGATCTTCCGGAGCTAATTTTATTTGTAAAAACATTTGCGTAATATCCGAGAGCATGACTATTTCATGAAATCTGAATTTTAACAGAATTGAGTTGATGTCAGTTTGTAATTTGGGCCCTGGGAGAAGGGTAGAATTAAGGGATATACCTTTTGAACCCGCTGTTGCCGAGCCATTAAAAACTACTCGAACGCGTGAACTTGATTTATCGGGGCATACAACGCAGTGGTGGGGTAAATAATTTATGAATTGGTTTTTTGATTCTGATTCTAGAATTAAACTCATATGATCGTTTTTTAAGTAGTTATTCATAAATTCGGAATACTGTGAATATAGTTCGGGATTTTTTATCAGTTTTTAATAGGTCTAGAGTGACGAAATGGCAATGAAACTTGAAAACGTCCCGAACTATCTCTCGTGACAGTTTTTTGATAAAATGATTCACATTTTTCCTCGTCAGGAGAGAAGAACTTCTTTGTTGGGAGAGACTCAACTTCCCAAAACTTGATCATCGTTTGATCTAGGGAATTATTTTGTAAAGAAGTAAAGTGACATGAATATGAAGTTGAATTGTATGTAGGTTGATTTGATATTTCCGTATTTCCCAGGAGCACCCAGCCGAACAAGGTTTCAAGTGCTATTGGCTGCCCCGGTTCTCCAGGAATAATGTTAGGTTGAATTATTTGAGAATAAACATGTGCTCCTAAAAGCATGTCTACAGGTGCGGGAATATTGAAAGTATTATCTCCTAAATTTAAATTAGAGATATGATGCCAATTGTGAGGATTAACTTGAAAAGATGGTAAATTTGCACTTACCTTTGGCAAAACATAGACATCAAGAGAAAGCGTTGGATTATTTTGGCCAACAGGCTTAATTGTGCAATTTGTTATGCCATTGGTGGTTGAAGTAGATTGATTGATGCCTCGTATGGGGACTATGAATTTTTTCCTAGATAATCCTAGGCGATTAAGACAATTTTCAGAAATAAAATTGGCCTCTGACGCATTGTCGAGGACAACCCGTATAGTTTGATAGTATCCACGACTATCTAGGATGTCTACTTTTGTTGTAGAAAGTAAAATAGTACTTTGAGGTTTTTGAGTGGTGAGTGAGGTGCACCCACAATTAATGTAATCAATGCCCTCATTGGGTGTTTCATTTTGTGTTTGATTGGGGTTTTGGGAAGATTGAATTGAATTTTGATTTAAGTTTGGGGTTGGTTGTACATTTGTAAAATACGCGTTTTGTGAATTCGATTGAGTAGTTTGCGAGTTATTACAAATACTCGTATGGTGACGCTGGCCACAGATACGGCAAGAAAAAGTAGATTGACATAAATTTAAGGGATGCGATCTTAAACAATTGCTACACGCATTATTTTGCCTAACGTAGGCATTACGCTCCTGTATAGTTTTTGATAAAAATACCTGGCACTGTGAAAGATTGTGAAATTGATTATTTGTACATAAACGACATTTGTATTTATTTTGAAACAGATTCGAATTAAATTGTAAATTCGAATTATTTAATTGTTGTTGTCTATTTGAATTTGAGTTGAATTGATTTGTATTTGAATTTGAGTTGTTTTGAGTTTCTGGAGTGAAACTAAAACTAGATTGATTTCGTTGTTGATTTGAATTAAAGAATTTAGATTGATTTGGTTGGAATTGCGAATTATTGCTAAATGAAGTTATTTTTGAGTTTTGAGGATTTTGAGTTGTATTTGCCACGTAAACTTGTGGTTGATATGGTTTTGAGTAACTGTTGTAATTATTATTTGAATTGAATTGTCGCTTAGGTGGTTTTGGATTTGATTTTTGTAAATTGTCTGATTGCATAGTTGAATAAGAAATATTTTGCATGATTTGAACTGATTCTAAGGCCCTACAATGGTTTTTGAGGAAATCTGTAAGGTTTTCGTAGGTAGGAAGCTCCATTTTACTATATTCTATCTCAAAAGAAGTTCGTATTGAGGTAGTTAAACGCGAAAGAAGCATGTTGAAAAGTATGAAATCCCAATGTTGAGTTGGAAAACCTAATAACTCTAAAGCAGAGATATTTTCATTAAAACTATCGAGTAAAGTTCTAAGATCCTTGGAAGAACAATTATTTTTTAAAGGAACCGTACTATTTACGGTGTTCCAGTAGCTTGTTGCCAAAAGTCTTTTGTTTTGGTATCGATCTACTAGTGTTTGAAAAGCAATATTGTAATTATTATCATTAATAGGCAAGTGTTTTATTAAACTGAGTGGTTCACCTCTTAAATATGAAATTAAATGTCTAAATTTCCTTACTGGAGGCATATTAGTGTTGTGAACTAATGAGCAAAACATATCATAAAAAGTGACCCACTTTAATAAAGTGCCATCGTAACATGGGACATCCAATTTTAATAGATCCTTGTATTCATGACTGTTTGTTTGATTTTGAAGAGATACAAAATTGCCTTGTAAAGTATTTTGTTCTGGAAAAAGTTGATTGAAAATACTTTTAGTTTGAAAATAAAAATTGTCTGTGTCTTCTCGTACCTTATCTTGCACTTTGTCTTCGTCATCGTTCTCCACTAGGCTAATGACGTCATTGTGCAGTTTTTAAGCTCATCATAACACTCTTCCGCGTTCTCATACCTTGTTTTGAAAATAGATTTTACATTTGAATCGGTTTGAGCCTTTATGGCTGCTGTGTATGTTTCGGTAATCCGCGTAGCATAAACTGTGCGTTTTTGCACTGCCTTATCCAGGCCGGTTTTTGTCATTTTAATTGATTAATTAGTAATAAGTATTATCACTGAACACTAAAACGTTTTCACAATTTCTTATTATTTTATTTTAGTTTGTACACAAAGTTTTTATATTGACCTTCGTTCACTCGCCCGTAGGTAAACAAAAAACAGTTGTTTTTCGACCGCGATTTTTAAAATTAGACTGCAGAAAAATCGATAAAATTTTTAAACATGTGTGAGGAAAGTGGGTGGAGACAAAGGCGAGTCGCTTCGTCACTGATAAAGCCTGCCCCCCGTTGGTCCTTAATGGCGTCGTAAAATTTTTAGATTTTTGGTTTTTGAAGAATGAATTTTGATTTTTTGTTGTATTTTTTTGAATATCCGGCTCGAAGGACCATAAAAATGTATGCACAAGACATACACCCTTTCGATAGCTTTAGGCGCTGGTTAAACTTTTAACGCATTAAGAATAAAAATGGAAAATAACGCGAGAACCATACAAAATGTCGATTGACACCTACCTTGCTATTTCTCGACGGTACAAATTCCATTCACTGGGCGCCCAGGCTTCTACCAGAGTTCTTGAGTTGATCAAAATCACTGTGAGCAGTTGAGGTAACGGATTGGAATGATTTTAGAATTGATTGGCACTAATTGCAATTGATTGAATTGTAGTTTTGGAAACCGAGTAAAACACGCCGGTTTCAATATGGAGGCTACGATGATCTCTCTCTCATCGTGCCGGTAATTGCGCACTTTCTATCCGCGCACCTTGCGGTGTCACGTGACAACCTGTATGGTTCAGTGCAACGGAATAATTAATATTTAGGAAAATTAACTAATTAATTAATTAAGTATTATTTGTCTTGCACGTACAGTGTATATAACGTGTTTTTTACCCTCGTTATTTTCATGTTCCAAATTTACACTTGAAAAGTCTGAACCCACTAACTTTCTGCGTCTTTTTTTGGTCACGTTTTTTAACAACATTTTTTTAATTTAAAAGAGACGCGAAAGGAAGTTATAAAACTTCACTAGTTTAAGACTACAACAACAGACAATTTTAAAGAAGGCGCTCAAGACAAGACAAAATATTTATATATCTATCTATATAGAGTATGTTTTTTTTAAAAGCTAAACAAGATTTTTTAACAGTAAACACCTTCATAGAATATTAATGTTAATCAGGTTAATAACAGATGCGTCGTAATCGTGGATCAGGGATCAGTTCCTTAACAGGTTTTTGGAGTTTAGAGGCCAAAGCACTGCCTGATACATTTCGTCAAAGTGAAAAATCCCGACAATAGGTGGCGCTGCTTAACAGTAAAATCTCAAAAATATTCGGTAGAAAAGCAATGCAAGTCGCGTTTTAAAATTCGTGGAGAAAAGGCGTGCATCTAATTTGATTTTAACGTTGATAAAAATCACGTGAAACTAACGTAACAATATTGCTGTTTTAATTTGATAATGGCGTTATTAAAACGCAGTTTTTAGCAACATTATTTTTTATAACGTCATTGAATAACCTATTAAGCTCGTTTTCATATATGAAATAAACGTTTTTTTCTAGAAGCTTTTAAAATCAACGTTTTTTTTTCTCACGCCTTTTTACGTGTTAAACACGTGATTGTGCTATGTGGGTACCTCTTATAATAATAGATCATTTGCTGATAGACAAGGATGAGGACCTATAGCGGATCTTGGCCCTAAAAATTGAGGGGGGGCAAAAACATAACTAAATTATTACTTTTCTGCAAACGTATTATATATTAAGGGCCTGTCCTTAAATTACGTAACGCTCTAGGGGGGAGGGGGGGTTTGGCCTTGCGTTACACTCAATGTTTTTAATGTGTTTTTTCGTGAAAATGCGTTACGAGGGGGAAAGGCGGTCAAAAATCCGGAGTTTTTGCGTTACGTAATTTAAGGACGTTCCCTTAGCTTTTAAAGAAAATATAATATATGTATAGAAATTTTGTCTTGCCTTGAGCGCCATCTTTTAAAGTTGTCTTGAAGTGTTGTAGTCAAACTAGTGGACTTTTAGAACTTCCTTCCGAGTCACTTTTAAGTTAAAAAGTGAATTTGGCACATGAAAATAACGAGAGGAAAAAAATGTTATATACACAGTACCAGAAACTTCAGCAAAAATTATATTTTTATACTTTGATTCTTCCTTGTTTTTAAGTTATCTTTAACATGTTGATTTAAAAAAACAAATATTACATGGTATGAGGTTGTTTTCTAGTAAAAAATAATTTTATTATTTTAGTTTACGTTAATTTAACTTTAATGTGATTTTTGTGCTATGTGGGATGTAAGCCTTTTAATAATTTTCTCTTCTTTATATCGCACAGAAACCTCTTTGCTTACTTACCTCTTTCTTTTTGTTCTAATTTCCAGGCCATAGAAAAATTGCTAAGTTGGCGTAAAGTTAAAAAAAGATTTTAAGAGCCTCGCATATTTTGTGAAGTGGCTTTAAAAAATTTAGAAACATAGGCGTGGCATAAAAAATATCGAGAGTTTTTCGGTCTAGCTATTAAATAATATTGAATTTTTAATATTAAGTGTGTTCTTCATAGGTAGCAAAACGTAACAGAAGTGACGTCATTTTTTTATTTATTTAAGAAAAAATACAATAAAATCGGACTGCCAACTTTCTGTTGAAGGAGGAGGCCACTAAAACCAAAATTCAAAAACATTATGCTTGAAATATACAAAAAAAATTATTGTGGGTGTTTAAGACCACACGGCAGAAGTGTAAACTTCAACAAGGCGAAATTAATAATATTGGCCCATAACATGTTCTGCAAAGCGGACCGAACCGAACTCCTCTGTGTACTGGCCTTCATCTGCATCATCATATCGCTCGGTGAATGTTTCTCAAAGTTAGTCGACTCGAGCCGATTTAACCCGAATGAGCGTTACATAGCCGAGCCTGACGGCTTAGTTCAATTCACTACCCACAAAAAATTGTGTGTACTCTAGACCACACGGCAGAAGTGTAAACTTCAACAAGGCGAAATTAATAATACTGGCCTTCCTCTGCATCATCATATAGCTGATTGTTCCTCTTAAATTTAGTGGATTCGAGCCGACTTCATCCGAATGAGCGTTACATAGCCGAGCCTGACGGCTCAGTTCAATTCACTACCCACAAAAACTGCTAAACGCGCCTAAAGAAGTTTACACTTCAAAAACTGCTAAACGCGAACGAAGTTTACAGTTTAAATATTTTTTAACTAAACGTTGGGGTTAACGCAATAACATTAATATTTACCACCTTTTAATCTGACTTTAACTAGTCACTCCCGGTATGTGTCCAATTTATAACTTTTTCCGTACCGACAACAATTTTTTGGGGTAAACAGTGACGTCATCTCTGTACTGTTTCGTTACCTATGCGGAGCGCAGCACTCATCATTACTTACCTTATCCTGTAGACAGGTTCCGAAATTTTAACCTTTTCAAAATTTCCAAGTGCGTAGTACCTATAATACCCCACTAAGGAAAAAAACATCCCAGTTTCATAACATTTGTGTAAATATGAAACGTGCGACGTTAAACCCGAGAAGTGCCACCAACGGCTATTCTCTGGTTAAACCAGGAGGCGCAGTTACGAAATATTTATATATATATATATATATATATATATATATATATATATATATATGCATTGGTTGGAAAAACTGATGTTTTTTTACCTGCATGAACGAGAAAAATTTGAATCATACGAAGATTTTTCCTTAAAATGGACTATATACCCCGAAAAAAGAGGAAAACTTAAGTAAACATGAAAAGCTGATTTTTATTACAACTGTCAAATTCAGATTTTTACCTCACTGTAGTAACTTAGGTTATGGGATTCCGAGTAAAAATCGTCCTTAATATTAAACTACCTCCCGTAGGTGGTAACTTGAAATAACCACATAAAATGGAAATTCTCGTTCCCTGTAAGGCTAGTATTACCATATAACATACTGAACAAATTCATTTTTAAAAATCTTTTATAAAATGTTTGATTGATTGATTGATTGGAATAGCCAATTTTTTTTTTGTTAAATTTTTTCTTTTTTTTTATAAAAAAAGAGATAAGAGCAGTCCAGTGGTGGCTGCTACAGGGGGAGCAATGGGGCAGTGACCTCCCAAAACTAGACAACAAACAGTATTTTTAATTGATTTATTTAAAAAAAGTTAAATCTTCTCTTACAGTATGATTGTCTAGTTCTTTTTATTATGTGTGGTTAACAGCAAGCGATTAATTGAACTTTGCTAGCGTAAATGATTACAAGCCGGCAGCGCCGCGCGGGGTAAAGTTTCAATTTCACCCGTTTTTCAACGGGGTATGGGTGGATGTTCTTGAACGGGGGCGTTAGGAACATTTGTTTTAGTTGAAGTCGGCCATCATCATCGTGCGAAAATATCCGTTGCCCTTGCTACGAAGCCGGTTCTATCCTTAATGAAGAGTTTGTTTTGATCGCGTGTCATTGTTTGTTTTTTTTATCGGTTTTTTATAAAATGGAAATAAATATCGTCGATTACATAATTAACCGTGCAAATTTAAATACGTTGACATATGAACTCCGATTACAAATAAAATCTTTTGGGCAACATAGACCGGACCTAAAAATTAACCAACATTTTAGTGTCAAACAAAATGTGAGGGATTCAACTGATTATTATTACTTTGCTGAAGAAGCTGATAACCAAGGCAATGATGAATTAGTGTCGCAACCAAAGAGGGGGCGTTATGAAGATAGTCATAAAAATGTTGGTAAGAAAGTATGTGATGCTATCATTAGATCAATAGAAGATCGATTCCGGTTCTCTGATCATCTCTCCATAGCCACACTTTTTCAGGTAGTTATTTTCTAAATTTTAATTATTTCCCGATACGGAGTTTGAACAAGCAGCAAAAAATTTTAACTTGGACAAATATTTGTTGAAACATGAATTAACAGTTATTTACAGCATACAGGATATTGCAAGTGCGTCGGGTGCATTACCCTTATTAAGGTGCTTTTATGAAAACAATTTGTGCGATGCGTTTCCAGAGTCCGTTAAATTATTAAAAATCATATGTACAATGCCTATGACATTAGTTGAACGTGAACGCTACTTTTCAACATTAAAACTTATTAAAACATTTACGCGAAATACAATGTGTGAAAGTAGATTGAGAACGCCTTAGCTATGTGTTGAATTGAAAGAAAATTGTTGACTACGGACAATTTTAATGAACTTGTCGTTGAGCACTTCGCGCATGTAAAAGAAAGGCGAATGGACTTTATCTAAGTTTCGGTAAGTTTTTTATCTCATTTTTCATGAAATTTAAATTTCTGCCCTCCCCAATTTATAACATCACCAGCCTGCATAAGAGTCCAATATTTTATTAAATACATTTTAAAAAACTTCTTTGTCAAAAATCATTGATAGTGTAACACGTGCTCTATTTATCAAGAATGTGTGGTAGGAGGGTATAGTGGCCCTGATTGGTTCAGTGGGCTTGCGTTCGCTTTATCAGAGTGTGGTGGGTTCGAATCTTATGCCTGCCACAACAAACTAGAACCCACTATCCACTTGTGAATACAGATTCACCGGAAGTAGGCAAAGTTGATGATCAATACAAGGCCGTGGTTCTGAGGTCACGTCAAGCCAGTGGTCCCGTGTTACGAGCGTCGATGGCGCTAACACGATAAAGACCCCTGTGCCCAACAAAGGGTATCAGGCAAAATTAAATGCTCATTGAAGAAAGAAAATTTCTTACCATGAGAAAACATATTTGTTACAAAATGAAACAGGGGCCAGCACGTTTGGTCTTCGTGTAGTACGAATGTGAGTGTGAATAAGTTGTGACGGTCCCGGGCACTAAGTGACTTCGAGTCAGATTATCTTGGTGTCCAACGAATTGAGCTGGCAAATTGTCTGCAATAAGCGGACAGAGCCATAAGGGACTTTTTGCAATAAAGCCAGGCAGTATTAGAACCGGGCACTATTCTGACAGTTTCGGCTTATAAGAACAGCAGTCTTTTTTGAAAATTAGGCCTTTGTGTATTATAAGAGCCGGAATTAATAGACTGCATTTATAAATTCGACTTTGGTATGTCAATTTTGAAAGATCAACTGTCAGTTTTTGTTGGAAAACTGTCCGGCACTATTACTGCCTGGCTTTATTGTAATAAGTCCCTAATAGGTAAAAATGACTGATGATAACTGTTCGTGAGGTAAGCGTTCACCAAATTTCAAGAGGCATATTATTTAGGGCCTGTGACGTGAGGTGTCACTTTCATGGGTGAACTTATGTTCACCACCTTTTTCCACAGGGAAATGAATCCAGAGGCTATTCCTGTGGATTTATTGTGGTGCCTTTAACCTTACTTTTGCTTATCAATTTTGTTTTGGCGAGCTTTTTCTAAAGTTTGAAGGTCATATACACACAAAACACTTCTCCCCAAAACAAAACTGACCACTAAAACAAAAAGATGGTGAACTTAAGTGCATCTAACTAAACGTCCTGGTTACGCCATTCTATATTCGGATAAATTAAATACGTTAGAGCAAAATTATGGAACATAGCCATGCATTCTCACACGCGATGCTTGAAGCCAGGACCCCTATTTAATTCGTAATGTTCCTTTTTCGGGTAGACAGGGTTTCGGTTACTGCACATGCGTCAGTTTTGGTGGTTACGTCACTACATTATTTAACAATTATTTAACAATTGTCAAATTTTTAGGGTTATGTCTATTTTTTTGTCCAAAAAGCAGTTGATTTGGTAAAAATTTATCAAATTGTGGATTAAAATTGTAGTTTTTCTAACACTAATTGTGCAGATTTACTGTGGACACCATGAAGAGTGTTTAATGGCATCTATAAACCACTCATAACTTTATTAACAAATTATAAAGAAAAATACACGTAGTTACCTATGAAAAGGCACTACCTTACTTCTTCCAGACATTTTTCCACAAACCGCACATGTTTTACATGAATTATTTCCAATTTTTCACAGAAAAAATATAACATAATTTTCCATGACAAACGCAAAACACCGCAAGATGACAATATGGCCTCCAGCCACATAGCAGCTGTATGTCTACATGACAAAACACACGCATGCGCACTTGAAAATTTGCCATTGTTTCCAAAGCCAGCGACGAGCGCTTCACTTTTCAATTCTTTAAACAGTATTTATGCTATTATGTATTTGGAATAAACATGTTTAATACAAGATAGAGGCACAGTACAGGAATTCAAGCGCATTTCAGAAAATTCTCTATATGTTGCTATTAAATTATTTTTTTGCTTGGCGTATTCTGGTAAAAATTTGCAAACCCAAAACTATTTTTTTTATTTCTTTCAGCTCAATATTAAACCAGTTGGGTAAATAAACCAGAATTGAAAAATTCCTTACCCGCCTCTGCACCTTTTGTCTTTCTCTCTTTTGTCTTTCCATGCCTAGCCCACAATCCGGACACTTTTCCTGTTATAGCAGCATTTTTAATCGAAAGATTTGTGTATCAAAAATTGAAACTTTGCACTTTTTTTGTGAGTATATAAGATTTTAACAAATATGTTTTCTTACCATCAAAAATCCTTGTGTGTGCTTTTAATATCAGTCACTGTAATTCTGTACTTTACTTCGTTAAAAAAATCAAAATTACAAAATGCTATAAACCATAAAAACATTTCAATTAAGGATATTAAGAACGGTAACGAAAGTGTTCAACTATTTGGTTATCTAAATGTTTCAGATCAAAATGATAAATTTGAACCCTTAAAACTTTTGAATGTTTTACAAAATTTACAAGATAAAACTATAAAAACAAGAAAAATAAACAAAAAAATAAAAATTAATATACTTGGACTGTTTGATTTGACTACAATTTATGGGAAAAGAAAGGAAGCTTTTCAGCAGATGCATGCGGCAAAGAAAGCAATAGAACATGTTAATTTTTTAAACGTGTTACCTGGATATGAGCTAGAGTTGCTATTAAATGACTCTAAGGTGAGTTTTTTTAAAATTTTTCATTTCTTTGTGTACGTTTGAAGGCTCAACGGAGTCGATAATTTTATTCTTGGAAATTGGGGTTTTTGCTTAGGGGTAAGGATGCAAAAATGCAAAAAAAAATAACCTTATTGTGGTCTAGGCTTATCTTAATTAATCAAATCGCTAACTATAGAGTAAATTTGTAAAATAAAACTGCAAAATTGGTATATTTTTTTTTTATATTTGGCATAGTAGTACCTAACACCAAAAGCTAAATTTTCATTCGAGGATCCCTGATTTTCCGGCTTCAGAACCCAAAAGGGTGGCTGCTAAAATTAAGAAAAAAATGAATTTTCTGTTATAAGATAAACTAAATTAATTTTGATGGATTTATTTTAAGTGGCAACTACTCAATTTAAAAATGTAAAAAAATGACACCTGTCACTTCCAAAACAAAATGGCTGTTATATAAAAAAAACCGCTACTACGCTAATCACTACCCTCTCGACATAGACCTGGTATCGAATCCAAAATGGCGGCTGATGAGGGCAATTCCGCCACACGCTCGGTTATGTATAATTTGTTGAAATTGATGAATAATGTATTTTGCAGTGGCAACAATATTTAAACGATTGAAAATTAATGGATTTTTGGTAATTACTATATCCATAGAAGTAGCTATTCATAAATAATAAATTATTTATTAATGAACACAGACATTTTTCCTTTTAAAACCAGGAGTAGGAAAAAAAGAGGGAGGTGGAATTAAAGGTGAGGGTTATTATAGTTTTTTAAACTTAAGAAAACAATGATAATATACAGGGTGTCTATAAAAGGTCTGTACAAAATCTTAGGACATATTCCTGAGGTCAAAATAAGTCGATTTAATGCAAATTACCTTTGTACAAAATTGCTCCGTTTCAAAGATATAGGGTGGTGAATTTAAAAATTAAAAATCGATTTTATTAAAATTTATGAACATTTCTTAAGAAATTACTTTAAAAATTGGTACTCGGGGGTTTTTTGGGATGCGAAACCTAAAATAACTTTTTCACTGTAGCCGTTAGAGGGCACTTCACAATGCTCATCTTATGGTTTAAAATGACCATAACTTTTTTCTCAGTGTATTTTTCAACTTTTTTTGTTGATAAAATAATTTCCTGAACTTTTTTAAGCAAAAAAGGTTCTTTTGAATAAAATCTGCTAGGGTGAGCCGTTTTCGAGATATTTCCGTTTTTAGTGTTCGATGCCGCAACGGAATATTGAAATTATTTTGGATCAAAAGATTTGGCTGCTACCTTTAAGGATTAAATTTAGTCAGTAAATGAGTTATTAATTTTTTTTTGTCATTTAGTCATCTTCGGTAGGTATCAGTCAATTTCTGGGAAAATAGTTTTTCTTGGTTCAATTAAAATAAAAAACACCCTGTATCTCTAAAACGAAGCAATTTCTGACTAAAGTAAGTTGCTTTAAATCGACTTATTTGGACCTCAGGAATATGTGCTAAGATTTTGTACAGACCTTTTAGGGACACCCTGTATATGCACTAAGTAATTGTCATAAAGGTTATAAAGTTCGTGGTTTGGAGAAACGTCCAGGTTGGAAGGTTTTTCTTTGATATGAATTTCAAAGTTATGTCATCGAAATTTTTAAGTTCTAGCTCTGGCAAATAAGCAGCTGAAGTCTCCAGACTCTCTTTAACAGCTTGGCGTATCGTATTCCAACCGCTTTTTCTTAGATTCTGGACTTTCCCTAAAATGTTCTTCTTTGGTCATATATTTCGGTCGGTCAGGAAATTTGGTAGGAATAGCATCCAAAAATTTTCAAAACTTAAACTTCTGATAGGAATGGTTTCGCTTGTGTTAAACTATCCTACCGACTGCGCCAAATGTTATACTTTAAAGATAACTTTTAACTTTTTAAAAAACTTTATTTTGATTAAATACAATATAGGACTTAAACGTTATAATTGAACGTATACTTAAGAACGATTCTAAAGAGAATGAATGTTAAGTCATTCAATGATTTTAGTTTATATAAAGAAAAAGTGCTGATTAAGCAATAGAATAATTCCTTAATATTCTAGGTTTAAACTTCTTAGAACTAAAGTGCTATTCAGCAGGAATGCACGTGTTGTTTATTCCCTGAGAGACGCAAGTCAGCAAAATGGCCTTCTTATCTTGATAGGTTCTTAGAAATAAAGTGCTGATTCGGCTTGAATGCACGTGTTGTTTATTCCATGGGAAACGCAAGTCAGCAGAAAAAGCTTCTTATCTGGAAGGTTCTGGGGTTTCATAGAAGGTTCTGATGTCTTCTAAGTGCAGGCAGGATATTTTCATATAACATATACAAGATCCGAACACCGGTCTATTCAAGACTCATTAGTATTATACAGAATAAGGGCCAACCACCAGAATGACAGGGCAAATAAAGCACAGAAGACATGATATAATATGTAAAAAGTGGGATGACGAGGGGAGTTGCCGGAATATAATTCCTAATTGAATTAATTTTTTAGTGCGATCCCGGGGTGGCTCTCGATCGAATTTTTCACACTCTTTATTCTGAAGACACAATTATGATGTTATTGGGTGCGGAATGTTCAAATGTTAGTGAAGCATTGGCAAATGTTGTGCCCTACTGGAATATTTTGCAGGTAGGTTAGTGTATCATTTTCATCATATTTTACATTATGATAAACTTACCTACACTTTTGACAACGTCTTTAGGGGCCAAAATTAGCCCGAAAACCATCTGACAATTCTGACATTCATTTTGCATTTTTTGTATCTATGCAGATTTTTGCTAGTTTCTTTTATTCAAAAAATATTAACAAATTTATGGCTAACACGCAACAATAAAATAGTATTTTGTATTTCAGTAAGCTATTTTCAGACGTTTCAAACTACATTTAAAGCAAAATAATTGATCTTTAAATATATGATTAATGAAATTGAGAACCATGATTTAATATAAAAAAAATGGCGCCAGTAGGCACCTACAGCCATCCATAAGACCCAGTCGTTCTGGCTGTTAAGGTAGCTTTATTTTGGTTAAGATACGACAGATACCGTTCTATTTTTAAGTGATGTATAACAGACTGAATTATTTTGCCGAGACGTTTAACTTCTTCTGTGAAAATTCTTAAAAGTGTTCGCTAACAGACTGCGCTGGCGCCGAATGTAAATGTTGGAGCTGTAAACAAGTCATTAAGTAGTAACAATTTTTTAATTTAATCTGAATATTTTATTAGAGTATTTTGACAAATTGTGAGTCATTTCATGGCGAAATTTGGGTGGGCATGGGTAGAATTATAAACCAAAACATAGTAGTAGTAGGTGGTCGGTCGAGACGTCTTTCGCATGAAAAAGTCAACAAACCAACCGAACTGTAGCAATAGGGATCTCCAGTCCAATAGTTCCCACTCTTAGGTTACACTTTTGTGTTCTTAGTTAGGAATAGTAGCATAGGGAATAAGTAAAAAATGTAAAGAAACGCAGCTCAAAAACACTTTGACTTACCCTTGGATGAAAGGAACTTGGTACATGGACAACTGCACAGTCGAATCCAAATAATTCCAATCAAAGTAGTAGCAGTAGCACATCAAAGCAGTCCATAAAATGTTTATACACGACCGCGGTCTTAAAAAACACGCATGTGATTTCACTTGGCGATCAATATATATCACTGGTATGGAGAGTACCCCAAATATTCGCATAAGCTCCGTGTAGCAAGACGGACGTTGGAGCACTGCTATATGTAGCAATACAGCAGTAAAGGTATGTATAAAATTAGGGAAAAAAACTTAAATTAAAAAAGGATGGAAAATGGATATACTCAAGATAGAAAGAAAGCAAAAATAACAAAGTAAAGTCAATGCATTCTTGAGCATATAATTCACCGCGCAAATTCAAATTTTTACCCTTTTTGTAGGCAAGGCATATCTTAGTAACTAAATTAGGTTAAACCAAGAAATAAAAGTAACTTTAAGTATAAAGTTTTAGCATAACTCTAGCAAAAAAAAAGAAAATAAAAAGCATTCTAATTTAGATAAATGTCTCTAAATTTTATATCTTAAAACTAAACGCCGGGACGAAGCATTCCGGCCCCCCTGAAAATACCCAGGGCATGGTATTTTCTGAACTAAGCATTAGGGAGAGGGCACAATTTCACCAAAGGCCTCTTGAATAAACCTTTGGAGGTTTTAACTGTAGCAACTCTTACTACATTATCAGTACCAGGGTGCAATCCTACTACTCGTCCCAATACCCAGTTTAAGGGAGTGGTTTGATCATCTTTGATCAAAACCATCGTATCAATCGCAATGGGATCAATTTTGTCTTGATTCACTTTAGCGTGCTGTTGCAATGTATGTAAGTAATCTCTGTGCCATCTACGCCAAAAATCGCGATGTAGTTTTTGCAGCAACTGCCACCGAGAAAGCCTATTTAAAGGCACTTGGTCAAAATCGAGGTCTGGAACAGTCGTAAGTGGTTCCAGGCTAAGGAAATGACCGGGCGTCAGTGCAGTCAAATCATTTGGATCTGTGCTGACTGGACACAAAGGCCTAGAGTTGAGGATAGCTTCTACTTGAGTAACCACAGTATAAAGCTCCTCAAAAGTAAGCACCTGTTCTCCAATTACTCGTATTAAATGAGACTTTGCACTTTTGATGTTACTTTCCCACAAACCGCCCATGTGGGGTGCGGATGGAGGGTTGAAGTTCCAACGAATTGATTCGCGATTAGCAACTTCAGCAAACATCTTGTTAAGCATTTTAGCAGAAAGCGTAAAATTTGACGCGTTATCCGAGTAGACTACTTCCACGCGTCCTCTTCTGTCATAATCTAATTCCGAATTGCATAATCTTCCGCCAATGCGTAAAATATTATTTTGATCCAAAAACGGATTTAATTTTCTAAAAACCTTTGGCAACGGTTTATTATCGACAAGTAAAGAAATCTCGTTTTGAAAATATTTATTTTGCACGTGTTTTATAAGCACAAATATTGCATTTTGTAACTCATATTGTATTAACCACGTAGAATTAATAATAATTTTCTCATTATTAAATTTACGCGCGCGAAGATTGTGAATAAAACGTAGTATAAAAGCAACAAGTCTAATTAAGCGCAAAAAATTTGAAAATTTATTAAGCAGACAATCCAAAAACTTTGGTTCAATTGTTGCAGCAAACACCAATTTTCGCTCCTCTTCGAGAGCTTCTTTGGGTGTAGTAATATTATTTTTAGTAAAATCCCATGTCTCTTGTGGCTTACAAAGGAACTCGGGTCCTTGCCACCAAAGGGAACAATTAATTAAATCTGCAGGCAATAGACCACGTGACCCGGGGTCCGCGGCGTTTAATTCAGAAGGAACATGGTTCCAATCGCAAGGCTGAATTTTTTCTTGTATGTATGTGACTCGGTTGGATACAAAAGTGCGCCACGCATGTGGTGATCCTTTGATCCAAGAGAGCGCTACCATACTATCCGTAAAAGCAATAGTATTTTGAAAAGCAATTTTATTAGCAAAAGTATTTTGAATAAATTGAATGAGTTTAGCTAGCAAAACTGCCGCACAGAGCTCCAAACGGGGAATACTGATTCTTTTTATGGGAGCGACTTTCGATTTTGCGCACACAAAATACGTTTTAATATCTCCGTTTTGATAAACAATACGAAAATAAACCGCCGCACACATACCGCGCTCGGATGCATCGCTAAATCCAACAATTTGACAAAATTGAAAATTAGAGAGATCAATCATTCTTGGGATATAAAAATCAGAAAATAATTTGAGTTCTTCTTCGAATTTTTTCCACTTGGAAATTATTTCCGGGGGTGCTAACTGATCCCAATCTAACTTTATAAACCATAAGTACTGGATTAAATTTTTTTCAAAAAACGTAACCGGTGTAAGAAAACCTAAAGGGTCAAAGCATTTCGCAAGGGTACTAAGCAAATTACGCTTAGTGCAAATTTTTGTATTATAATTAAAAGAATAAAAAAAGTTATCAGTTTGAGGGTTCCACCTCAAGCCTAAAATTTTTAGAGAGTTTGCATCCTCTCGATCCAAAGAGAAGTCTTTGGTTTGTATGTGGGTTGCAGGCAAGTCTGCAAGCAATTTGGGTTCGTTTGATGCCCATTTTTTCAGTTCAAATCCACCTCGCCCTAATAACTCAATTAATTGATTTTTCATAAGCATGATTTGATCAAAATCATTGCAACTTACTACGCAGTCGTCTATATAGACGCTGTCCTTTAAAATCGCAGAAGCCAACGGTAAGTCTTGATAATTATCGGCTAATTTAAGCAAGGTTCGAATTGCTAAATATGGAGAACAGTTTACCCCGAAAGTCAAAGTTTTTAATTCGTAATCTTGCACCGATTCTTCAGAATTAAAACGCCATAAAATTCGTTGGTATTTATGTTGATTTTCCTCCACACTTATCATTCTGTACATTTTAGAAATATCGCTAACAAAACAATATTTATGTAGCCGAAAATTAAGCAAAATTTTAACTAAATCTCCTTGTAGTTTAGGACCCGTGTGAAGGGCTTGATTTAGGCTAGACTTATTTAAAGAATGACTCGATGCGTCAAAGACAGGACGAACAGGCGTGCTACTCGAGCTTTCTTTTATAACCGCATGGTGAGCAATATAAAAATATTCATGAATTTCTGAGTTATTAGGGGGTGAAACTGCACGCATGTGACCCATATCCAAGTATTCTTGCATTACTTGTGAGTAAGAAGTAAATAATTTTTTATCATTTAGCAAACGTTTTTCAAGCGAGTACAACCGACGCAAAGCAAGGGTTCGGGTATCGCCGAAATCAACGGGATTGATTTTAAAAGGTAACGAAACGGTGTATCTACCGTCCACATCGTGTATAGTAGTTTTTTCAAAATATTTTTCGCAAAAAATATCTGAAGGTGAATTTTTCTCCACCGTAGGAACCTCTTCCAACTCCCAGAATTTTTGCAAAGTATTATTTAAATCAGGAGTGGAAATAGTTGCCATAAAAGTAGAAATATTTTTTGATGCAAAAGCAGCATTTTGCAGAGGCATTTTTCCGAGCAAAGTCCATCCGAAGACTGTATTAATACAAGAGGGGGTGTCTGGACCAAAATAAAGTCTACCTTCTTCTAAAAGTGATCCATAAAGGTCCGCGCCAATAAGAAGCTCCAGCTTGATTATACCAACTGGGATCAGCTAATTTTAGACCAGTTAAGTAGTGCAAAGAATTTTGGTTAAAAAATACACTTGGCATTTTATCGCAAACTTGGTCTATTAATACAGGTTCTAGACTAAAAATTTTCGATTTATTATCGATACCAGCAATTTTACAATGCACCGCATGGCGCGCAGTAGTAGACATATCTCCTAAACCGTTTACATTAAGCGAAATGTTGGATTTAGGAAGTCCGAGTGCATTCGCACATTTTTTCGTTATAAAGGAGCACATGGCGCCATTATCCAAGATGGCGCGTATTTCGTGCCAATTTCCGTATGCATCACGGATGTGCAGCAAAGCAGTGCAAAGCAACGTGTCATAGTCGCCAATCACAGTACCCGCGTGAATAGATTTATTTTCAGTAATCTGATTTTCTACGGGGTTAGTTTGTGATCCACTAGACGTCACAGAAGAAGAAGCAATTACCGAAGCTGGGGAGTTATTTTTTAGGCATAAAAGACTGTGGTGATTTAAAAAACAAAATCTACATCTTTTTTGTGAAGTGCACGAGTCTTGATGAAAACTAGCCATGCAGTTGGTGCATCCCTTATTATTTCTAATAAAATCAATGCGTTCTTGAATTGGTTTCGTTAAAAAAGATTCACAGCTAAAAATCAGATGTGTATTTTTTGCTTTGCAGTAGAAACACGTGTTTTGTTTGGAATTTGGAGTTTTTTGTGACTGTCTGTTTGCAAGTAAAACTGTTTTATTTCGTGGATTACGGGGGGATCTCGAGAAGTTCCCTGGTCATGAGTTTTGAACATTATCTTGTTTCATAGACAAAGATAAAGATTCAAGAGACGTGCAATGTTGCTCTAAAAATTTGTAAATATCTTCGTATTTTGGCATTAAATTAGAAGCGTGATTTTGTTCAAATAACTTACGCGTTCCCGGATCTAATCGATCCAAAAGCATGTTCGCAGTAATAAAGCACCAACTATGGGTCGCATATCCCATATTTTTTAAGCAATCAAGGTTTTCCTTGAACGTATCTAGCATTTTGCGCAATTCTAAAACATCATCATTGGATAGCCGAGGTGAGTTTTTGATAGATTTCCAGTAAGAAACCGCACGCAAGCGCTTATTGTCATATCTGGAAATCAGCGTATCGTAGCAAAGTAAATAATTATTTCCTTCAAGAGGTATATTTTTAATTAAATTTAAAGCAGGGCCTCTTAAAATCGTACGTAAATATTTAAACTTCTCAATGTCCGAGCTCTTACGCGTATGTACAACCGCATTGTAAATCTCAATAAAGCTTGGAAACTCCTCAACATCGCCCGAAAAAGGAGGGACATTTAACTTGGGAAGAGAAAATTCTGGTTCCGGAAAAATCATTGTTTGATTATTTACCTCATTGTGGCTTCGATTTATTTCTTCAGCCTCCACCTCAAATAAATCATAGTGCAAAGCCTCAACCTCTACGCATCTATCCAAAAAATCTTTTTGTATTTTATTCTGAGCTTCCAGAGCTTCAGAATCGTCTGAAATCAAGATCAGTAAAGCATTATGATGTTTTTCAAAGCTCTTACAACAAGAAGAAAGTTTTTTAAAGTTAACTTTAAACCTTGTGTGAGCAGCTGGATTTGTTTTCGCCTGATTGGCATAGTGTTCAAGCACACTCAACTGATTGATGGCAGTTTGACGCAAGGCCTTAGCCGAGCTTACCTTTTTTTCGGTATCGTTTACCATTTCAAAAGGTTAAAGTGCAAAGTAAAGCAATAGTTAATAAGGGAAGCAAATTTAAAAAATATATCGTACTACTTTTCAAATTCCCTCGTAAACCAAGATTCAAAGCAATATTAAAAGGCCAGCGGCTTTTAGCAAATATCGAGTAAAGAACAGCAAGTTTTTAGCAAAAAGTATAAATGCTAATAAATATGCACAAAAAATTTAGCAACTGATAAGAGTTTCTGAATTTGTGTAGGTACGCAAGGAAACGCAAGCCTTACATACATCGACAGCGCAATAATTTTTAATTTTGAAAAAAAAAATTTTTTTTCAAAATTTGTATGCAATTTGTATATTGCACAAATAAAAAATGCAATGCAAGTTGGTACGTGCAACGTACAATAGACACACCGTAGATAAAATGTAAAACCTAAGATATGCCTTGTCTCAAAAAGACGCAAAGTAAAGTCCTAACTTCAAACACAATTATGCAACTCTGAGAGCACCTATTACGCAGAACGGGAAATCCGGCTCGAAGGACCAAAAAATGGTCGGTCGAGACGTCTTTCGCATGAAAAAGTCAACAAACCAACCGAACTGTAGCAATAGGGATCTCCAGTCCAATAGTTCCCACTCTTAGGTTACACTTTTGTGTTCTTAGTTAGGAATAGTAGCATAGGGAATAAGTAAAAAATGTAAAGAAACGCAGCTCAAAAACACTTTGACTTACCCTTGGATGAAAGGAACTTGGTACATGGACAACTGCACAGTCGAATCCAAATAATTCCAATCAAAGTAGTAGCAGTAGCACATCAAAGCAGTTCATAAAATGTTTATACACGACCGCGGTCTTAAAAAACACGCATGTGATTTCACTTGGCGATCAATATATATCACTGGTATGGAGAGTACCCCAAATATTCGCATAAGCTCCGTGTAGCAAGACGGACGTTGGAGCACTGCTATATGTAGCAATACAGCAGTAAAGGTATGTATCAAATTAGGGAAAAAAACTTAAATTAAAAAAGAATGGAAAATGGATATACTCAAGGTAGAAAGAAAGCAAAAATAACAAAGTAAAGTCAATGCATTCTTGAGCATATAATTCACCGCGCAAATTCAAATTTTTACCCTTTTTGTAGGCAAGGCATATCTTAGTAACTAAATTAGGTTAAACCAAGAAATAAAAGTAACTTTAAGTATAAAGTTTTAGCATAACTCTAGCAAAAAAAAAGAAAATAAAAACCATTCTAATTTAGATAAATGTCTCTAAATTTTATATCTTAAAACTAAACGCCGGGACGAAGCAGTAGGTATATTAGCTCACACTACTACTATACTATAGTAGTGTGAGCTATGGTGATCCTAATTTTTTCGAGAAAAAAAAAGTTGCTCCGATTTAAAAAAATTTTATATATCTTTGCGTTTCAGATGATTTTCAAACTTTTTTGTCGCGCCGTCTGTCTGTCTGTCTGTCTGTATGTCTGTCTGTCTGTCTGTCTGTCTGTCTGTCTGTCTGTCTGTCTGTATGTCTGTCTGTAACGACCAACGCGCATAACTCAAAAACCGCCTTGCCGATCTTAATGAAATTTGGTACCTAGGCTGGGTCTTAGGTCGAGATGGTCCCATTTAAAAATGAACAAAATCCACCGAACACAAGCCAAATAAAAGGGTGGGGGAAGATCTCAAAAATTAGAGTTTATGTGAAAATATGGCGTGTGTGATATCAAACAAAAGGTTATTGAGTATGGAGTTAAACAAAATACATTTTAGTTTTCTTTTCTTTTAAAAGGGTGGGGGTAGATTTTAAAAATTAGAGTTTACGTAAAAATATGACGTGTGTGATATCAAACGAAAGGTAATTGAGTCCGGAGTTAAACAAAATACATTTTAGTTTTTGTTTTTTTAAAGGTGGGGGTAGATTTCAAAAATTTGAGTTTAAGTCAATACATGGCTTGTGTGGTATCAAACAAAAGGTAATTTAGTCTGGAGTTGATTAAGATATATTTCAGTTTTTAGTTTTATTAGCTCGCACGTACACTATAACTATAGTACCTAGTGTGAGCTTAGGGGCCCATATATTGACAGAGTATTTTTTAATGTAATTCTTGCTCTAGTATGTTTTATTCACACGAGCCGCCGCTGATTAAACACCATCTCTCACAAACCCACTTTCGCCTACTAACTGTAAACTTCACCCGATTGCGTTGTATAAAGATAATAACATTTCCTAAAATAATATCTCCCTCTCTTTTCCTCCATGCACTCTACAGCCCTTTTAGTCCAGGGTCATACTCTTAAAATTAGCCTCCGCGGGCTTTTTCATGAAGATTTGATATTACCAGACTCAAAAATTGCTAGTCGAAAAGTAAGTTCAGGATGCCAAATATTTTTTCAATTCTGAACTGCTAAGCCAGAACAATGAAACTTGGCACACTTATTGGCCTCCGAGGACTGATACTTCAGCTACCAAAAAATGTTAAATATTTGACTCCTAGAGGCGCAAGGGGGCTAAATGTGTTTTTAGAGTGTCCGTTATATCTTCTACACTATTGCACCTGCACAACTAGGACTAAAATGTGTAGTTTATGCTCGAGTTTATGTAATTGTCTAGAAGTCTGCTATATAAAAAAATCGAAGCTGTTAACAAAGCAAGTAAGGGGCAAAAAATTTTGTCATCTAAATATTTTAAAAAATAATTAACTGCCCTATGTCGGCGAAATTGCTTCAAAAGGTTGCGGTGAACCACTTTTCAATTTTATATACTTTATACTTTGCCCTTATCCCCTAGAGGCTATAAGGGGCCAACATGTTATTTTGACCAGACATAATCACAGAATTACTCATTCCGGATATCTTAAATCAATCAATTGGATGGGCCATACATTGTAAAATGCAATCTTCAGGGGTAACCCCATATACATAATAGTCCAATACCCACGTTAACTGCCCATTCATTATGCAAACATGAGGACCTTGGGGTCTTTAAGCAAAAAAGACCTGATTGGTTGCTTTCAAAGACATATGCATATTATTTCCATATAGTACGTATTATTGCAATACCTATGGTACCTTACGATGCAGAATGCAAACATATTTGAAATAGCAATATCCATGGGTATAAGTCTATCCTCTTTGCGGTCCTTAAGATAAAATGTCCTGATTGGTTATACTGTTACGCATGAATATTATTTTATTCTTGTATTCGTTACGTCAAATCATCGGCGTACAGTTGACAAAAACTCTATCTGTAAATTTGGTATCTGTGCATTCTTCGTACCTTTATTTCTGAATGTTTGCATAAAACGCCAACCACTGTATTACGTATATGGGTAACCCCTATATAGGGGAGATAAATTTTACCGTCATATAGCTTGCACAACTGTAATCATTATCAATATAAAGTGCCAGATAAATTAGGCCTTTTTGAATTTGCAACTATTCATAGCCCCCTATATTGCTCCTGAGCATGAAAAATGTTGTATTTTATATATATGACTCATCCAGTTAATCAGTTTAAGATATCCCAAATGAGTACTTTCCTGATTTTTAAGTGGAGTCAAAATAAGATGTTGGCCCTTTACAGCCCCTAGGGACCGTAGCAAAGTATATAAAGTATATAGAATTACGAAGTGGTCCACCGCGCTTTTTCGATGCGATTTCGATGACAAAGGGCAGAGTATAAGTGAATTATTTTTTAAAAACTATAAATAACAATTTGTTTTGCCCCTAGTTGTGCAGGTACAGTAGTGTCGAAGATATCAGGGCAAATCTAAAAACATATTTTTGCCCCCTTGCGCCCCTAGGGGCCATATATTTAATATTTTTTGAAAGTAAAAGAATTGATTTTTGAAGGCCGATGTGGGTGCCAAGTTTTATTGCTGTAGCTTCAACCAGTGCCTCTAAATATTTTTTGACATTACCTGAAACCAGATAGAATTGAAAACTTATTTTTAGACCCTATCCTTATATTAAACTGAAACTTTTTTGGGTCTGTTAACAGGTCTGGAAGAGTGGGTCCAAGAAAGACGCTATGAGCCCGGACTATTTAGTGAATATTCATTGACTGGACTAATAATTCCAGGTATCATACGGTTCCACATCACCCTCGTTAAGCGATAGAAGCAAGTTTCCATTGTTTTTCCGAACAGTGGCCCCAGACTCGACGCACAACTTGGCCAAAATTCGTCTAATTAAGGAGTTTGGTTGGCAAGTAGTAGTTACTTTCAGCCAGAGCGAGGAAACCTATTTACTTCCGGTAAGAGAAACATGTTACAAATAAATATAAAATAAATAAATAAATAAATGGTTTATTAACAGCAAAATACATTTTTTTTTGAAAATACATTTACATCTCAGCTCTAAAACCGGCTGTGAATAAACCATATTACCCCCAATGTAAGCACTGTCCCGGGGTCTTACACAGAAAAAATATATAAAATCACAACAAATAGCATCGGTTCAAAATAATAACTGGTTTTTAAGAACCAAAGCAATATGCACTTCAAAACCGGAGAATTTTTATCTTCCTAGCCCGTGTAGCCAATGACTATATAGAGAAGGTATTATTTTCGACGAAAATGTGTTATTTGGGTGTATTGTGTCCTATCCCAGCAATATCGTCGTGATGTCTCTCTGTGTGTATGTGTGTGTATATATTATTTCTGTCCGTAACACGATAGCTCCTAAACCGCTCAACTGATTTTCATAAAATTTTCAGGTAAAATAGTCTTCGACACTTTACCGAGCTGATTAGATTTTGGCCAAAATCCATTAATGCTAATGACATATATGTTGCTTTTTGACAATTACAAATTTTAAAAATGCTAACTTTTTAACGGGCATCGTATCAATATACAGTTTTCGAAATATAGTAGACTACATTTTGATCAATAATTTGTGTTATAATCAAAAACTTCGTAAGATCTTTAGTTTCTGAGATATCTACAAAAAACTGTTTTTAAGACTGATATATTGTCAGGAATGTAAATTTCCCCTGACTATGCCACTGTACGAAACCATCTTGGAAAAACGAAAAACGCAATTATGGTTCTGTTGAGATAAGAAAGTGGTTCCGCCTCCCTCCAAAATGGTAAACAGTTGGTTGCCGCCCACCTACACAGCAGGTGGTTAATGGGAGAAAACTACTAAAAAGTGAAGAGTGGGAGTTCTAATGGTTAAGCGTGGGGATACAGCAAGAAGCGAGAGGGTTTTCCCTTCAAAGTGATTGGATATGGAAAAACTGTGAGATAAGAAAAACTTGTCTATAAAATGTCATTTTATCTCTGTTTTTGTTAGATTTTCTTGCTAAACTCATTAGCTAGAATTTAAAGTAAACTTTAGGATTATCAGCAACGCCACTGACTTGGTTCCTCCAAGCTCTTCATAGAGGGGATAATGGATTATTTAGGTCCAACCTACCGTTGATAAAAACCCAAACTTTGAGGAGACAAGTGGGTAGTCACATTCTAAGTTTTGTTGAAATTAATTAAAACCTCTAAACTAATTATCAGTAAAGAAACATAAGATTTTTATATTTAAAGAATATTTTGCAGTTTGTTATTTTGGTAAGTTAAAGTTTTATTTTAATATTTTGGGTCTTGTTTGTTTTATAGGTCATAAGAAAAGTCTTGTAACAATTTGTAAATTGCAAAAGTTTTATTTTGTATTCATTAAAGTTTGTAACGTTTTTAAAACTGTTTTATATTTATTTTATACACACAAGAGATCTACTACGGTACCCTCGTTTAAGGGCTTGATTTAAAATAAACTCGTACCCGACAATATTATGATGGATTCACTTGAAATGTGCTAATAGGCTAGCTAGGGAGGTCTCAGATCCGTCAGGGATCCATTTACTTTTCTAAAATATTGCATTCATTAGATAGTTTAAGTTGTGCTACGTATTTTTACGTAAAACTGCACGTTAAGCGCTCTACGTTTTGTTCCAAATTTGAGTTTAAGTTTAATGTTTTTACGTTACCATAACAAGTCTACTAATAGCAGAGAATATGGAATTCAGCACTGTGTTTTTTTGATGTTACAATTTTGTTTTTTGTCTTTTCAACTACAGCAGGAATATATTTGCAAATAATCGTTTGTACTGGAAGCGGAAATTATCGTCTAGGCCTCATTTTTCGATCGGTCAATCAACCAATTCTATTCTTTAGTAACGTTAAGGTGCCCGCAGACTGCCGTAAGCTAATGTAAATACGTAAGCTCCTAACGTGACCTTGACGACGGTGTGACGAAGTGCGCTTGCGTAACTGTCAAATCTCATGCTTACGTAAAAATACGTAGCACAACTTAAACTATCTATTGACATTTGTTTCGTTCAAAAAAAATAATATTGGGTTAATTGTAGATTGAAACTTTTTGACACATTTTGATTCCCCTTTTGAGACAATTAATGTTTTGTTTTATTAATAAACTTTAGTAAAAAAAATGGATCCATGACGGATCTGATACCTTTCTAGCTAGCCCGTTAATGTTAGTTTTGATTGCGGATTTTAATTCTACGTAAAAAAATAAAAAACTGCTACGCAAATTTTTTTCCGAAACATGCTTGCTTTAACCCCAAACAGGATACTTAGTTATTTCGACTTTATAACCAAGAATCAAAACAAAAAGTAACCAAAAACTAAATGAAATAACATAAGACAGGTTATAACAATCTGGTTACTTTTCCGTTCGGGCAAGCATTTTTCGGAAAAAAATTCGTCTAAAATTGAAAAATCAGAAATAGCATATTCCAATTAAAAAAATCAACTTCGAGAGGAATTTTAACAATACCTGTAAAGTTAGGATCTATCTATCTGAAACCAACATCATCATCAAGAGCACATCTCACTATTTTGATAGTGATGTTAAATTTTGAAAAAATAATGTTCTCTTAAAATAATCAACCTGTACGGGTGGTCTGAAAGGCCCTGCATATATAGCCACACAGCTGTAAGTGCTATTTTTATGGTTATTTTTGCACATAAGCCCGCATAATTAGATGCAAAAAAGGTCCAAAAAGTCCCTACTATTGGATTTAAATTTTATTTTGCAATATTTAAAATATATACTATTAAAGCAAGGGCATTGAATAAATAACCCATATGGAGGAGCCACCCAACGATTATAAACACACAGAATTGCCTATTTGCTAGATTCTTTTAGCGGTAGGCGGCGCCTTGCTTATGTCACTAGTGGACCTCTGCTCAGCGCGCTTCATATAATACACATTGCAATCGTGAGTTTTTCCCGCTTTTTTCTTGCTTATTTGCAAACAAATTTTTTATTCGTGTTAGTAAATATAATTAATAATTTCATTTATTCAAAACAAATGATTTGATAAATCAAGAGTTTGCTCTGAGAGCTGAATTTTCCTACCAGACGATATGTTGGAGTTTGTTTTTTAAATAGTTGAAAGTTTTAGAATAGAAGTAGGATTTTTTTAAAAAGTTTAATCAATTTAAATCATTAGATGTATAATTTATTGTTTTTGTTGCCGATATAATAAAATACACTTATATTATGCAGTAACAAAAAGGTATTTATTTGATATTTCAGATCTAAAATTGCAATATTTATTATATTATTATATCAAAAACCAGTCAGTTTTTGGAGAAAACAGCCAAATAAGATGAATTTTTCAACTTCTTATGATTTAAATCAATAGATTATTATAAGTTTTTTTTCAAATGATTTACATTGTTTGGGTTATGAGTTGTTTTTATCCCACCCAGCGCCCGTTTTCACTCCTTCTTCTGTAACATGTTTCTGAAAACTTCTATAAAGAGACTAAAAAAACTTAAGAAAAAAACTGAAACCAAACTTGGAGAAACTGTCTACAAAATAAACTTTCCAATAATCAGTTTAATAAAAGAAGTACGTTTGCGGCATAATTACCAATTTTCTTTAATGTGAATAATTTAATGAGCAAGGAGTTTCCAAAAATCAAAAAAAAAATTCAAAGTTTATATAAATATAATAATATAAAAGTATATATATTTATATTTCTACACTGAAAGAGGGAACACAAAGCTTTTATTTCAACAAAAAATTGTGCTTTCTTTATATCAATTCACTTAATTCACATTTATAAAGGTTTATCATAACAAAAATATTTCATGTAAAAAACAGCCAAGTACGCGAAAGTGGTCTTCCATAAAAAGAATTGAGATAAAAGTAAAGCCAAGGTTTACAAAACAAATTTCAAAATGAATGGTTCTTACTAGTTTGGAATTTTTTTTTAAACTTTGCTATTCCAGCCAAACTTCTTAACGTTCAATTTGTTAAGAGTAAGTTGCAGCCGTAATAGCCAAGAAAAAGATTTCCAAGCTAGTAAGAACCATTCATTTTGAAATTTGTATTGTAGAACTTGGCTTTACTTTTATCTCAATTCTTTTTACGGAATACCACTTTCGCGTACTTGGCTTTTTTTACATGAAATGTTTTTGTTATGATTTCACTGCTTTTTTAAAGGATTTGGATAATATTTAAGTTTTAAAGTAGTAAAATATACGGGATATTGTTTAAAATTCTTGCAATGCTTTATTAAAAATGTTGAGTTTTTTTATATTTTCCTATGGTTTTGTCATAGTTCTTATCAGCCTTCTAAAGCTCAGCTCTCTAGTGTTCCTGGAAGTAGGCAATGTTAATTTGACATAACTTTACATTTATAGGGAAGGAAAGTAAATTAAAATCTTAGCGTTTTCTTCAAAAGCTCAGCTTTCTAGCGTTTCTGGAAGTGAACAATGCTAATTTACATAACTTTACATTTATAGGGGAGGGAAGTTAATTAAACTTTGGGGTTTTTTTAATTTTCTTTTATAGTTTTATCATAGTTCCTATCGGCCTTCCAAATCTCAGCTCTCGAGCGTTTCTAGACAATGTTACTTTTACACAATTTTACATTTATAGGGGATGGAAGTAAATGAGAATTTTGGGGTGTTTTAATTTTTTTCTATAGTTCTATCATAGTTACTATCGGCCTTTCAAAGCTCAGCTCTCTAGCGTGTCCGGAAGTGGGCAATGTTACTTTTACATTACTTTACATTTATAGGGGAGGAAAGTAAATTATAATTTTGGGGTTTTTAAATTTTTTTCTATAGTTTTATCATAGTTCCTATCAGTCTGCCATTTCTGGAAGTGGGCAATGTTACTTTTACATAACTTTACATGTATAGGGGAGGGAAGTAAATTAGAATTTTGGGGTTTTGTGATTTTTTTCAGGAGTTTGGCAGACTTATGTCTGCTAAATTTCAGCTTTACAGCATGTCTGGAACTACAGTAGAATTTTGATGATCTATACATGAGTGAGTGAGTGAGTGAAAATTTCGACGTTTTTTGAAATTTCGTAACTACTTCAGTACTTTTGGGAGTTCCATGAAACTAAACATGAAGGGATTGTTCACTCCATGGAGATCTACGACTGTGCATAGTTTGAGATTCGTAGATTATTCCGAAGTAGAGTTTTAGATAGGTCAAGTAATGTTTCAAGAAAAGATGGTAAGGCGCGTGAACTTGGCGAGGCACGGCTGTGCCCTCAGATTTACCTCCTAAATAGTCAACCACACCGTCAAATAAATGAAAAAACGCAAAAAAACGGAGGTAAAAACGTCAAAAACACCTTAAAATCACACGAACTCTGAATACAAACAAAGCAACTGGTCCGCTGGTGACGTAAGCAGACACTGTTCGTCTCGCTGAGCGACGCTAACATTAGTTAAATGGAAATAAGCAATCCTGTGTGTTTATAATCGTTGGGAGCCACCGGCAAACTTTACCATATTGAGGGGCAGATGGCGCTGAAATAAATTCGTCTGGTACGCAATATTCAGAGACAACTACTATGATCTAATGGCATCTGTATGATTGGTATGAGCCTCGGAACTCGCACATGTAACTAAATCGTGAATTGAACGAATATTGCGTACCAGACGAATTTATTTCAGCGCCATCTGCCCCTCAATATGGTAAAGCTCGCCGGTAGCTCCTCTATATGGGTTATTTACTCAATGGCAAGGGGAAAAGATCGTTGTCAAACGTTTTGGATTAAGAATGTATAATTTTTATTTTTATAGGTGAACAATTTTATTACGGAACTTGAAAAAGAAAATGTCTCATGCCTGGCATCAATAACGTTTTCTATGGAAAATTACAAGGAACAGCTTAAAGTTTTAAAGGTAGCAAACGCAGGATATTTATTAAAATTTATATAAAATGGTGGTGGAAAACGGCTCTGGTACAAAAGAGCGCAGGACAAAATAGCACAGGCCAAAATAGCGTGGACAAAATAGCGCAGGACAAAATAGTGCAGGACAAAATAGCGCAGGACAAAATAGCGCAGGACAAAATAGCGCAGAACAAAATGGCGCAGGACAAAATAGTGCAGGACAAAATAGCGCAGGACAAAATAGCGCAGGTCAAAATAGCGCACGTCAAAAATCGTCGATTCGTTGAAGTCGATTTGCCCTGTCCAGCCAAAGTGGACCAGGGGCCGAGGATAGGTTAGGTTAGTATCCCAATCTGACCCGGTTAGGTTGGGATACTAACCTAACCTATCCTCGGCCCCTGGTCCACTTCGTTTTGTTTGAGTGATAACGTTAGGCCATCACTGTATATTAAACTAACCAAGTAAGGTTAGGTTATGTTTTTAGTATCTTTTTGAGATCTGCGCTATTTTGCGCTATTTTGTCCTGTGCTATTTTGTCATGCGCTATTTTGTCCTGCGCTATTTTGTCCTGCGCTCTTTTTTCCTGCGCTATTTTGTCCTGCGCTATTTTGTACCAGAGCCTGGAAAACGTATACACGGTCCCTTGAATTAGACCGGTCTTCGGATCTTATATACAAGGTGTAACAATTAAATTTTAAGACTGACCTCCGTACTAACAGGTTTTAAATCTCCACGCCTTGGAGTTATTCACCGTGATGTGCGTTCTACTACCGCGCGCAATCTTGTCGTGTTTCCTCTACTAGTTTGGCCTACACAGTGGTTTGAAGCGGATAGTGCATAGCTCATTTGCCGGAATTACGACAAACGAAAAAATTGAGCAACGTATTAAGTAGAACTCAAAAAACGGCTACTAAACGAATGCTAAAGGATGTTTACGAGGAGCAGTGTATGTCTCGTCGAATGATTTTTATGTCGCATAAAAGCTTTTTCGAGGGTCGTGAAGAAGTTAAAGGTGAAGAACGAGAAGGGCGCTCCAACACATCCAAAACAGCGATGCTCATTGTTTTTCTTTTCGATATTAGGGATGTTATTCATATTGAATAGGCGCGTAAGGGTAAACAGTTAACCAACATTTATATTTGGAAGTATTGATATAGCTAAGGGAACGTCCAAGGAAAGAACGTCCAGATTTGTGGAAGAACAACGCGTGGCTGCTCTACCAGGACAATGCACCGGCCCACAATGCCCTCTCCATTAAGCAGTTTTTAGCTAATAAGAAGATCCCCGTCGTTAACCACCCACCATGTTAACCAGACTTGACCCCTTGCGACTTCTACCTGTTTCTGAAAGTGAAGAAATCGTTAAAAGGAACCCATTTTAAAATATTAGAAGATATCAAGGAAAAACGGCAAGACTTCTTAACAGCTTCTCTTCTGATGATTTCCAACATTTCTTCCAACATTGAAAAAAAACGCATGCAACGCTGCGTCGATAGAGAAGGGGACTACATTGATGGGGAACCAAGCGCGGATTTGAGGGGGTAACGGGGTAATTACCCCCCCTAGAAAAAAAAATAGGCATTTTTTTCTAATGAAATAAGGGAAAACAGGAGAATTACCCCCCCTAGAAAAAAAAAATTACATTACAAAAAAAAATTGTCGACTGTTACCCCCCCTAGAGTTTGACCCAGATCCGCGCTTGTGGGAAACAACATTAAGTTGTATTAGTATTTAAATAAAGTGGACTTTTTACACCAGTCTTCTAATTTTATTGTCACACCTCGTATATTATAAGGATATACTAAAATACAGTAGGAAAATTGCCTTTGTTTTATATTTAAGAAATAAACTTCATATGAACATATGTCCTAAACGTCTTACCTTTTAAGATACAGGGTGGTAAAGTTTTCAAAAATAAATAATTTATTATTAATATCCACAATACCATAGATATTTTAATGAAATTTGTGATACATGTACTATGAATCAAGAGGCATTTTTTAATGTATCACTTTTTTTTACATTTTTATCAGTGGCGTTCTTACGTAATTTGACCTGCCTATTTTGGCCGACATTGATGGCACGCCACTGATTTTTCCTGAAATAAAAATTATTTTTGAAATCCCCAATCATTTCTAACTAAAGTTGATCACTTGATTTTTTTCAATCCGATGCACGGTTTTTGCTTAAAAAAAATAAAAACCGTCTCTCTGCATGATCATAACAATATCATTAATATGAGAATATCATCATGGCAGAGACACGTAGATTTGATTTTTTTAGATGAAACCCGTGCGTCGGACTAAAAAAATTCAAGAGATCACATTTGCTCATAACTGAATACAGATTTAAAAAGTACACTTCACTTGGTATTGTAGATATTAATAATAAATTATTTATTTTTGAAAGCTTTACCACCCTGTATCTCAAAAGGTAAGACGTTTAGGACATATGTTCATATGAAGTATTTTTCTTAAAATGGGCCCAAAAATCACTCCCATAAATATTGACATTCAATTAGGAAACACCCTGTATATATAAGATCCGTAGACCGGTCTATTCTAGGGACCGTGGTGCCGTAATTTCTAGTCTATAGTACACAAAGCATAGAGTAAGATAGCCTATGGCAGTATGTATTACTTACTCTATGCACAAAGCAATGATTAACAGGCTGAGCAGTACTGAGCACTCTTTTAGGAATCACTTTCGAGCATTTTCGTAAAAGACAACGTTGGCGGCTTAACAGTTTAATAAGCTAATTACAAACATTTGGCCTGTTAGCGAGGGGTCATCAGCTTTCAACAGTACTGTACAAATTGCACAACAGTACCCGACAGTACCACGACAGGATCCAACAGTACTCGACAGTACACGACAGTACCCAACAGTACTCGACAGTACCACGACAGGACCCAACAGTACTCGACAGTACACGACAGTACCCAACAGTAGTCGACAGTACACGACAGGACCCAACAGTACCCGACAGTACACGACAGTACCCAACAGTACACGACAGGACCCAACAGTACCCGACAGTACACGACAGTACCCAACAGTAGTCGACAGTACACGACAGGACCCAACAGTACTCGACAGTACACGACCGTACACGACCGTACACGACACAACCCTCTACCCGAAACAGTGGCGTAGATGCGAAAAGACAGGATGACCTTTTTTTTTTTTTTTTTTTTTTTTTTTTTTTGAGTGCGCGCTAAGGCCTTGTCGGCGTTCCCCAAACAGGATGACCTTTTTTGTTTTTGTGGGCGCACGATTTGTGAGCGCGGCGCGGGTCCCCAAAGATGATGACCTTTTTTTTTGTTTTTTTTTGCTTGCATGTTTTTTGAGGGCGCGCTTTGTCCCCGTCGGACCCCCCCAAGGCACGACGACAGTACTCAACAGGACCCAACAGTACTCGACAGTACACGACAGTACCCAACAGTACACCGACAGGATCCAACAGTACTCGACAATACACGACAGTACCCAACAGTACTCGACAGTACACGACAGTACTCAACAGGACCCAACAGTACACGTCAGGACCCAAGTCCTGTTGGACGCTGTACAAAATTTTAGGGTGCCGATGACCCCTCGCCTGTTACTTATTGCCTTAAAAATAGACCGGTGTACTGTGGACTATTCCTTTCCGCTTTTTTTCTTTCCGCATATTTACGGCCCCTATTTTGCCATCCCCCCCTCGGACTTTTTTTAGAACCGCCAGCGCGGGTTATTGCAAGGCACCATAAATCAAAACACAAGCTCTGCAAGAGAACGTGGAATTATTGATAAAATTAGCTTTCTTCTGACTTACAGATTTATTCCATGTAGCGGCAAACAAGATTATATTTACCTTATTTTTTATTTTTAGGATTTGGATGTTCGAATTATTATTGGCAGCTTTTCAGTGGAAGTCTCAATGGATGTTTTTTGCACTGTAGGTATTATCTTCAGCTGTTTAGTATCGTATGAGCCATGTTAGTTAGGTGGCGTATGGTATCCCGTGGGATAGTTGTGGAAGATTTTTTTAAACTAAGTTAGATCGATTGGTATTAAAATCGCACAATTTTAAGTAGGAGGGCCTGTGTGACGTCATAAATCCATGATGGTAGTTTTTTTCAGGCCTTTTCCCAAACTTTGACTTAAATTCTTTCGCTTAATTAGTTTGACAGAAAAACTGTTATTACGTTTTCTGTTTTGAACGATTTAAAAAAGTAAATAAATTACCCCTATATCTCAAAAACTCAACAAATATATATATATGTTTTAATTACTAAAAAATAGTAATTTTTTTTACAAAAAAAAAGAAGAATCGCAATTGAACAGCAATTTAACTCTCGTTTATTAGCTTTATATCTCAGAAACTAAAAAAATATATTTTTTTCAATATTACAAAATTATAAAAATTGATGATTGAAAAGAAAGTTTTAAACACTCTAGATCGATTGGAAGGGTGACTAGATATACTCTTTTTTAGAGTATTGTACACTATTGACCCTTGGAAAAGCAACTTTTATTTTTTTATTATAGTTTTGATTGGTTGGAAGGGGTCAAGTTAAACAAGAAATCTTTTCCTTTCCACACTGACATTTCGGCCCTTTATTGGCATGAAAACTTTAAATTTCCTTTGTCAAATTTATCAATATAAATGTAGACTACAAGCATTTTTGTGTTTCCGTTGCCAACTGAGAAGAAATTATAATTTAATTACAATATATTATTTTTAATAATATTTAAAATTATTGGAAAACCAATAATATGCTTTAATAGATTAGAATAATTATTATTTAGTTTTTGAGATATATTTATTTATCTATCCAATTCAGATTGCATACAGTGAGTACCCAACTAGCATCCCATATATAAGTAAATTTATAAACACAATAAACGAGTCTTAAACTAATAAGAAAAAATAACTAGAGAAAAGAGAATTTCCTTAAAGGAAAATTGCCTTAAAATTAAATTTAAATGATTATTATGACAATAAAGAATAAAATTGTATAACATCTAGATTCAACTAAGCTTGACATCACAATTGCGATAGAAATATTTTTTTAAACGAACCCTGTAACAGCTTAAATTTACTGAAAATCTGAGGGCACGGCAGTGCCTCGCCAAGTTCGCGCGCCGTAACCATCTTTTCTGGAAACATTTCAGCCGATATTTGACCTACCTAAAACTCTACTTCGGAATGAGCTACGAATCTCAAACTTTGCACAGTCGTAGATCTCCATGGAGTTAACAACCCCTCCAAGTTCCATGGAATCCATAAAGTAGTAAAGTAGTTACGAAATTTCAAAAAACGTCGAAATTGCCACTCACTCACTGACTCACTCACTCACTCATGTATAGATCATCAATATTCTACTGTACTTCCAGACATGCTACAAAGCTGAAATTTGGCAGACTGATAGAAACTATGACCAAACCCCTGAAAAAAATCAAAAAACCCCAAAATTTTAATTTACTCCCCTCCCCTATACATTTAAAGTTATGAAAAATTAGCATCGAGCACTTCCAAAAATGCTAGAGAGTTGAGCTTTGGCAGACTGATAGGAACTATAATAAAACTATAGGAAAAAATCAAAAAACCCCAAAATTTTAATTTACTCCCCTCCCCTATACATTTAAAGGTATGTAAAAGTAGCATTGCCCACTTCCAGAAATGCTAGAGAGTTGAGCTTTGGCAGACTGATAGGAACTATGATAAAACTATAAGAAAAAATTAAAACACCCCAAAATTCTAATTTACTTCCTTCCCCTATAAATGTAAAGTTAAGTAAAAGTAACATTGTCTACTTCCAGACATACTAGAGAGCTGAGCTTCGGAAGACCGATAGTAACTATGATAAGGTTATAGAAAAAAATTAAAACACCACAAAATTCTAATTTACTTCCTTCCCCTATTAATGTAAAGTTATGTAAAAGTAACACTGCCCACTTCCAGAAATGCTAGAGAGCTGAACTTTTTAAGACTGAAAGACAATATGATAAAACTATATGAAAAAATTTAAAAACACCAACATTTTAATTTACTTCCCTCTCCTATAAATGTAAATTTATATAAAACTAACCACTTCCAGAAATGCTAGAGAGCTGAGCATTGGAATGCTGATAGAAATTATGATAAAAAGTCCAATATTTTCATTTACTCTCCTCCCCTATAAATGTAAAGTTATGTAAAAGTAACATTAGCCACTTCCAGAAACGCTAGAGAGCTGTGCATTGGAAGACTGATAGGAACTATGATAAAACTATAGGACAAAATTTAAAAACACGAGAATTTTAATTTATTTCCCTCCCCTATACATGTAAAGTTATGTAAAAGTAACATTGTGCACTTTCAGAAACACTAGAGAGCTGAGCTTTGGAAGGCTGATGAACTACGATAAAACCATGGAAAAAAATTAAAAAATCTCAAAAATTTAAGTAAGGCATTGCAAAAGTTTTGAACAATATTCCGCATATTTTACTACTTTAAAAATTAAGTATTTTCCAATTCCTTTAAAAAAGAAGTGAAATCATAACAAAAACATTTCATGTAAAAAAAAGCCAAGTACGCGAAAATGGCAATCCGTAAAAAGAATTGAGATAAAAGTAAAGCCAAGTTCTCCAATACAAATTTCAAAATGAAAGGTTCTTACTAGTTTGGAAATATTTTTCTAAACTTGGCTGAAATATATTTTTGGCTAGGTAATTTTTCAAAAAATTATTGACGACCAATACATTCAGTTTATTGAACGTGAAGACCATCTCACTTATTCACAAAATCACTTGTTTCAGCAAAATATGTGCGTGGGCATGCATTGGTGGAAACAAGGTATTAGATTTCAAACTATTTATTTTACACTAAGATCGATTATTGTTGTAATCATAATTTTTAACAGTGGTGTATGTTTTGTAGCCGAGACATTTAAAAAAATTGTTTTGGACACTCTCTAAACGTTTAATGGGCATTTCATACTTAAGATTCCAAAGCACTGAGGCAAATTACCGGCATTGTACCGCGAGATAAACGCACTGGTATGAGTCAGCTCTTTTGTGCATATTTTAATAAAACCCATCATTTTGTTGGATTCACCTGTTTTTTCAATGTCTGCTTTAAAAGAGCCCTTATCTCCTGCACCCGCTTTAAATTTTCGTTGTCAGGTTTGTATATATTTCTTTCTATATTCTACTTTATTTACCTTTTTCAAAAACGAAGTACGAAAGCACTTTAAGGTGTTAACAAAAAAAAATGTTTTTTTGTAGTAATTTTCAATTCAATTAAGATCTTCCTGAGGCATCAAGCAGTAATCTTGGGTCTCTATTTTCTTGTATGTTTTTACATCGTCCAAGGAAACCTTGCTGTGCTTAAAGCATTCTTTAATTTTGTTGAAATAAATTATAAAAAACAGTGGACCAAGTTGACAACCCTGCGGAACTCCTGAAGTTACTGAAATGGGTTCTGATTGGTGTCCAGCCACTACTAGGTACTGTCAATGAGTATATGACCCATACAGAGTGGCAGCCGGCGAGCTGTGCAACATTGAGGGGCAGATGGCGCTGAAATAAATTCGTCTATTACTCAATATTCAGGGACTACGAGTACGATTTAGTTGTATGTGCGAGTTCCGAGGTTCATTTCTATCATATAAATGCCATTAGATCATAGTACTTGTCTGAATATTGCGTACTAGACGAATTTATTTCAGCGCCATCTGCCCCTCAATGTGGCAAAGCTCGCCGGCTGCCACTCTATATAAGTCATATATTCATTGGCAGTGGTGTATATAGAAAAAAGTTTCGAGGGGGGCCCAACACAGTTTCGGGGGGGCCCGAGACCCCATGTTTGTATTCATGAAATATGTGAAAAATATCTAATCTTAGCTACGGCCCGGGCCCCCAGGCCCCCCCTCATATACGCCACTGCTCATTGGTACTGTACCTTCTCTGTCCATTATCTTGCAATTATCTCGCATTTCACATTAGGCAATATTCGATCAAACGTAAAGTTTTCTCAAATTTTGCCGAGAATACATAATATAGTCACTGGTCTGTAATTTTTTACATCCTCTCTATGACCACTTTTAAATATAGAGGGTATTTAGCTTATTTTTCACCTTTTTCTAAATACCCCACTCATCAAAGATTTATTGAATAAATCTGTGGGTTATATATTATTTAATTTGCAGAATATGTCTAAAAGATTTTTCACATAGACCTTTTTACTCCAATTTGAGGCAAACACCCGGCAACTTTAAAACAAGTGATCCATCAAGAATGGATTTAGGGTAGTCTAAAACTCTCTAGCTCAGTCTCAGATATTACAATTTAGTATACATATACAGGGCTCGACTTCGAAAGTTTAGCCTTTATGAAAAGCGTATAAAAAAGGATGAACTTATGGAAAGCAAGAAGTCAGTGAGGGACCAAAGACGCGCATATTCAGGAGCGTTTGCCGCTGTGACTCAAAATTCATTAATAGTTTTTTATTACTAAACAGGAGCAATCAAAGTAAGATTTTCACTTTTAAAAGACGAAGAAATAGTCATTATTATTTATTTCGTTATTTTAGCTTTTATCAGGAAACATTAAATCGAGAAAAATTCAATTTTTTTATAATTTTTTCTTCTATAATAACCTTGCTCTTTTATTAAAGTCGCGCTTAAATGCCGCTTAAGTGTTCGATCTCCTGGCGGTGGCTCACGAAGTCAAGTTGCTAAAAGTCACCATACACTATCCAGGAAACAGAATAGGGGACAACAGTTTTGGGGGTAGGGATGTACGACAACCCTAAACCTCTTGTCCCGCTACAGGTTTCAGTCTGTCACGTTTTAAACGGAGGGGCCATTACTCTTGAAAAAAAAACAATAAGTTGAAATGCGGTGTTATGGTAATTGCAATTATTTAAGTTTTTAAAATAATTGGAAAATTATTTAACAATAATAATGAAGTTACAAAAATGTAAATGAATTACTAGAGTGATTTTTATTATTTGTAAAAAGCTATTTTGCTTTTATTATTTAAAGCAATCCACGTTTCGTACTGAATTTAGGGGGTAAGTTCGGAGTGTATTACGAAGGAAGAGGGCTCCGAAATTAAGCATTTTCACATTTTGTAAATTATGAAAAAGTTAAAGAAATAAATAAAAAATAATTGTAACTACTTTTTTTTATTTTGCAAGTAGGAAATTTATATTTAAGTTATTTTTTTGTTGTAATTAATTACACAGTTTTCTAAGTACATTCCTGTAAAGTAATTTGTAATGTAATAGTTACTTTCAAAGTATTGGTTTCTAACTCTGGTTGAGAATAAATCGGTTCACATAAAGACCAAGAAATTTGTTATCCATTAAGTTGAATTTGTGGAATATTTTGTTTGTGCGTGTAGTAACCTCCTTTAACATTTTTGCCATGTTAGAAAGTTCTACCTGTACACTTAATTACGGATTTGCAGTATTGATTATTAGTCATACAGTTCAAATGATATCTAAGAGATGGCGCTACAGCAATTAAAATCAAGGGGTTTTAAGGATTTTATGCATCGCCGTCTTTGGCATTGGCGTAGCTAGCCTTGCTTTTCAGGGGGGGGCGTGGCCCTGGTCTATCTTGAACAAAAAGCAAACATAGGTTTTAAAGAGTCGTGCAAAATGTGCAATGAATAAAAAAAATACGCGCATTAAATGTTCTAATATTTTAATATAACAAATTTAATAATACATTTACCAACTTATTTATATGTATACACAGAAAGTATGTAATTCAGCAATTCTACAAAGAAAGTTTTCTACGTTGCTGACTGAAACCGTCTACCACACTGTCTAAGTCGACCTCAACATCTTTTTCTATGAATAACAATGACAAACCTGAGTGTCTCTCTTGAGTCATAGTTGTTCTAAGCCAATTAAAAACTCTCCTCATGGCAGAGAAAGACCTCTCGCAAGTTGCACTTGAAATTGGAAGAATACTCGCAACTTTAAAAAGTTGGTAGAGGTTTGGATAGGTGTTTTCTGCTATTGTTGTTTGATAGAATCATGACCAACAGTTTGATTTTACCGAAAAATGCAATTCTTTAAAACGGTCATTTCTGCTCTTAGAGCAGAAGTATTAATATTAAAAATTTCCCGGTATTGCTCGACGAATTTATTCCATTTAACGACGTGGGAAAACTTAATATGAAAATGGTTATGAAATTGTCACCAAAATCGGAAAATTTCCATAAGACACTAAACGCTAACCTCAAAAAAACTAAAAAGATTATTATATTTATTTTAGAAAAACAGTTTAAAAAGGTCTTTTATAACCTTACGACATCTACAACCCGATTTCGGAAACAGAGGGGCAAAAGTCGCTGTCTTTATTAAATGCGAAATTTAACTTACACTTCTATAATATTTTACAAGATGTCGCCAATATGTATGAAATATTCATTATGCATAATTATGTTTAAATTTAAAAAATATTTTCGGGAAATTGCATAAGTGCAGAAAAGTTACCGATAATTTAAAGAGAAAATGCCTAATTCCGCAAGACAAGGGCTTTTTCCTGAAATGTAAACATTATCTGAATGATTTTAAATTTGAATGCACCTATTTTATTTGAATATTTCCCGAATAATAATAGAAAAGTATGTATTTTCAGCGTCATGTTCTTTTACTAGTAGTCGGTAGGGGAGGCCCAAAATATTTTAGGGGGGGCCTGAGGGACTTCAGGGGGGGCCAGGCCCCCCCAGGCCCCTCCCTAGCTACGCCAATGGTCTTTGGCCTACTCAGCCGGTAAGAGTCAACGATTATAAACACACAGGAATGCTTATTTCCATTTAACTAATGTTAGCGTCGCTCAGCGAGACGAACAGTGTCTGCTTACGTCACCAGCTGACCAGTTGCTTTGTTCGTATTCAGAGTTCGTGTGATTTTAAGGTGTTTTTGACGTTTTTACATCCGTTTTTTTGCGTTTCTTCATTTATTTGACGGTGTGGTTGACTATTTAGAAGGTAAATCTGAGGGCACAGCCGCGCCTCGCCAAGTTCACTCGCCGTACCATCTATTCTTGAAACATTACTTGACCTATCTAAAACTCTACTTCGGAATGAGCTACGAATCTCAAACTTTGCACAGTCGTAGATCTCCATGGAGTTGACAATCCCTTCATGTTTAGTTTCATGGAACTCCCAAAAGTACTGAAGTAGTTACGAAATTTCAAAAAACGTCGAAATTTTCACTCACTCACACATTCATGTATAGATCATCAAAATTCTACAGTACTTCCAGACATGCTACAAAGCTGAAATTTGGCAGACATAAGTCTGCCAAACCTCTGGAAAAAATCAAAAAACCCCAAAATTCTAATTTACTTCCCTCCCCTATACATGTAAAGTTATGTAAAAGTAACATTGCCCACTTCCAGAAATGGCAGACTGATAGAAACTATGATAAAACTAGAGAAAAAAATTCAAAAACCCCAAAATTATAATTTACTTTCCTCCCCTATAAATGAAAAGTAATGTAAAAGTAACATTGCCCACTTCCGGACACGCTAGAGAGCTGAGCTTTGGAAGGCCGATAGTAACTATGATAGAACTATAGAAAAAAATTAAAACACCCCAAAATTCTAATTTACTACCCTCCCCTATAAATGTAAAATTGTGTAAAAGTAACATTGTCCACTTCCAGAAACGCTCGAGAGCTGAGATTTGGAAGATAGGAACTATGATAAAACTATAAAAGAAAATTAAAAAACCCCAAAGTTTAATTAACTTCCCACCCCTATAAATGTAAAGTTATGTAAATTAGCATTGTCCACTTCCAGAAACGCAAGAAAGCTGAGCTCTTGAAGAAAACGCTAAGATTTTAATTTACTTTCCTTCCCTATAAATGTAAAGTTATGTAAAATTAACATTGCCTACTTCCAGGAACACTAGAGAGCTGAGCTTTAGAAAGCTGATAAGAACTATGATAAAACCATAGGAAAATATAAAAAAAACTCACCATTTTTAATAAGGCATTGCAAAAGTTTTGAACAATATTTTACTACTTTAAAACTTAAATATTATCCAAATCCTTTAAAAAAACACTGAAATCATAACAAAAACATTTCATGTAAAAAAAGACAAGTACGCGAAAGTGGTATTCCGTAAAAAGAATTGAGATAAAAGTAAAGCCAAGTTCTACAATACAAATTTCAAAATGAATAGTTCTTACTAGCTTGGAAATGTTTTTCTAAACTTGGCTATTACGGCTGCAAATGACTCTTAGGAAATTGAATGTAAAGAAGTTTGGCTGGAATAGCAAAGTTTAAAAAAAATTTCCAAACTAGTAAGAACCATTCATTTTGAAATTTGTATTGTAAACCTTGGCTTTACATTTATCTCAATTCTTTTTATGGAAGACCACTTTCGCGTACTTGGCTGTTTGTTACATGAAATATTTTTGTTATGATAAACCTTTATAAATGTGAATTAAGTGAATTGATATAAAGAAAGCACAATTTTTTTTTGAAGTAAAAGCTTTGTGTTCCCTCTTTCAGTGTAGAAATATAAATATATATACTTTTATATTATTATATTTATATAAACTTTTAATTTTTTTTTGATTTTTGGAAACTCCCTGCTCATTAAATTATTCACATTAAAGAAAATTGGTAATTATGCCGCAAACGTACTTCTTTTATTAAACTGATTATTGGAAAGTTTATTTGTAGACAGTTTCTCCAAGTTTAGTTTCAGTTTTTTTCTTAAGTTTTTTTAGTCTCTTTATAGAAGTTTTCAGAAACATGTTACAGAAGAAGGAGTGAAAACGGGCGCTGGGTGAGATAAAAACAACTCATAACACAAACAATGTAAATCATTTGAAAAAAAATTATGAAAATCTATTGATTTAAAGCATAAGAAGTTGAAAAACACATCTTATTTGGCTGTTTTCTCCAAAAACTGACTGGTTTTTGATATAATAATATAATAAATATTGCAATTTTAGATCTGAAATATCAAATAAACACCTTTTTGTTACTGCATAATATAAGTGTATTTTATTATATCGGCAACAAAAACAATAAACTATACATCTAATGATTTAAATTGATTAAACTTTTTAAAAAAATCCTACTTCTATTCATAAACTTTCAACTGTTTAAAAAACAAACTCCAACATATCGTCTGGTATGAAAATTCAGCTCTCAGAGCAAACTCTTGATTTATCAAATCATTTGTTTTGAATAAATGAAATTATTAATTATATTTACTAACACGAATAAAAAATTTGTTTGCAAATAAGCAAGAAAAAAGCGGGAAAAACTCACGATTGCAATGTGTATTATATAAAGCGCGCTGAGCAGAGGTCCACTAGTGACGTACTACTACCGCTAAAAGATTCGAGCAAATAGGCAATCCTGTGTGTTTATAATCGTTGGGTAAGAGTAACGTCCTTAGATCGCCAAAAAAACACCATTTTCTAGAATTGCTAACTTGACAACAGCGCTAAACTATCTATCTTTCTTTTAGTCATTTTTTAAATAGCGATCTTACTTCAATTCACATATTTTCAATTGCCAAACGATCGTTGACGAACCCTGTATACACCAAATGAAAATTATAATGCTTAAAATAATTCTAAACTCCACATAATTTAGTTGCATTTTTCCATTGTTTTAATCATATTAAAATATTACAAATCGTGTTCGTCCCCTTAAGTTAGACATCATCATACTTATTCTGCCGCCCCTAAGGAGAAAGCCGCATGTAGAAATTTTACGTTCTGAACAAAACGGGTTTAGAGTTTTGTACATGTTTGTTGCATTATAATTTTTAAATCAAAATGATGCAGTTTTTTTTATTATAAAATTATAAAACAATAAAAAACTGTAAAACTGTAAGACCATTTTCCTCAAAACGTAAAATTTCTACATGAGACATTTTCCAGACATCGGCAGAACTGTAATTTAAAAAAAAAAAATTTTAGCTTTTTTTACTTATCGACTCACTTTCTTAATAAAACAAATTTTACAAAAAAATAGTATCGAATAATATGGATATACAAAATAAGAAATTGTTTTTCCCCTGTGCCACAAATATTCTAAATTGTTCACTTTTAGGCTTATCAATTAAATATGATTGGTGGGGAGTACGTTTGGATTGTGCAGCAACAGATTTGGAATTTTGGCGCAGTGAACGATTGTAGGAAAGAGAAAATGCTTAAAACCTTAAACGGCGTATTTACTACGTCAGAATTTAAATATCTAATTCAAAATGTAAGTAAAACAAAATAATAAAGTAAAAAAAAATATAGGTACAGCTGGTTCGAAAAAAAATGAATACAGCATTTACTGCATTTTGAGAATGTTAAGCAGTTTATACTCTACTTGATCTCTCCTGTACATATCTTTGTTATAACAATGTCGCATGGTCCTACTTTTATGTCAAAATTATTTGGCAACTTGCAAGTTCTTAAAAAATGACTCCGCATGCTTCCATAGGGCTCTGGAACGAAATAGCGATGTACAAAATAGCGAGTATTAAAATAGCGGTATCGAAATAGCGATAATCAAAATAGCGATAATCAAAATAGCGATGTAATGAAAGGCGACTATCAAAATAGCGATGTAACAAAATAGCGATGTAACAAAATAGCAATTGTAACAAAATAGCGATGTAACAAAATAGCGATGTAACAAAATAGCGATGTAACAAAATAGCGACTATCAAAATAGCGATGTAACAAAATAGCGACTATCAAAATAGCGATGTAATAAAATAGCGTCTATTAAAATAGCGATATTTCGGTTTTGTTTTAGCATGTAGTTCGACTAAAGGGTTTCTTTCTAAGGAACTTTTTCAAAAAAAACTTTCCTGACCTTTTTCCCGGGATCCTAGAAGGTGTGAATCCGAACCGAACTGAATCAGCATATTTTTTCAAAAAAAACCATACTTCTTTTCCGGATTCACACCCTTTAGGATTCCGGAAAAATATCAGGGAAGTTTTTTGTTTGAAAAAATAAGCTGGTGTAGACAAACTACCGCAGGATATAATAGCGCATTTCGGTTCGTATCGGTTCGTATCGGTTTGGATTCGTTTGGTTTGATTCGGTATTTTGATACATTGCTATTTTGATACATCGCTATTTTGATATGTCGCTGTTTTGTTACAAACGCTATTTTGATACATCGCTATATTGATAGTCGCTTTTTCATTACATCGCTATTTTCATAGTCACTATTTCATTACTCGCTATTTCGTACGTCGCTAATTTGTACATCGCTATTTCGTTCCAGAGCCCTTCCATAGAGCTAAAAGCAAGAATTATTACGAAGTTCGAGGATGGTTGGTCGCTGATAGCAGTTGTTAATCATTTTAATATAAGTAGAATAACCGCATACCGAATTAATAGAAGATGGGTTCAAGACCAAACTTTGGAAAGAAAGGAGGGGGGATCGGTAAGACCAAGAATCAGTACTGCCGATGAAGACTTTCCGAAATGCAAATGAGGCACGATTATTGTCTAGGTTTTCTAGCCGAAAAACAACAACGTGGCAAAGAATTCAAGATTCACATTTAAAGAAAGCAAAACCGAGCTAACTCCAGATCAAAAACAAGCTAGCATTATCTTTGCGTTAAAAGCATCTTAACCAAAAGCAAAATTTTGGGACAGTGTGATATTTACGGCTAAAGAAATTTTCCAGTCAGCGAAAAAGGAGAAGATTAAAGTATACAGACCAGATAATGAGAGATTTAATCCATAATACGTGAATGATTTTTGAGCTGCAGGCCATTTCAGCGTAAACTTTTGGGGGTGGATTTCGGCAAGAGGGATGGGTGCAACATAAAAAATTAATGGTAGATTTACTGGTCAAACCTATGTAGATATTCTAGAAAATGAAATGTTGCCTAGTGTCCAACATCTATTTCCAGAAAATGATTTTATCCATTAGCAGGATAATTGTTCTATACATTTGCATTAGGCCAATATTGCAATTCAGTGGTTCCAAAATAAATATTTTTGTTTCGAGTATATTTATAAAAGTCACTGGTATAATACTGTTGTCACTCGTGTGAACATGAAAACAAAAATGTTCGACCATAGCAACATATTGTAATTACGTAAAAAGTGGTAAATCAATTTTTATTTTTTTGAAAACTATTAAGTCAAATGTTACCATATTTTAAGAATAACCCATATATATATATATATATATATATATATTGAATTTTTTTGCAATTTTGCATGCCTGCAAAGATCAATCCACCGATACTACGCAAAGCTCGACTCCCATTAAGTTCTACTCCAAATTCCCTAACTCTTGTAAACTGTTCTTTTTAATATGGTTCTCTTTAAAAATTTTGCATTACTAAAAACATAGAAAAAGAACGATATTTTATTAGTCTGTCTACGGCTCTATTCCAAAGAAGTAAGAACAAACTTTACTTAAAAAAAAAAGGGTTTATACATAATAAAGTTTTCAATTGTTTTCTAATTTTCCAAGGTACGCCTTTTAATTAATTAATCTGCTTTTTTTGCAAAAAAATCTTGTTTGAGACGAAAAAATAAGAAAAAATTAAACAAAAGAACACGCCAGTGGCATAATAAAAACAAATCGAAAACACTCATAAGGGATTTGTTAGGATTTAATATATATTTTAAGGCTATAACAGTGCCAGGCACAATTTTGACACCTTCACATTGTAATATCAGCTGTGATCTTTCAACACACGGCCTTTGTTTACTATATGAACCGGAATAAATAGTGCCTTGTTTTATTAATTGAAAATAAATGACGAAAATTTTAAATTCGACTTTAGTATGTCGATTTTGAAGGATCAACTGTCAGTTTTCAATGTGAATGTGTCAAAATAGTGCCTGGCACAATTATAGCCTGATTTCAACAATTCTCTATTGTCAAATAGGAAAATTCTCTATTGTCAAATAGGAAAATTCTTTATTTTGAACATTTCATAAAAATTATGGAAGAAAGTAAAATTTCCCATTTTGATGCCTCAGTACGTAAATCTCAGTTGATAATATTTTGAATTTTCTACGATTTTAGATCATGCCTGAGAAGATCTATCCAACAATACAACAATAATCCCGGCCTATTAATAAACTTATAAAATAAAAAAGATCACAAAGACAAATGATGCTTAATAAATATTTTTTTAGGAAAAATATTTTAAAAATATTAAGCCAAGCATTGACTTTGACAATGACAATGAAAATATATCGAAATACGTGTGGCAAACTTATGACGCAGTTTGGACAATAGCCCTGACTTTAAAAGCAAGCAACATCGATCATTTGGAAAATTTTCATTACCGACGGTTTGATATGACCTGTGACTTTATGGAAAAAATGAATTATTTGAAGTTTGTTGGCTTATCTGTAAGTATCTTGAACTGAAATACTACACAACGTACTTAATTTTATTTCCGTAGAGTAAAAAAAAGGTTACAAAACAAGATTCTCAAAATAAGACATTCGATGACAGGGTCAAATTCGATTTAGTTCGGCATATTGTGTTTCAAGAAAGCGGAAAAGTATAATCGATATAGACCCCAATGCTTTATATTTTTAATAAAGTCGGTTCAGTAATAATGAATTTACGATGAAATTAATGCAGACAGAATTGACAAGGCAATCGTATAGTCTGTAAAACAACTTGTGCGTATTGAAGGCAGAGTTTTTCTATAAATTAAAGAAAGGGCGAAAACATTTTCGAAACATAAACGAGCTTTTTTCAAGATGACTGCAAGATTTGGTAATGGTCTTTAATGATAATTCATTCCTGCTATGAAGGATGCCTTTTATTTTACGAGGGTCGTTCAATAAGTAAAGAACAAATGGCTATAGCTCAAAAACGGTTTATTTAAATCTTTCAAAATTAGGGCTATTTTTCAACATAATCACCCCCCACAGTTAGCACTTGTCCCATCTTTCTTGCAGCTTCCTAATTTACCCCGAAGCCACTTTTGCACCGCTTCCTTAACTTCCTCATTGTGAGCAAATCTTTTTCCACGTAAGGCGTCTTTGAGTGGGCCAAACAGGTAAAAATCAGATGGGGCGAGGTCGGGACTGTAGGCAGGATGAGGTAAGACCTCCCAACACAATTCTTGAAGCTTATCACGGGTCAGCTGGGCTGTATGAGGGCGGGCGTTATCGTGCTGAAGAATGACTCTTCGACAAGAGTCCATGGCGTTTGCCCCTGATAGCTGGTCTAACTTTGTGTTCTAGCATCTCAGAGTAGTACTGGCTGATGAGTTCGCTGATCTTCAAGGAAATCGCAATAGACTGGACCCTGTGAGTCCGAAAAGATGATCAGCATCACTTTACCGGCGGAAGGTTGAACCTTAAATTTTTTGCGAACTGGAGAGCTAGTGTGTTTCTACTCCATGCTCTGCCTTTTGGTCTCAAGGTCGTAGTGGTGGATCCAGACAACTTTTACCGTACATTCTAGAAAGAAAAAATTTCACTAGGTTTTGCACCTTTAAAAATCTAATGACTGAGCGCTGCTCTTCTAAGGTGCAATTCTTCTAGACTTGCCATGGTAAATGGAAAATTTTGAGGTTATGTTATGAGGTTGCCAACTAACACCCCTGAAAAGATTGTACATATTTATTGGATAGTTTTAAAATTATAGAATTTGTCTCCTTACTTATTGAATGACCGTCGTATTAAAATTTTTTCAGCAAAATTTATTATTATTTTATGAATTCGATAGAATTAAGAACGCAATCTTATAATCGGTAATACAAAGGTTGAAATAAAAATTAATTTTTTCTACGAGCGAGCGGAAATTGTCACTTTTCCGCATTCTTCGAAAAACCTAAGAATCGGTACCTTATAATTTATTTTTTTCGGTGTCCTTAACAATCCAATTTTCAAATATTTGTCAAAACCACTCATATCAAGGCACTCCACCACAACATATCAAGGTTTTATGGCATTAGGGACTTATTGCAATAAAGCCAGGCAATAATAGTGTTGGGCACTATTCTACTACAGTTTTCCATTGGAAACTGACAGTGGATCTTTCAAAATTGACGTACCAAAGTCGAATTTATAAATCTGGTCAAAATAGTGCCCGGCACAATTACTGCCTGGCTTTTTTTGTTTTTATTTATGTTTTCCGCACGCTCGAAGAAAAAATCGTGCTCCTAACAATTACGGAAAGTTTATTTTCCGTACTTGATTGCTGACCGGACTCCACTTGTTAGGAGATATACTATTTCCAGAACTATTAGTCTTATTTTATTCATTTGCACCTTGTTGTACGTAAAGGAAAGAGCTTTTTTACAAATTTAAAAAAAATCTTTAAGTTTAATTGATTTTTGCATTTTGAATTTTAAGACGTGGATAATAGTTGAGTAAATTTGTAGTGTATTTTAAGAAAAAGCTGCAAAAATAAGGTATATTTTTTATATTTGGCATGATGGTACGTACGGCTCTGGAACGAAATAGCGATGTACAAAATAGCGACGTACGAAATAGCGAGTAATGAAATAGTGATTATCAAAATAGCGATGTAATAAAACAGTGACTATCAAAATAGCGATGTATCAAAATAGCGTTTGTAACAAAACAGCGACATATCAAAATAGCGATGTATCAAAATAGCGACAATCAAAATAGCGATGTATCAAAATAGCGACAATCAAAATAGCGACAATCAAAATAGCGATGTATCAAAATAGCGATGTATCAAAATACCGAATCAAACCAAACCGAATCAATTCAAACCAATCCAAACCGAACCTTTCTAACAAATTTTTTCAAAAAAATAACTTCCCTGACTTCTTTTCCAGGATCCTAGAGGGTGTGAATCTTAACCGAACCGCACCGAACCAAACCGAACCGAACCGAACCAAACTGAACCGAATTCGGTTCAGTTTGTTTCGGTTCAAAAAAAGTCTGGAGAGTTTTTTTTTAAATATGCTGGTTCGGTTCGGTTCGGTTCATATTCACACCCTCTAGGATCCCGAGAAAGAAGTCAGGGAAGTTTTTTTTTGAAAAAATTTGTTAGAAAGAAACCCCTTTGTCGAACTATATGCCAAAACCGAACCAAAATATCGCTATTTTGATCATCGCTATTTAGTTACATCGCTATTTTGATAGTCGCTAGTTTGTTAAATCGCTATTTTGATAGTCGCTATTTTGTTACATCGCTATTTTGTTATATCACTATTTTGATACAATCGCTATTTTGTTACATCGCCATTTTGTTACATCGCTATTTTGATAGTCGCCCTTTCATTACATCGCTATTTTGATTGTCGCTATTTCGATACCGCTATTTTAATACTCGCTATTTTGTACTTCGCTATTTCGTTCCAGAGCCGGTACGTACCTAATGACTTAGGAAAAATCGTTCAACTTTGCTAATTTAAATATTCGTGTCAGATCAATATTAACGGAGATAGCTATTGAGTAAAATATAGTGAATAACCCGGTATGTGAAATATGTCAACTTTTTTGACACCTTTTAAAAATCTGTGTTGTTTTTTTAACGAAAATGTCTTGTTTTGTTTGGCTTTTTTCGTTAACCTCCGAAAAAAAAACAAAAATGCTTTTTCTTTACTTTTCCCGCCGCCATCTTTAAAAAAGTAGTGAATTTTATTTTTTTTGTACATTATAATTTAAAACTGGCTTAGAATAGTCTAAAATTACATTTTTTAGTAAAAAAATTTACCAGACCAGAAAAATACAGTTTTTTTTATATTTTGAACGCCACCATCTTGGATTATATTAGACATATGTAATTTTTTATAAAATTTTTAAAATCAGCGACCCTTATTTGGTAAAAACTGATATAATACACGGCAAAACCACTTTTGTCAAACAAAAATTAAAATATAACTTTTTTATCTAAACTTGTCAAATTGTAACTTTTAATAAATACTTACAAAAATTGGGTTGGTCATGATAAAATAATTTTTTTTCTGTAAAAATTAAATTTGGTCTATAAGTTATAAAGGTCTCTTTTATTTTTGACATATTAAGCGCCATTTTTGTGTCGGCTGGGGAAGTTATTTTTTTTCAGTAAGTTTGGTGAGCTGAAGTAAAACTAATTTTTCGAAATATGGGTGCCATTTTGTTTTGAGGTGACAGGTGTGAAACTTTTTTATAGTTTTAAATTGAGTAGGTCTCACTTAAATTAAATCCTTTAAAATGAATTTCATATCTCCTTGATTTTTCTTTCCTATCCCTAAACCCAAGAAACTTTCAAATGGAATTTACAGGGAACGAATCACAATCAACTTTATTTATTATTATCGGCTGCCGAAAGACTAAAATACGAACATTTCTTTACCAACCAAAATAAAAAATATTAGTGGTAGTAGTAGTAGTGGTGGGGGGGGGTTGACCCGCAGGTCTGACAAGTAGGCCAGAGTGGGCCCTTTTTGCCATGTCCCAAGTCTGTCCCTTAACCCCCCCCCCTTTGATGGTCGGGTAACTCATTGGGCCTTCCTGTTCTCTTTACAAAGTCCAGTAAGTCTGCCCAGTTGAGCATGTGCAGTTCTTCCTCGCTCAGAGTTGGCGCTCCGAGTGCCTGTTGTCTCATCCTTGCGTAGGCCTCGCATTAGGTGTCTTGATGTCTCTTCTTCCTGTCCACAGGCTGGGCAGGTAGGGTCATTCTCGACTCATGTGCCTCCTATACGTGTCATATGCCTCCTATACGTGTCATGTGCCTCCTCAACCGGTTATGAACCTATCAGCAGTCTGAGGTCTTTTCGTGTCCGTCCCAGCATCCATTTAATTCTGGTCGCTTTTGGACGGTCTACGAATTCTCTGGTCTGTCTGCAACCCGTTCCTGTTTCCCAGGAGTTTAATAGCGCGTCCTGGGCCCATTTGTTGAGTCCGCTTTGCACTTGTCTTTTTGTCACTCCCAAAAGTGGCTCCGGTCCTACATAGGCGGTTCCTGCCCCGAGTCGTGCGAGTTCGTCCGCCTTCTCGTGGCCTGGTACCCCCGTATGTCCCGGAACCCAAACCAGCGTCACCCGTTTGCCATCGCTTAGGGTCTCCAGCGCCTCTGCGCATTCTTCCACCAAGCCGTCAGCAATCTTGGGGGCGTTTAGCGCCTTCAGGTTGGCTTGACTGTCAGAGCATATATATAAGCTCCTCTTCGCTGTTCCGAACCTCTTCTAGGGTTGCCGCCATTATTATGGCGTAGACTTCTGCTTCAAAAACAGTAGCCTGCTCACCGAGCAAGTAGCTCTTCTGAACTTCTAGTTTTTCCACGTATACTCCCGCTCCTGTGGTTTGCCTCTCTGATAGTATGGATCCATCAGTGTAGCAAACTAAAGCACTCTCCTCAAACATCATTTCGTCTCTCTGCCACGCTTCCCTGTCTGGGATGTGGATTTTGTACCTCTTCTCGAGCCTCCAAGGTTATTAAAATATTAACGCAAGCAATATATCTAGCTGTGGCGGACTAAGTGGGGGCTAAGGGACTGTTAGGGTTAGAGGGGCATCGGGCTGAGATATAGAGAGTGATACCATTATAGATATGATTTTGAGAATCTTGCTTAAAAAATGCATACAAGATCTTAATGCTATGCATTAGCAGTGATCTTTTGAAAGAGTTAAATTTTGATTTAGTAACACTAGTTACCTACTTCAAAAAAAAATGGTTTAGCGGGAATAGAGCGGGCCGGCCCATCTTCTTTCAGACACAAAACTTTTTTTTAATTCTGATTAAAAACAAGAAATGCATGAACCGCAGTTTTTCATAAAATGTATCTGGAGTGGCAGTATATGCACAAAAATTAAATTTTTTTGTCAAAAATTTTACCTTCCGATGATGGTAAATTTCAAAGTTCAGATCTATTAAAAACAGGAAGGAAAAAATATGATAGTTTTTGGTGCGCTGTACCCCGGAAATCCGCTACTGATTTTGGGTGCAAAACCAAGGCTGATAATGTATATTTAAGTGTTATGTATTATATACAGCGGTGTGATAGTTTTGGCTTTTCGGGCCGATTCGACGCGGGGACAATTCGCCGCGAGAATTTTTGTTGAATTTTGACCCTACAGTTAAAAAATTTGCTAAAAATATATATATATATATATGTTATATGAAAATATCCTGCCTACACTTAGAAGAAACCAGAACCTTCTATGAAACCCGAGAACCTTCCAGATAAGAAGCTTATTCTGCTGACTTGCGTTTCCCATGAAATACACAACACGTGCATTCAAGCCGAATCAGCACTTTATTTCTCAGAACCTTTCAAGATAAGAAGACCATTCTGCTGACTTGCGTCTCTCATGGAATAAACAACACGTGCATTCCTGCCGAATTGCACTTTAGTTTAAGTCTAGAATATTAAGGAATTATTCCATTGCTTAATCAGCACCTTTTCTTTATATAAACTCAAATCATTGTAATGTTAAGTCATTCTCTTTAGAATCGTTCCTAAGTACACGTTCAATTATAACGTTTAAGTCCTATATTGTATCTAATCAAAATAAAGTTTTTTAAAAAGTTAAAAGTAAACTTTAAAGTATAACATTTGGCGCAGTCGTACGGATAGTTTAACACACACGAAAACACGAGTATTCTAATTCGCGAGTGGTGAAGCTCCAGCTCTTTAAGCTATCAAGAATCTACAGCAACCAAGAAGTTACACAAGCAACAAAGAAGTTACACAAGCAACAAAGAAGTTACATAGCAATTAAGAAGTTACACAAGCAACAAAGAAGCTGGACAGCAACGAACCAAGCGTCCTCGCAACCAACGGATATGGAAGGAACTCCTAGTGAAGCCCCTGGTAGCCGAACACGTGGAGACAAATGGTCCAGCTAAAGCTTTTGTGAGTAAGACAATTGAATCATCACGTTTTATTTTTTTTTCAAATAAGTTGATATTTTGAAAAATCTGTTCGATTTTCTAACCGTCACTTTTACAATTTTGAATTTTTAAGAAAATTTTTCAATTTAAAAGAAGTTAAAAATAAAAAAAAATTAGTTTTAAGACACAAAATCTAAAAAAAGTTTTAATTTAAGTTTTAAAACACAAGAAAACAAAAACCATTAAAAATGACTGAACCTCGTAATAATCAACCAGCAAACGTACCAGCAAACCAACCTATAGTTGAGGTTGAACCTTATCGTTTATCGGAAATTTTCTCAATAATCCCTGAATACGATGGAGATCAAATATTTTTAGGAACTTTTATCAATGCTTGCGATTGTGCTTATAACATGGCCGTCGGAGATCAACGCGATTTATTGGTCATACACATTAAAAATAAATTAAAAGGAAAAGCCGCACAATTGGTAAACTCTCGAAATCCTCTTTCTTGGATTCAAATTAAACAATTATTAACAACATACTATGGAGATACGCGAGACCTTTCTTCATTAATTCAAGATCTACAAAGACTCAAACAACAAACAAACGAATCACCTTTAATGTTTTTCAATAGATTACAAGTCATGAACTCAAAAATGCACGCTTGTATTCAAAAATCAAATTTAAATATGCTTCAAAAAGATGCACAAATCCAAATTATAGATTATATGGCATTAAATACGCTTTTAACAGGATTAGAATCGCGCATAGGTCATATTGTCCGTGCTAGCAATCCAAAAGATTTACTTGAAGCACAAGTAAAAATAAGACGTGAACTACAACTTTCATATTTTGAAACACAAAAAACTCCGAACCGACCCAATTTTTCAAATAATCCCACACAAAATAGACAAACTAATTTTCAATCGCGAAGAATATCCTCTCAACCACAAAAATGTTTTAAATGTAATCGTTTAGGTCATCACGGATGTGAATGCCGTACTTTTGTACAGAGACCCCCGGTCTACACAAATCAAAATCAACAATTTAACCAAAATTTTCAGACCCAATTTTGCCCAAAATCAAAATCAACAATCTAACCAAAATTTTCAAAGACCCAATTTTGCACAAAACCAACAAAATAATTTTAGACCATCAGTAATTCAAAGAAATCCAAATTACAATTCCCCAAAACATAGAGCACATGTAGTAAACTATTCTGATGAATATTTTAATAATTTTGACAACTACGATCTTTATGATCCAAATTTTGAAAATTTTAACAATTTTGACAATTACCATCCTTATGATCCAAATTTTGAAAATTTTCAGTATGAAAATCAGTTTCATTACGAAAATGAAATCTCACAAGAATTTTCGAATAATCTTGATGAACAATATGTAAATGACATAAGTCAATATAATTTTAATCAACCCGGAGTATATCAAAATTTTGAAAACCAAAATCAAATTTTGCCACCAGAGACCCAAAATTTTCAAATTACTTCCAATCAAAACCATCCACCCCAATCGATTCAAGAAACAGATACCCAATTAGAACAAACTATTGCGAAGATCCAATGTATGTCAATCAATCAAACCTCAGAACAAACATTCGTGTAAATACCAATCTACATAACTTAAACTCAAAAAATCTTTTTTATATTAATGACGCAACAAATAAATTTAAACTTTTAATTGACACCGGCGCAGGAATTTCAGTATTTAAATAAAAAACAGTCGAAAATTATAATAATCGATTTGCAGAAAATGTAATAGTACAAGGAATAACCGATGAAAAAATTCCAATCACTCAATCAGTTTTAATCCCTTTTGATAAAGACAATCCACTAAAAGTCTATATTTGTAATTTAGACATAGACACGGAATATTAGGACTCCATTTTCTTGAACATTACAAGTGCGTAATTGATTTAAATTCGAAACAGCTATGCACCAATTTTAAAACAATACCTTTAATTCAAGTAACAGAAAAAACTTTTGAACAAAATTCCCAAATTAATCAAAATCAAATAAATCAAAAAACACTACAAATACCTAAACCAAGAGTAATTCAAAATCAAAACATACCACCAATACCTAAACCAAGATTAATTCAAAATCAAAAAACGCCACCAATACCAAAACCGCGAATAAATATAAATCAAAATAATTTTCAAAATCAAATATCTCTAGAACCGCGAACCGAACAAGTTTTTAAATTAAGATGTAATCTAAAAATCCCAGATGCAATTTTAATTAGTCATGAAATAGAAAAAGTAAGATTACCAAACGCCTTAGTCCACATTAACGAAAATGGTGAATTTTATATATCAGTAATAAATCCCAATGCTATTCCTAAAACAATAAATTTTAATAACTTGTCTTTTGAACCCATACCAAGTGTTCACGATATTTTGAATTTCAATACCAATGAAGACCAATTCATTGATAGAATCGACCTTATTAAAAATCAATTAAGACTAGAACATCTAAATTACGAAGAGAAAGAACTAATTTCAAATCTTTGTTTTGAATTTTCTGATATTTTCTATATCGAAGGAGATCAATTAACTTTCACTAATGAAATCAAACATACAATTGAAACCAACAATGCTCATCCAATTTTTACTAAATCATATCGGTACCCTCAAATACACAAAGAGAAAGTAAAAACACAAATTAACAAAATGCTCGATCAAAAAATAATCCGCCCATCAATTTCCCCGTGGTCATCACCTGTTTGGGTAGTCCCAAAAAAACTTGACGCCTCTAACAAACAAAAATGGAGAGTAGTAATCGACTATAGAAAACTGAATGAAGTAACAGTTGACGATAAATATCCACTTCCAAATATTTCAGATTTATTAGATCAGTTAGGTAAATGTCAATATTTTACAACACTTGATTTAACATCCGGTTTTCACCAATTTGAAATTGATCAAAAAGATATTCAAAAAACAGCCATTTCTGTCAAAAATGGACACTACGAATTTGTTCGTATGCCATTTGGTTTACAAAATGCACCCTCCACATTTCAACGTGTGATAGATAACATTTTATTAGGCATTCTAAATGAACGTTGTTTAGTTTATATGGACGACATTATTGTTTATTCACCAACAATTCATGAACATATTTCACGTCTTTCTGAAGTTTTCCAAAGATTACGAAAATCAAATTTAAAAATTCAACCTGACAAATGCGAGTTTTTACGAAAAGAAGTAGCATACCTCGGACATTTAATTACCGAAAATGAAGTAAAACCAAACCCTGATAAAGTAAAATGTATTCAAAACTTTCCAGAATTAAAAAATCCTCGTGACGTAAAATCATTTCTCGGACTTGCCGGATATTATCGAAGATTCATACCGAACTTCGCGAAAATCTCAAAACCCTTAACAAAACTTCTTCAAAAAGATACGAAATTTATTTTCTCTAAAGAATGTCAAGAAGCTTTTGAAACACTCAAAAATGCATTAATTTCTGATCCAATATTAATTTATCCAAATTTCGAAGAACCCTTCATTTTAACTACAGACGCGAGCGCATTTGCGATAGGAGCCGTACTTTCACAAGGTCCAATTGGTAAAGACCTTCCGATAGCTTTTGCATCGAGAACTCTTTGTAGTGCAGAAACTAAATACTCCACTATTGAAAGAGAACTATTAGCATTCGACCTTACCTTTTTGGTAGAAAATTCACTATAGTCACCGATCACAGACCTCTAACCTGGCTACTTTCAATTAAAGACCCCGGTAGCAGATTAGCACGTTGGCGATTAAAATTAGAAGAATATAGTTTTAAAATCATTCATAAACCCGGTAAAATCAATAAAAATGCAGACGCTTTATCATCAGTTCAGAACCAGTTTTTAACGAAGACGATGATCAAAAAATTACAGATGAATTTAACAGATTTGTTGAACTTTACAAGACGCGAACCCTAATTGATTATTCTAAAATCGAAACCTCGAATGATCAATTATTAGATAAATCAAATAAATTAATAGTAACCTTTTTCCGACAAAATAAAATGGAAGATTTACATTTCAAAATCATTGACGATATTTTCGAAGAAAAATTCCACCTTGAAGAATTAAAAATTAATATTGTTTCTAGCAAAACAGTTACAGAACATAAATATTTTATTATAGCTCTACCATTCGATAATGATGATTGTTCACAACACTTATTTTATTGCCTTTTTAAAGACCAAAATGAATTTGAAATTAACAAAACATACTGCATCGAAAACAATCTAGATTTACCAACTTTAGAGATGCTATCTTACATCTTTTCTGATAAAGACATAAAATTAAAAATTTGCCAAAATATAATAACAACCCCCGACGAAGATGAAATCCCAATAATTTTAGAAAATTATCACTTAGGAAAAAACAACCTACACCGTGGAATAAATGAAACAGTTAGACGCATTAGAGAAAAATATAATTGGCGTGGTTTAACAAAAAATGTAGAAGATTTCATAAAAAATGTGAAACTTGTCAAAAAGTAAAAATTGTTCGTAAAAATCTAAGCAGACCCTCCGTTGTAACAGAAACACCACGTACCCCTTTTGAACGAATTAATATCGATATTTTCGAATACCCCACTAGAAATTATGCGTTAACAGTGCGGGATGAATTAACAAAATTTACACAAGCTTACGCAATGAGTGATAAAAAAGCAAGTACAGTAGTTAGTACTATTTTACTATTTTTCCAACATTTCGGTGTACCCTTACGAATACGTTGCGATTATGGCAAAGAATTTGATAATACCCTTTTAAAAGATTTATGTACCCTATACGATGTTAAGTTAACATTTTCTAGCGTAGCACATCCCCAGTCAAACGGTTCACTAGAACGATTTCACGCAACCCTTTGCGAAATGATCAGAATCAATAAACAAGAAAACCCTGAAGATCATTGTTTTAGCGTTCTTCCATACGCAGTAATTTGCTATAATACAAAAAACAAAACACACGGATTTACCCCTTACGAACTCGTTTTCGGACATACATCAAGTAGACCCCCCGAAAAACTTTATAATCAAGAACAATTGATATCTAAATATGTACGCGATTTAAATAAAAGAATGGACTATTTTTACAAATTAGCTAGAAATAGAACTGATCAATCGAAACAAAAATCGAAAGAACGATTTGACGAACACGTACGAAAGAATCTCCCTGAATTTAATGTAGGAGACAAAGTTTGGCTTAAAGAATCACAAATCAAATCAAAATCAGAAAATTTATTTAATGGTCCTTTTGAAATTTTAGAAATACATCGTAATTCTGCAACACTTAAAAACCCACAAACAAATCAATTAACCAAAGTTAATTTTGATAGGTTAAAACCGTGCTTTGAATAAAATAAAAATCTTTTATTTTAGATTAATGGGAATAATCTCAATCGTTTCCAGTCAATATTCAATATTACCAATAAATAAAACACTAGGACTATTTTATCATGAAGAATCCCTTATCAGAATTTCTAATAATGAATGGACACTTGTTGTTTACAAAGACCTTTTACCCTTTAAGAAAGCAATTGAGCATAATGACAAAATTTTAGATACCTTTATGGATCACTTTTCAATCAATAATAATCAAATTGCAAATTTCAAATCGCAAATTAAAACGCATGTTAGCCTTTTAAAACAAATTTCTAATTACGTTAATATTAAATACGAAGAACTTATCTCGGATACAAAAGAAAAATCATATAGGCAAAAACGTGGAATATTTAATGGCATCGGAACTATTTGGAAATCTATTACAGGAAATTTAGATGCATCAGACGGAGAATACTTTAATGATTGTATTAATAAAGTATCGACTGATGAGAAAAATATTGAAAGATTATTGCAAAAACAAATTTCAGTAACAACCTCTGTTATTAAAAGTTTTAATACGACTTTACAAAAATTACAAATTGATGAAGAAACGTTTAATCATGATATTAAATTAATTCAATATTTCGTTACTTCGATTTCTGATAACGCTGCCTATGCAGAAGCACAAATAAAAGCATTAGATTTATGCGAATCGCTTATGGAAAGTTACACCTTTATTAAAGATTCATTAAATGACGCGTTAAACGCAGTAACTTTTGCACATTTAAAAATATTGCATGGTTCAATAATAAAACCATCGGATTTGGTAGATTCATTGAAAAAGATTTATCATTCATTACAAAAAAATAATTTGCCTTTACCAATATCAATCTCAACGGTAGCCCAATACATTAATTTAATTGAACTTAGTGCTTTTCAAACTGAATCAAAAATAGTATTTGTTCTTAAAATACCTCTTATAGACCCTTCGACTTATACTTTATACAGACTTTACCCAATACCAATATTAGATAATCGAACAGGTCTTCACCATACTATATCAACAATTAATAAATTTATTGGGCGTGACGATGATTCAATGTTTTTCGTCACCTTCCACAACGTGGACCATTGCAAGATCATCGAAAGAAGAACGAAGGTCTGTTCCAAAGTACTTCCGTACCCCATCGACAGTGATGCTATTTGTGAAGCTCAACTATTGAAGCAACAAACTCAGCTGCCGAAAACATGTCAAACAACCATTTTCTATGCACAAGGCTGCAATGTTCAACCACTTGAAGATAATCAATGGCTAGTTACTACGTCAGAACAAGTACCTATCAATATTAAATGCAAGAATCAAGAAATCATTACGAAATTAATTGAAACCAATAGTATAATTCGTTTCAAATCAACTAGCAATGCTTTTATTGGAAGTACGAGAATTCATTCTGAAACTATACTTCAAGAAAGTACCTTCGAAGAAATAAATTCACCAATCATCAATATTCCATATACTTGTTGTAAAGATATGCCTGAAATCCCCAAAATTCAAGGCCTTAAACCACTAAAGTTAAGCAAAATAAACGTCGAAGATTTGAATATTGCACAACATAATCTTAACCAATATTCGAAAGAATTAGATAAAATGATCAATCAACCATTCATTCAAAAACACATTGATTGGTTTACTATCATTACAATAACATTGATAGTACTACTAGTAATTCTTTACATTATTAACAAATGTCGAACACGCCGAAGAACAAGAAATGGTAATAATACCAAACGGTAATGATAATGGTAATGACTTTCCACCATTTCCAAAACCTAATCTACAAAGAATTAGGAATTTATCGAATATCTTACCAAGAACAAAACCAAGCATACACATCGAAGATCAAATCGATGAAGAAATCGAACCCAATGCAAAATTAATGATCAATCAATCATCTTAATAAAAGTTGCCGTATAACGCCAACTTTTTCAAAAAGAGGGGAGCTGTTATATGAAAATATCCTGCCTACACTTACAAGAAACCAGAACCTTCTATGAAACCCGAGAACCTTCCAGATAAGAAGCTTATTCTGCTGACTTGCGTTTCCCATGAAATAAACAACACGTGCATTCAAGCCGAATCAGCACTTTATTTCTCAGAACCTTTCAAGATAAGAAGACCATTCTGCTGACTTGCGTCTCTCATGGAATAAACAACACGTGCATTCCTGCCGAATTGCACTTTAGTTTAAGTCTAGAATATTAAGGAATTATTCCATTGCTTAATCAGCACCTTTTCTTTATATAAACTCAAATCATTGTAATGTTAAGTCATTCTCTTTAGAATCGTTCTTAAGTACACGTTCAATTATAACGTTTAAGTCCTATATAGTATTTAATCAAAATAAAGTTTTTAAAAAAGTTAAAAGTAAACTTTAAAGTATAACATATATAATTTAATAATAATTTTTTAACAAGTCGTTTCTTTAAAAACTAATTTATAAAAACAAAAAAAAATAATTCTCGCAGCAAATTGTCCCCGCGGCGAGTTGTCTTAATCCTGTGTGGGGTATATGCCGGTCCCTATTTTTTCTGGGACCGGTTTACAGTTCCCCATCCACCCCTGGAAACTATTTATTAGGGCTCTATAAAAATAATGGTAGTTTCTAGAAATTTGTAATGCAACGTTATTTTGTGGGGGGTAAATTAAGTTGCCAAATAATTTTTTTAGGGCCCTATAAAATTTAATGGACCAGATAGAATCGGCGATCTTATTATAAACCAAATACAAGGTAAAATATTTTAATTAATTTTGTTCTTATCTAAATTATTGAAAGAAATCGGCAATGAAATTGGCTAACATAACATGAAGAAAAACGTTCTCTAATATTTTTCTTTTGTTTTATGGAATAGAGACTTTTTGTTTGAATAGAGGCTTGTCGCGTAACAAAAAAATACAAAGCAAAAATGGAAAGAGTCGAAATGGATGCAATAAGAAGATCAATTAAAACACATTTGTTATGTCCTTAAGTAATGAAAAAAACTAAATGAATAAAGTTTATATTTATTTCTTTTTAAAAACGTTAGGCAAAAGGGTCTTATAGCACCATCTTTATAAATCACTGATCTTGTCTTTATTGTCGTTATTTAATTAAAATCAAATAAAATATATAAAAATTTAGAATAACAATAACTTTAAAAAAATTTTAAATAATAGATTTTTAAAATAAACTACAAAGAAATACGTCCTTAAATTTCTCAAAAAGGGGTCGATAGAAGAATTTAATTATTTTTGATAATAACAGCAGATCCTATAGGTATTCCAAAAATCCAAGTTTCAAACTGTGTTAATTTTTTTCTTTAAACTACTTTTCAGGCTAACTTTAAGGGGAAGCAAAGGGCGGTTGCGGTAGGAGGATTCTCCAGGACATTAACCTCTACCAAAAATTAGCTTAATATGCTTGTTGTCTAGGTTTACCCAGAATTTAAACTATTTTGAATAGGGTAGCAGGTGCGGGCGTCGGATTTTAAAAACTACGTGGGTTTTCTTGGGTAAAAATTCGCTTCTAAACCTTACTTACTTTCTGCATCTGTACTGAAAAAAAAGCGTGACGGAAATTTTTTTGTAAATATGGGTAAAGAAGAAAATGATGCAGTCGAAATTTTTTTTAAAGTTAAGAGAATTCCAGATCTCCTTAAAAATTAGATTTAGAGTTTTCAGTCTAAATCCAAATATTATGCTGTTGAGATGTGGTTATATGTATATATACAAAAGAATATTTAAATTATATTAGTGGTTGCTTAAATTAAATATTTTTTAGACGGCAAGGAAAAGCAAGTTGCACTATTTGATTCCATCGGAAATCGGCTCGATTTTTCTTGTCAATTTTGCCAAAACATTTCGTGGCAAGGCAGTAATGTAATTCCTGTGGCTCAAAGAATATTAAAAGTTCGATTGGTAAAAATTTCAAGAACCATGTACGGAATCGTAGTCCTGATAGCAATGATGGGAATAATTTTGGCTTTTGGATTTCTATATTTCAACTTAAAATACAGGCGTATGAAAACTTTAAAGGTAAAAAAAGTTCAATTAGGATAAAGTAAAGGCAGAAAGGAAAATCGTCTTGTTGCTTCATGCAGTGCAGTTTAATTTAAATGCAAGGGTTTTCTTACACTGGTCAGTCCTATCCTACCCTTACCGCTGTACCCACCAGGCTGTGAACAACAGTTAACCCAAATATCGGACAAAAATACTGTAATAAAAATTACATTTAACTTTATTTAAATTATTTTTCTTCCTTACAAATGTTTTTGTAATCGATACATAAGTATATTTTTTCACAAAAGAATCAAAATCTAGCCGTTATCTTGTGCACTAAAGTTTTTAAAAATCATTTTTATTTGTTTAAAAAAAAACATGTTTTTTCCTTTATTTACTTAAAAAACACAAAATTCACTTTGGTCATTTAAATGTATTGTCAGTTGCTATGGCTATGCCAGACGGGTAACATTATGTCACCAGCATCTTATCTTTAAGCAGCTCTTAAGAAACAGTAAAGTCACGAAAAAAGCTGACTTAATTTTAACACCACTAAGGAAGGAATAAGTCTGCCTTTAAGTTCGGTGCAACGAAATTTTACGAAACAAGGTATTCTTTAGGCTAAGAAACAGAAAATAAAGTCGGTGCGATGGGCCCTTAAGGACGTTCCCTAAGGCATCTTAAGTTTCAGTGATGTATAAATTTATTAGTTTTTAAACATGAAAATTTTATGAAAATCGTTTCAGGGGTTTAGGAGCTATCTTGTTACGGACAGAAAAAATTTACACACACACACAGACATCACGACGGTATTGCTAAGATAGGTCAAAATACACTCAAGTAACGCATTTTCGGCGTTATCTCAAAAAAAAAAAAAAATCGTCGAAAATAATACCTTCTCTAGTCATTGCTACGCGGCCTAGGAAGGTAAAAATTGTGGTTGATAAAATAAATAAATAGTTAAAATTATAAAAAATTTGCATTTGCATTGTTTTTTTTATTAAGAATACGCATTTGTTAATATATAGGTAACCTCCACTTATTAATTTGAATAGCTTTATGCTGTACTTGTTATAATATATTTCCCCTCCCCCCCTCTAAATAAAGTTCCTAGTTCCGCCACTGGTTTTATGTTAGAAACTGTCGTCACGGATCACCTAACAAAAAGTGATCCGTGCTGTCGTTAAACCCTTTACTAAAACTTGGATTTTATAATTTTATGAATACGTGTATTGCATATTTTTTACAAATGTCGCGTATTATTTTATATGAAATCTCTGGGAATGGCTGAAATATTCCTAGGTATATTTCAAAATTGTCAAGTGTCAATACATGACCAAATTTACTCAGAAAGTTTCATATTTTTAATGAAAAACACTTTCTTTTATTACATTTTAATATTCCCGGTCTCTTTCTAATTTTAAAAATAGATAATTTAGATATATTCGTTCTCTACGTTTAAATGCGAGAATCAAACAGATAGTGTTTAATCAAAAAACGTCCAAAAATTATGCATTTTCATTGTTTTATTAACCAATAATGACCCAACTCTGGAAGTAGGTTATCTTTGGCTAAAAGAACAATAAAACCACATAATATTTTGACGTTTCTTGGTTAAACGCTCTCTGTTAGATTCTAGCATTTAAACCAAGAGAACGAATAGAACGGTTCATCGCTAATATTTGCTTTATGTCTGACATTTTTAAAAAACATTTAAACATGCAATTTCGTACCTCCGCCACAAGTAATGCTTGTAATTTCTTATGTTTCTATCTCTGTCATGTAAAACACACGCAATTTATAATGTTCGAAAATATTTTATCATAATCTCCCATATTTTCACTTTTAATATAAGGATGATTCTACCAAAGTGGGCTATATGGATATCAATTTTGGTCATTGCCTTTAAATAACAGTACAGCACAGTAAATAATTTTGTTTTTTTAAATTTATGTAACTAATTAGCTGTAAGCTAAGAAACATTTATTTTCCCGAATTTTAGGAATTATTGCATAAAAGTTCCAGAGGGATGAGTACCAGAGGAATGAGTTTTTTAATGGTTTTCCAATTTAAATCAAAATCTATTTAGACTACTTAACTTAAGTTTTATATAAACAAAGTTCCTATACTTATAATTTTAAAACAATCAACAAAAAAATTATACTATTGATATCAGTTGAATATTTACTTAGAGGAATGATAATTGAAGCGTTCCTTTTTGATTTCTCCGAAAAAAAACTAATTTTCTGCCGAAAATAAAAAGATCTATAACTTAAACCAAACTAAAGTTGACATTATCTGTCACAACTTGTCACCCTCACAAGTAAATTAGATATCCAGGGCCGTCTCTTTCTCTAGAAATCAACCGGTTGTATTCACAAATATTGTGTTATTAAAAATGGAGCACGTTTAAAATTGTAAAATTTTCCGGAGAAGATGTAAATTCGGATTCTCAAACATATGACTGCAAACTTAAGTTTTATCAATTTTTTGATGAATAGTTAAGACTTGGTTAAATATTATTTATTAGGATATTTTTTTTCAATTTGAGTTTTTAATATTTGGTTTGGGACTACACCAGAGGAATGAGGTATTTACTTTGTAATAAAAAAAATTATAAACTTGCAATTTTTTTATACATTAAACTCAAATGCTCCAAAGAAAACATTTCGTTTTAAATATTATAACTAAAACTATGCTTTATTTGCAGTCTGTCAGCACCATTTTTGTAGAATCATCTATAATGAGAATAAGCAGTACAAAATCAGCTTTAACTATGACCATATTCCGAGCATTTTTGTTGTTACGCTATGGGTGTCGTAATTTTGTTAACGGCCGTCAGTTCATTCGAGTGAATCCTTGAGTTGGGGCAACAAGAAATAGCGTTTTTATTTAAATTTCGGTAAATTTAACTTCATAACTCGAAATTGCGAAGCCTAATTGTTTTTCAAATCTTCCATATTTTTTAACGTTCATCTTATTATTTTGCATTATTCTTGTTTTACCTTAATTAATAACTTCGACCAGTTGTAGCCATCTTTGCTTTATAAATGGTAATATTGTATTTGTATGCTATAACGTAGAAATAAGTGATTTGTGAAAGATTTAGTTAATTGGATTTCCTAAAAACTAACTAAATCAAATAATTTTTTGACGAAATTCTTGTATAAAAATATTTTTTTTACCAATATTCCGTTAGAAAGTAAATTGTATATGGGTTATTTTGCCAGTCGCTTTTATTTTTTTTTAGATTTCGAGTCCACGACTAAATAGTTTGGCCATTGTTGGATGTATTTTAGTCTATATTTCAGTAATATTTTTTAGACTCACTGATGTTGTGCCGGATGTAAAATTTATTTTTGGAGAAATTTGTATGGTAGGTACCTAAAATCAAAATAATTAATACATTTAATTTATTTAATACAATTTGTATGTATAGTACCAAACCGTGCGCATAAAATTTAGCTAGGTTTACTTATGTTTTAGTTTAACAAAACTTTGGCAAAAAACTTGTCCTGCTGGTTTGCAAAAATATTTATGCGGCAAAGTAAAATTTTGTAAATTGTCATGCGTGTGTGTCAATGTGCAAAATCGTATTTTTCGTATATTCATAATAAGTAGTTATTTAGCAAGTAGTTTTAAAAAAGATAATTTTCAAACCTTCAGAGACAGTTACTTGGATTTAGCCCTAGGTGATGTCGAGAACCCACTAAACAAAAAATCATTTAACTAACGTCAAAATAATGTTTAATTTAAAATTATAACGTTAGGTTAAATGTTAATTCTAACGTCATATTCATAGTGAAAAAGAAGCTTAATAACCCGTTTTCTGACGTTAGAAAAGTAATCTTATGTTTTTTTAACATTGGAAATAAAATGTTTTTGCAACTTTTAAAAACGAATGTTTTTTTAAAATGTTAAAGAAATAGTAATTTTTAACAGTGAAAAAGAAATGTTTTTTTTTTAACATTGAAAAATAAATATCTAATGTTTAAAGAAATCAAAATGCGCAGGATGCAAAATGGCTGAGATTCCCATTTATGAATCGATACGTATCAAATTTGGAACTTAGCGGTGTTTCAAGTCGTTGATTATGATTTTTGATTCAAACTTATAAAAAATTCAAAATGGCGGAGTTTCTTATTTACCAACCGTTTTATCTCAAACTTGAAAGACTGCATTACCAAAGTTCATTTAATACAATTTATGACTCAAACTTAAAAAAATCAAAATGGTGGATGCAAAATGGCGGAAATTACCATTCATGAATCGATATGTATTAAACTTGGTGTTTCAAATCGTTGACTATGATTTTTGATTCAAACTTATAAAAAATTCAAAATGGCGAATTCAAAATGGCGGACTTTTCTATTTACTAATCAATTTATCTCAAACTTGAAAGATTGCATTCTTTAAGGTCACTTAATACAATTTATAACTCAAACCTAAAAAGTTCGAAATGACGGAGTTTCTCATTTATGAATCGATGTGTCAAATTTGGAACTTGGTGGTATTTCAAGTCGCTGATTATGATTTTTGACTTAAAAAAAACACCGTCCAGTTTCAAATTTGATACATACCGATTCATAAATCGGTTAGTACCTAAATAGGAAAGTGACCTTATTTCAAGTTTAAGACCGGTTAGTAAATAAGAAAGTTCGCCACTTTGAATTCGCCATTTTAAAAATTTTTTTGGATCCGTCATTTTCAATTTTTAGGTTTAATTAAAAGCTCTATTAAGGGACCTCAACTACGGCAAACTGTCAAGTTTGGGCAAGATTGATTTGTAAATAAGAAAATCCGGCATTTTAATATGTATATAAGTTTGAGACAAAAATCATAATCAGCGACTTGAAACGCCTGCAAGTTTAGAATTTGATAGATATCGATTTGCGCATGGGAAACACCGCCGTTTTGGATACGCCTATTCGATTTTTTTAAGTTTGAGTCATAAATTGTATTTAGGGACCTTAAACAATGCAATCTTTCAAGTTTGAGACAGATCGGTTTATAAATAAGGAAATCCGCCACTTTGGAAACGCGATTTTCTTATTAAAAAAAGTTAAATTGTATTGTTACCAGATTGTTAACTCGCGGTAAGAAAAACGATAATGCAAGGGACTGTATAACTTAATTAATGAAAACGCGAGCAAACATAAATATATTGATATGAAATTACGAAATAATCAAAACGTCCATAGGTAAAATATTGGTGGCACACAACGGTAATCAGAACAAATGCACTCACCAGTTTTGCAGCCAAATTCTCCGCTTCTAAGGGGCCCCCGAATGGATCTAATGATGTCACCACGTAGCTGAAGGGCTGAAGTTTCTAGTTCTATGCTTCAGTACACAAAAATCGAGCACTTTCAGGTGTAGATATTTGAAATAGTTGGAGAACGAAATTAACACGCCATTTTCTCGAAGCGGTCGACAAGGATCTCACTGGTTGTTGATGCGCATGTCCAAATACGCGAAATGCGCTTTGCCCTTCATACAATTGTGTGGTTCTAGAAATATATAAACAACCGCGAAATTTAGCGGGAGCTAACACCAGATCACTACACATTAAACAAATATCGTCACTAAACTTAATAGATTTAACTCTACTTAAGAAAACCAAATTTCAAGAAAACTGCGTAAAGGATTTTAAAGATATTTTTGTATAAATAATATATTATGCTTTCATCTGCACATTTAATGGAAATAAAATAATGTTTTAGTCTGGCGCCGAGTAGGCCTGGCGCCCAGTTGGTGGCGCCCAGTTGTCCTAGACCGTATTAAATCCATTAATGGAAAATTACTACTACAAGCGTTCTGCTTGTAGTAGTCATTCAATGGAAACAAAACGTATGGCTTGGATTAAGAAAGCTAATGTTTTCAATAAAATTTGAAAGCGACTGCTTTCAAATGATGTTGAGAATTTGTCAATGAGGTGATTTGACTCAAAATTGGAGTTTTTTTGATTTTGAAACTTTTGAAACAAAGATAGTACATTGAGTTGATGCTTCCTTGGATTGTTTTTAAACAAATTAAAAGCTTAGAACAGGATAGCGTGAATAGCGCGGCACCCATTATCAGTACCCTGAATTTATCCAAGCCATAAGGGTTAATTTGAAATCCAGTCCAGTCCTTTCACAGTACAGATATATTTAATACGTACGTGGACGTGACCCAAGTGATAAATCGAATCGATACGTCAATCTTAGATCACCACACTCCTAAGTAATGCTTATAGAGGCTGTCCAGAAATTATGATACGGGGCCGTCAGTACGTAGTTACGCCCAGATTTTATAATAGATAGTTTAAGTTGTGCTACGTATTTTTACGTAAAACTGCACCTACATTTTGTCCCAAATTTGAGATTAAGTTGAATGTTTTTACATTACCATAACAAGTCTACTAATAGCAGAGAATATGGAATGCGGCACTGTGTTTTTTTGATGTTACAATTTTGGTTTTTGTCTTTTCAACCACAGTAGGAATATATTTGCAAAGAATCGTTTGTACTGGAAGCGGAAATTATCGCCTAGGCCTCATTTTTCCATTGGTCAATCAACCAATTCTATTATTTGGTAACGTTAAAGTGCCCGCAGACTGCCGTAAGCTAACTTAAATACGTAAGCTCCTAACGAGACTTGACGACGGTGTGAAGAAGTGCGCTTGCGTATCTATCAAATCTATTGCTTACGTAAAAATACGTAGCACAACTTAAACTATCTAATATTGACTATTAAAATATTGATTATTTTGGGTCACGTGGTTATCAAACAAAGCACGATGTATTAATTTTTGATTTTTTTTTGGTAATTTAATGATTTGTAGAGATAAGTGTATGTTAGTTATATGTTATGGTGCAGTTAGAAAATGGAGTTTATTAGTTTGTTGCCTACATTTATAGGTAAATCTGCATTTATTAATAGTACTTTTTTCTGTTAAAAATGTGTGAAAATGGTTAAACTCTTTTCTGGTCTAGAGACACTTTTATGTCTTTTTGTAAAAAATCGACTCCCTGGAGTCAAATATCCATTAACACGCAAGGTGCATGAAGGCCAACGATTATAAACACACAGGATTGCTTATTTCCATTTAACTCTATGTTAGCGTCGCTCAGCGAGACGAACAGTGTCTGCTTACGTCACCAGCGGACCAATTGCTTTGTTTGTATTGAGTGTTCGTGTGATTTTAAGGTGTTTTTGACGTTTTTACCTCCGTTTTTTGCGTTTTTTCATTTATTTGACGGTGTGGTTGACTATTTAGGAGGTAAATCTGCGGGTACGGCAGTGCCTCGCCAAGTTCACGCGCCGTACCATCTTTTCTTGAAACATTTCAGCCGATATTTGACCTATCTAAAACTCTACTTCGGAATGAGCTACGAATCTCAAACTTTGCACAGTCGTAGATCTTCATGGAGTTAACAATCCCTTCATGTTTAGTTTCATGGAATTCCCAAAAGTACTGAAGTAGTTACGAAATTTCAAAAAACGTCGAAATTGTCACTCACGCACTCACTCATGTAGAGATCATCAAAATTCTACTGTACTTCCAGACATGCTACAAAGCTGAAATTTGGCAGACTAATAGAAATTATGACCAAACCCCTGGAAAAAGTCAAAAAGCCCCAAAATTCTAATTTTCTTTCCTCCCCTATACATGTAAAGTTATGTAAAAGTAACATTGCCCACTTCCAGATATGGCAGACTGATAGGAACTGTGATAAAACTATAGAAAAAAATTTAAAAACACTAAGATTTTAATTTACTTTCCTTCCCTATAAATGTAAAGTTATGTAAAATTAACATTGCCTACTTCCAGGAACACTAGAGAGCTGAGCTTTAGAAGGCTGATAAGAACTATGATAAAACCATAGGAAAATATTAAAAAACTCAACATTTTTAATAAGGCATTGCAAAAGTTTTGAACAATATCCCGTATATTTTGTTATTACTTTAAAACTTAAATATTATCTAAATCCTTTAAAAAAGCAGTGAAATCATAACACAAACATTTCATGTATAAAAAAAGCCAAGTACGCGAAAGTGGTATTCCGTAAAAAGAATTGATATAAAAGTAAAGCCAATTTCTACAATACAAATTTCAAAATGAATGGTTCTTACTAGTTTGGAAATGTTTTTCTATTACGGCTGCAAATGACTCTTAGGAAATTGAACGTAAAGAAGTTTGGCTGGAATAGCAAAGTTTAAAAAAACATTTCCAAACTAGTAAGAACCATTCATTTTGAAATTTGTATTGTAGAACTTGCCTTTACTTTTATCTCAATTCTTTTTACGGAATACCACTTTCGCGTACTTTCGGCTTTTTTTAGATGAAATATTTTTGTTATGATAAACCTTTAGAAATGTGAATTAATTAAATTGATATAAAGAAAGCACATTAATTTATTGTTGAAATAAAAGCCTCTTTCAGTGTAGAAATATAAATATATTTACTTTTATATTATTATATTTATATAAACTTTTTTTTTTTGGATTTTTGGAAACTCCTTGCTCATTAAATTAATCACATTAAAGAAAATTGGTAATTATGCCGCAAACGTACTTCTTTTATTAAACTGATTATTGGAAAGTTTATTTTGTAGACAGTTTCTCCAAGTTTAGTTTCAGTTTTTTAGTGTTTGCAAATAAGCAAGAAAAAAGCGGGAAAAACTCACGATTGCAATGTGTATTAAATGAAGCGCGCTGAGCAGAGGTCCACTAGTGACGTAAGCAAGGCGCCGCCTACCGCTGAAAGATTCGAGCTAATAAGCAATCCTGTGTGTTTATAATCGTTGCATGAAGGCCTCTTAGTTAAGGGGCCCGAGTAAAACCTAACCAGGCCAGCTTAGGTTTTGCCTTTTTTTTTTAATTTTTTCTTTTTAATATTTTTCAATGAATGGTTGTTTGAGATTTTTTGTTTTAAACATTTTGCTTTTTGTTCTTTTGTATTTCGATATTTTTTCGTTCGAGATTTTGTCTTTTGAGATTTTATATTTTTGATGTTTTGTTTTTCGATCATTTGTCGCTAGATTTTTTTGTTATGGAGATTTGGTCTTTGAAGTATATAACGAAAAATATTGGCACAGGCTTCCCATTACTATCTTTTTCTTCATATCTATACTTGTCATATAGTTGAGATGCTGATTTTTATTTAGTATTTCTGATTTGCCAGGGAAAGCAATGAATTGCTTAAATGGAAAGTGCGCCTTTCATGACTCTTATATCAAAGTTTTAAAATACATTATTCCCCTTCTTGAAATTCAGCTCCAGAACTGGCAGTGGACACATTATTTAAATTAAATCTTGGAATGCTTGGAAAATTAATAAGCTTGACGTTCTGATCTAATATCTCATGTCTAAATTGTATCTCAGCAAACATCAACTTGTCGGAACTTTACTAATTTTATACTTTAAGTACTGGCAACTGCTAGCAAATTATGGTATAAAGTCTCAGAGTAATAAAATATTTTTATTACTCTAAGTATAAAGTACTTATTTTTTACTATTTAAGTATCGCCTGCTTTTATATTTATTGGAAACTGTTAGAAAAATTTTCCCACCGCATTTTTATCATCATCTGTGCCAAAAAAAAACTACTATAATTTTAATATTTTTATAATACGTCTAAGTATTTTTTATTTTCGGGATAAAAAGTGACAAACAAGCAAAAGATCGGGATGAAAAGTAACATAATAGGAATAAAATGTAAAAATTAGGATAAAAAGTGTCTGATTTATCAGACATAAACACTAAAAGTTAAAAAAAAAAAACGTTAAAACCTAAAAACAATAAGGAAAATACTCGGAAAATAAGCTAAAAAGTGCGAAAAATAACGTTTTCAACTAGTGATAAAAGTTTTTTTTTACCCCTCGAAGCTATGTTTAACCCTTGGTATATAATATACTATTACCGCAAGGCATTTTCCGCACTTTTGGACTTCTTTCCACGTCTTTTCCCATACAGTCATTACCAATTGGTGACCGTTACTGGAAAAAGAGCTAAGCGCCAAAACCTAAATTTTCCATTATAAGTGCCAAGCGCCTTCAATAAAAAAAAACCAAAATTCTGCCAACATTTTTAAGGGTATAATTAATTAGGAGTACTCTATTCAGAGTATATCAAAACATAATTTGATTCTCTTTTAAACGATTTACAATTTAATCTTAACTTTAACTCTGATTTTTCCAAAATATAAATAATGGCGCTTGGTTCCTTTTCCAGTAATGCTCTCCAATTATTATAGAAATTATGCGACACCAATTACTTAGCTAAAAGTAGAAGGGATATGATTGATATGCACCTCCGAAGGCGGTTACTCGGGGCAAATTTGTTTACAAAGTCAAAATTCAAATAGTTTGTAACTATGGGGGCAATTCTTCAAAATTTGAAATAATTTGAAATAATCTGACGAAATTTGAAACAACAGAATTTAGGTGGAAATCTTGACAACACTGCAATTTCAGCTTTGTGTAAAACGTCTTACACCACACTTAGGAAATTATGAAAACCCCAAAATTTAAAATATGCGGGAAAATTTAATCTAAAACCTACCTTGAAACTCGGCTACCGATAATCCACAAGTTCTTGATAAATTGTATTTTTCCGAGCACCTCATCATACAACGGTTTTTCTATCTGGCAAATTTGACAACTGTCAGTCAAAGATCACCAAGGGGACTGTCAGTTACGAAATACTATGTTGCCAATTCATTGTTTCCAAGTGAAACCAATAAAGGTACCGTTCACAAGTTGGATTCACTTTCTAAATATGTTGTTAAAATATTTTTACGAAAAACTCTTACAACGTAACGTGCAAGGTGGTACCTAAGGGGGGATCAATCTCCCCCCGATATTTTTAGGAATAAAAAGTAATCAAACATTTAGTAGTGATAATAATAGTAGAGATATGGATAATTCGCTTTTTTTACGGCGGAATTGATTCTGATTTTTGAGATTTTTGCTTATAATAGCTGAAAACATGCTCAAACTAAAGTTTGGTTAAGTATTTTGTTTTCTAACAAATTTAAATCTTAAAGGTATTTTTTTATACCTAAATGCATGGAGAGTGGAAAAAAATTTTGTTTTATAAATCTCATAATTTTATTCATAAACATTTGTGTGTTTTAAATAATATTACTTGACTTGACTGCAAAATCAATCCAAGATTTGAGCAGCTGCTAAAAAATTGTTTTTCTTTGTCGTGTTTTTGAACTTGATTTTAAAATAAATTTGAATGAAAAATGATGCTTGGCTGACTTATTTTTTAGCCACTCATAGGTAGGAAGGCTATTGGGGACCGTCAAAAAAACCTTTTTATTTTTGCTCAAAATAAGTTTGGGCCAAAAAAATCAAAATGGCTGTCTGTCTTTATTCATAGTTCTTTTAAAAATAAAACCAAATAATTTCAATAATTAGGCACTTTGTCTGCAAGTTTAATGAAAATTTTTACTTGGTTTTATTTTCATAAGTTTAAAAAAAACAAATTCAATTTTTTTTTACCCTTATTATATTTGTTATAATTAAAACCTTAAAAACTATTTTTTTTTATTACTTTTTCAAATTAGGTAGCTATTCAATGAACCTACAGAGTAAATAATTTTGCACTGGAATTTATTCTTTAGCTTTTTAACTATTTCTTCAATTTCAATATATTTTAATTTTAGTATCTAAGGTTTTAAACCCGTTATATTTTGTTTGTGTATTTTATTCCGGGATTAACATTAATATTGATAAAGGTACACAATTGACAGGGTGCAAAATTATTTGCCGACTTTTTTGGACGATAGCTTTTCTAAAAGGTTCGATGTCATCACATTTCGTGCATTTCCTAATACAAAAAGCAAATTTTGCATTTTTTTTAAATTAAACCAAACCTCACCTTTGTCGATTGATGGCAAACTTATCCTAACCTGTTAATTCAACTCTGGTTAATTGATCGAAAACGTGACCTAACCGGTCCATTGGACACTTTTTTTTTTGGTGGAAAAGGGGCGTGTATGGACAGGAAATGATAAGTTTGCGATCAATTGAAGGGGCGACGGACGAAACATCGAAACACAAAATGTCGAAAGTACAAAATGTCGAAGAAACAAAAATACTAATAGTTGAAAAATTTAAAAGACAGAAAATAAAACCTAACCAGATCGGGTTAGATTGGTATACGAAATAAAAAAAAGCAAACCTGATCCGGTTGGCTAATTATAATTTCAAAAAAACTAACTTGACCAGATCAGGTTAGTTTGTTTTGTATAATAACCTAACCAGGTCAGGTTTAAAATCTAACCTGACCTGGTTAGGTGAAAATTATAAAAAAAAACTAACCGTTTCTAGTTACTTAATTACACTGAATCTAACCTGACCAGATCGTAATATGTTATTAGGTTTTATTTCGCATTTCGATATATTTTTTTTGACATTTTGTAATTTCGATATTTTGTAATTTCGACATTTTGTAATTCTTCTTCATTCGTACACACAGTTTCCAATAGAATCTACATTTATTTTTATTTTAATATTTATTTTTATCCTTATAAACCCAACAGTAACGTCTTTTAGACGAAAATTGTTCGTAGCACCCCTGTAATCTTCCGCCGGCGGCGACTGTAGCAAGTATTTCTGATTACCCTATCCAAAACCTCATGGGCTGTCACTGAATAACAGCAGTTTCTATATGGGAGGACCCCCCAGAATAAAAAACTATATACGTGCCTAGCTTTGATAAGAAAAGTAAAAAAATAATCACCACTTCAATAATTTGACCAGTATCCCACTTAGTCAGATTTTTCTGGCAGATTTTAAAGAAATAATTTGACATTCCCTTAAAAATCCGTTCAAATATAACGGTGGCAACAGCGTAGAGCTAATTTTGTAGCGACCCTTCCACGACATGCAGTTAGTCCCTCTTTGTTAATTTTACCGTGAAAAACAAAGAAAGAAAGTAAACTTAGCTGACCTCATAAAGAAAACGAATAGGACTCATAAATTTGAAAGAAATGTGACGAAATGTGACGAAATCTGACATTTCAGTTTGTGTGGTTAATGGTTATCTGCTTTGAATTTATTTACAATTTTTAAATTAAAAATTTTTAATAAATTAGGCGTTTTTAATTAAAAAAATATATTATATCGTGAAGCTACATCTATCAAAAAGTGGGAAATGGCCTTTTAGGTAAGTTTTTAAGTTTAAAATTGCCTTTTAAACAAGAAATCTTAAGCAACAGATTATGTCACATTTTTTCAAATTTCGTCAAATTTTTTGAAATGTAAAGAATTGACCCCTATATATCACTTTTCATTCTGATGTTTAATTGTTATACTATTAATTAAAAATTGGTACACTTTTATCCAAAAAATGTAGGACAAAACGTACACGTTATATTGATAAAGTTTGAAATGTGTACCTACTTATGGGAATTAACAACGACCACTTAGCGTGTCATTTCCGATGCCTGCAATGCAATTTTTGCTTGAATTAACCAAACATTTCTAGTTTAATATTTGAATATGTTTTCCCTTTTGGCACCCTGAAGTAATTTTTTTTTCTCATTTAAAGTCTTATTATAAAATAAAAATAAACTGTAAGATCTAGCTCTCACGTTTAATATAGAAAAACTTATAACGCAAAGAAAATGCAGGTCAAAAACCGAGAAAGGTTACACGAAGCAGACAAATTACTTTTATATCACACTTGAACCCTCAGATGTTAGATAAAACAAAATGGCGGGTGACGAAACAAAACTTTGTGGATAAAAGACGTGGAAAAGTTTTACACAGCGACGTTTTGAACTGTTATATAAAGTTGCACTTATTGCAAAACTGAATTCAAAAGTTCCGCAATGAAACGAAAAATACGAAAAAAGAAAACACTGAATCAGCTGTGCACTAGTGCTGCATTCATTTTCCCAATTACTGAAATAAGCCAAATATCAATAACTCGGTTTCTAAAATCAAGTTACGTGAAAATCGAGCAATATTTGCATGTTGTGCAGTGCCGGCGCCGCACAGAGGGCTGTTTGACCAAACTAGGTTGTCATCGGCAAAAGTAAAAAATATGGTGATTTACACAAAAATATATAAGACAACTGTAGGGCTTAAAAAAATACTCTGCCAATATATGGGCCCCTAAGCTCACACTAGGTACTATAGTTATAGTGTACGTGTGAGCTAATATAACTAAAAACTGAAATATATTTTATTCAACTCCACACTAAATTACTTTTTGTTTGATACCACACAAGCCATGTTTTGACTTAAACTCAAATTTTTGAAATCCACCCCCACCCTTAATAAAACAAAAACTAAAATGTATTTTGGTAAACTCCGGACTCAATTACCTTTCGTTTGATATCACACACGCCATATTTTCACATAAACTCTAATTTTTGAAATCTATCCCCACCCTTATTTGGTTTGTGTTCGGTGGATTTTGTCCATTTTTAAATGGGACCATCTCGACCGAAGACCCAGCCTAGGTATCAAATTTCATTGAAATCGGCCAAGGGGTTTTTGAGTTATGCGCGTTGGTCGTTACAGACAGACATACAGACATACAGACAGACACCTATACGGACATAAGAGGCGCTGTGGGGATTCCTACTTTTCACATGCGTTGCGCGGACCACTAGATAGAATAGAGATAAATTAAATGTTTAAAAACAAGTGTTTTTTGAGGCGCTCCAGTAAGGTGGAAACCTACTCAAAATTTTCAAAAATGTCAAAATAAAGAAAATCTGTCAAACAGGTTTCACATGCGATGTGAGGTCCCTACGTTGTGAGGTCCATAAACGATGTGTGGTCCTTAGTGACGTCGGCGTCGCGGCGCCTCGAAAAGTATGAAAATCGAAATGTCGCGTCGTTACGCGGTCCGCTAGAACAAATGGCTGAGATAAGTACGATAGGGATTTATTTCCCAAACGGACCGATATTTTATGTATAATGTGTGGATTTTTTGCGACACGAGGCCCTAACAGGGTAAAAACTGCCTGCATTAATAGCTACTCTACAAAAATAAAAATCAAATTTGAATTTATTGGATAAAAACTAAATTTCTTAGACAGAGTTCTGTTTATGAAATTTATTTTATGCCTAGTACAATATTTATACACGCCCCAGCTGGCGTAAACTTCAATACTCCACTCAGCGTAAATATGGCTATTTAATAATTTGGGCACTGGCCAGTTTATCCGTTAATATAAAGGGGACCATTTACGAATAAATGAATATAAAAATATTGTTATAATTTTAACAAATTTCAATCTTAAAATTCAAATGGTGGATAGAATCAAACTTGACCCCTTATAGGGCTTGTCTATTCTTATATTTTGAGAAAATTCTGAACTCATTCTTTCACTGCCGTGCTAATTGTGTCTGAATTCATTTCCTTAATTATTACTGAACCTATTTAGATGAAAAAAGGCATAATCGTAAAAATCAATATCAACATTTTCCTAGGTATATAACTATCCAGTTCGGTTCAGTTTGCTTTATGCTCGAAATAAAAAGTTATTTTTCGACAACCACCAAATCGATTTCAACGGCTCCTAGCTTATTGTGTGCTAGAAATAAAGCTTTTTTTATAAATCCAAAACTATTTCTAAAAAAATTCTGGATTAAATAAATAAAAAGATTAAAAAGAAAGATTTTTATACATACAGTCGAACCTCTCTAACTCGAACATCTATAACTTGAACCTCTCTATTACTCGAACCTTTTAAGTGGTCCCTGCCCTTTTTATATGTATTTTCACACCTTCAATTCGAATTTCTATAACTCGAACTCTCCATAACTCGAACTGTTTTGGTTGTCCCTTTGAGTTCGAGTTATAGAGGTTCAACTGTATCTGTATATATATATATATATATATATATATATATATATATATATATACGTTTTTTCACCGAAAACTTTTAATGTCCTATATCTTAAAAACGGTAACGAATTTGGAAAAACCCTCGGACACGTCGATTTTGTTTGCGCAGGGGACACTTTTTGGCTAGCTTGAAATTTTTGTAGCACGCACCATCTTCGAGGGGATACACTTTACCCCTATATTTTGAATAGGGAAAGTGGGTCTAGTAGTACTTTGTTTTGAAGTTCGGTTGAATATCTTTACAACCGTGTAAGAGTTTCGAAAATCCATCGATTTCTTTTTGAGATATTTGCTTTCAAATTTTCAAATTTAACATGGAATGATAAAATAAAAATTAAATCCGAAAAATATAAAATTTTGATTAAATTTTTATTATATTCTTAGTCCATGTTAAATTTGAAAGGTATAGGGCAATTATCTCAAAAACTAATAGATAGATTTTTGAAATTCTTACACGGTTGTAAAGAGATTAAAAAGTCCTTCATTACAAGGTATCACTAGACCCACTTTCCCTTATCAAAATATAGGGGTAAAGTATACCCCACAAAGGGGACTCGTGCTACAAAAATTTCAAGATAGCCAAAAAGTTAGTTTTAGAGAAAATGTTACAACACCTTTTTAGAGAAAATAAAATGTTCTTTTAAATAGCGTATTACAAAGTAGTGTTTAAGCTATTATTGGCACTACAGGGGCGTCCGCATATTGAAGTGATTTTTTTCTAATTAATTTTTTTTTTAATTTTTATTTGTTTTGTTAAAAACTAAGCTTTTGGAAAAACTTTGTTTTGCTCTATTTTGTTGAAAATATAATTATATTTAAAACGATATATATCTAGTCGGTTTTTGTAAACAGGAAACACTCATAAAGAATATACGCATGATTCGTGAATTTTTTTTAAATCACAAAATAGTAGACGCCCCTGGTGTATTAACGGCTATGTAAATGTTATAACTACACACATGGTTTAAAAGAAAATTTAATTGTCTATAACACGTGGTAAAACGTTTTCCTCGGTAGAGCTGGTTTTAAAAAAAATTGGTAAAATACTTGATAACAATCCTTTTTTTTTGTGATTAAAAAAAATCCCTAAATATGTTGTATATTCTTTGAGTGTTAACAACAACCCACTAGATAAGGTAAATGTGCCAGTAGTCGGCCACCTAACAGTATTTCTCAAACAAAATTAATTTAAAGAAATATATACTTTGGTGCAGTCCATCGTTGGTATTGCATAACTATTCCTAGATAATGCCTGTGTTTTCTCTAAAACTCAAAAATGGCCTTATTACAGAGATAAAAAATTTAAAAAGAAAAATATGAAAAATTTACAAGAATTCCAGTACTCGGCCACTAAAAATCTAATGTCGGCCAATTTTCAACCAGTAGTTGGCCTAGATATTTTATACTAGATGAGAGGTAATAATAAAAAAATAAAAATCAAATAGGAACAAACTTTCTTATTTTCTTATTTACAAACATCCAAAAAGAATTAAGATACTATAAAAACGTTAAAAAAACGTTAGAAAAACAAATACAGTACAGTCCTGATCATCCGAAATAATGTGGACCAAAGTGATTTCGGGTTATCGAAATTTCGGTTAATCCGATTTTGTTTTTGTAAAATATTTGAGAATAAAACTACTCCTTTTGCACCCCCATAAACCTAGCAAGCCCACCTTAATTAAAATTTAAAAAATGTTTTCTAGAATTATGTGCTTTTTATGTGCTAATTTCGTCCACTTTTTAAAATTTTTGTGCTCCTTTGGTTTCTAAGGAAATTTAAAAAAAATGATTGGCTTGCTGGCTTGCTAGGTTTATATAAAGCTAGCACGCCAATCATTTTTTTAAATTTCCGTGGAAACCAAAGGAGCACAAAAATTTTAAAAAGTGGAGGAAATTAGTACATAAAGAGCACATAATTTGGAATGTATTTTATTTATTTTTATTGAGGTGGGCTTGCTGGGTTTATATAAACCTAGCAAGCCCACACATTTAAAAAAAAGCTTAAAAACTTGGTAAATGAAATTTTTTTTTTTAGCAAACGGGAGCACATAAAAAGCACTTAATTTTCACATTTAAATATTATAAAAATATTTATCATTTCTGTATGGGCATGTTAGCTTTATATAAAGCTAGCACGCCAATCAGTTTTTTAAATTTCCGTGGAAACCAAAGGAGCACAAGAATTTTAAAAAGTGGACGAAATTAGCACATAAAAGCACATAATTCAGGAATGTATTTTATTTATTTTTATTGAGGTGGGCTTGCTAGGTTTATATACACCTAGCCAGTCCACACATTGGAAAAAGAGGTTAAAAACTTGGTAAATGGAAGTTTCTTTTACATAAAAAGCTTTTAATTTTCACATATAAATATTATATTATGTTTATCATTTCTATATGGGCTTGCTAGCATAAAGCTAGCACGCCAAAGGTGTGTGGAAATCAAAGGAGCACAACATTTTTAAAAAGTGAACGAAATTAGCACATAAAAAGCACATAATTCTGGAATATATTTTTTTAATTTTTATTAAGGTGGACTTGCTAGGTTTATGGAGATTTTTTTTTGCGCTAATAACAGACGTTAATACATACTTGTAACACTCTGTCGGCTAACTAAAACAATTCGCATTTTAGACCGTCATATTGCCGTGAAACCCCGATGGGAACCACCTAGCAGTATAGGTGAATCCCAGACGCGTTTCGTATAATGCGAATTTTTTCGGTTAATCGGAATTTTTGTTTTTAAATAGTTTGTTTCGGATAAACCGGATTTCGGAAAATCGTGATTTGGATAATCGGGATTGTACTGTAGTTAATTAAAAAAATCTTAAAAAAAAGGTAACATCTCGGTAATATTTTTTTAAGTACAATAAACAAGTAGGTATTTTTTGATTAAACCAGTGGCTTTAGTTAGATTGCCTAAAATGGTAATAAAACACCAAAAAGAAAAACGAAAAAGAAGACAAGTATTTTTTGATTCAACCAGTGGTTTTAGTTGAATTGCCTAAAATGGTAATAAAACACCAGAAAAAAAAAACGAAAAAGAAAACAAGTATTTTTTGGTTAAACCAGTGGCTTTAATTGGATTGCCTGAAATGGTAGATAATATAACTCTAAAACAAAAACGAAAAGAAAACAAGTATTTTGTTAATTAAACCAGTGGCTTTAGTTGGAATACCTAAAATGGCAATAAAACATGAAAATGAAAACAAAATTCTACATCAAAACGAAAACAAAGGTCATGCGATGCAATTTCACACATGCGCAAAAATAAAAATATCTATTTTCTTTTAATTTTAATATTTATATTTATTTTTATTTGTATAAACCCAGCATAATATGCCTGAATACTGGCCAAACAAATCCTGAAGTCAGTCTGCTTTAAAAGTATTGTAGTTCAAGCGGCCGACTACTGGTTTTGAAAAAAATGTTCAGTCGGCCGCCCGGTCGACTAGTAGATTTTTAGAATTATGCGCTACCAGTAGTCGGCCATCACAAAAAAAAACTAGGTTGTGATTATTTTTTTTCGATTTTTAGCATTAAATGACTCCAAAAATACCACCCAAATAATATGCAATTTAAAATTTTAGTAAGCAGACTTTACAGTTCACTAAAAAATACTATTTCCCACACCACCTACATGTAGCAAAAATCTTAAACTTTCGTACTTTAAACGAACATAACGTGCACGGCAATTTCAAACTGTCATTTTAAAATGACAGTATTTTCTATTTATATAAAAACTCTTGGTATGATTAGAAAAATGGAATAAAAATGCATAGGATTAGCGCTGAATTTTCTAATTACAGTCGAACCTCTATAACTCGAACTCAAAGGGACAACCAAAACAGTTCGAGTTATGGAGAGTTCGAGTTATAGAAATTCGAATGAAACTGGTTAAAATACATCTAAAAAGAGCAGGGACCACTTAAAAGGTTCGAGTTATAGAGAGGTTCGAGTTATAGAGGTTCGAGTTATAGAGGTTCGAGTTAGAGAGGTTCGACTGTACATTATTTTTCTTATTTTTTTATAAAAATGACCAAGATGGCCGAGTACCGGCTGGGGGCCGACTACTGGCGCATTTACCCTATCGTCTTAAGGATAATTTTATTTTTAAGAATACAGAGTTAAAAACGATTTTTTAGAAAGCTTAGTTTTTAAGAAAATTAAATAAAGCAAGAATTTTTTTTTTAAATTAATTAAAAAAAATAACCTCAATATGCGGACGCCCCTGGAGTGTCGATAATAACTTTAAAACAATTTTGTGACAAACCGTTTAAAAGTACATTTTATTTTCTCTAAAAAAGGCCTTTTTCCCTAAAATGCTTGGTTTTTTGAAAACTGAATCACACCTAAAAAAAACATTATTTTTTTGTGATCTTAAAAAATAACCCCAATTTATGCATACCAATTAAGTGCTAACCGTAGACTTTGGTGATACATCGTTTAAAAGATAATATAATTTTCCATAATTAAGTTGATTGTGTATACACACTTTCTGTAACCTTTTGGGAAAATGACATAAAACTGAATAATTTCGGTTTATTTTGCATATATACTGACAATACTTCAGGGTTCGTATCTCAGCAAGGGTACTACCCAGAGAACTCAGTGATATCTCATTTTATTGGCTATTAGTTATTCTTTAGTTTATGTTTTTGCAGATTTTTCCAAAAATAAGCAGTTTCGAAGTTAAAGGCCAAAAATAAAAACATTGGTCAAAATCCAAAATGGCGGCGAAATGATTTGTCTGACAAAAAACGTACAATAATGCTTTTGTAGGAAACTTTATTGTCTTCAACTCTTGTATAAAACTTTTTTTCTAAAATGTACAGGGGCCAAGTAATTTTAAATAAAACCTTTTGGTGCACAATAAATCCAAGATGGCGAGAGGAGCCCCCCCCCCCCCCCCCCAAGGTCGAAAGCTCAATTTTCTTTAGGATTCCAACATGAACAACATAATTATGTGAAAATCGCTACTACACCACCTTTGGCAAGCTGGAGGTATTATTTTCGCTTGAATGACTGTCCTAGGTGGTTAAGCTTACATATTTTTCGATGAGATAGAAAGTTTTTGGCTTAAATAAGTTCAATCTCAATTTAATTTGAAATTATAAATTTACTATTTAGTAATTTTTCTTGGAAAAAAAGTTCTTAGGGAACGTCCTTAAATTACCTAACGCTATTGCGCATTTTTGATCCCCCCTCCCCCCCTCGTAACGCATTTTCAAGAAAAAACACATTAAAAAAGCATTGAGTGTAACGCAAGGCCAAACCCCCCCTCCCCCTAGAGCGTTACGTAATTTAAGGACAGTCCCTTAATTTCCCAAGGTCTTTGTCATTATCCACATTCCCTTGTTATCCATGTGTTAAGAAAAAGAATCACTTACCTTGCAAAAATTTCCTAACATTTGGTAATTTAAGTCTCACGCACTGTAATAACTGTCAAGCACCCGAATTAGCCTAATTATGAAATACAACTCTCTAGGCACGTGCCCGGCGTTAAGGGGTTTGATTAACTGGACCTCACATCGTAGGAATGTGTCCGAATTTTCACACATGACCAAGAGAGGCACGCACAGGTGATGGCGTAACATATCTTGTGAGGACACACGCCAACCCCTCACCGGAGCTGCGAGGTCCGTTGACGTTGTGTTTAGACCTTATTTCGGTACTCTTCATAAAATTTTAAAAATCACCTAAATTATTACCTGGACCACACAACGCATGTGAAAAACAGGAATTTAGCTCCAACAAATTTCTTGAGAGTATCGTAGAGTGCGCTTTTAGTGTGTATGCGAGTGGACCTAGAAATCATTGTGAGGACCCAACTCTTTGGGTATGTATTGTGTAAATTTAACACACACTTTGGTAATTTTAAAGTCTGGCCCTTACATCGTCGGTTCTGTTCGGTTTGGTTTGGATACCTAAACGCCTTTGATCAAACGTGTTTATCAAGTGCATTTTTAAATTTTTTATAATAGCATAGAATTGTCTGATCCTTACAGCATCGTATAGATATTAGGGACCTATTCCATTTCCCATTTTTCTCAAGCCAAGTTTAGAAAAACATTTCCAAACTAGTAAGAACCTTTCATTTTGAAATTTGTATTGGAGAACTTGGCTTTACTTTTATCTCAATTCTTTTTACGGAATGCCATTTTCGCGTACTTGCCTTTTTTTTCATGAAATAATTTTGTTATGATTAATTTTTTCACAAGGTTTTATTCTAGCCTATCAGTCTTTCGAAGCTCAGCTCTATAGCATTTCTGGAAGTGGGCAATGTTACTTTTACATAATTTTACATTTATAGGGAAGTAAAATTATTTAAAATTTTGGGGTTTTTAAATTTTTTTCTATAGTTTTATCATATTTCCTATCAGTCTGCCAAATCCCAGCTGTCTAGCGCTTCTTGAAATGGGCAATTCTACTTTTACATAACTTTACATATACCGGGAAGGGAATAAATTAGAATTATGGGGTTTTTTTATTTTTTCTAATGGTTTGGTCATAATTTCAACCAGTCTGTCAAAATTCAGCTTTGGAGCATGTCTGGAAGTACAGTAGAATTTTGATGATCTATACGTGAGTGAGAGAGTGAGTGAGTGAGTGAGTGGCAATTTAGACGTTTTTTTTAAAATTTCGTAACTACTTTACTACTTTATGGAAGTCCATGAAACTCGGAGGGTTTATTTTTTGAGAAAATTTGGAAAACCCTAAACATTTTAGGTTTTGGGGGGTCTAGGGGGTTTTTGGAGGTTTTGCAGCTAAAATTTAAAAAACTAATATAATTTATGTTAGATTTTACACATTTTTTATGCATTTATGTGTCATTGTGGCTCTAGAGCATTAACTTGGGGAGGATAAAATTTTTTCACAACAACAACATCAAGACCTGTGACCTATTCTCAGCTAGAAACCATGGTCAAACTTTGGTCCTCATATTTACCATAATCTACTACCTTTGGCGCCTACATTAATATCTAAAGGCACCTTAAATAATATGAAGAATAGTAATATTGGCAATATATTTTGTAACATATTTGTTATGTTATGAAAAAAAAACAGATTTGAGAATTATTTTTTTAAAAATAATTATTATCTTTATTGTAATGCCGAATTCCAAAAAATGTCAATTGTCTGTTGCCATTTTTAAGAAAGTTATTAAAAATATATTTTTTATTTTGACACCCTATATCTAAAAAACAAAACAAAATATATATATAGCCAGTGGCGCACCTAGGAATGTTTCTTGGAAGGGGGTTCGGTTCGGTTCGGTTCGGGGGGAGGCCTATTTTGTGCTATTTTATCGTTTTATTTATGAAATATGTGGAAAATACCTAAAAAAATCTTAGGTTTTGAGGGGGGTGGGGCGCGGCTCAATAAATAATAAAATATGGATTCGATTTTAATTTTTTGTTTTGTATTTAATCGCTTGATAAGATTTAGCAAATTAATTAAAAGTAATACTGATTTTGCTCTCGCATGTCTTTTCGAGATATAGATCAAAAACTGAACATTAAAAAACTGTTCTTTTTTAAAAACACAAGGTCGGTTTTCTCGTCTTTACAGTATCTGGGTGCGATGAGGGATGTTAATTTTTTGGTTTTTTAAAGAAATTGATTCAAACCGACGGCGACTCTAGTAGATCAAAAACAAAAATCCAAAATTTTCTGAGATATTCCCATTCAAATGTTTAAGGCTATACGCTGGAATGTACCTCGGAAACTACCAAACCAATCTAAATTTGGTTTTCGTTTTTAAATAAGAGGGGCTTTCCTATGACTTCCGTAAAAAAAGTAGGGTGGATGTATTCTAAAAACTCGATTAAAAAAAAATAGTTGACTTTCTTATGTTGACATGATTCTTTTTACAATTATTATTTTAGAAACAAAATTTCGGACTTCCATTGTCTTTATTTATGTTAAAGTATCACTATCCATTTTCAAGTGTGAAACATTTAGACTTGAAAATGGTTCGAGATACTTACTAACCAAAACGTCCTGTTTAAAATAAATAATGACAATGGAAGTCCGAAATTTTTCTTCTACCCAATCATTGTCTACGAGTTTTAAACAAGGAATTACTTTGTTATGGGCTCACTCGCTGGCACCATTTAAGTAAAGAAATAACACAAAGACTTGCAGTGGTAACTTGATGAGGAAAAAAGCTGGAGGGGGCGAAATATTCCCCGTTTTGCTCCAGGCGGCCAGTAGTCTAGCGATGCCGACGGCCTTGGCATCATTTAAATTACAGCCACCTTTTTCACTTAAATATTTAAAAAATTTAAAAATTTATTTATTGGTTCATCTATAGATACCGATTACATCAAGATAAAAAATTAGAAAAAATGTTGCGATTCCTTAAATCTACAGGGTGTTTTATCTTCTTAATTGGCCAAAGCATATCTATGGTTTATGATTTTTCCTGAAAAAATACAAACAAAAAAAAAATACTACTATTTAGAAATAAGAAGAAATAAAATTGACAAATAATCGCATCAGTGACCTTAGTACATGACAATAAATTTAAAAAACCGCCATTTTGAAAATGTGACACATTTTTCTAATTAGACTAGGTACCTATTGCCACACTTTTACGACACTGGACGCCACTATACCCCCCAAATTCGATTTCTTTGGGAAGTCTCGACCCTCCCTTTCAAATGTCCAGTAAAAAGGAAAGCGAATTTTTTTAACTCTGCGTTTTGGGAGCGGGGCTTAACTTGCCTAAAAAAATACCTAAAAAAATTAAATACTGAGTGATACGTTTCTTTAAAGGAAACTTTTTACTGGCTATTTCACTTTATGACTAAATATACCCTAAAAATTAAAAGTTCAGATGAAATTCATCTAAATAGTTATACTCAAAATAGACTATACAAAAACGATTTGAGCAGAAATTCAATTTTTATGAACATCAAAGTTATAGCCCCCCTCCCAAAACGCAGAGTTATATAACACTGCAGGACTAGGTATTCTAATTAGAAAAATGTTCCACAATGTTGGTAGCCGACAAGGTTTTAAACAGTGGAAGGCCAAGGCCCGTCTTGGCCCTTCAATGTGACGCCGCTGATGTCATATGCAAGGGGGGGTGTCAGAATGAAAAAAAAAAGATGTTTTCCTTAAAGGAAAACAATTTTTTTTAATAAAACGTATATTGATTCACACCTTGGGCGCCTCAATAGGATTGCTCTCTTGCCCATATACATTTAAGTACGGCCAAGGCCTCCGCGCACTTACACAAGAATTTTTCTCTTTTGGCATTTATACTACTTCTCAGCCCTACTCTAAAATTTTTAAAGGCATTAGACAAAATATTGGAGTACAGTCGAACCTCTATAACTCGAACCTGAAGGGACAACCAAAACAGTTCGAGTTATGGAAAGTTCGAGTTATAGAAACTCGAGTTACATAGGTTAAAATACATGTAAAAAGTGCAGGGACCGCTTAAAAGATTCGAGTTATAGAGGGGTTCGAGTTATAGAGGTTCGAGTTAGAGAGGTTCGACTGTATCTTTTTTCAAAGAAATATAAAAAATCAAACGGGTCACATTTTCAAAATGACGATTTTTTAAATTTATTGTCTTGTACTTTTCTTAAAGCCGCTTGTTCTTATTTCTAAACCGTAGTAAAATTTTTATTTGCAAAGTTCGTATTTTTTTCAGGAAAAATCATAAACCATAAACACTCTGTAGATATAGTAATCGCAACATTTTTTAAAATTTTTTATCTGGGTGTGATTGGTATCTATAAAGGAACCAAAAAATAATTTTTTTTAAAATCAAAATTGCAAAAGGTGGCTGGGTTGACATGGAAAGCCTCATAATAATAATATAATTATTTTGTTGACCACCTGTGCGTTAACACTCTTGGACATGTGACCTATGAAAATTCGTACCTAGCACACGATGTGAGGTCGCCCTGTGCCCTGTATCCCAAAATCCTATTCTGTTAATATATGATAATTTTGTATAAAACTCTATTTCAATCTTGTATGTGTATAAAATGCTTTTTTTAATAGGCGGCTAAATTAATTAACTTATAACTGAATCCCAAAACTCCTATTTTACTTTTGTATTTGCATTCATATCATTTGATAAATGAATATGTGAAGTAGCACTTTTTTTCTCGTGTCAAAAGTTTGCTAAGGATGCGTAGGGTAGCTCAATCTTACCTAACCCGAGCCCATGAAGGGTAACAATTTGCTTATGGATGTAAACACTTTTTGACACGTGAATATCTGAGGGCACAGTAGTGCCCGGCCAAGTTCGCGCAGCTGCTGTACCATCTTTTTTTGAAACATTTCAGCCCATATTCGACCTATCTAAAACTCTACTTCGGAATGAGCTACGAAACTCAAACTTTGCGCAGTCGTAGATTTTTATAGAGCTAAAAACTCCTCCAAGTTTCATAGACTTCCATAAAGTAGTAAAGTCGTTACGAAATTTCAAAAAACGTCGAAATTGCCACTAATTCACTCACTCACTCATGTAGCAGACTGATAAAAATGATGACCAAACCCTTGGAAAAAATCAAAAAAACTCAAAATTCTAATTTACTTCCCTCCCCTATACAAGTAAAGTTATGTAAAAGTTACATTGCCTTCTTCCAAAAACGCTACAGAACTAAGCTTTGGCAGATTGATATAAATTTTGATAAAGTTTTCGGAAAAAATGTGAAAACCCGAAAATTTTAATTTAGTTCCCTCCCCTATAAATATAAAATTATGTAAAAGTAACATTGCCCACTTGGAAGGCCGATAGGAGCCATGATAAAGCTATAGAAAAAATAAAAGGGCTCAAAATTTTAATTTACTTCCCTCTCTTATAAATATAAAGTTATGTAAAATTAACATTGCCTACTTCCAGAAATGCTAGCGAGCAGAGCTTTGGCAGATTAATATGAGCTATGATAAAATTTTAGCAAAAATGTAAAAATCCCAAATCTTTAATTTACTTCCCTACCCTATAAATGTAAAATTATGTAAAAGTAACATTGCCTACTTGGAAGGTCGATAGAAACCATGATAAAACTAAAGAAACAAATAAAAGACCTCAAAATTTTAACTTACTTCCCTCCCTACATTTATAGGTAAAGTTATGTTACATTTATAGGTAAAGTTATGTAAAACCAACATTGCCCACTCCCAGAAACTCTAAAGAGCTGAATCTTTGAAAGGCTGATATAGTTCCTATGATAAAAATAAGGCATTGCAAAAGTTTTGAACAATATTCCGCATATTTTACTACTTTGAAACTTAAATTTTATCCAAATCCTTTAAAAAGGGAGTGAAATCATAACAAAAACATTTTATGTAAAAAAAGCCAAGTACGCGAAAATGGTATTGCCTTAAAAGAATTGAGATAAAAGCAAAGCCAAGTTCTCCAATACAAATTTTAAAATGAAAGGTTTTTACTGGTTTGGAAATATTTTTCTAAACTTGTCATAGGAGCGGCATAGGGTATAAAAAATGCGTTCGGCCTGCTGCGAAATGATGACTGATGTCAAGGTATATTTTCTAAATCTATGATGACTATTTACTACGAAAATGCATTGTGTCCACTAATATTTAAAAATAAAAATTTAAATTAACTATATCTTAGCAACGAATACAGCTCAAAAAAAAATATTTTGCAATTAATGTGCCGGTTCAAAAAGCTTTTTATCTTTTTAGGACAAAGTTGCTATCTCATAAACCAAACAAAATACTTTCAAAAAATTTATTTTTCAAAATTCAAATTTTATTCGTTTTTAAAATAATAAACTTTTTAGAATTTGAAAAAAAATCTTAAATAACGAAGGAAACTTATAGTTTTTGAAGTTAGGGGGCCAAACATTTCATCTCCATTTTTGTTTTGTCTATTTTTTTTAGTTGCCTTTAAATTACTCATTTTTTAAAAGATGTTTAAACTAAATAACTAAGTTATGTGTATGTATAATGCTCTTGCAAAGGCCGAAAGAGTGTAGATATGGCACCCGTGCTACAATAGTGTCACAACTCAAAATTGTTGTGTATTTTAGTTTTGACACTATTGTACCCTTGCATTGGGGCATGCGAATTCTGCCTCAAATGGATACGCCCCTTTTGATACACATTTCCCAATGTCTGCAAAAAAAAACGACATACTAACTTCATAATATTTTCTTTTAAAAAAAATGTTTTAAACTTCTCTTCACTTACACCTTTATTAATTTAAAATTTAAAAAAATTGCTGTTTGTAAGATCAATAACGACACATTAATATATTTTTTAAATTAATTTTAAAGTAATAGACCTGATTCTAATGAATTCGAGATTTTGTGGACTGAACTTTAAGTAGAAATTTAAAAAATTAATTTAATGACATAATATAACCTAATTTTAATATTTGCTACAATGCGATGATTATAATATACACACTTATTAAAGGCACGACCGAAGCGAGGTCCGGTTAATTTGGTCAGATAAATGCAGGTCAGTTTAGATTGCATTAGGCCTAGTAAGGTTAGATCTGGTAAGGTTAGGTTGGGTTAACATTGATTAACAAAGGCAATGCTAGGTTCGGTCAGGTCAGGTTAGGTTAATATAATAACCACTATTTTTCGGCCATATTTATTTGTTTGTTGATTGAGTACATTTTTAGATGATTCGCTCCTATAAAAGCCCATTTTCATTACCTCAAGCGCATTACATAATTTCGCATTTTTCAAATGCAGCATGCCCGGCCTATCGAAAACATTTTTGCTTATAGGTTGTTACAAGTTATTTTTAAATACCTGCAAATACATACCATTAATTACCCTCAAAAACATAAAGAACAATTTCAAACATCCATTTGTTAGCAATTTTAAACAATAATATTTTCTCAATAGTTAAAGCAGGTGTGGCCAAGTTTTTTATAGTTTTACTATTATATATATATATATATATATATATATATATATATATATATATATATATATATTAGGTTTGTAGACTTCTTGGGAATGTGGTTCATTAATAAACTAGCAACTTTTAATTTACATTTATTGACGTTCCGGTCTAAAGACCTTCTTCAGAACCATACATTCATAATCACACATTACTTCATTAAAATTACATACAAAAAACAAATTTAAAAAGACACATCACTATACGAAACATTTTTAAAAATCAGTAATTAAATCACTATTCTATATGACTATTATTTATACTAATAAAATACTTTAATTTAAAATTTTGTTTAGCAGCGTGATATGTGTATGTTGGGTGGTGTCTCTTTATTATATATATAATATATAGTTAGTATAGTAGCATTTTTTTACGGAGACCAGTGACTTTGGGGTCCCTTTTCCTGGTGCTTAAAAAATATCTCTTTGAAAATGATGGACGAATTTCTTTAAATTTTATAATAGTTTGAATTACTTATTTTAAATTGGCTTATTTACCAGATGGGCCAAAAAAACTGGGCAAATTATTTTTCGTTATAATTTTTATTTATCACCGATTTTAATGGAACAAAGTGCACTTTCATACCTGTGGTCAAAAATCTTTCTTTTTAATCCGTCGTAAAATCCAAAATAGGGGACAGAATCAATCTTGACCCATTAAAGAGACTCGTTTATCTTTAAGTTCCAGAATTTGTTTTGGACTTATAAAAAAAGCTCTATTTCTGCCACACAATAAGTAGGGGCCGTTGAAATCGGCTTGGTGGTTGTCGAAAAATAAATTTATTTCAAGCAACGAACTGGTTAAATATATATAGGAAAACTTCGATATTGATTTTTACAATTATGCGTTTTTTCATCAAAATAGGTTCAGTAATAATGAGTCAATGAGAAAATTAATACAGACACAATTGGCAAGGCAATGAGAGAATAAGTTCAGAACTTTCTCAAAATATAAAAATAAAAATATACAAGACGTATAAGTGGTCAAGTTTGATTCTATTCACCATTTGGATTTTAATATAACTGAAATTGGTTAAAATGTTCGTAGGGCCTCGTATCGTAAAAAATCCACACATCATACATAAAATGTCGGTCCGCCTGGATAATAGATCCCTATCGTCCTTATCTTAGCCATTTGTTCTAGCGGACCGCGCAACGACCGACGCAACATTTCGATTTTCATACTTTTCGAGGTGACGTCTCTAAGTACCTCACATCGTTTATGGACCTCACAACGTAGGGACCTGTTTAACAGATTTTTTCTATTTTGACATTTTTGAAAATTTTAAGTAGGTTTCCACCTTACTGGAGCACCTCAAAAAACAGTTGTTTTTAAACATTTCATTTATCTCTATTCTATCTAGTCGTCCGTGCAACGCATGTGAAAAGTAGGAGTCCCCACAGCGCATCTTATGTCCGTATAGGTGTGGTCACCAAAATAATTATATTATTAGGGCTGTAATTTAATGATGCACCATACTAAGGCTAAGCAAAAAAAAATATACAGTGTGTCCCCGGATGCAGTTGACGAGAGGGAAAAATCCTATATGTTTGAATTTACGAAAAAAACTCACTCTTTATAAAAGATTCTGCTTGTTGAAAAATAAAGATTGCCATAATGGGGTGTTATCAAATCTAATATAATATAATATGGTAATATAAAAAATCTATCTATCTAGATTTATTTTGTTGATTGTCATATTGATTTTCAAGTAATAGGTTTTACATTCTAAAAGGTTTACAAAATCAGAACGGATTGTTTTTTCATCAAATGATTAACTTTTAAAAATTAACACCTGGTTAGATTTTGTTTCCCTAGATTTTGTTATGTTGTGATACAAACCCTTTTGTTTACATAACATTTTGCTTTACTGAATAAATACGGTCCTCTTCCTCTTGGATTATTTTATGTTTCTTATTTCGATAACACCATGTACTTCTAATCAAGGATATATCGTTATCTCAGTATGATGACAAGCAGAATTTTTTATAAAAAGTGATATTTTTCGTGAAATTAAAAATAACGATTTTTGTCCTCTTATTAATTACATGTTTCTTAATTTAATAACACCCTGTACATCTAATCAAAGATTTTATTATGGTAATCTTAATTTTTCAACAAGCAGAATTTTTTATAAATAGGGAGTTTTTTTCGTAAAATCAAAAGTAAATGATTTTTTCCTCTTGTCAACTCCATCCGGGGACACACTGTATAATATAGGTATATCATGGCGCCAGCAGCGGCGCGTGTTCTTAAATAGTCTATAATTTCTGAAGTAAATAAAATTTTACATATTACAAACATATTATGGATTTTGAAAAAATATTATGTGGTTTGAAAAAAGTTTAGGGGCCAGGGGGGAGGGCCCTTGGGACACCCGATTTTCTTAAAAACCAGGCTCTATATCAAAAATGTGATATCTGCTTTATTTTAGACAATTATATTTCCTTTTAAATGATGTAATAAGGCAAGATCAGGAAGAATAATTTAGGGTGTCCGAATTTTAAATCAATTTTAAAAAATCACTAAACTTACCAATGTTTTACAAGTTTTATCTAATTTACTCAGAAATTAAGCCTGGTTATGGTATTGTAGAAAATAAAATTCCCTTTTCCACAATATATATTTTAGTGGGATCAATTTAATACCAGCGGCGTCGGGTAAAAAAACCACATGTTTGTCACATGTTTTACCCGATTATCTTAAAAAGCAAGCCCTTTATCAAAAATTGTAATCTATAGTCGATTGTAACCAATACAGTTTCCTTTTAAACTCTTTATAATAATGCAAAATTTACCTTCAGATTAAAACAAACACATGGGCGTAGTCAGGGTCTCGCTCAGGGTGGGGCAACAAAGCAAAAAAATGTACAATCAAATATTTATTGAAAACTTTTATAGCTCCCCTTTAATTCTCGTCTTACTAAATGAGCTAAGGCCAGGATGGGGCAGGTGACAAGCCAGGGTGGGGCTAGTGCCCCACCCTGACTACGCCCATGATCAAACACATTAATTTTGTAAAAGGTTTTGTCTAATTTTCTCAGAAACTAAGCTCAATTAACAAAAACGAATTCTACACTTTCTTGCAGAAAAAATTCCCTTTTAAGCGAGGTACCTATAAGTTAGTGGAGCTTCGTAAACAAACTCTCCAGCAACGTCCGTAAGTGAGGGTCATTAAAAAAATAAAATAAGCAAATACATTTTTCTCACATGTTTCACCCGATTTTCCTAAAAACCAAGCTCTATAAAAAATGTGCCCTTAGGTTGTTTTAAAATCTGAGGGCACGGCGGCAGTGCCTCGCCAAATTCGCGCGCCGTTCCATCTTTTCTTGAAACATTTCAGCCGATATTTGACCTATCTAAAACTCTACTTCATAATGAGCTACGAATCTCAAACTTTGCACAGTCGTAGATCTTCATGGAGTTAACACCCCTCCAGTTTCATAGAATTCCATAAAGTAGTAAAGTAGTAACGAAATTTCAAAAAACGTCGAAATTGGCACTCACTCACTCACTCATGTATAGATCATCAAAATTCTTCTGTACTTCCAGACATTCTATAAAGCTGAAATTTGGCAGATTGATAGAAATTATGACCAAACCCCTGGAAAAAATCAAAAAACCCCAAAATTCTAATTTACTCACCTCCCCTATACAGGTAAAGTTATGTAAAAGAAATGCTAGAGAGCTGAGCTTTGGCAGACTGATAGGAACTATGATAAAACTGTAGGAAAAAGTTTAAAAACACCAATATTATAATTTACTTCCCTCCCCTATAAATGTAAAGTTATGTAAAATTAACACTGCCCACTTCCAGAAACGCTAGAGAGCTGAGCTTTAGAAGGCCGATAGTAACTATGATAAAACTATAGAAATAGATTAAAACACCCCAAAATTCTAATTTACTTCCCTCCCCTATAAATGTAAAGTTATGTAAAATATCTTTGCCCACTTCCAGAAACGCTAGAGAGCTGAGGTTTTTAGGACTGAAAGGCACCATGACAAAACTATAGGAAAAAATTTAAAAACACCAAAATTTTAATGTACTTCCCACCCCTATAAATGTAAATTTATATAAAAGTAACATTGCCCACTTCCAGAAACGCTAGGGAGCTGAGCTTTGAAAGGCTGAAAGGACCTATGATGAAACCATGGGAAAAAATTTCAAAACCCTAAACTTTTAATTTGCTCCCCTGCCCTATAAATGTAAAGTTTTGTAAAAGTAACATTGCCTACTTCCAGAAACGGTAAAGAGCTGAGCTTTGGAAGGCCCATAGAAACTATGATAAAACTCTAAAAGAAAATTAAAAACCCCAAATTTTAATTAGCTTCCCTCCCCTATAAATGTATAGTTATGTAAAAGTAGCATTCTCCACTTCCAGAAAAGCTGGGCTTTGGACGACTGATAGAAACTATGAAAAAACTATAGAAACAAATTTATCAAAATTTTAATTTACTTTCCTCCCCTTTAAATGTAATGTTATGTAAAATTAACATTGCCCACTTCCAGGAACACTAGAGAGCTGAGCTTTAGAAGGCTGATAGGAACTATGATAAAAGCGTAGGAAAATATAAAAAAAACCTCAATATTTTTAATAAGGCATTATAAAAGTTTTGAACAATATTCCGCATATTTTACTACTTTAAAAATTAAATATTATTCAAATCCTTTAAAAAAGGAGTGAAATCATAACAAAAACATTTCATGTAAAAAAAAAGACAAGTACGCGCTGTGGTATTCCGTAAAAAGAATTGAGATAAAAGTAAAGCCAAGTTCTCCAATACAAATTTCAAAACGAATGGTTCTTACTAGTTTGGAAATGTTTTTCTAAACTTGCAAGCGTGGATTTGAGGGGGGTATCGGGGTAATTACCCCCCCTAGAAACAAAAATATGCACTTTTTCCTAATAAAATAAGGGAAAACAGGAGAATTACCCCCCTAGAAAAAAAATTATATGACAAAAAAAATGTTTGTCGACCATTACCCCCCCCCCCTAGATTTTGACCCAGATCCGCGCTTGTAAACTTGGCAGTTACGGCTGCAAATGGCTCTTAGGCACAGTGCTAAATTGAACGTAAAGAAGTTTGGCTGGAATAGCAAAGTTTAAAAAAATATTTCCAAACTAGTAAGAACCATTCGTTTTGAAATTTGTAATGGAGAACTTGGCTTTACTTTTATCTCAATTCTTTTTACGGAATACGACTTTCGCGTACTTGGCTTTTTTTTACATGAAATGTTTTTGTTACAATAAATCCTTTTAAATGATGTTTAACAAGGTAAGAATAACCTCATTTTTAAAACTGCAAAGTGGTCCGTAAACAGAATAACATTTTAAAAATAACCAAATGAATCATTATACTATAGCCGCAATCCGCATTGATAGTTTCCAAACCCCCAGAACGCCCTTATCCCCTCTACGAAAAAAAAGATAACCCCTCCGAATCAAACCCCCCCACGAACCGAACCTAATCTTATAAAAGTAGTTCAAAAGTTTGGTGTTCCACTTTTTGCTTACCCACTTATGAAGATAATAACAAAACCTCCATAATATCAAAAACAAAAATACCACAAAATGATGATGAATGAATTTTTTTATGTAAAATTTTTGTGCGAGGGCCGAATAAAAAAAAATGCCAGGGCCGGTTTGTTTGAGCCCATCCAATCCTGCCTATATAGCGTTTTTTTATCGAATTTAATTAGGGAAGTGTAGGGTGAGACTTTGTATTTTGCTTTAACATTACCTTTTAGCACCCCCTCGCCCCACAGCAATCAGTGTTCTACAGAGATGGATGCATAACGTGAATTACATTGGGTCACAATTGAGGCATGTTTTACAAAAACCGCTTAAGTCCAAATTTGACGAAAATGAGTTAGTGGCGTCATCTAGTCGAAAAAATGGATGGCTTTAAGACCATGAAATAAGACTTTGCAAAATCACCAAAAGTGCCAAGATATGAGCAGTCCCTCGTAGTTTTCTTTGTATTAACTTTTTTTTTCTTGCAAAAACAACTTATGTCCAAAAGTTTTTCTCTTTTTCTAAAGTAATTAGGCAACAAATGTTTTTTCTTATGTAACGAACAAAATTCGTAAGTCAATAGTTATTGTGTGTAATAAAAAAATATTTAAGAAAATCATTCGTTTTAAAATAAACCGTTTTCTTTATTTGCTGAAATTTTTTTGTTTTGGGCATATGTTGTTTTTGTAAAATACGCATCAATTGCTTACGCGCAACCCGTTTTGGATGGCCATGCGTGATACGGGCCAAATAGATTGTGAGGGGAAACGGCGCGAGCGATTCGGCGCTGGTCGAATCAGCGGGAAAAACCTGGCGCAAGTTTAATTTGATATTAAGTTTATTGTTTTTAACTCACTTAATTGATTTATATTGTTACCAGGTTGTAGCAAAAAAGACAAGTGGGGTTGGATTTTTTGTGTTCTTTATTGAAAAAAAAATGGCTATATCGAGGGTTGTGAGTGGCCGGTTCAAATCCTGAAACCAAAACAACCGCGAATTAACTTTAACCCAACTCAACCCTCTAAAGTAACATTTTCGACAAGAAAATTGTAGTTTTTGTAACTTACCTGAAACAGGTTTGAATAATAATTACAAAATAATCACCAAGAACAAGCTCCCAAATTATTTCAAAATTTAAACCTTGACACCCACTTCTACCTACTACGAACGGGCCGAAACTAAAAAACTAAATATCTATATCCTTATCGGAGTTAATAAAAAAAACAAGTACGCTGCCAATACGTCGTTTTCTTTTCAATTTTAATATATTCTCTAAAAGAGTAGATTTTTTTGTTACAAGGTACATTTTGTTAGATGACCTTTTTAAAAACATACTCTCCTTACCTCTTCACCGGGGTTCTAAAAGTCTGAAACCTAACCGTTGTCAATTGATTGCCAAACTATTCTAACCGTGACAATAAAGACCCCTATTCTTCATTGGCACGGTTAGGTTTCACATTCTCTATAATTCCCAGTCCCCCAATCATCATCCGTAGCTTAGAGTTAGCAAAATTTGCTTCACACCCGGTCGAGCCGGGTTCGATTCCTCACTAGGTACTTGGATGTTTTTGATTGTTTAAAATGTTTTAATTTTGCTGTATCCTTGCGAAACTTCTCCTAATCCTAATTGGAAGGACAGACAAAGTATATATAAAAAAATTCTAGGATACCGGAAATGAAGTCAGGAGAGTATATTTTAAATTGGGAATTTACGATTTTTTTAAGAAAGATTGTGGTTCTGAAAAGAACTGGTTTTGTTGATTCGGCCCGCGTCGAATAGTACTATCCATCATGAGCGGCCATTAACAGGCGTTAAAAGTTACTCACGCACCCACTAATTTACATGGTATTTTAAAATTTTACAGAAACTACCCTAAAATTATCTAAACTAACCTGAAAGAACATTAGGTATTCGTCCAGGATTGCAGTAATAAAAGTTTTCAGCTTTCTTTTTTCTTCTTTTCCAAAAAAGCTAAAATCTACTTTTTACAAATAGTTTTAGTTCTGCAACCTAACCACAGGCCTTTAGGTTTGTAAGCTCATATGGTCATAATAATAGGGCCTTTATCCTTATAAATGGGACATTAAATGACTTACGTATACGTATTACGTGATATTTAGAAGCCCAATTTTGACCTTTTGCAGACACACATTATCCATTACCCTTTATTTATCTGTCAAAAGCCTTTTTTTTGTACTGTAGGCAAAATTAATTAAAAAGTTCAGATGACCACTAAGGAAAAAACTGAAAAAGCAATATCTGTGAAAAATCGCCAGGAAAGTATACTGTCATCATAATCAAAAACACAACAAGTAAATTTAACAGTTCACAGTCTCAGGTAATACTTCATTCAAAATTTTATTTTTTGAGATGGTTTGACTGTAAAATATCAAATTTCCTTCTGATCCTGTTGCCAAACAACACATACCTACCAGTTTTTATAAAAGAAAATGTTGAATAATTGGCATAAAATTAAATCTGCGGATTACCCCGCATTGGTAGCTCTTGAAATAAGTCTGGTAATAAAAATATTTAAATTTACATTATATTTTGTCATAACGTTATGTGAGCGGCAACACTGTCTTCATATTGTGCGTCGGTAAAGTCTGAAATCACCGATTTTTTTAAGAAAACTACAAGTTCTTAAGAAAAAAGTTCGAAAAATTCGATTCTTATTCTAAAACACGGCATAGGTACCTTTTTTAAAATCGTGTCGTGGTTTGGAATAAGAATCATAGTGTTCAAATTTTTGTCTTAAGAGCGTGTAATTTTCTCAAAAATTCGGTGATACAGTATAAATGAACTAGTAGCCTGCGATATTAGAACATAAGTAAGGTCAAACACTATCTTTTAGTAAAGGATAAGGTTTAAACCAGGTTAAATAAAAGATAAGAGAATCTTCATACGACGCTGTAAGGATCAGACAATGCTACACTACTATAATAAAATTTAAAATGTACTAGTTGAACGGGTTTTATCAAAGGCGTTTAGGTGTCCAAACCAAACCGAACAGAACCGACGATGTAAGGGCCAGACAATGCTACTACTATAAAAAAATTTAAAATGCACTCGGTGAATGAGTTTTATTAAACCAACCGAACAGAATCGACGATGTAAGGGCCAGACTTTAAAATTACCAAAGTGTGTGTAAAATTTATACACACGCAGAGAGTTGGGTCCTCACAATGATTTCTAGGTCCACTCGCATACACACTAAAAGCGCCCTCTACGATACTCTCAAGAAATTTGTTGGAACTAAATTCCTGTTTTTCACATGCGTTGTGAGGACCAGGAAAAATTTAAGTGATATATATCAAAATGTTGGAAATTTTATGAGGACGACCAAAATAAGGTCCAAACGTTACGAGGTCCAGAAATCGGACCTCCCAACGTAAACGGTCCTCGCAACTCCGGTGAGGGGTTGGTGTGTGTCCTCGCAAGGTATGTTACGCCAACACAGACAGACAGACAGACATACAGACAGACAGACAGACGGCGCAACAAAAAAGTTTCAAAATCATCTGAAACGCAAAGATATATAAAAATTTTTAAAATCGGAGCAACTAGAAAAAATTAGAATCACCATAGCTCACACTACTATAGTATAGTATATGTGTGAACTAAAATTATTGCCATCTGTTTTAGCTCACGCTACTACTATAAGTAGTGTGAGCTATGGTGATCGTAATTTTTTCGAGAAAAAAAAAAGTTGCTCCGATTTCAAAATTTTTTATATATCTTTGCGTTTCAGATGATTTTGAAACTTTTTTGTTTTGCTGTCTGTCTGTCTGTCTGTCTGTCTGTATGTCTGTCTGTATGTCTGTCTGTAAAGACCAACCCGCATAACTCAAAAACCGCTTGTCCGATTTTAATGAAATTTGGTACCTAAGTTGGGTCTTGGGCCGTGATGGTCCCATTTAAAAATGAACAAAATCCACCGAACGCAAGCCAAATAAAAGGGTGGGGGTAGATTCCAAAAATTAGAGTTTATGTGAAAATATGGCGTGTGTGATATCAAACGAAAGGTAATTAAGTCTGGAGTTAAAAAAAATGAATTTTAGTTTATTTTTAAAAAAAGGGTGGGGGTAGATGTCAAAAATTAGAGTTTAAGTGAAAATATGGCGTGTATGATATCAAACGAAAGGTAATTGAGTCGAGTTAAACAAAATACATTTTAGTTTTTTTTAAAAGGGTGGGGGGTAGATTGAAAAAAATTGAGTTTAAGTCAAAACATGGCTTGTGTGGTATCAAACGAAAGGTAATTGAGTCTGGAGTTGAATAAAATATATTTCAGTTTTTGATTATATTAGCTCACACTATAACTGTAGTACCTAGTGTGAGCTTAGGTGCCCATAGATTGGCAGAGTATTTTTTTAATGAATTAGAAGTGACAACTAAAAAATCAAGAGAATCAAAATACCTTTTGGCCGAAAAAATTAATTCCAAATAAAATATAGATATCACAGTAGGCTTTGGAAAATGAAAATTTTGACATTTGTAAAACAAAATATGGATATTTGACTATCATCTCATCTGATTTTAAGTGTAAATTATTTTAAATAGTTGCATGTTTTGGTGAATTTGTTTATTGCTCGTTATGGTAAGCTACAAAAAAATTACATTTGATCAGTTTAGTAGAAAAAATCTTTGTGAGTACCCCAAAGTATCCAAAAGAAAGCAATGGTTCTTAATAAATCATTTTATGGGTATTTCAGGAATACTTTTATTTTTTTTGCGATTTTATGCGGTAAGGGTTGTTTTATAGGACTCTATGAAACCTTGCATAAAGGCATATATGTTGCGCCTCTCTTATATAAGAAAACGGAAACAATTACCCATTTTCTTATCTTTTTTACTTGTTGTTTAAGTATTGTTTCAAAAGGAACTGTTTTAAAATATGATCGTCCTTTAGCTAATTCAATATGGCGATGCTTATGGGGTAGGAGATAATTCGCCGCGGGCCGATCCAAACTTTTCCAATTAAGTTATTTGGTAGTTGGTATACAATCCAGCATTTTTTATAAAAAAAAAATAAAATGGCGGTTCCAAAATGGTGGACTTTCTTAATTATGAATTAATAGGTTTTAAATTGGTAACTTTGGGGTGTTTCAGGTCGCTGTTTTTAATATTTAACTTAAACTTTAAAAAAACATAGAAATGACGGATCAAAAATGGCAATTCTTTGAAGCGATATGCCTCGAATTTGAAACTTTGCGATGCTTTAGGTCACTTAATACAATTTTGAACTTAAACTTTAAAGCATCGACATGGCGGATCCAAAATGGTCGACTTTATTATTTATTAACTAATATGTATCAAACAATTTAAAATAAATTTGTATACCAGATTTCACAAATCTTGATGCTTTCACAGATTTTACAAAGATTTCACGAATATTTAAAAAAAAGTCAAGTCACATATTTCTCAAATATTTCAATTCACAAAGATTTAACGGATTTCTCAAAGATTTCCCAGATTTCACAAAGACTTTACATATTTCACAAAGATGTTACAGATTTCACAGATTTTACAAAGATTTCACAGATTTCACAAAGATTTTATAGATTTCACATAGATTCATAGAATCAAATAACCCACCGAAAAAATTAAATATATTTTAGATTTATTTCATTGCTTTTTAAGAAAAACAAAAAAAAGCTTCTCCAAAAAAAGGGTAGTTTAAAGAAAAAAAATCTTATCAGACTTTTTTAACATGTCAATATAATCAAAGACATATAAAATTTTTGTAATTAAAATCGATTAAAAAGCAAAAAAGTTATAAATTTTGGCGAGCACTGCATTTTTTACGAGAATGTAAAAAATTGTAAGTACTATATTTATAGATATTTATTTATTAGTTTTTATATTGTTTGTGATAAAATAAGGAGTTACATTTTACCTACTCTTTATATATGTAGCATAAACATATTGTAGTTTCTAATTGTATTAAACAATTTTATATACCTATTTTCAAAATTATTCGTTCATTATAAAAAATAATATTATGATTGCCCACATTAATAATGTATTATGGTGTAGTATTTGGTGGAAAACCCTGTTAATTTGTTACTATGATGTTACTTATTAATTATTAAAAAATTATTTTATACAAGTTAAAAACCAAATAAATGCAATAAACCTATTTAGCTTAAACTAGAGTCCCTGTGTGTTGACATATTTGGATATGTCAACATACAGGGACTCTAGCTTACACCTAATCATGTTGTCAACTTAGTTTCGCCATCCTGTGTGCGCCGCGCCGGCTGAAAACAAATTGACACGAAAGTACGGAGGCCCGGTCGTGCCCTCTTAACTTCGGTTAGCCTTTTTTATTTTGATCTTAGATTTTGATCAAATGCCAGAGGTCAACCGGCTTAAGCATGATTCACTCTTAGCCTTTTAAACGGCTCTAGTACAAAATAGCGCGACAAAAACAGCGCGGGACAAACCAACGCGAGACAAAATAGCGCAAGATAAAACAGCGTAAAACAAAATAGCGCAAGTGTACAAATCTAATCAGGTCAGTTAGGCCTACTGAACTAGTTTTTAAATTGAGTGGGGTATAACGGTAGTTGGTGCAAACTTATAAATAATACCCAAATTACGGTTTTATACGCATGTCTGAAATCACCGCAAATTGTAAAGCACATCAAAAGATTCGATTTTCAGTGTTCTTTATCAACAGCCCTATTTAAAAACCTTTTTAGGTAAAGTTAGGGGTTCCTAGCCCGCGCAGCAATGGCTAGAAAAGGTAGAAATAGGGTGTTTGACAGTAGTAAAAAATAAATATATATTTATTTTTTGATATCTCTATAGGTCTTGGGAATGCGAAAAACAAACTTGTTTTGTTTAATTTTTTCTAAAATTCATAGTTCTTTTAATTAAATAAATTCATTGAATTAAAACAATTAGCCACGTGATTCAAAACAGGCGGTCTACCAATCAGCTGCGAGTGACGTCACAAAACAGTAAACCCCTCGAACGAACCTATTTTCTGTGTTATTTTCTTATGGATGGTAATGTTTGCTTTGGTTTAAAGTGCGAATTATCGTCCTAAATTAGTTTTTATTTTGTGTTTTGCTTATAAAAAACATTTTCAATGGAAAACGGATTTTTCCAAAGCCGATAGCTCCAACTTGCCAATGCTGAATTCTTTTATGGTGGCAGACTTCTTTACCAACAACAGTGATTTTTGTTCTGCTGAATATAGAAACGTTAAAATGTTGATGTAAGTATTCGATGAGTTGTTTTGTATATAACTGAAAGTTTTTTACGATATTCTTCGCCTACTTTTACTCATTTAGATTTTGAGGTTAGGTTATATGTTTTGCTTTTTTGTTTAATATGCCACTTACAATAGATTCAATTAAATACCCAATCATTATTATTTTAAGCATTAAGAAACAATCAAAAATTGCTTTTTTAAAACAAAATTTTCTAAATACTTTTTGTTTCAAAGAATTAATTAATTAAATTAATTCACAGAAAAAAAAACAAAAATAAAAATCATGTAATAATAAACCGAGGGGGGACAGGTAGGCAAAAAGTATACAACGACCAGCAATACCTGAAGTACTGCATAGGTTACACAGCATAGTTCTGCGTAGGTACTGCCTAGTAGTGCCTATGCACTGCCTAGTCTTGCATATGTACTACTCATCCTACATTTAGCCTGCATGTACACTGCCTAATCCTGCATTTAGAGGTACTCCCTAGTCTTGCTCAATAACTGCCTAGCACCGCCTAAAAATTTGTATACCTTTCTGCCTATTATAGTTGTTCACCTCTTGTAATAAACATAACCTCAAAAATTTCATTGTCATTTACGAAATAGTTATATATATTATAGACAACGTGAGAAAAATTAATAGAAACAATTTAGTTATACTCACATCAAAGTGTTCTTCACAACTGTAAAGTGAAGATGTATTAGATCAGGCCGTTGGGTCTGCGAGCAAGTTCTAGCCACTTTTTCCGTTCTTTTACTGCTGTAGGCACATGAATAAATCGTTTTTCAGGTGTTATTGCGCTAGTATTCAAACACTGAGGCAATACACACAACTTATAGGACATTGTTTTACATAAAAACAGTAAAAACACAGACCAAAAACAAACAAACACTTGTGTTGGTGCAAGCAAGAAATTTCCTAATTTTCATTTTCTTTTCCTTTTCTGCGCGTTTAAAATAGTTTAAATTTTCGCGCTCTAAAATATGCATATGGGGTTTCACGGCACGGGACACGTGGAAGACAAGCAGCGCCGCGATGAGTGCGCAAAGAACCACCGTCACAACAAGACACTAGCAAAATCACGTTCCCGAAAAAAGTGAATTTGAGGTGAAAAAACTGGACGTTTAAACGTCGACTGGAGCTGCAAGAGAGTCCGAGGTAGGTGCCTTTTCATATAAAATTCCATATGTATCGTAACTTTCCATTTTCAATCGTCAATACCGACAGTTATTTTTAAATGTGCTTGTGAAGCCAATACCGGCGACCTATCGAAGGAAATTCCGTTATTTTTCAGCCCTTGCACGCACATTTAATGGTCCTTCGAGCCGGATTAATAGTTTTCCAAACTACCTAGACTCCTGTGGTTCAGCAATTTCCTACAAAAATTCCAAATTTCTATTTTCTATTTCAAATTTCAAAATTTATTTCAATTTCAATTCGAAACAGACCATATTGTTTTACCACCTGTTGGGGATATGTTCCTTCAAAGTTGATCGAAGTGTTTATTACCGTTCAAAAATAGCTACAGCCAATGCACATATTTCGTATAGTTTACTAGTTCATCAAAGAAAGTTGATCGCTTTGTTCATTACATTTTCAGTAAAAGTGGCGTCAATACGCCGAAAGTGAAAATTTTAAGGCGGTTCTTCCACCTACTTTTCTAATTATCGATTTTACAGGTGTCGCGGCGTTAACGCGCAGGTGCAAGTGTTTCGTCGTCACCAAGGTCTCACGTTGCGCGCGTTGTTTCTTCAAATACCGAGGTTTGTTAAAAACTTTCAGACGGGACCGCTAGTCGTATGCACAGAGTGTGCGACTTGGAATCGAAAGGTGCGGGGTTCAATCCTTGGTGAGACATAAAAGTTTTTTTTTAAGGGATATGTTCAAATAATAACATACAGACAAACTTACAAACATTTCATTTCAAAATTTTCGAAAAAAGTTAATAAAATTAAAATAATAAAATTGTTTAAATTTTGCTAAAATTCGGGTTATATTTTAAGCTATATTTTAAGCATTTTTTTGGGTAATTTTAAAAACAAATTAACTTTCAAAAACAAAAATGTCTACGCAAAAACAGAAAAAACTTTGCGACAAAAGGCTTTTGAGCTTCAACCAAATGGCGGAAGCTCACGAGGTAGCTTTGAAAGCGAAGTCGGATACAGCGTTTCACTTTTTGTTTAAATCCAGATATGAAGACGTCGAAGAATGTCATGCTCAATTCTATAATTTTCATAACAAAATTATTAGCTCTCTCGAAGAGTTTAAACTTTCATTTGACGAGCAGGACAAAACTAGAAAAGACTTTGACAACCTTTATTATGAATGTAAGGGTATTTATTACGACCTTTTTAGGGCCAACCCTGTCAATTACGTAGGCAACCCTAACCAACAAAATATTGTTCAGAGGTCAAATACAAGATCATTTCCACAACCACGGTTGCCAATTTTCAATGGTAATTATAAAGACTGGCAACACTGGTTTGACTTATTTAAAGTCATGGTACATCAAAATTCTGAGTTAAGTGATATAGAGAAATTTCAACACTTGCGGAGTTCTGTTCTGAATGAAGCCCTTTCTCTAGTAAAAACCATTCCCCTCGCAGATAGCAATTATCACATCGCGTATGAAACCTTAGTAAAGAGGTATCAAAATAAACGAATTATTGCTACTACCGCTTTGAATGCTATTAACTTTCTTTCAACTAAATCCAGTTCTGGGAAAGAATTACGTTCCATGTTGGATACATTTTCTGAGAATCTAGCCATCTTAAATGAGCTTGGTTTTCCTACAAAAGAATGGGACTTTCTTACTTTTAACATGATGCTCTCAAAACTTGAAGTCAAGATGAGGACTGATTTCGAACTTTACTATAGTAGAGAGAAAAACAATTCAGAAATTCCGTCCTACACTGATCTTTACACGTTTATAGAAAATCATTGCGTTGCGCTCGAATCTGTAGTGCAAATGCCCAGTTTTAGTAGGCAAAATCAAACCCCTAGACAACCTCAAACTACGCGTAATTCTCAACAGAACAGTTTTCAGAGAAACAGTTTTAATAATTTTAATTCACCTTCTGCTTTCAATACAACTATTTCAAATCAAAGTTCAAATTCAAGAAATCAACAAAATACTTTACAAAATAGCAATCAACGCAGCAACCCTCAAATACAAAATAATCAGAACAGAACTTTTAATCCAAAAATAAAATGTTACCTATGTTCTTCGAATCACGCATTATCGAAATGTATCGAATTTCAAAACAAAAGTCCACAGGAAAGGATGGGTTATGTTCGGCAGGTGAATCTATGTCAAAATTGCTTACATTTTGCTCACCAGACCGTGAATTGCCCCTCCTCCTACAACTGCTTTACGTGTGGAGCTAGGCACCACAGTCTTCTTCACGTTCCACAACCAGTAGCGCCCTCTGTGAGTGTTGATTCTTATCCTCCAGAGAACGTTAATATTCCACTTTCCAATTCCAATAGCACCCCTATGTCAGGAAGCCATTCCACGAACTGTCATGCGACAATGATTTCCAAAAATTCCACTTTTCTACTTTCTACCGTTGTAGCTGACATGTTAGACTCAAGGGGACATTACCAACCAGTTCGTATCTTACTCGATTCTGCCTCAGAGGCAAACTTTATTTCAGAAAAATGTCTAAATCGTTTAGGTCTTTCGAAAAGCTTCTTTTCTACTTCTATTCAAGGCTTAAATCAAATGACATCTTCCAATACCAAAGGTAAGACGAAATGTCTTATCAAACCTCAAGGTCAAGCGGGACCTACCTTTGATTTTGAGGCGTTAGTACTTCCAAAACTTTGTACAGAGATTCCTTCTTGCGCTGTCGACTCGAGCAAGTGGAATCACATTCGCAATATCAAACTTTCTGATCAAAACTTCCATATACCAAGTTCCATTGATGTCCTAGTAGGTTGTGAACTTTTTCCGCATCTCTTACAAGAGGGAGTTATCCACGGAGAGCGTGGACAACCTAGTGCTTTTAATAGCATCTTTGGCTATGTGCTGATTGGTAAAGTTGAAACTTCAAAGCAACAAAATCCCCAATCACTCATAAGCTGTTACACTTCCATCGAACCATCTCTGGATATCTGCCTAGAGCGCTTCTGGGAGATAGAGCAGGTTCCACATAAGGTTCATCACAGTCCTGAGGATATTATGTGCGAAAAATTATTTTCACAATCAGTTTCACGCAACGAATCAGGTAGATTCGTCGTTCCATTACCTTTCATAAACTTAGAACCCCAGTTGGGTGACACCTATCCAATCGCTTTAAAACGTTTCAAGCTTCAGGAAGCTAGACTTCTCAAAGACTCAGCTAATTATCAAGCTTACAAAGATTTTATGCAAGATTATTTAGACACTGGTCACATGATACCTATTCCTACGCCTATATCTAAAGATGTCTTGGATAATTCCTACTTTATCCCTCATCACAGTGTCTGGAACACTGGGAAGATAAGAGTGGTCTTTGATGGGTCTCAACGTAGTCCCAGAGGTGTCTCACTCAACGAGACGTTGTGCGCAGGTCCTAAACTGCAAAATGATGTCCGTGAAATTCTACTTAATTTTCGAATTCATGCTGTAGCCTTTGTTACTGACATAGTAAAAATGTTCCGACAGATATTAATTATTCCTGAGCACACGCGTTATCATAATATTCTATGGAGATTTTCTGAGGATGATCCTGTCCAAACCTACTCCTTAAGAACAGTTGTTTATGGACTTAAGTCATCACCTTACTTAGCTATTCGTACTATACAAGAACTAGCTAAACTTGAGTCTGAAAGGTATCCTAATGCTTCCAAGGTGCTTCTTAAAGACATTTACGTCGACGACGTGCTCACTGGGCAGGATTCTGTGGCCTCTGCAAAAGAACTTCAGTCGGAGTTAATGTCCCTGTTGCGCCTAGGAGGGTTTGAACTTAAAAAATGGGCGAGCAACAGTCCGGAACTTCTCTCCTCATTCTCAGAATCAGAAACACAAATGTCCATTCATTTCGACAAATCCGAACCTAATTTTGTAAAAATATTGGGTCTCCAATGGAATCCTATCTCAGATTCGTTTACCTACTTGGTCGTACCAGAAGATAAACCATGCACCAAGCGAGGTATCTTATCTCAAATCATGAAAATTTTTGATCCCTTAGGTTTCTGTTCTCCCGTTTCTTTACTTGCTAAGCATCTCATGCAAGATCTGTGGAAGGAGAAGCTGGACTGGGATTCTCAGCCTCCTCCGCATATCGTAAATGTTTGGAATCAATTTCGAACCGAACTTCCAAATCTTTCAAATATTCATTTACCTAGACGCCTTTCCATTGATCAACCACGTAGCATTGAACTTCACGGCTTTTCAGACGCCTCTATGATAGGTTACGCGGCTACGGTCTATTTCAGAATGGAGTCAGTATCCGGAGAAATCCATACCTTTCTTGTAATGGCCAAATCTAAGGTCGCACCAGTGAAAACAGTCAGTCTTCCGCGACTGGAGCTTCTTGGTGCCACTTTACTTTGCGACCTAATTTCCTTTATTCAAAACACTTATTCAGATATTCTTAACTTCAACCAAATCTGTGCATGGTGTGATTCCCAAGTGGTTCTATGCTGGTTGGCGGCTTCACCTCACAGGTTTAAAACGTTTGTGGCAAACCGTATCTGTCACATTCAAGAAACCATTTCTCCTACGGCCTGGAAATATATTCCATCAGCGCTAAATCCAGCCGACTGTGCTTCGCGCGGTCTTATGCCTAATCAACTTGTCAAACATGACTTGTATTGGGAAGGTCCTTGTTTTCTTAGGCTACCAAAAGAGAGCTGGCCTGATGATTTTCGCTGTCCAGACCCTCCGGAAAACGAGGTTATTCTGGAAGAACGAAAATCAGTATTTCAAACATGCACAGTTGAACCACACATGCTTGATACTTTTCTTTCTCGTTACTCTTCCCTAGAGAAAATTCAACGCATAATTTCCTATATTTTTCGCCTTACCGAAAAGAAATCTAAATATCCTAATGAAAATATTACCGAAGTAGAACTTCAACATTCTCTTATTGTTCTCGTTCGGCATGTTCAACGTTCCATCTTTGCTGATCTCATTTCACGTTTGAATGACGCAAAGCTACTTCCTAAACAATTTCGTAAACTTTCACTTTTTCTAGATACACAAGGCTGCTTAAGAGTGGGGGGTCGATTACCACATTCTTCCGAACTCTCTTATTCAGCAAAACACCCTTTACTTTTACCACGTTCTCACCGTCTTACTCAACTTGTCATTGAGTACACTCACAAAAGGTACTGTCATCCCGGTCAAAAAACGTTGCATTACCTCTTGAGACAACAATTTTGGATCCTTTCCCCTCGCTATGCAATCGAGAGTATAACTTCTCATTGCATTTTATGCTATCGATTAAATCCTAAACCTTCCGTACAAATCATGGGCAACTTGCCTGCTCAACGCATCTCTCAAGTAAAGGCATTTTCACATGTTGCCATAGATTATTGTGGTCCCTTTCCAATTACAATGGGAAAGTACCGAGGTGCAAAGGTATCCAAAGGTTATATTCTTGTCTTAGTCTGCTCCGCAACAAAGGCAGTTCACCTAGAACTTACCTCCGATATTTCCACCCCTACATTTCTTGCGGCTTTTAAGAGATTTGTGGCAAGAAGAGGAAGAATCTCTGACATTTACTCAGATTGTGGTAGCGCGTTCTTGGGAGCTGATCGTTTACTCAAACAGTACTCCCAGGAAGCATGTCACAGTCTAAAAATTACCTGGCATTTTTCAAGTCCTGGTAGTCCGCACCTAAACGGACTAGCCGAGGCAGGAGTTAAATCCACCAAGGCAAATTTGAAACGTGTAATAGGTGAGCAACGGTTAACCTATGAAGAGTTTTTTACTTTTTTGTGTCAGGTCGAATCCATACTAAACAGCCGGCCTCTGTATGCCCAAAGTATGGATCCGAATGACTTTCTTCCACTGACCCCTGGTCATTTTCTTACCCTGGAACCGTTGAATTCCGTACCAGAACCCGAATTTTCTGATTCCAAGTTGAACACCCTGTCCCGCTGGCAGCTGGTGCAAAGGCTCCAGTCCGATTTTTGGAAACGCTGGAACTTGGAGTACCTAAACACCTTGCAACAGCGTTCTAAATGGACAGAGGCTTCTAACAATATTAACCTAAATACTTTAGTCGTGGTAAAGAATGAACAAAAACCGCCATTGCAATGGGCTGTTGGGCGAATTGTCGACGTACACCCTGGCTCAGACGGTCATATTCGTGTTGTGACCGTTAAAACAGCTACAGGAACATATCGTCGACCAGTAGTGAAACTATGTCCTTTGCCTATGCCCGACGCATAAGGCAAAATTTTCTTTTCTTTCTTAAATTTTCTAAGTACTTTTTCTTTTCTTTTAATTTTAATTTACATGCATTATCTAATGCATATTTGGGTTAATGTTAAATTGTATCGTTTAATTGCTAATAGGCGAATATTATTTTTTTTTTCCTTTCCTTTTCTCAACTAAGTAAAAACACACGTGTTTTGGCGGCCGGAAAATGTTGGTGCAAGCAAGAAATTTCCTAATTTTCATTTTCTTTTCCTTTTCTGCGCGTTTAAAATAGTTTAAATTTTCGCGCTCTAAAATATGCATATGGGGTTTCACGGCACGGGACACGTGGAAGACAAGCAGCGCCGCGATGAGTGCGCAAAGAACCACCGTCACAACAAGACACTAGCAAAATCACGTTCCCGAAATAAGTGAATTTGAGGTGAAAAAACTGGACGTTTAAACGTCGACTGGAGCTGCAAGAGAGTCCGAGGTAGGTGCCTTTTCATATAAAATTCCATATGTATCGTAACTTTCCATTTTCAATCGTCAATACCGACAGTTATTTTTAAATGTGCTTGTGAAGCCAATACCGGCGACCGAAGGAAATTCCGTTATTTTTCAGCCCTTGCACGCACAACTTGAATGCCGTGTATCTGTCCGCGAGTTTACTGCGCTATGACGTCATTGCAACGCCATGCTAAAAATGAGCGCTTTAGCGGCAAATTTAAATCGGAAATTAGAAAACTTGATTGTAAATGTAGTCATGATAAAATATACTATTTTAATAATTTTGCGTAGCAAATTAGGGATCTATGTATCATTCTAAACTCTTTTCTAAAATTTGTCAAATACCCTATTGGATAATGCCGAAAATGTGTTTGACCTATTTTAGCAATCTCGTCGTGACCTCTGTCGGAGTGTGTTTCCGTGTGAGTGTGTTTTAAAAGAAGTTTCGCCCGAGAAGAGATGCCTCTTATCGGGTTTGGCTTTTGAGCAGTGATTACATTTTAAATAAAACCGATTTTAAAGGAAACAAAAAACAATTATATCTTTATCCCAGCCTTATGAGGTGAAAAGCTGTAGCTTATCCGAAAATGCGAAATTAATTAAAAAAGTTATCCTATTATAAATCCAAGCGTGTGACATTCTGTTTAACTTTTTTTAAATGCCTTCCTTTTTTAATGACCAATAGTTTGGTAACCGCAAATTAAGTGTAGTTAAATCAGTCTAAGGGGGCCTAGGTCTTGTTTTTGAATAGAAAAAAGTTGTATAGTGAGTAGAGCGTAACTTGGTTTTAGCGTATGTAGTCACCTATTTTCAATGAGACTGTACTTTTTTTTTATTTTGCGTTTAAAATCTGGGCATTGGTTTAAAACTCAAAAAAGGTATCGTTTTATAATTTCAATTGATTAATAAATAGCTAAAAATACCCGACTTCGCTGGTTATCCCGACTTGAACATGATATGATGTGTGAATTGCTTATAGAACTTGTATTCTATTCTAAGCCCAATCGGGTGCTGTATCAACATTAAAGATATCTACATGGTTACTAAAATATCGAGCAAATAGTAAAAATTGTGTTTTTTGAAAAATTGAAATATTGCCGCCATCTTGCAAGCAAATTTAATGAAATTTGGTAGTTTTGTATAACCAACTACTAAATTTTTTCTAGGCCTTCCAGTTTTTTTGAAACCACAGCCAACTTTGTTATTTCTTATGACCGCCATATTGAATTTATACGTTAATAAATACAGCATTAAAAGAACTTTTCAACCATGTATAATAAGCCTATCTTTGAATGACGGAAAATGTGAATTTATTTAAAAAACTGTTTTTCGCTTTGGCTGTGAAACACAGGCCGTAGTTGCGTTTGTTGTCACACCTACGTAACCATCTGTCAAAACTTTGTCATTTATTTGATTTATCTGTTGGAGTTTTATGACAATGATCAGAAGAAGCGGAATTAAAAGTAGTATAAAAAATTATTCTTAACATTTTTCGCTAGGATGCATCGTCTCGCTGCAAATCCATTTTTTCTAATCTTCTGAACAGTTTCAGAAACCACCCTTTTTAAGGCAGTTTTTAGGGGTACCATCCATCGAACTTTAAAAACATAAAGTCAATATCCTCTTCTTTGAAAGGTTTAAAGCCTTCTATGTATCAAAAAAAAATGTCAATAATATTGTGGCTACAATAAAATTAGTATTAGTATATTCATACAATAAATAAAGTAGTAAATAAAATACATGTACAAATACTCTGCCAATCTATGGGCACATAAGCTCACACTGGGTACTATAGTTTTATTGTATCTACGTGAAAGCTAATATAACTAAAAACTGAAGTATATTTTATTGAACTCCAGACTCAATTACCTTTCGTTTGATACCACACAAGCCATGTTTTGACTTAAACTCTAATTTTTCAAATCTACCCCCTCCCTTTTTTTAAAAACTAAAATGTATTTTTTTTCAACTCCAGACTCAATTACCTTTCGTTTGATATCACACACGCCATATTTTCACTTAAACTCCAATTTTTGAAATATACCCCCACCCTTTTTTTAAAATAAATTAAAATGTATTTTGTTTAGCTCCAGACTCAATTACCTTTCGTTTGACATCACACACGCCATATTTCCCCATAAACTCTAATTTTTGAAATCTACCCCCACCCTTTTATTTGGTTTGTGTTTGGTGGATTTTGTTCATTTTTAAATGGGACCATCTCGGCCCAAAACCCAGCCTAGGTACCAAATTTCATTAAAATCGGCCAAGCGGTTTTTGAGTTATGCGCGTTGGTCGTTACAGACAGACAGACAGACAGACAGACATACAGACAGACAGACAGACAGACAGACGGTGCAACAAAAAAGTTTCAAAATCATCTGAAACGCAAAGATATATAAAAAAATTTGAAATCGGAGCAACTTTTTTTTTCTCGAAAAAATTAGGATCACCATAGCTCACACTACTATAGTATAGTATACGTGTGAGCTAACACACTACTATAGTATAGTATACGTGTGAGCTAAAATACCTCATTAAAGCCGGTGAAACAAAAGCTGTGGAAAAGCTTTGCATCGCTTTATTTGTGCAAAACTGTATCTAAAATCCCAAGTGTCCGTTGATAAAAGAATATTTTGTGTTTAGGTAAATTCTTGGGTAAAATCATTAAATAGCCCTTTGATGAATGCCGACGGTGCGGCGCCACGGCGACGACAAGGTGGATTATAAATAAAAATGTAGGGGTATTTTTCGTAGGGTATTCGGAGTTATTCTCAGGGCCCGATTAAAATAAATTTACTATAAAATATAACTGTTTTACATTGTTTTTACAAAAAAATATTTGTATTGCCAAAAATGGGTGCTAAAATGAAATTTAAGTCTCGGTCGCGTAAAAAATTATATATTGTCCTCTGCAGGGGACTATGGAAATAATGTGTATTTTCTTGCTTAAAGTGGCCAACACACGATCAGTATTACTGACAGTATTAGCTCACACATATACTATACCATAGTAGTGTGAGCTATGGTGATCCTAATTTTTTCGAGAAAAAAAAAGTTGCTCCGATTTCAAAAATTTTTATATATCTTTGCGTTTCAGATGATTTTGAAACTTTTTTGTTGCGCCGTCTGTCTGTCTGTCTGTATGTCTGTCTGTCTGTAACGACCAACGCGCATAACTCAAAAACCGCTTGGCCGATTTTAATGAAATTTGGTACCTAGGCTGGGTCTTGGCTCGAAATGGTCCCATTTAAAAATGAACACAATTCACCGAACACAAACCAAATAAAAGGGTGGGGGTAGATTTCAAAAATTAGAGTTTATGTGAAAATATGGCGTGTGTGATATCAAACGAAAGGTAATTGAGTCTGCCGTTGAACAAAATACATTTTAATTTATTTAAAAAAAAGGGTGGGGGTATATTTTAAAAATTAGAGTTTAAGTGAAAATATGGCGTGTGTGATATCAAACGAATGGTAATTGAGTCCGGAGTTTAACAAAATACATTTTAGTTTTTGTTTTTTTAAGGGTGGGGGTAGATTTCAAAAATTTGAGTTTAAGTCAAAACATGGCTTGTGTGGTATCAAACAAAAGGTAATTTAGTCCGGAGTTGAATAAAATATATTTCAGTTTTTAGTTATATTAGCTCACGCGTACACTATAACTATAGTACCAATGAGTGTATTCATTGATAGTACCTAGTGTGAGCTTAGGGGCCCATATATTGGCAGAGTATTTTTATATATGTTATTATTTGTCAAAAGTTATAAACAATGACATATATAAAAATACTGTCAGTAATACTGATCGTGTGAGAACCACTTAAGATTAATGTGATGTAAAAATTTCAAGAAAATTGATAACCCTATAGCTCTGTCAACTTAGATAGGATGACAATTTGTTGTATTTTTTGAGCAGTATGCCAATAATAATCATAAAATACCATTCTGAATTTAAACACGTTTAGCTAAATTTTCTTTGGCTATACTCATACATAGAACTATTTATTTTATAGTAAATATAATTTTCAACCCTTTGGCAACAAGGCCTTTGTACCTGCTTTAAGTCCTATGGAAGTGATGATATAAGAGTTTTGTCTACAGGGTTTTTCCGTCATTTTTACCAACCAGCCTAATATTTATGTAATAATAGCCAGGCAATAATAGTGCCGGGCACAATTCTGACAGTTTTCCATTAAAAACTGAGAGTTAGTCTTTCAAAATTGACATATTAAAGTCGAATTTGTAGTTCCAGTCGTTTATTTTCCATTAATAGTGGCGGCATTATTAATTTCGGCTCTAAAAATACACAAAGGCCTAATTTTGAAAGAAGACAGCTTATAATGCGAAACCGTCAGAATAGTGTCCGGCACAATTACTGCCTGGCTTTAATGCAATAAGTCCCTAATGTAATGTCTTAATTTTCTTTAAAGAACTTGCTGGCAAAAATATCTAACCCTTTTGGTAAATGTCAAATTTTGATAGGAGGGATCTTTTTTTAATCGCAGCACCCTACATTTTTAGATTTTTGTTTTTCTCTTATTTTAAAAATATTTAATCATTTTCAGATATAACGCATTAATAAATAATGAATATATCAGAGCATACATGTTGTCAAAGAGGGATGGAATATATAACAATTCTTGCATACCTTTTATTTAAAAAAAAACAGTACATAGATATCAGTTTACATTTACAATAGGTCAATACCAAGAGATGGTAAAATTTATAAAACCAACCTTTTTTGCTTCAGAGAACGAGCGAAACGAGAATATCTCGACGAGAGGGTCTTTCTCTCTTGTCTCGTTGCGGGCTTTCTCGTCGAGAGAGGGCAAGACAAGACGAGAGGTGAGAATTTCTCGTCTTGACGGCAACACTAATTTTATGGGGTTTCAAGGGGAATGAAGGGGGTATGACCGAAAGGGAGGAGGCCAAGATATATTGTCATAGTCAGGAGTATCCCAACTTTCAAAAACTAATATCTTGGCAATCATCATCATTTAAGTGCAGTCGAAATGCCCTAAGCCGCTCTACTACTAGGATACCTACTGAACAGCGGCGTAGCGTGCCCGAAAGGGCGGGGGGGGGCGACAGCTAAAAAGGGCGCCTCTGAAAACTGATAAAAAATCATACGGCAAAAAAAAGGCGCCTCTCAGAAATCTTGCGACAAAAAAAAGAACCGCGCCGTAGAAATTTGAACCACGCCGTAGAAATTTGAACCGCGCCGTCTCCAAAAAAAAAAAAAAAAAAAAAAAGGTCATCATATGTCAGGGGGCGCACCGATAAGTCACAAAGGCGCCTCTGACGAAATCTTCCACCTAAAAAAAGGTCATCATGTCTGAGGGGGCGGCCGATACGACACAAGGGCGCCTCTCCCACCTATGGGGCGCCACTACCCTCGGGGCGGGGGGGGCAACGAACCCCCCGCCCCCCCCCCCACGCTACGCCGCTGCGCTGCTACTGAAATTGACTTTAGCTGTCTCCGTGCTTATAGATTATCCCACTTTATTTAAAGCTTTATGTGTACTATTCCAGAAAAAAAAATAAGTACTTTTGTATTCATGTTTCCATTACCAAAGCACCAAAATAAACTGCCATAGCAAATGAAAAACGCAAAAATTGTCGAAAAAAAAAGACAGGTATATTATAATCTATAATCTTTGAGGTTAACATTGCAAGCTATGACCGACCGTAATAAATCGGCTGAAATCTTGGAGTGTCGGTACTAGTTTTTGACCACCGGCAAGTAAACTTTTTTCTGATTTTAGAGTTTTTGACTTTTGTCGTTTTGACTGTGCTAGCATCGCCTCCCCCCCCTCTGCTATGATGTTGACAGCCAACTGTCATAGGTGCCATCATAAAGTTCATATTTTTACAGGTTCTTGACTCTTTTATAGTGCAGGTGCTGTAGGTAGTTGAGTATGCAAAATATGAGGACCGCAGTTTGACAATGAATTCTAGCTGGCAATAGGTCACAGATTAACGATCTGGATGTTGCCAAGCCAGTTTTTGGTCCAATTTTTCGCACCCCTCGAAGTTACCCACCCTCTTTTTCATCCCCCTTCACAAAAAAAGATAAAACTCCCCCCGAAACAAGATTCTAGGTAGGACTCTAGCAGCAAAGGTGCTTCCTTCTACTCACCTTTTCTCCACTTGCTGCGCCATAGTTTTGTAGGTGCGAGTAGATGGGTGAGGGGCAGATGAACCGCCACTGATTCAGATTTTAAGGATCTTATAAAAAATCGAACCAAAATTAATTTGTTTAGTGATTTTTAAACATTGTCCCTAAAGTTTTTAAAATTAAATTTTTCTTACCCTATTATACATTGTTTAAAAGGAAAATTTATTTTCCTCAATCAAGTATAAGAAACATTTTTTGATAAAGAGCTTGGTTTTTTGGAAAATCAGGTTAAAGTTATGACAAAAATGTTTTTTTTTTAATGACCCCCATTTACGAACGTCGCTGGATAGTTTGTGATTAATCAAACCCTACTGACTTACACATTGCCAAAAAGGAAATTTAATTTTCTACAATAAAGTAACAGATTTTTTTAGTAAACCTCAGTTTCAGAGAAAATTGGATAAAATCTGCGACAAATTTAATTTGTTTGGTGATTTGTAAAGATTTTATTTAGGGGAGCCTGTGAAGTTTTAATCTGAAGATAAATCTTACTTTGTCGTACAGCATTTAAAAGGAAATTTTATTATCTAAAATGGACTGTAGAACTCAAGTTTTGAAAGAGGGCTTGGTTATAAGATAAACGGGTAAAATCTGTAACAAACATGGCGTTTTTTAAATTTTTTTCTCGAAAAACCGACGCCGCTGAAGAGTTTGGTATTAGTCTGATTATACCGACACACCGTTAAAATGGGAATTTCTACGTTAAAGTGTCGAATAATTTTTTTCCGAAAAGCTTAGTTTTTGTGAAAATTGGATAAAACTTGTAAAAAATTGGTAAGTTTATTAAATTTTAAAAATTGATTTAATATACGGACGCTCCTAAATTGTAATGAATAAAACCGATCGTACCTTGTTACACATCGATTAAAGGTAAATTTAATTACCTACAAATCACTATAATGCATAATTTTTCATCTAGAGCTTGGTTTTTAAGAAAATTGGGTAAAACCTGTAACTAACAATTTCCTTTTTAAAATTTTTTACAATACTTCAATAAACGGACGCCACTGGAGAGTTTGTCATTGGCCGTACCCCACTCACTTGTATATTATTGAAAAGGAAATTTTATTGCCTACAGTAAAGGTAATTACATATTTTTCCCTAAGAAGCTTAGTTTTTGAGAAAATTTGAATAAAACCTAAAAATTTCAGGTTTTGGGGGGTCGGGGGGGTTTTTAAGTGTTTTTTTCGCTAAAATTTAAAAACCCAATATAATTTTATTTTTAGGTTGTGGCATTAGGGCGTCAACTTAGATAAATTTTCAGAAATTCGAACCTTGACTATAAGAGGAGGGGGATAAAAAAAATTGGACCAAAAACTGGCTTGCCAACATCCAGATCGTTAATCTGTGACCTATTGTCAGCCAGAATCCATTGTCAAACTGCGGTTCTAATATTTTGCATACTCAACTACCTACAGCGCCTGCACTATTAATCCAAAATATTTCTTTAACTAAGGAACTTACAAAAACGCAAAACAAATTTTAGCTCACACATATACTATACTATAGTAGTGTGAGCTATGGTGATCCTAATTTTTTCGAGAAAAAAAAAGTTGCTCCGATTTCAAAAATTTTTATATATCTTTGCGTTTCAGATGATTTTGAAACTTTTTTGTTGCGCCGTCTGTCTGTCTGTCTGTCTGTCTGTCTGTCTGTATGTCTGTCTGTCTGTCTGTGTGTCTGTATGTCTGTCTGTAACGACCAACGCGCATAACTCAAAAACCGCTTGCCCGATTTTAATGAAATTTGGTACCCGGGCTGGGTTTTGGGTCGAGATGGTCCCATTTAAAAATGAACAAAATCCACCGAACACAAGCCAAATAAAAGGGTGGGGGTAGATTTCAAAAATTAGAGTTTATGAAAAAATATGGCGTGTGTGATATCAAACGAAAGGTAATTGAGTCTGGAGTTAAACAAAATACATTTTAGTTTATTTAAAAAAAAAGGGGGGGGGTAAATTTCAAAAATTAGTGTTTAAGTGGAAATATGGCGTGTGTGATATCAAACGAAAGGTAATTGAGTCTGGAGTTAAACAAAATGCATTTTAGTTTAAAAAAAAGGGGTGGGGGTAGATTTGAAAAATTAGAGTTTAAGTCAAAACATGGCTTGTGTGGTATCAAACGAAAGGTAATTGAGTCTGGAGTTCAATAAAACATACTTCAGTTTTTAGTTATATTAGCTTTCACGTAGATACACTATAACTATAGTACCCAGTGTGAGCTTAGGTGCCCATAGATTGGCAGAGTATTTTTTTAGATTAGCCCAGTAACATACATAGAAAAAGTCACTCTACAAATCGACGAAGGGGCGTATATTTTGATAATATTTTGACAGCTGTCAAAGCTGCTTTGTAAAAAAAAATTAACGCTCTTCTGTAAAATAGTAGAAAATCAGTTACGCCACTTCGTGGCATTGACAATCACGCGGCGGACGTGCCCTTCTATTAATAAAGTCTAAAGCCATTTCTCCCAAAATTCCGATGATGGTTTTTATAAACAAAGTTACCAAACACTCTGAACTTCCTTTTTTGAATATGCGATTTTCCCTAAAAATTTGTTTTACGGCTACAAAATTTGGTAAATGCCAAGATATTAAAAAAATTATATTTTTATAAAGCGCATCTTAAGGTAGTTTTTTTGTTTTAGATACAAACCTACCTTCTGTCTGCAGGATTTTCTCTGACATTTGGATCAATGTTTGCTAAATGTTACAGGTAGGTAAACACAGTGACTGTAATCTCTATTTACTAAATCGAATAGGCTCCAACACATTTAAAGTAAGACAATAAAAATGCGTCTTTTTTTGTCGAGAGAGCAAGCTGCCGAGAAATTAATGTAACCAAAAACAACGTTGTGGAAGTTAGCATTAGAATCAGATTCAGACTGATTTATATTACAGTAGACCAGTTCGTTTATACTGTATTATTATTTTTTCATATTTTAACTTTAAATTATTTTAAAAATCCTGGTCGGTAAAAAATCGGTCAATAAAAATCACTTGTTATTATGTAAACTTCTTTAGGCGCGTTTAGCAGTTTTTGTGGGTAGTGAATTGAACTGAGCCGTCAGGCTCGGTTATGTAACGATCATTCGGGTGAAATCGGCTCGAGTCGATTAACTGTGAGAAACATTCAGCGAGCGATATGATGATGCAGATGAAAGCCAGTACACAGAAGAGTTCGGTTCGGTCCGCTTTGCAGAATATGTTATGGGCCAGTAATATTAATTTCGCCTTGTTGAAGTTTACGCTTCTGCACACACAATAATTTTTGTGTCTATTTTGAAATCTAAAACTTAACTGGAATATAAATGAATCTGCATGCAGCGAAAAAGCCCATAAATATACATAAATAAATAAATAAAATCATTTGTTTTTATTAAAAATGAAAAAAGCAAAATTAATGTTCCTACAAATTTGCTTATACACATTTTTGTAGATTAGGACTTTTTGAGTTATCAGCTAAACATTTGAATTTTTTTTCGTGCTTAGAAAGTACCTATTTTTGGGAATATATGTACAAACGCGAAGTACAGACTGATATATGTGTATCCTATAAATTAAGATATCACTGAGTTTTATGGTAGTACCCTGGCTGAAATAAGAAACCTTAAGTGTTAACGATTTAAGCATTCCAGATCGGTCAGGTACCTAGTTTTCCTGGAAAAATCTGGAACTTGTGCAATTTTGCAGATTGATTTCGGCATGATTCAAATGACATCAAATTTAAAATTATTAAAATCACAAAATACAAATATAAAGCATTCTAAAAAAATAATAACACGTACTATTCTTACTGCCCTTTAAATAGGATAGTTTTGTGATTTCTAATAGGATCTGTTATTGTGGATACCAATCAGCAAGATGCATGTTTTTAACCGACAAGCCAGATTTGTTTCCATCTTTAAGCGAAAATCTGAAACAAAAAAAAAAGAGTATGAATTTTATATTAAAAACAAATAAAGCCTACGCCTCTGGATACATCAGTTAATTAAAAATTAATCCTATTTACTGTATGTTTATAAAGCAATCAGTTTCGACAGAACAAAAAGTTTAAGGCAGTATACAATGAATACAACGTTTTTTTTTCTTGAAGCTATATTTCTATCTCTAAATATTTACCTTTAGAACGTATTCAGGTCCGTATTAGTACAAAATCACAAAAACTAAACCTTGTTTGGTCAATGTTTGGCCCAAAACATGGCTTCCCCTTGATTTTTAGGAACACTTTCTGCGACGGTCTGTAATACTATGCTACGCGTCAACGGGTCCTCTCTCTCACAGAAGACCACGGTTCGGTCCGCTTAAACGAGTCAATATGTTATGCTCTCTCTTCCCTAGTCTAGACCACGGATCACCTTTTGTTAGGTGATCCGTGTCTAGACCACGGCACACACGTACAAAATGTCAACCAAAACGTCACGATCTACGCGCGACAAGGCACGAGCCGAGATGGTACAAAGTTATATTGCTCGATAATATCGCTTGTTAATAGTAACCAATTTTGTTGTGACCTTTACGAAGTAATTAATAGAAACCAATTCAGACCGTTGTAATAACAAAATCCCGCAATAACATTATACAAAAAATGTTTGTTATAATAAACACAAAGAAATATTTGCCAATATTAAGAGTATATTTATATTTGGTAAATTTTAAGTATTAATAACAAAGACGTTCTGTTACCTTAAAAGAAAGAGTGAAATATTATTTATAACTAAACACTTTAAAAAAGGGTTGTTACCAATGATTAATGATATTTGCTTTTAATATTTTTTAATGAGCACAACAAAAATCAGGTTTACCAAATATTTGTTAATAATAAAATCGGTTTTTGTTCAGTGTGCTCCTCCGCTCCACCCTTTACGACGGCCCTGGCACCTGACACTTATATCTTAGTACGCTTTGATCCCTTGATAGTAAATTCAAAATTATAAATTATTTTTTATACGCGTGTACGAGAAATACTCATTTTTTTTCGCACTGTTTTTGGATAAGTTTTTTGTGACTGTCTCTATCATTCGAACTCAACAACCTTAAAAATCCAACGAACAAAAATGATAAAGCTTCATAAAAAAATTCATAGTACCTAGGGGTAAGAAAAAAGCTTGTCATACTAATAAGATATTGTTTACCTTATCTGTTGAAAATAAGGACATGCAGATCAGGTAAAAGCATCAAAACTCCCAAAATTTTAAACACTATATATTTTTTTAGCTAAATTTATATTTAAACACCATTTAATGTCTTTTTAGAGATAATTTTGTCTAAAAATCTATAATTTAATATAAAAAAATTCGAAAACCATGCGGAACTTTCAATAAAATGTTTTGCAACGCCGCATTTGACCATTTACAAAATAGTAAAGGGGTCAAAGGAGCTCTCTCGTTTTGGTTCATTTCTTGCACCAATAACAGTCTTATCTCTTTCTCTTGAATTGGTTTAAAAAAGGAAATGGAAAAAATAACGAAATAAGATGCTTTAAGCGAGCGTATATCATTGGGCATGTTACCTAATTCCAGAAACGAGTATAATTTTATGCTAATTCCAAGAACTATAGACATAAAGGACTGCTTAGTTCCATTTAACCTGTGTTAACAAATTGTGCGGGGTGAGGAGAGCGGCCTGCTGAATTTTTTGTTTAAACGTTCGTTGTATATGATGTTATTCGTATTTTCAAGAGAGTTTTTGTTGATATTTCGCTGAATAGTTTGTGTTTTTTGGATTGTTTCAGTGCAGTGCTATACTAAGAAAATACATATAAATAAACATTTTCACGTTTGGTTTGTTAACAGTGTGTAAAAATTTGATTCAGGACAGAGAAGATCGTTTGTTTACAGGGTAAAAAAATGGCTACGATTTTCTCAGCAAATGGGCTTTTTGTTTAATAATATCTAATTAATATCTAATTGTTTTTATTATTATTATTAATTATTCTCTAATTATTATCCAAAGTATATTGATAAATAATTTCCACTGTATTTTTTTAGCTCACTATGCCTGGAAGAATCTGTGCGGTTGATGTGTGCAAAAACAATCAGTTGTTTCTCAAAAAACAAGGCTCAAACATATTCTTCCATTCTCGACATTGGTTGGAAAAAATTAAAAAATGTAACTCATACTTCGAGTTATATCATGGTAACTCATTTAGACTTGGTACCAGAATTGTGGTTGATTGGCCAAAAAAACAAACCATGCCACTTAAAATAATTTTTGATTTTTGTAAATTGCGTACAATAATAAGAATAAACTTCCATAACGATCAAGCACAGAAAACTAAAAATCTTAAAAGAAAAAGATGTGAGGACATTGAACGGAGTAGAGCCAGAAAATTACAAAAGATTGTGAATTGAAAAGGAATATTTTTATTTATATTTTAAAACAATATTTGTGCTTTTCCTTTTTTAAAATAAATCAATAAATTTTTCGTCTATATTTCAGTTTTTAATTATTATTAATAATTATTATCGCAAAATAATTTCTTATTTACATACTTTTAAAACAATTGGACAAATTATATAGGCACTACGACATTATGTGTAGTATTTTTTTTCACTTTAAGTATTTAAATTTAATTTATTTAACAGATATTTCAAATATAAAATCATTTATCATCCTTTTATTTAATGTAAAGACAATATTTTTAAATGCACAATGCTTCAATTTTACATAAAATTTAATTTGCATAAAGAAAATAGCTCTAAAAGCACATACAATCCAATATAACAATAGGCGCGCTCTCTGCCCAGCACAAGTGGTGACGTAACAGCGAGTTTGACCTTGAACATCGATTGCAGACAGATTCGGCAACTGAGCAATCCTGTCTAGTGTATAATCGTTGACCTAATTCCTTCTAATTACTGATGCCTTCTAATCAAAAAATGTTTTATCTTTTTTTCTCGCATTGGTTTAAAAAAGGAAAAGGAAGAATTAGCAAAATAAGAGGCCCGAAGCATGTGTTAAAGCGAGCACCGCTTTTTATGTATCCATATTTGATGTTCTGTCATCAATATAGTAAGGGTTTCTGAGAAAGAAAATTTTTGTCTCTCTCCCTCGCATTGGATTAAAAAGAAATAAAATTAAGAAAAAAATTGATTAATTTTGGTGACTCTTAAAAAAAGCGAATGGAGCTGTCTATGGACCAAACAAAGATGGTCGTGGACTTCTTTACTGCAGAAGTATGTTTACAAATTTTTGATAGACGGCCGATTTTTTGTTTATTTCCTAGTCTCCTCCGGTTAATACGTTAATAATTTGTAATCCCCTTGAAATGAAAACAACAAGAGGCTTTCTCTGAATTAGAGCATAATAATCGGTTTCGTCAAATAAACAAAAAGGGTTTTACATTCGTTATTTTTAAATAAAAACCCGGAAAAACAAAAGATATTTATTTAAAAGCGAGCGGGTTACACTGAATTTATCCAATAATATCGCAAAAAGTTCTTTAGATCTGACGCACTTTTAATGGTTTGGCACCACGGTGGGTTTATTTGCCATTTTGTATTAATTGATGCAAGAGTGCTTTCGTAACGAGTTGCTTTGACATGGCCTGGAACCGAACACCAAAGAAAGATAGACCGATATCAATTGTTTTTTTAATCCCATTACAAAGGATGCCTGGAGGTAAACACCTCCAAAATCATCGCGTGTCAAGTACTGCCGATGCCGTTTTATTTCAAAAAGGTTTTTAATTGGGACATCTTTGATATTTTTCTGAACTTAATTTTCCTATAGGTCCTACCTAAAATTTAGTAAAACCTTTTATGCCCTTTTGAGTTAACTTGGCAGAATAGGTGTAATCGACAAGAGACAAGGAATTATGGGCAGCGGCGTAGCGTGGGGGGGGGGGGCGGGGGGGGTTCGTCGCCCCCCCCCCCCCGCCCCGAGTGTAGTGGCGCCCCATAGGTGTCCGAAGCGCCCTCAGCTTTATAAAGTCGGGCCGGTAATGGCCAATTGAGTGGGTGGCAAAGGAAACTAACGACCTGAAGACCTTTTTTTTTTGTTTAGTCGCAAAATTCGTGAGAGGCGCCCTTGTGACTTATCGGCCGCCCGGCACACATGATGACCTTTTTTTTTTTGTTTTGGTCGCAAGATTTGTGAGAGGCGCCTTTTTGACCTTTTTGTTTTTTTTGCAACAAGATTTATTTTTCATCAGTTTTCAGAGGCGCCCTTTTTAGCTGTCGCCCCCCCCCCGCCCTTTCGGGCACGCTACGCCGCTGATTATGGGACAATAGAGTGGGCCTAAAATTCTATCCCAAGAAATTTTGGCTGCGACATACTCGTGAAGCCGTCTGTACCTCATGTCGGTCATCACCATACATCACCTTCGAATTATGGGTAGCACGGCTAGGGCTGCCAGCTCAGTGGATTAAATATCCAGGAGAAGAAATAAAAAAATCGGCTACAGTCTGTGGCTTACATAGAAAAAAATTTCGGGGTGGGCCCCAGACATTTTTGGGGGGGCCGTGACCCTATAACGCCGTATTTTATGCAATTTTATGTTTGTATTCATGAAATATGTGGAAAATATCTAAAAATATCTTAGCTTCGTGGGGGGCCTGGGCCGTCTGATATACGCCAGTAGGCACGTACAGGCATCCATAAGGCCTAGCCGTTGTGGATGTTGTTAGCGTTATTTCTGTTGAATTACTCTATACATGATATCGTCCCCTTAGTGCAACAACTAGATAACTTGAAATTGATAGTTTTGAGAAAATCTCAAGACGTCTTTTTATAAAATGTGAATTTTCGGAGTTATCTATTTCTTGTCACTCTTTAAACAAGTTTGGTTGCCGTACAACATATAGATGTTGCACTAAAAAGAAAAGAAAGAATGAAAAATAAATCAGCTTTAACTGGATAACTTAAAGTGAATAAATTTTGTGTATTTTATGGTCGGCGGATAAAAGGTCGAAAGTACAAAAGGTCGAAAGTACAAAAGATCGAAAGTACAAAAGGTCAAAAAAATAAGGTCGAAAATACAAAAGGTCGAAAAATAAAAGGTCGAAAATACAAAAGGTCGAAAATACAAAAGGTCGGAAGTACAAAAGGTCGAAAGTACAAAAGGTCGAAAGTACAAAAGGTCGAAAAATAAAAGATTCAAACCTAATCAAGTCGAATTACCCTGCCCAGCCGAGGTGGTCCAGGGGTCAAGGATAGTTGATAGTTAACCCGGTTAGGTTACTACCCCAACCTGACCAGGTTAGGTTTGTTTACAAAAAAAAACTTATTGAAAATAAAAAAAGTTTTTTTTGACAATCCTAATAGCCTTCCATACTTACGTTATGGATAGCTAAAAATAAATAAAAATCAACTTGTTATTTGAAGTGTTTTGATATTTTTGTACACGACGAGGTTCTTGTAACAAGCTATACACCCCACATAGCACAATCACGTCTTTAACACGTAAAAAACGCGTGTGAATAAAAATAGATCTTTCATTAACGTTATAAAAAATAATGTTGCTAAAAACGGCGTTTTAATAAGGCCATCAAATGAAAACAGCAATGTTTTTACGTTATTTTCAAGTAAGTTCTAAGTGGATTTTAACGTTTAATCAACGGCTCTTCACAAGTAACAACAGTGCATCAGGCGTCAGCGCGGGTTGCAAGGGTTTCCAAGAGATGGCGCCAGTTGCCAAGCCCTTAAACATTTCTCCGTTAAGTTTCGGTATAAAATAACTTCATATAAATGTTGTAAGTAGTCGAAATTTGTAGCCGTATCACTAATCTACCAGTCTAATGTAATTAATCGATGCATATATACTCCGTAAACGTTTTGGAAATAATTTTGTTTAATTAATATTTTTTGGAAGTAATTTAATTTTATTCGTATTTTTTTTTAATTATAGGTCTATTTTCCCCTTTTTGGGAGGTTTAAATCGGTGTTAACCTAACCGTCAAATGATCGCAAAAGGCTGCTATCCTGTCCAGGCACGACCCGGTTAGGAGACGTTTGCGATCAATTGACTACTGTTAGGTTACGTTTGGGATCAACTGACCACGGTTAGGTTATACTTACTTTATGGAGCAATTCCACGCCAAGTCATCCAATTTACAAAAAAAGTGTTGCCGTGACATTTTATTTTTTTCTTTAATCATGCTTATTAAATGAAACAGCTTATGCTTAACCACTTTTGCACAATTTTAGATTTTTAAATTTAATTAATATGTTGTACACACATTTGAAAAGTCTAAAAACAGTCAAGATGGGACTTTAAAGAAAAAAATTATGCTCATAGTAAACAGCACCTAAAAAAAATTAACCTATAATTTTGAAAACATGCATAAAAGTAGTTTTCAAAAAAATGTGATGTTAGCAAAATCTTTTATACTGGCTTAATTAGAGTAATTTAAAGAATATCCAAAAAACGCAGAAATTTTCGAAGTTTTCATATTTTTTTGGGGTATAAATGCAATGTTTTCTTAAATTTTTGATACAGTGTTGGAAAGCTATACTCAAGGACTATATCTTCCTTGTATAAAACATATTTAAAAAGTAGACGTTACCTTGGAGTTCCACGAAGAAGTTAAGAATGTCTGGGAAATCCCTCAACTTCAGCATCAAAAATGACCCTGTCTATCGGGGTGCTGGTGGTAATCAAGTAGGGTAAATTTTTCACTGTATCATATACTTTTAAAAACAAGAATAAAAAATCTGGGTCTATAATCCTTAAGGTCACTACACATTTTTTTGTTATTTTAATATTTTTAGTGATGTTAAATTGCACCACAAATTACAGGCGTGGATCTACGGGGGGGGGGGGGGGTGCCCCCCCCCAAATCTGAAACTTTACTCAGTTTTGACACATAGAACACACCTCCTGGTTACTATGCAAAATAGTTTTGTGAAATATTTATTATGATATTTTCCCCCAAAATAAAGTTTCTAGATCCACCCCTGCAAATTAAGGTTTTTCACAAGGTAAAGTTTATTTATATGAGCACTGTTCAATAAATTATGATCTAAACTCTCTTCATAAGGTCACTACACAAATTCTTTTAAAGTTTATTTACTTTTTTAGTAGTTACCTACTGTTATATTTAAAAAATCGGAAAAGAAGTTGAGTTCTATAATTTCAGAAACCGAACAAATTTTTTTTCTGAGCTTTAAATCATCCAGAGGAGTGAAAGAATGGTGTCCAGTTGTTGTTTGTTTGAGATTTTAATGTAAAACAAATCGTTTCACAGTACCTCCAAACGCATCACATGGACTTTTACCATGCGTTAGTTTTGTACTTTTTTTTAATGCCCAGTGGCGTATGCAGAAATTTTCCAAGGTGGTTGGGAGAGGGGGCTTGAGTAAAAGCAAAGTCCTGCAAAACCATTTTATTCTTCTCCTTTGGAAGGATTAAGTCCCAACCCCCCTTCCTCCTACGTACGCCACTGTTAAACTTGAACCATTTCATTCACCAAAGAGACAAACTAATTAATGTCAGTCAGTGGCGGATCGAGGGGGGGGGGCACTAGGGGCACTTGCCCCCCCCCCCCCCCGAGAATTTTTCGAATATACAAAAAATGAGTAAAAGTAATGTTTTTGCTAATAAAAATTCAAAATTTTTGCTTGTGGCACATGGAAGTTTCTATTGTTATTATTATCGAAATTACAACCACTGACTAATTCAATAAAATGCTGTTTAAAAAAAATATATACCGTTTTTTACCAGCAGAGAATGTCACCTAAAGTGCCCCCCCCCCCCCGAGAAGCACCTCTGGATCCGCCCTTGATGTCAGTGTCTCACCCAAAATTTATTCTTAAAACTAAAAAAAAATATCCAACAGTGTACGAAGATGATACTTGAACCCACAAACTAGGATTTCACGCAAAAAAGTATGTGGATATAAATAAGACCCCCTGACGATGATTTTTATATTTAATTTTTTTCTTTTGCGACCCGAATTAAAAATGTGTTTTTTTACATGCTTTAACCAATAGCCTAAAAGTTGATGTTAAAATGATAGACCCAACTTTTTTATTTAACTTTTATATAAATGAAACATTGTCAAGTAAAAACAAGCTACAAGCGAAGTTTCATAGACAGATAGACATGCTAATTTTTTTTAGTCAAAAGTTGCCAATTATGAGGGTTTTTGCGGTTTTTCCAATTTTAAAAAATTTAGTTTGTTGAAACCAATAGACCTAGAAATTTTTCTTTTACCTTGTATGATAGTCAAGCCACTGAGCTTTAATGTGCGCTTAGACTTTTTTTTGATGGACCATATTCCGCACCGGTGTAAATAATTAAAAATTGAGAAAATCATAAAATTACTATTTTTTTAAAACTATTTTGCGATCTCAAAAAAGTGAGGTTATTTTTTTTTTCTGTATAGGATCATTCAACCAATATTAAAGATTTCTTCCGTCAAATTTGTTTTTTACATTGGATTTAATACAATCAAAATAAAAAAAATTATGTTCGCAACTGTTTTTCATCTTCATTTTACCTTTAAAGTTGTCTGTAAAATACAGGAGGCGACATTAAAAATTAAAATTTATTAATTTGGTTAAAAAGGACAGTAATACATGTTATCAAAATTTGGATTTTTTTCGTGACATGGCAGCTACCCCCATTGGATGATTTGAATGACCTCCCAAAAGAAAGACAGGGGAGATATCATATCAGTAGAGCCGATCTTCTTCACAGACGTACGTGAAAAAAATCTTCCCAAATCGGATTCCTCCTTTTTTTACAGGGAATAAAATAAAGAGGTTGTAGCGTGGTTGCGCCTTTTTGCTATCTCGTCTCTATGCAAAGGCATTTTTGAAGGACATATTATGATGGATCTCCCTCAGACGAATACATTTAGAAAAAGAGAGCATTATGGAAACGGTCGCAAAAATGAAGAATAGCAAAATTACCATACCTATTCGCAATAAATTGCCAAAAATGCCTGTTGACGATTTTTTAGAAAAAAATTACAGCCACTTTCTTAAAAGAAAAAAATTACAATCGAGGTACACTTTTTTGCTTTTTTAAGAGTAAAGAAAGGAAATGAAAAAATTATTGAGTTGGATTAATTGTCGTAACAAGTCTTTATCTAGAGGGCTTTTAGAACAGGCTCTCGCGTCTTTTTTTTAATTAACAAACATATTATTGACACAAAAACACGACAAAATAATACGCAAAAAGTTAGGAGGTTTGCGAAGTCCTAATCTACTAGCATTTTAGAACATAGGACTTGTCATGTGTGAATTTGGCACATGAAAATAACGAGGGTAAAAAAGACGTTACATACAAAACACCAGAAACTTCAGAAAAATTGAAATTTTTTTAGCTTCATTCCCGCCTTGTTTTTAAGTTATCTTTAAGCATGTAGATTTAACAAAACAAATATTACATGAGGTTCTTTTCTAGTAAACCCTAACCTTATTGTTTTTGATCACGTGAATTTAACGTTAATGTGATTTTTGTGCTATACTTGTTAATAGGTGATGGGAGAGGTAAAACAAGTAATAGTATATTCATATACGTATGACGGAACACTAGACAAAGCTATAAAAGATCGAAACGTACAAGGAAGAAAAGCATAACTTTATTAAATGGAATAATTTGGGACCAAAGTATATCAAAACATAACAAAATGCTTATATATAATACCATTGTAAAAAGTATTATTACATACGGCTCAGAAGTATGGCCAATCAAGGATAGAACAGAAAAAATGCTTTGCGCTACGGAGATGGACTATTGGAGAAGAGCAGCAGGGAAATCAAAAAGAGAAAGAGTTACAAATCAAAGAATAAAAGAAATTATGACAGTGGATGATATAAGAACAAAGCAACTGGTGTGGTACGGACTTCTACAAAGAATGAATGATGAAAGACTAACTAAACAAATACTACAATGGAAACCAACTGGCCGAAGAAAACGAGGACGGCCAAGGAGAAGCTGGAGAGAAGGAATAGACAGTGAAATAAGAATAAGAGGCCTAGATGATGAATTATGGGCAAACAGAAACGAGTGGAGATTGGGTATCGGAAGACGTAGAACGTTGTGAAACCGATAAATATATATATATATATATATATATATATATATATATATATATATATATATATATATATATATAACCGAAACCAACTGGCCGAAGAAAACGAGGACGGCCAAGGAGAAGCTGGAGAGAAGGAATAGACAGTGAAATAAGAATAAGAGGCCTAGATGATAAATTATGGGCAAACAGAAACGAGTGGAGATTGGGTATTGAAAGACGTAGAACGTTGTGAAACCGATAAATATATATATATATATATATATAATATATATATATATATATATATATATATATATATATATATATATATGTGTATATATATATATATATATAACGTATGAATTTGTATAAATCAAACAAGTTTAAGGCTAATCGGGCAAAAAGGAGTTTTTTGTTTCCCTTATATTTTTCCGTGGGTAGCTTGAAAGCTTAACCTCACGGGGGTCCAAGATCTAATGGACACCTAATAAGTGTTGACAGTTAACCGTTTCGTCCTTATGGGACTCCTCAGAACACTGCTGGTCAAGTGACAAATCTTGCGAAGTTAATCAGACGGTTTTGTCTCTAATTAAATGTAATTAGTGAGCGAACTATAGCAAGAGGCGCCATCTACCGAGATACGAGAGAAACAAAAAACCAAAAGCAGGGAAAACACTGCTATACAATATCGATCAATGAAAAGATCGAATGCAAATAAAAGAAAACAACTATAGTCCGTGACCTACGACAGCTCTTTGTCTTTTCAGGCCGGATCAACGCATTTTGCATTTTTACCCGTCATCAAGACAGTGAGCGTCAATCAACGGAATTTTTAAGCCAAATAATACTAACAAACGTGAAATTTCGTACCCGTGAATTTAAAAATCAAACAAGTTTAATGGCTAATCGGGCAAAAAGGATATAACATATGGGTCAAAATTTGTGTGTCCTTTAAATAAGAAGTGTAACAACTTCTTCAAAGCTCGCTTAAAATATTTAAGTTGGTAAATTCGTATATCAGAGGGATAGAAAGGCATACAAATATATTATAGATGTCTTTAAAAGTTTAAGTAATAACAAAAATAAAAAGTTTTAAAAAATTATTATTTTTTACCAATTTTTTGAGAGTATTTTGACCTGTTTGTCCTCATTTTTTCTCTACACTTTGTCGTTAAAAATTATAACTCTTGAAAACAAAACCCTCGTGTTGTCTTTTCCGTTTAGAATCTCGGAATCCTTCGAGAGTTGACCACCGTAAGTACGGCACAAAAAACGTTTGATGATCCATGCTAAACACAATCTTCCAAAAAACAATCGCCTTTTATTCCTCATTAAAACTTTTTGTTCAGTTTTACTTCCGTCTTTAGGTTGATAATGATATACTTTTTATTGTGGTTTTAGAATCCACCGCCTACTTGTAGATTCCACTGCAGGCCTAGTCCGTGACAAACTTCTAAAGGACAGCCATATGATTGGCTTGATACTAATACCGTTGGTTCTAGATGGAATTATTATGGTTCTTTGGATTAACATTGATCCTCTCGAAAAACACAACTACAATTTAATTTTGGAGAAAAGTTTTGGAGATAGAGGTGTAGTTTATCAACCTCAAGTAAGTTTTAAATTGACGGTCATTTTCTGTTAAAAATTTGTCATGTTTTTAGGAGCTGCGACGCGTTAAACTTTTTGACAGCTAGATCTTTGTTAAAAATCGGTACTTTAAAATTCTTGTTAGGCTTCTTAAAATGCTATAAAAAATTATTTAATAGGGTGTACAAAACATATTTCTATTACATACCGACAGTGGCATGTCGTATAGGGGGCAAGGGGGGGCGAACGCCCCCCCGCGCCTCTGCGCTTGGCGCCCCTGCTGTCCTTTGAGAAAAAAATAGAATAATAGTGTTATTATGTTAGAAAAAGGTTTGTAATTTATTTGACTCCCATACCTATATTTGCGCCCCTTAAGGTCTTCGCCCCTCCCCCTCCCGCCCTTTTATCCACGACACGCCACTGCATACCGATCGATGGTTGTATACAAAAATTATAAATTTACATAAATGGATCCATGACGAATTTGATACCTTCCTATATCAACCTTGAAAACAGTTTTTTGTAAATAACTCCAAAACGAAAGCTCCTACAAAGTTTTGAGAAAAATATTCTTTACTATATTCCGCATATTATTACGACGCTCCGTTCAAAAGTTAGCATTTTTTAAGTGATTTAGCTGTTAAAAAACTGTCATTAGCATTAATTTTGACCAAAATCTAATCAGCTCGTCACAGTATCGAACAATATTTTACCTGTATAGTTTATGAAAATCGGTTGAGCGGTTTAGGAGCTATCGTGTTACGGACAGACATACACACACACAGACCGACATCGCGACGATATTATCCAAAAACACATCTTATTTAGCCATTGCTGCACGGGATAGGAAGGTAAAAAAAAAATATTTTTTTTACATATTCTAATAACCGCTTATGAAATAAATTCTAATAATTCCTTTTTAGTCCATGAGCAATGCATGAATTTCTAAACTACGATATTTAAGTTGTTGTCTTGTCTGCATTTTCGCGTTCCATGATGAAATTTGGCACAGAAGTAGTAGACACCTAAAGATGCTATTTTAGAAGTGGTGCTTCGATGGAACCCAGTGCAGTGCGAAGATAAAGGGGCGTATTTGAAGTGGAACAGGAAAATTTGATAAATTAATAAAATATAAAACTCATTTCGCGTAAATTTTTTTTTTATAAATTCAAGCAAAATGAAGGAGGAAAAATTGTTAAAATCTTATTTCGTCTAAAGTGGTGGTTGGTGTGGGGCTAGGTAATACGTCAAACTATTCACATCATATTTCGAAAACTGACACGTTCACCTGTTTTTACGCCAGAGATTATTAAAAATACCTGACCAAGACTAACTTAATAAAATTTGATAAATTAAGTAAAAGTGGACAAACATTTTTAGAACATAATCTCCATTTCTTGGGCACCAAAGCACACACTTTTAATATAGGTACATAATTGCATCCTGTTTGACGTTGGGTGTGAGAGGTGATAATTATTAAGTTTGGTAAGATTACTTTTTATTTTTTAAGAATACATATTAATAGGTTTTTACTTTAAATTCCTTAATATACTATGCACCCTTTTAGAACTCTTTCGCTTAGAAAATAATAAGTCCTAAGGTACTGTCGGGTAATAAGGCCAGGTTAACGTTTTTATTTTACGGTGTGCTGGGGTAGAACAGAATTGTTGGCTGCACTCAATACACGTTTAGTTTGTGTCAGTTGAATTTATTGTGCACCTAGATGGCGCTGAGTATATGAAATATTTATTCAAATGGTATTTTGAACAGTATGGCCTTATAACCTGTCAGGCCTTATTACCCGACACTACCTTACTTCAGTTAAGTTGGTAATATTCTTTATATCAGGAGGTCCTATCTATTAGGTGCATGCATCCAGTAATTAAATAAATATTGATATTAGAGACAATAAAAATTGAAAAATTTGCCATTTTGGTTATTAAAAATACTGATAATGCATAATATGTAAAAAATATATTTTATAAAATTAAACTTACTCTATATTAATAACTTTTTACTTAAGAAAAAATTCATGAGACCGACAAAGTCGCTTTTATTTATATTAAAAATTTTTATCCATTGCTGGTACTATATGCTTCGTCCCGGCGTTTAGTTTTAAGATATAAAATTTAGAGACATTTATCTAAATTAGAATGCTTTTTATTTTCTTTTTTTTGCTAGAGTTATGCTAAAACTTTATACTTAAAGTTACTTTATTTCTTGGTTTAAACTAATTTAGTTACTAAGATATGCCTTGCCTACAAAAAGGGTAAAAATTTGAATTTGCGCGGTGAATTATATGCTCAAGAATGCATTGACTTTACTTTATTATTTTTGCTTTTTTTACCTTGAGTATATCCATTTTCCATCCTTTTTTAATTTAAGTTTTCCCTAATTTTATACATACCTTTTTACTGCTGTATTGCTCATATATAGCAGTGCTCCAACGTCCGTCTTGCTATACGGAGCTCATGCAAATATTTGGGGTACTCTCCATACCAGTGATATATATTGATCGCCAAGTGAAATCACATGCGTGCCTTTTAAGACAGCGGTCGTGTATAAACATTTATGGATTGCTTTGAAGTGCTACTGCTACTACTTTGATTGGAATTATTTGGATTCGACTGTGCAGTTGTCCATGTACCAAGTTCCTTTCATCCAAGGGTAAGTCAAAGTGTTTTTGAGCTGCGTTTCTTTACATTTTTACTTATTCCCTATGCTACTATTCCTAACTAAAAACACAAAAGTGTAACCTAAGAGTGGGAACTATTGGACTGGAGATCCCTATTGCTACAGTTCGGTTGGTTTGTTGACTTTTTCATGCGAAAGACGTCTCGACCGACCATTTTTTGGTCCTTCGAGCCGGATTTCCCGTTCTGCGTAATAGGTGCTCTCAGAGTTGCATAATTGTGTTTGAAGTTAGGACTTTACTTTGCGTCTTTTTGAGACAAGGCATATCTTAGGTTTTACATTTTATCTACGGTGTGTCTATTGTACGTTGCACGTACCAACTTGCATTGCATTTTTTATTTGTGCAATATACAAATTGCATACAAATTTTGAAAAATTTATTTTTTTTCAAAATTAAAATTTATTGCGCTGTCGATGTATGTAAGGCTTGCGTTTCCTTGCGTACCTACACAAATATAGAAACTCTTATCAGTTGCTAAATTTTTTGTGCATATTTTTTAGCATTTATACTTTTTGCTAAAAACTTGCTGTTCTTTACTCAATATTTGCTAAAAGCCGCTGGCCTTTTAATATTGCTTTGAATCTTGGTTTACGAGGGAATTTGAAAAGTACTACGATATATTTTTTAAATTTGCTTCCCTTATTAACTATTGCTTTACTTTACACTTTAACCTTTTAAAATGGTAAACGATACCGAAAAAAAGGTAAGCTCGGCTAAGGCCTTGCGTCAGACTGCAATCAATCAGTTGAGTGTGCTTGAACACTATGCCAATCAGGCGAAAACAAATCCAGCTGCTCACACAAGGTTTAAAGTTAACTTTAAAAAACTTTCTTCTTGTTGTAAGAGCTTTGAAAAGCATCATAATGCTTTACTGATCTTGATTTCAGACGATTCTGAAGCTCTGGAAGCTCAGAATAAAATACAAAAAGATTTTTTGGATAGATGCGTAGAGGTTGAGGCTTTGCACTATGATTTATTTGAGGTGGAGGCTGAAGAAATAAATCGAAGCCACAATGAGGTAAATAATCAAACAATTATTTTTCCGGAACCAGAATTTTCTCTTCCTAAGTTAAATGTCCCTCCTTTTTCGGGCGATGTTGAGGAGTTTCCAAGCTTTATTGAGATTTACAATGCGGTTGTACATACGCGTAAGAGCTCGGACATTGAGAAGTTTAAATATTTACGTACGATTTTAAGAGGCCCTGCTTTAAATTTAATTAAAAATATACCTCTTGAAGGAAATAATTATTTACTTTGCTACGATACGCTGATTTCCAGATATGACAATAAGCGCTTGCGTGCGGTTTCTTACTGGAAATCTATCGAAAACTCACCTCGGCTATCCAATGATGACGTTTTAGAATTGCGCAAAATGCTAGATACGTTCAAGGAAAACCTTGATTGCTTAAAAAATATGGGATATGCGACCCATAGTTGGTGCTTTATTACTGCGAACATGCTTTTGGATCGATTAGATCCCGGAACGCGTAAGTTATTTGAACAAAATCACGCTTCTAAGTTAATGCCAAAATACGAAGATATTTACAAGTTTTTAGAGCAACATTGCACGTCTCTTGAATCTTTATCTTTGTCTATGAAACAAGATAATGTTCAAAACTCACGACCAGGGAACTTCTCGAGATCCCCCCGTAATCCACGAACTAAAACAGTTTTACTTGCAAACAGACAGTCACAAAAAACTCCAAATTCCAAACAAAACACGTGTTTCTACTGCAAAGCAAAAAATACACATCTGATTTTTAGCTGTGAATCTTTTTTAACGAAACCAATTCAAGAACGCATTGATTTTATTAGAAATAATAAGGGATGCACCAACTGCATGGCTAGTTTTCATCAAGTAAACTCGTGCACTTCACAAAAAAGATGTCGATTTTGTTTTTTAAATCACCACAGTCTTTTATGCCTAAAAAATAACTCCCCGGCTTCGGTGATTGCTTCTTCTTCTGTGACGTCTAGTGGATCACAAACTAACCCCGTAGAAAATCAGATTACTGAAAATAAATCTATTCACGCGGGTACTGTGCTTGGCGACTATGACACGTTGCTTTGCACTGCTTTGCTGCACATCCGTGATGCATACGGAAATTGGCACGAAATACGCGCCATCTTGGATAATGGCGCCATGTGCTCCTTTATAACGAAAAAATGTGCGAATGCACTCGGACTTCCTAAATCCAACATTTCGCTTAATGTAAACGGTTTAGGAGATATGTCTACTACTGCGCGCCATGCGGTGCACTGTAAAATTGCTGCTATCGATAATAAATCGAAAATTTTTAGTCTAGAACCTGTATTAATAGACCAAGTTTGCGATAAAATGCCAAGTGTATCTTTTAACCAAAATTCTTTGCACTACTTAACTGGTCTAAAATTAGCTGATCCCAGTTGGTATAATCAAGCTGGAATTCAGCTTCTTATTGGCGCGGACCTTTATGGATCACTTTTAGAGGAAGGTAGACTTTATTTCGGTCCAGACACCCCCTCTTGTATTAATACAGTCTTCGGATGGACTTTGCTCGGAAAAATGCCTCTGCAAAATGCTGCTTTTGCATCAAAAAATATTTCTACTTTTATGGCAACTATTTCTACTCCTGATTTAAATAATACTTTGCAAAAATTCTGGGAGTTGGAAGAGGTTCCTACGGTGGAGAAAAATTCACCTTCAGATATTTTTTGCGAAAAATATTTTGAAAAAACTACTATACGCGATGTGGACGGTAAATACACCGTTTCGTTGCCCTTTAAAATGAATCCCGTTGATTTCGGCGATACCCGAACCCTTGCTTTGCGTCGGTTGTACTCGCTTGAAAAACGTTTGCTAAATGATAAAAAATTATTTACTTCTTACTCACAAGTAATGCAAGAATACTTGGATATGGGTCACATGCGTGCAGTTTCACCCCCTAATAACTCAGAAATTCATGAATATTTTTATATTGCTCACCATGCGGTTATAAAAGAAAGCTCGAGTAGCACGCCTGTTCGTCCTGTCTTTGACGCATCGAGTCATTCTTTAAATAAGTCTAGCCTAAATCAAGCCCTTCACACGGGTCCTAAACTACAAGGAGATTTAGTTAAAATTTTGCTTAATTTTCGGCTACATAAATATTGTTTTGTTAGCGATATTTCTAAAATGTACAGAATGATAAATGTGGAGGAAAATCAACATAAATACCAACGAATTTTATGGCGTTTTAATTCTGAAGAATCGGTGCAAGATTACGAATTAAAAACTTTGACTTTCGGGGTAAACTGTTCTCCATATTTAGCAATTCGAACCTTGCTTAAATTAGCCGATGATTATCAAGACTTACCGTTGGCTTCTGCGATTTTAAAGGACAGCGTCTATATAGACGACTGCGTAGTAAGTTGCAATGATTTTGATCAAATCATGCTTATGAAAAATCAATTAATTGAGTTATTAGGGCGAGGTGGATTTGAACTGAAAAAATGGGCATCAAACGAACCCAAATTGCTTGCAGACTTGCCTACAACCCACATACAAACCAAAGACTTTTCTTTGGATCGAGAGGATGCAAACTCTCTAAAAATTTTAGGCTTGAGGTGGAACCCTCAAAGTGATAACTTTTTTTATTCTTTTAATTATAATACAAAAATTTGCACTAAGCGTAATTTGCTTAGTACCCTTGCGAAATGCTTTGACCCTTTAGGTTTTCTTACACCGGTTACGTTTTTTGCAAAAAATTTAATCCAGTACTTATGGTTTATAAAGTTAGATTGGGATCAGTTAGCACCCCCGGAAATAATTTCCAAGTGGAAAAAATTCGAGGAAGAACTCAAATTATTTTCTGATTTTTATATCCCAAGAATGATTGATCTCTCTAATTTTCAATTTTGTCAAATTGTTGGATTTAGCGATGCATCCGAGCGCGGTATGTGTGCGGCGGTTTATTTTCGTATTGTTTATCAAAACGGAGATATTAAAACGTATTTTGTGTGCGCAAAATCGAAAGTCGCTCCCATAAAAAGAATCAGTATTCCCCGTTTGGAGCTCTGTGCGGCAGTTTTGCTAGCTAAACTCATTCAATTTATTCAAAATACTTTTGCTAATAAAATTGCTTTTCAAAATACTATTGCTTTTACGGATAGTATGGTAGCGCTCTCTTGGATCAAAGGATCACCACATGCGTGGCGCACTTTTGTATCCAACCGAGTCACATACATACAAGAAAAAATTCAGCCTTGCGATTGGAACCATGTTCCTTCTGAATTAAACGCCGCGGACCCCGGGTCACGTGGTCTATTGCCTGCAGATTTAATTAATTGTTCCCTTTGGTGGCAAGGACCCGAGTTCCTTTGTAAGCCACAAGAGACATGGGATTTTACTAAAAATAATATTACTACACCCAAAGAAGCTCTCGAAGAGGAGCGAAAATTGGTGTTTGCTGCAACAATTGAACCAAATTTTTTGGATTGTCTGCTTAACAAATTTTCAAATTTTTTGCGTTTAATTAGACTTGTTGCTTTTATACTACGTTTTATTCACAATCTTCGCGCGCGTAAATTTAATAATGAGAAAATTATTATTAATTCTACGTGGTTAATACAATATGAGTTACAAAATGCAATATTTGTGCTTATAAAACACGTGCAAAATAAATATTTTCAAAACGAGATTTCTTTACTTGTCGATAATAAACCGTTGCCAAAGGTTTTTAGAAAATTAAATCCGTTTTTGGATCAAAATAATATTTTACGCATTGGCGGAAGATTATGCAATTCGGAATTAGATTATGACAAAAAATTTCCTATACTTTTACCCGGTGATTCTCAATTTACAAAGTTATTGATTGCGCATACTCACGAGAAACATATGCATACCGGCATAAACACGACTTTATTTTTACTTTTTCAAAATTATTGGATTTTTGCAGCTAAAAGGCATATAAGAAAAATAATTTCGCGTTGTTCTACATGCTGGCGCACGCGCCCCAATAATTATCAACCCCCTGTTGGTAATTTGCCAAAATTTCGCGTTTCACAAGCAAAAGCTTTTCAACACGTTGGCGTTGATCTTACGGGAAGTTTTGCTATTACAATGAGCCGCATGCGCGGTGCAAAACGACTTAAGGCTTATGTCGTTCTATTTATTTGCGGTTGTACGAAGGCGGTACACTTAGAAATTGTGTCAGACTTATCGGCAGACGCTTTTATGGCAGCATTCAGACGTTTTATGGCCAGAAGAGGACGCGTGGAAGTAGTCTACTCGGATAACGCGTCGAATTTTACGCTTTCTGCTAAAATGCTTAACGAGATGTTTGCTGAAGTTGCTAATCGCGAATCAATTCGTTGGCACTTCAACCCTCCATCCGCACCCCACATGGGCGGTTTGTGGGAAAGTAACATCAAAAGTGCAAAGTCTCATTTACTACGAGTAATTGGAGAACATGTGCTTACTTTTGAGGAGCTTTATACTGTGGTTACTCAAGTAGAAGCCATCCTGAACTCTAGGCCTTTGTGTCCAGTCAGCACAGATCCAAATGATTTGACTGCACTGACGCCCGGTCATTTCCTTAGCCTGGAACCACTTACGACTGTTCCAGACCTCGATTTTGACCAAGTGCCTTTAAATAGGCTTTCTCGGTGGCAGTTGCTGCAAAAACTGCATCGCGATTTTTGGCGTAGATGGCACAGAGATTACTTACATACATTGCAACAACACGCTAAAGTGAATCAAGACAAAATTGATCCCATTGCGATTGATACGATGGTTTTGATCAAAGATGATCAAACCACTCCCTTAAATTGGGTATTGGGACGAGTAGTAGGATTGCACCCTGGTACTGATAATGTAGTAAGAGTTGCTACAGTTAAAACCTCCAAAGGTTTATTCAAGAGGCCTTTGGTGAAATTATGCCCTCTCCCTAATGCTTAGTTCAGAAAATACCATACCCTGGGTATTTTCAGGGGGGCCGGAATGCTTCGTCCCGGCGTTTAGTTTTAAGATATAAAATTTAGAGACATTTATCTAAATTAGAATGCTTTTTATTTTCTTTTTTTTGCTAGAGTTATGCTAAAACTTTATACTTAAAGTTACTTTATTTCTTGGTTTAAACTAATTTAGTTACTAAGATATGCCTTGCCTACAAAAAGGGTAAAAATTTGAATTTGCGCGGTGAATTATATGCTCAAGAATGCATTGACTTTACTTTATTATTTTTGCTTTTTTTACCTTGAGTATATCCATTTTCCATCCTTTTTTAATTTAAGTTTTCCCTAATTTTATACATACCTTTTTACTGCTGTATTGCTCATATATAGCAGTGCTCCAACGTCCGTCTTGCTATACGGAGCTCATGCAAATATTTGGGGTACTCTCCATACCAGTGATATATATTGATCGCCAAGTGAAATCACATGCGTGCCTTTTAAGACAGCGGTCGTGTATAAACATTTATGGATTGCTTTGAAGTGCTACTGCTACTACTTTGATTGGAATTATTTGGATTCGACTGTGCAGTTGTCCATGTACCAAGTTCCTTTCATCCAAGGGTAAGTCAAAGTGTTTTTGAGCTGCGTTTCTTTACATTTTTACTTATTCCCTATGCTACTATTCCTAACTAAAAACACAAAAGTGTAACCTAAGAGTGGGAACTATTGGACTGGAGATCCCTATTGCTACAGTTCGGTTGGTTTGTTGACTTTTTCATGCGAAAGACGTCTCGACCGACCACTATATACCGGGTAAAATATATTTTTTTTTACTATAACTTACCTACGTGTTGTTCGATTTTCTACTTGTTACACTAATTTAATTAGCGGAAAAAAACAAGTTTGCCTGAGTACTTAACCGACCTTGTAGTTTTGATAAAAACGAAGTTTGCAACATTACCGACTTTAATTTAAATACCCTGTATGTGCTAAATTTTCTAACTTTCTACATTATATTTATTAATTTTTGAAGTGCTGGGAATATAGTAGAAATAAAATATGTGTATTTTTCAAATGTATCAAAAGCCAACAAAAGGTTCAACAATTTAATGTCTTATTGCACTTAAGTGGTGCCTATTAAAAAAAATAAATTTTACGTATTAAAAAAAAATTATACATTGACAAAAGAAACACTCTGTATTTGCTTACGATTACAAAACTAAGGAAAACAATAAACAGAACAATAAAAAGAACTTCCTCGAGTTTTAACAAGTGGTAAAATTAAGAAGGTGTCTTAAACTGACTAATCGGTATGAACAAAAGTTTGAGACTACTACTTTGTATATAATTTTTTTTAATATCACCCTGTATCTTTTAGCATTTTACAAAATTACTTAAACCTAAACTTTTGTATTATTGCCTGTAATAAGCCAACAAATTTTTGCCGAGTTTTATTGCAACATTCTAATTAACGCAGTAGCTACAATAAATAATGTACAAAAAGTAAAAATGACAGCAAAGTAGTTGTTGCCCATTGCCCAATCCCAGTCTCCATGCCCCCCTGTCATGTGTCATATCTATCCATATCTATATATTTATCATAAAAAAAAGTCCAGTAAATGGTTTATAAAGGAAAATATAGTGATTTTAATGAGATGTTAATTTGACACATTTAGAGTTATTTGAGTCTTCAGCACTAAAATAAAAAATTACGGAAAAACTTTATTGTGTAGTAAATTTTTGCCATTCTGTATTTATTTTTTTATTTAGAAAATGGAAGCTATACTAATATTATTGTAATTTTGTCTTTTATATGTTGATTTGTAAGGTAGTCATAGAAAAAACTAGGTAAAATAGTGTTCGACACTCTAACGAGCTGATTAGATTTTGGTATAAATGCTACATTTTTACCAGAGCATCGTATGAATATGCGGTTCTCGGAATACAGTAGACTACATTTTGCTCAATAATTTGTATTATAACTAAAAACAAGACCTTTTGTTACTGAGATATTTATAAAAAACTTTATCAAGGCTGATATATCATAGCTTCATGTGCTAATAGGCTAGCTAGGAAGATACCAGATATTTCATGTATCTATTTTTTTGTACTGGTGTAAATTTAAAAAATATAAATTCAAAATTAGATTAGAGTAACAGAATCTCCTTTTTACTTTAAGCTACTTAGAGGAAATGAACCTGAAAAAAATAATAGCAGCTTTAGCTATAAATATCACTCGATTTTATACCGGGACTGGCAGAAAGTTCCATAAAAAATTTCCAAAAGTACATTTAACGATTTTTTTGACCACTATCAAATGACCTTAACTTTAAATTTGCGACTCTGGTTTTTTTACCTTTGTTGTTTTAAAATATTAAAAAATTGCATTTTTGCAAGCTATTCCAATGTACTAAATTTCAGAAAAATCGTATACACCGTTTTAGATTTGTTACAAAAACACGATTTTAGAGGAATCTAAGGAATCTGTGGTTGAAGTGTGTCTCTCCCTCTCTCTTTTTCTTTACATCTTACTCCCTCTGGTTTGCAACGACGCACAAAGTAGCTAATATGTCCAAAGATGGAATTAACTAAATAAACTAAAATAGCCTTAAAAATAGCGACGCCAAACAGGTATGAAACGTTGACTTTTCCTAAGGGCTGACATTTCTTTGAGGTAGTCACCTAAAAAATGTTAAAGCACTGTGTCAAAAGATTTGATTTTATTCTCCTCTTGCAAAATATCTCGTTGATTTATTGCGATTTAAGAAGTGTTTGCAAATTCTAGTGTGAACGAGGGGAATAGATCCAGGGTGGACCTGTGTAACATAAGAAATAATAAATTTTCTGCTGGAATATAGTAGAATGGAACATCTCTAGTTTCCTGTATGTGACTCACCCTACAATGATTCGCCACCTATGCCGAGAATCACAAAAAATAACACGACCTGTGGATGAGAAAAAGCTAATTATTTCGTCTATTACGATTAATGTTGACCAGATGTCTTGTATGTTATTAAGTAGATCTGTGAGAAAAGTAGATCTGCAAGAAGAGTTGCTCCCGGAAGCTCTATTCTAGGAATAGATGCTTTTTTCAATGGTGTTACTTTTCTCTTTGCAATCACAAAAGAAAATTTAATTTGATTAGACATAATGATGCGAAAGTAGACTGCACATGCGTAATTGCGTAGCGAAGCGTCAAAGAAAGCTAGGATTTGGCAACGCCGATTTTGTGTTTATTGTGTGATTTAAAAGTGATGAGCGGAATCGCTTCGGGAGCGTAATCCTTGCATAAAAACCATAGATATAAAAAATATTTATATAGCGCTTCGACTACTGCGCAGGCTCCAGTAGGGGTTACGGAACGTTGAGCACCAATTTTAGATAAACTTTTTTGTAAACGCAACACCCTGTCTTCAAGAGCCGTAATTCCTAAGCTCAAATTCACGCCATAATAGTTTTTTTGCCAATAGAGGCAAAAGGAGGGCTCAAATTAAAATATATCAAGAAATCATTTCGATTTACAGTATCAATGTTTATACGTGTGTCGAATTTTGTCGCTCTAGGATAAGTTTGAATCGTGATCGAAAAACAAGTAGTGACATCACCAAACAGAAATTTCGTTTTTTAAAATTAAAATTTTTTAAATGTACAAATTATTAGCATGATCCTTAGAAGCAAAAGGTAACCAACCGTCTCTTCTCCAAAGCAGTAAGGCAGTAGTTTAAAGGCTGAGTTATAGATTATAGCAAATATGAAAAATGACAATAGCAGGATTTTGGTTTAGAATATCGTTTTTAGTTAAACTTTGTATTATTTTATATTATTTCTTGTTTTCTTTTCTTCTTATAGATTTTTTTTCGTATCGCCCTCTGCCTCCCCAGAGGTCATTTTGGATTCTAAAACTTTTGCGATGCCTTAAGCCGCGTCCAGATCAATAAATTTGTGTGTTGAGCGTTGACGCAAATTTGTTCGTGTTCGTCAAATTATTTATAGATGTGGACTGTGCGCCGCACAAAAAACACGCAAATTGCGGCGCAAATATTTAAAATATTTGCGCCGCAAATATGTTTGTCGAATTCAACACACAAATTTATTGATCTGGACGTGGCTTTAGCTTTTACCTTTTTTAGTCAATCAATTTGTGCTTGGGGGAGGGGGGATTCGGAGTTTATTTTTAATAACTTTTCTATATATTCTGTTAATTTGCCAAATCCCAGCTTTCCTTAATTTCTAGATTCGCGCAATAATAGCTTTACATAACTTAACATCTATAGGGGAGGCAGGTAAGTAAAAGTTTTGGTTTTTTAGATTTTTTCCTATAATTGTGTCATGGTTATCATCACTCTCTCAAAGCTCAGCTCTCTAGCTATTCTGGAAGTAGGCAATGTCACCTTTATATAACTTTACATGTATAGGGGAGGGAAGCAAATTAAAATTTTGGAGTTTTTTTAATTTTTCCTATATAGTTAAATCATAGTTTTTTTTTTTTACGGTTATGCGCACTCGCAAGGATATCCCTATCACGCTCGACAAGCGGCAAGTGCGCGGAAATGTTGGTGTGTGTTGGTTTTGAAACGGTTCAGGTTGTAACCTGCAGGGAAAACTGTCGCAGGGAGTTTATTCCACAGCGATGCTGTTCTCCAGAGATATGAATTCTGATATAATGAGGTTCTTGGTGCCTCTATTTTGACAGTAAATTGATGGTTACCGTCTGTTTGACGTGTTCGCCTAGTAGGTGCTACTCCCGGGGGGATCATACGTGCCAACTCTTTAGAGCATTTTCCGTGATAATACCTGTAGAAGAGAGTGAGATCGCCCACAGTTCTTCGATGTTCGAGACTATCCAAGCTACGGGTAAGTGCGGGGTCATTGATCAGCTTGATAGCTCGCTTTTGCACGGTGTTCAAAAGCATTAAGGTATGTTTGGGTGCCGCACTCCATATATGTGAGCAGTACTCCATAGTTGGTCGAATCTGGGCTTTGTAGAGTGTCAGCAGTTGGCTTGGTGTATACAGATGTCTTGTACGAAATAGCACCCCAAGCTTTTGGGACGCCCTTTTAGCTATATCTGCCACGTGACTGTGCCAAGACATGTTGGTCTCTGCAGTGACTCCTAAGATGTTCAACTGGCTCTGCAATGTGACAGCACTTCCAGATAGCATGATGTTTGGCTCACCGGTGCTGGTCTTTTTTGAAAACAGGGCTGCTTGGGTTTTCTGCGCGTTGAACTGTACAAGGTTTTTGTTGCCCCAGTCCTCTATTATCTCCAGGTCGTTATTTATCTGCGATATTTGAGTTAGTCTAAGATGATGGAATTCACGTGCGGATAGACACTGAGTGGGTGGTATGACTGAGGAGACTACATTGCCATCATCTGCAAAGCAATAAAGTGGATTTACTGTTTTATCTATGAGGTCATTTATGTAAATCAGAAAAAGTGTTGGCGAAAGGATTGCTCCCTGTGGCACACCAGCATTTATTTGGTAAGAGTTGGAGTTCCGGCCATCCAGTGCAACATAAATGGATCTATCCTTAAGGTAACTTTCAAACCAAGTGCAAAGTCTCGGCGACAATCCCGTTGCTTTGAGCTTGTTGAGCAGATTTTCATGCCAGACTTTATCGAATGCTTTAGATATATCTAAGGCAATTGTTCTTGTTTCACCTCGCAACTCAATCGCTTTTTGCCATAAGTGAGTGACGTATGTAAGTAAATCGCCAGTTGACCTATATTTTCGAAATCCGTATTGCTTGTCGTTGATAATTTTGTATTTTTCCAAGTACTTGGTTAGGTGATTGTTCACAACTCTTTCCATTACTTTTGATATCACCGGAAGTAGAGCAATTGGTCTATAGTTTAACGGATCTGTCTTTTTTCCTTTCTTTGGAATAGGTTGTACTGCGGCAGACTTCCATGATGATGGATATACTCCTTGCCTATAAGATAAATTGAATAATTTTGCGAAAGTTGGGGTGAGTTCGCAAGCACAATTTTTGAGTACTATCGCGGGAATGCCATCTGGACCCATTGCTTTGTTTGTATCCAACTTTTTAAGGGATTTTCGTATTTCTCTGTGACAAAAGGGTACCTCTGGCATACTGTGGGAAACCCTTTCAATGAACGGTGGAGTTTTTCCATTTGGCACTGTTAGGTTTGAGTTGGAGGAAAAGATTTTGGCCAGCATATTGGCTTTTTCCTCTGATGTTGTGGCTAAGTGAGTATTTTTATCTGTAAGTGGTGGTATGGATGACTTGGTGAAGTTTGATCCAACGGCTTTTGCAAGAGACCAAAAGGACCTAGAACTACTTGGACAATTCAGCAACCTGTTTTTTATTCTTTGATTGTATGTTTCTTTGGCGGCGTCAATAGTAATTTTGCAACTATTTCTGGCTTCTATAAATTCTGTGTGGTTTTGAGCGGTTTGTTGTCGTTTCCAAAGGTGTGTTTTTTCTGTACAGCCGTTTGACACTGGCTGTTGAACCAAGGTTTTGCATTAGCTTTGCGTTTTATTGTATGTGGGATATATGCATCCATTCCAGATAAGATTACTTTTGTTATTTCATTACAGCAAATAGTGGGATCAGCTGTTTTAAAGCAAACCTCTTGCCATGGAAAATCCAGGTAAAACTGTTTAAGGTCATTCCATTTTGCCAATTTATAGTGCCACATTTTACGAGGAAGTGATTGTTGGCTTGGCGGTATGAACATTTCGCACTTTGTTCTTATAAGTTTATGATCGGATGAACCAAGTGGGGGATCTACTTGAATTGTGTACAAGTCAGGATTTGTAGTTAGGAACAAGTCTAAAAGCGCTGCAAATTCACCCCTTTCTGAGATACGGGTAGGTTCATCGACAAGCTGCGTTAGACCACAACTTATGGCAAAAGCTTCTGCTTCCCTGCCTTCATTATCTGTTTTGTTGTGGTGTTTTAGCCAGGGTATATTGTGGACGTTGAAATCGCCTAAAAAAACAATTTCCGCATGTGGATAGTTAGACTGTATACTATCACAGTTTTCGGATAATGTCGCAAAAAAGTTTTGATACTCGGTGTTACTTGGCGGTCGGTAGAGGCAGCAAATGAACTTGGTCGATGACTTTGAGGTGAATTTCAGCCATATGATATCGAGGTTCGCTGGTTCTAGCTTCTCCTCTCGATGACATGAAAGGTCATTTTTAATGTACACACAAATCCCAAAATTATGTCGAAATCGGTGGTGTAGGTCATAGCCGGGATAAAGATATTTCACAATAGGTGTTGCAGAACTGATTTTAGTTTCGGTGAGAACAAGGATGTCAGGTCTTTGTTCTTCAAGATGTTGGTGAACTGAATTCATGTTTGTACTTAATCCTCTTATATTGCTAAAATCAATTCTGAGTTGAGTTTTTGGTCTTCTTTTAATATCTTTGCATGAAGGACCCCCAGGATCACCCGACGCCCGGAGATCCGAGTGGTCGGGTATTTTACCTCTGGAATATTTTGATCCTGGAGGCGCCATCATGCTATCTGTTACTCATTGTTGGAACCGGACTGCCAGCGCAGTAGCGGAACGTGGTGATACCACTTAGCGCTACTCACTTCTGGCATGGTGGTATCTCACCGGTCGACGCCCAATGAGTAAAAAGCGTCTACCACCTACCAGTTTCTATCAATCTGCCAAAACCCAGCCCTCTAGCGTATCTGTAAGTGGCCAATGTTAATCTTACAACTTCACATGTATTTCATAACTTCAAATATATATCGCACACCCGCTGAAAAAGAGTCACAACTCAAAAATCGCCCTTATTGAGATAAACCTGCCGCCATCACCGAAATAACTTGTACTTTCTTCCATAAAAGCGTCACATTTATGTTTCGACAATTCACCGCGAAATGGCGATGTGACTCTTTTATTTTTTCCAGTTTAGCTGAGGATGCGTTCCTTTACAGTGTCACTTTTGACTTTATAACAGCGTGAACGTGGAGTTTCATCCTGAAAAGAGTCACATTTCGAGTTGTGAAGGTTTTCGTTTGAACTATTGGTTAAATCTGAACCATATAACAAATAAAATACTGTTCTTTTTTGTGTTGTGACTGTTTTTTCGAATTGTTCAGTGAACTTAGAATTAAGGAGAATAAGAAAAAAATCTATTGAATTTATTAGAGAATAATCACATTCCCAGTTGTTATTCAGTATTTTATAACTGATTGTAAAAGTAAATACAAAGTTTCTTCTTTATTTGTTTACTTTTTTTATATTATTTACCATCCTGTGTGACATCCTGATTTACAACGTCATGATGCCTTGTTCTAAAAAAGTGTCACAATATCGGGTTTTTGTCTTTTTTTTTTTAACTAAAAACGACAAAAATCATTTTTTCTGAGAAACGTACTGCACCAATTACATTGAGTTAATAGGTTCCTGTTGATATAAAATAACATGTTAGCTCGTAATTTGTCATGTAAGTGAAAAATGAATCTCTCTAATGAACTAAATTCTTTAACAGCGATTTTCTCAAACCAATGTTTTTTGAGTTGTGATTATTTTTTAGCGGGGGTGCGATATGTTTTTTTATTTTGACCTTCCTAGCCCGCACAGCAATGGCTAGAAAAGCTATTGTTCGACAAAAAAATTTTTTTTGAGATAACGCCGAAAATGTGTTATTTCGGTGTATTTTGACCTACCCTAGCAGTATCGTCGTGATGTCTGTCTGTGTGTGTATGTGTGTGTGTGTGTAACTCTGTCCGTAACACGATAGCTCTTAAACCGCCTAATCGATTTTCATGAAATTGTTAGGTAAAATAGTACTCCATACTGTAACGAGCCAATTAGATTTTGGTCGAAATTCATTAATGTCAATGACAGTTTTTTGACAGTTAAAAAGTTTAAAAAATGCCAACTTTTTAACGAAGCGTCGCATCAATATGCGGTTTGCGAAATATTGTAGCTCATATTGTTTTCAAAAATACATGTTATAAGCAAAAACTTGGTAGGAGCTTTCGTTTCATAGTTTACTTGGAGTGTGCTAATGGGTTAGGAAAGTATCAGATCCGTCATGGATCCATTTATTTCTAAGGGTTTGGTCATAATTTCTATCAGTCTGCCAAATTTCAACTTTGTATCATTTGTACAGTAGAATTTTGATGATTTATACATGAGTGAGTGGCAAATTTGAGGTTTTTTTTTAAAACTACTTTTTTGCTTTATGAAAGTACATGAAACTTGGAGGGATTGTTAACTTTACCAATGTCTACGACTGAGCACAATTTAAGTTTCGTGGCTCATTCCGAAGTAGAATTATAGATAGGTCAAATGTGGGATAAAATGTTTCAAGAGAAGGTGGTACATCAGTTTGCGCAAACTTGGCGGGCCACTGTCATGCCCCCAGATTATTTAAAATCTATAGGTAGCCGAAGCAAAATTCAATAAAAAAAATAGCAAGTGGCGTTAAAGCTAGGTTTTTATTTGAACATAAGGGACCTGACGTAAAATTGCATTATCTAAATATATTGTAAACTGTGTTTAGCTTAGTTCAGTATTTACTTATATTATTGCGTAATATTCCTCATGGTTCCCTCTCTTACTCTTATCAGAAGAGGGCTTTTCTGATGAGGGTTAGAGAGAGACACAGAGAAAAAAATTGCATGCATTTTAAAGAAAAGTTGCATACTGAGAAACCTGTTTTTTTTTCTTAATATATAATATTTTAGGTTGAACTTTGCCTTTGCCAGAACACAATGGGATGGTATGTAGCTCTTTTTGGTTACAAAGGCTTGATCGTCGTTATGGGATTTTATATGGCTTGGAAAACTCGTAACATAAAAGTTCCAGTCCTAAAGGATTCCCAATACATTGGAATGTGTGTATACAGCGTCACGTTTTGTACGGTTATCGTTGTTTTATTTAGTCTTATAAAAGAATACGTTGTAATTAGTTACTTGGCCAGAAATTTAAGTATTCTATTAACAAGCACACTAACCCTGATTTTAATATTTTTACCAAATATAAAATCAGTTTTTCGCAAATTGGATACCGAAGGCACTATAATGCAAAGTTTGGGATTAAAATTAGAATATAAAACTAGAAGATTTCTACTGGACGATCCTTTAGAATTGATTCATCGATTAGAAATACAAAATCGCGTTTATTTGGCTAGACTTAAAACTTTGGACCAAGAAATAATTAACTTAGAAGGTATATTGTCTCAGTACTCACTTGAAAATTCAGCTAATTCTCAAATATTACCCGAGGAGTCTCACTACCTCAGTGTGCCGCACATTCGCTCCTCGTGGCCAACAACATATTTTAATAAAATCAAGCCATTTTCTTCAGAACATAAATTAGTATGTGATAAAATTCCGGGAAGAATACATATCTTGGATAGATTAAGAAATTTGTTTGGTAGTTTTAAATCTTTACAAAATGAGGAGCGAGCTCAAGACATTTTTAGGAAAAGGGAAAGTCGTGCTTTTGGCTCAATACATTTTTAAAGGCCACATTACCTTTGTTCCCAACTATGCAAAAAGACCTCCATTACGCAAGCTTCTCATACGATCCGTTATATTTTGCATAGACATTTTTAAAATGTTCGAAAAATTGCATAATTTTGTGCGAAAATTTTGTATAATTTTATAAAAGATATTCAAGTCTGAAAACATTCTTACACAATATTGTGTATTTTTCTTATTCTGTTTTTGGCAATAAAAATGCAAAATTATGTAGTTAAATTTTAAAAGATGTGTATTTTTTTTTGTACATTTTGATGTTATATTTTGCAGTCAAATTTTTTATTTTTACCACAAGAAATATAATATATCAATATAATATATTATACATATTTTACAATAAATAATTTTTAATCACGACAAAATTACACAATTTTGTGCATAAATCTTCTAGAATTTTATGTAAAAAAGTTAAAAATATTAAATTTTTACATAATATTCTGTTTTTCCTTAACAAATAAATGAAAAGTATCCCTGAATGTGTTAATAGCAATTATATCTGATTTTGCATTGTGTTTTAATTTTTGTGTATATTTTTTTAAAAACGCCTTATTTATTACTTTTTATGACACAATGTTCAATTTTTATTTGACAAAAAAATACAAAACTAAAAAATCACTTTAAAAAACCTTTATTTTCGTTTTTCTTATAAGTAGATACAAACAATTTTAACACATTAGTTTATAAAATTATTTAACCAATAATATTATGCTTAATGAATATACCTGAACTGTTAGCTCCCGCTAAATTTCGCGGTTGTTTATATATATTTTTAAAAACACACAACTGTATGAAGGACAAAGCGCATTCCGCGTAATTGGACATGCGCACCAACAACCAGTGAGATCCTTGTCAATCGCCTAGAGAAAAAGGCGTGTTAATTTCGTTCTCCAACTATTTTTCAAATATCTACACCTGAAAGTGCTCGATTTTTGTGTACTGAAGCATAGAACTAGAAACTTCAACCCTTCAGCTACGTGGTGACATCATTAGATCCATCAGGGGCCCCTTGGAAGTGGAGAATTTGGCTGCAAAAGAGGTGAGTGCATTTGTCTGATTACCGTTGTGTGCCACCAATATTTTTTCCTATGGACGTTTAGGTTATTTCGTAATTTCATATCAATATTTATGTTTGTTCGCGCTATCATTAATTAAAATATTTACAGTCCACTGCATTTAGCGTTTTTTCTATCCGTGGACTAACACTGAACGTGTAAAATATATGATTCTTGTTTGCTGGCCTTCCATCCTTCGGATTTGCCCTTGTTTGGGAATTGAAAGGAAGGCAGCGAATACAAAATAGCTGCTTGTCAGCTGAAAAAAATATAACTGAGTTTAACGGACATTAAAGGATTTCTATGTAATATTCAACATATTCTGACCCATGTTTTGATAACCTTTAAATAGAGGTACACAGTAATACAGTTTTATAGATGCCGTGGTAGTAAGACAGGCAAAATGTATCTTTTGACTTCTTATTTACCAATTTTTAGTTAGTCAAAAACAGTGTTGCAAAAATTATCATTTACCTTCGTCTGGTTTATTGAAACCTTTTTCAAGCCGCTGTATCTAATCTTTGGTAAATTTATCAGCCTTTGATTTTAACAGCACCCAAAGTCCTGAACAAACTTCTGCACATTTGTCAAAAAACACAGCTAGTGTTTTCCGAATATTTAATTGCAAAATCGTTCCAGCTAAAAAATTAAAAAAATTGTTTAAATATAGAATTTTAGTATCGGCCGTTATAAACAAGCGCAGTTTAGTCCAAAATAGCTTAAACGATGAGTACCAAGCTGAAATTTTGTAAGTAGTTTTATTTGGTCAAGACGCCCAATTTTTTCTCTGTGGAAATTCTTGAAAGTGATTTCTAAGAGAGTGCGCAGGACCTAGAGTCCCTGTATGTTTTTTTTTTACGGGTATGCGCCCTCGCAAGGAGATCCCTATCACGCTCGAGAAGCGGCAAGTGCGCGGAAATGTTGGTGTGTGTTGGTTTTGAAACGGTTCAGGTTGTAACCTGCAGGGAAAACTGTCGCAGGGAGTTTATTCCACAGCGATGCTGTTCTCCAGAGATATGAATTCTGATATAATGAGGTTCTTGGTGCCTCTATTTTGACAATAAATTGATGGTTACCGTCTGTTTGACGTGTTCGCCTAGTAGGTGCTACTCCCGGGGGGATCATAAGTGCCAACTCTTCAGAGCAATTTCCGTGATAATACCTGTAGAAGAGAGATAGATCGCCCACAGTTCTTCGATGTTCGAGACTATCCAAGCTACGGGTAAGTGCGGGGTCATTGATCAGCTTGATAGCTCGTTTTTGCACGGTGTTCAAAAGCATTAAGGTATGTTTGGGTGCCGCACTCCATATATGTGAGCAGTACTCCATAGTTGGTCGAATCTGGGCTTTGTAGAGTGTCAGCAGTTGGCTTAGTGTATACAGATATCTTGTACGAAATAGCACCCCAAGCTTTTGGGACGCCCTTTTAGCTATATCTGCCACGTGACTCTGCCAAGACATGTTGGTCTCTGCAGTGACTCCTAAGATGTTCAACTGGCTCTGCAATGCGACAGCACTTCCAGATAGCATGATGTTTGGCTCACCGGTGCTGGTCTTTTTTGAAAACAGGGCTGCTTGGGTTTTCTGCGCGTTGAACTGTACAAGGTTTTTGTTGCCCCAGTCCTCTATTATCTCCAAGTCGTTATTTATCTGTGATATTTCAGTTAGTCTAAGGTAATGGAATTCACGTGCGGAGAGACATGTGGGTGGTATGACTGAGGAGACTACATTGCCATCATCTGCAAAGCAATAAAGTGGATTTACTGTTTTATCTATGAGGTCATTTATGTAAATCAGAAAAAGTGTTGGCGAAAGGATTGCTCCCTGTGGCACACCAGCATTTATTTGGTAAGAGTTGGAGTTCCGGCCATCCAGTGCAACATAAATGGATCTATCCTTAAGGTAACTTTCAAACCAAGTGCAAAGTCTCGGCGACAATCCCGTTGCTTTGAGCTTGTTGAGCAGATTTTCATGCCAGACTTTATCGAATGCTTTAGATATATCTAAGGCAATTGTTCTTGTTTCACCTCGCAACTCAATCGCTTTTTGCCATAAGTGAGTGACGTATGTAAGTAAATCGCCAGTTGACCTATATTTTCGAAATCCGTATTGCTTGTCGTTGATAATTTTGTACTTTTCCAAGTACTTGGTTAGGTGATTGTTCAAAACTCTTTCCATTACTTTTGATATCACCGGAAGTAGAGCAATTGGTCTATAGTTTAACGGATCTGTCTTTTTTCCTTTCTTTGGAATGGGTTGTACTGCGGCAGACTTCCATGATGATGGATATACTCCTTGCCTATAAGATAAATTGAATAATTTTGCGAAAGTTGGGGTGAGTTCGCTAGCACAATTTTTGAGTACTATCGCGGGAATGCCATCTGGGCCCATTGCTTTGTTTGTATCCAACTTTTTAAGGGATTTTCGTATTTCTCTGTGACAAAAGGGTACCTCTGGCATACTGTGGGAAACCCTTTCAATGAACGGTGGAGTTTTTCCATTTGGCACTGTTAGGTTTGAGTTGGAGGAAAAGATTTTGGCCAGCATATTGGCTTTTTCCTCTGATGTTGTGGCTAAGTGAGTATTTTTATCTGTAAGTGGTGGTATGGATGACTTGGTGAAGTTTGATCCAACGGCTTTTGCAAGAAACCAAAGGGACCTAGAACTACTTGGACAATTCAGCAACCTGTTTTTTATTCTTTGATTGTATGTTTCTTTGGCGGCGTCAATAGTAATTTTACAACTATTTCTGGCTTCTATAAATTCTGTGTGGTTTTGAGCGGTTTGTTGTCGTTTCCAAAGGTTATATGCTCTGTGTTTTTTCTGTACAGCCGTTTGACACTGGCTGTTGAACCAAGGTTTTGCATTAGCTCTGCGTTTTATTGTATGTGGGATATATGCATCCATTCCAGATAAGATTACTTTTGTTATTTCATTACAGCAAATAGTGGGATCAGCTGTTTTAAAGCAAACCTCTTGCCATGGAAAATCCAGGTAAAACTGTTTAAGGTCATTCTATTTTGCCGATTTATAGTGCCACATTTTACGAGGAAGTGATTGTTGGCTTGGCGGTATGAACATTTCGCATTTTGTTCTTATAAGTTTATGATCGGATGAACCAAGTGGGGGATCTACTTGAATTGTGTACAAGTCAGGATTTGTAGTTAGGAACAAGTCTAAAAGCGCTGCAAATTCACCCCTTTCTGAGATACGGGTAGGTTCATCGACAAGCTGCGTTAGACCACAACTTATGGCAAAAGCTTCTGCTTCCCTGCCTTCATTATCTGTTTTGTTGTGGTGTTTTAGCCAGGGTATATTGTGGACGTTGAAATCGCCTAAAAAAACAATTTCCGCATGTGGATAGCTAGACTGTATACTATCACAGTTTTCGGATAATGTCGCAAAAAAGTTTTGATACTCGGTGTTACTTGGCGGTCGGTAGAGGCAGCAAATGAACTTGGTCGATGACTTTGAGGTGAATTTCAGCCATATGATATCGAGGTTCGCTGGTTCTAGCTTCTCCTCTCGATGACATGAAAGGTCATTTTCAATGTACACACAGATCCCAAAATTATGTCGAAATCGGTGGTGTAGGTCATAGCCGGGATAAAGATAGTTCACAATAGGTGTTGCAGAACTGATTTTAGTTTCAGTGAGAACAAGGATGTCAGGTCTTTGTTCTTCAAGATGTTGGTGAACTGAATTCATGTTGGTACTTAATCCTCTTATATTGCTAAAATCAATTCGGAGTTGAGTTTTTGGTCTTCTTTTAATATCTTTGCATGAATGACCCCCAGGATCACCCGACGCCCGGAGATCCGAGTGGTCGGGTATTTTACCTCCGGAATATTTTGATCCTAGAGGCGCCATCATGCTATCTGTTACTCATTGTTGGAACCGGACTGCCAGCGCAGTAGCGGAACGTGGTGATACCACTTAGCGCTACTCAGCTCTGGCATGGTGGTATCTCACCGGTCGACGCCCAATGAGTAAAAAGCGTCTACCACCTACCTACCTGATAGATATTGGTCACATACAGGGACTCTAGCTAAACCAAGCCAATTTTGGGGACAGTGTTGTCATTTACTTTTAAACACTTTTTTTAAATCACAGAAAAAAAATCGGTTACTTATCGATACCCTAACATCATTCATAATCATTAAATTTCTTACACGCGAAAACGTTAAACCTGCTGAAATTCGATGCAGATTGCGAGCACAGTTTGGAAATAAGACGCTTTCGTGGATACCTGTAAAAACTTGGTGCAAAGAAATTAACGACGGCCGTGAGCGTGTCGACAACTTGAGTCACCCACGTCCCGCGTACCATCATTTCTGCAGGCAAAGTTTTAGCGACCGTTTTCTGGGACTGGAGAGGAGTTTTGTTGGTCGATTTTTTGCACGAGCGAATAACAATAAACGCGGCTTACTACTGCAACTTACTCAACAGGTAAAGCTTTATTATCGCCATAAGAGGAGAGCACACCCCATCCAAGACGTGTTGCTCCTGCATTACAACGCTAGACCTGATACGGCAGCTTTAACACAGGCCAAAAGCAATGAAATGCACTGGACTGTACTGGAATACCATCCATACAGTCCGGATTTGTCACCTTGCGATTTTCATATGTTTGGCCCACTCAAAGATTCATTGGAAGGCGAGCAATTTCAGACCAATGAAGAGGTGGAGGCATTCGTACGCAACTGGTTAGATACCCGCCCAGCTTCCTTTTATGAAAACGGGATTAAGAAACTGTTAAACCGTTGGGAAAAGTGTATTAACAGAGAAGGGGGATGTATAGAAAAGTAGAAAAAATTTCTGTTTTGTGTCATGTTTCTAAATAACTAGGTTATAAACAAAGGCTTGTTTATATTTGATCCACCCTCGTATCTAAATTTTAGGCGATTTTATTGAAATTCCTTTAATTACCCATTGCAAGTGTCCTCTAATTTGCTATAGTTACTTTGTAGTCGTCCCTGCTATCACCCATCTCCCCTCCTGTAATGCCCCTCACCCTATTGAAAAACCATATTCGCATAATTTTCCTTTCACCTTTCACAAATATAGAGCGATTTCAAAAATGCTTCCTGCACACACTTTAAGACTTTTTTTCCAACATCATTTTACTAGTTTTCCCCTTCCACTCCCTCTCTTCTCCCCAGCCTCCCTATTCGTAATAGTTGTAGTTCTTCCTTTCACAAATTTAAAACGATTTCAAAAAATTTTTCGGCACACGCTTAAAGATTTTTTTCGACACCATTTTACTACTTCCCTCCTCCCTCTCTCCTCTCCCACCTTCACTCAATGGAAAGTAACACTGTTCGCGTCCGTAGAAAATCTACACGTACTTTTTGTGTAAAGCTAAATGAATTGTGAATGCATAGTTCTTTTTATAAGGCTGAATAGGAATTAAACCTAAAAGTTGGAAATAAAAAAAAATTCAACAAAAAAAACACCCAACTGCTAAATTGACTTGTGGCAGATGTATGTATAATAGTGCGCTTTGGGCATCAAAACTAAAAGTTGAAGCATGTCGTACATTATAGGCATACCTATCAATTTTGTACTCAACTGCGACTAGTACTTTTAGAATTTGGGTGTTTTTTTTAAAAAAAAAAAATTTAATGAGCTTTCTTCTGGTTGCAAAACATTTTTAGTCACTTGTGGTACCTTGTTCGAAAGCTTATGAAAACATAAAAAGAACAAAAAAATTATTTTGACACACCAAATCAGCGACTTGAATCACCGCTAAGTTCCATGTACTCTAGATTAAACCGTTCAGAATCGAAAAAGTGTTTTGCCACCCAAACCTTACTTTTTCACTGGGGTATTTTTGGGTCCGTTAATAGGTCAGGCAGTGTGATCATTACTAATTAAATAAAATAGGTGTCATAAAAGCTTCATTAAAAAGCCCACAGAGGCGAAACTTTGACGCTATGGCCCCGACTATAAATAATACTTATTTAACGAGTGCTTTAGACCGACTGTACTGGGCCATTTACGGTCCTTTGATAACAATAAAGTTTAGATTGTAAATCATACGATTACACCAAGCTACGAAACTTCCTTCCAAGGACACTAATTGCCGCAAATATTTAAGTTTAAAACAATTTATTTAAGACTAAGAAAATGTTTAAAATTTTTAAAATTTGTTAAAATAAAAAAAAAATTAAAACTGGTTTGCTATATCCGAGGTTTACTATATAGACTTTTGTATACCTAAGTAAATTTTTTTTTTGGTTATTTTGAAATTTCTAAGAAACCTTAATAAAAAAAAATGTTTTTCTTAAAACTTTCATAATTTTTTTACTGATATAAAATTCTGTTAAATGTTAAAAAAGTTCTAAAACAAATTCAAAATTGTAAAAAAAAATCAAAATTTAACTACTATATTTGATGTTTTATTAATGTGACACCGTCGTAGCTATGGTAAACCAAAATTTGCAGCAAAATCTAAGTAAAGAAGCCTTAAAAAATTTGTGTTTCACTTTGTACATGCAGTGTGCCGCTGGGGGTTTAATATTCGAAGGAGAAAACACTGAGGGTCCATCTCACCGACTTTTTTTTCGGTTCCTTAGCTTAAAGCGTTTCTTAATATAATCATAATATGACATAATAAGGAACACTTTAGGCTCGTAACGAAAAAAAAAGTCGGTGCGATGGGCTATAAGATCTTTTAAAGGAGAGATCAAATAGGTACTTAGCTAATAAATAAAGATCCGAAACATAAAAGAGGATCCAAAATTATATTAAAATGTGCGCAAATATTGATTTAGTTGCAAAAACGGTAATTTATTTTGTAAAAAGCTCCGTCGTAATTTGTTTGACATAAACAGTCAAAACAACAACGAATAGAAAACGTCAAAGCCCGGCTAAATCAATATGTTCGTAACAACCAGATAAGAGTATATATGTTCCTTTCCAATGAAATCGTTTAGAAGAAGACAGAATAGCTTCTATGGGGTTCTATTTGCAAAAGGTCGAAAAAAATTAAATTTGGTGGGATGGTAGACATAGGTTCACTGATAGTACATCTTAGTTTGCGACCTCGGGAGGTTGCCGCTCGAGGGGGGGATGAAAACCTAAGCTCTAAGGTCAACTCTGACAGTAACATATGTTTGTATTAAACGCAGGGTTGTCTTCGCCGTCGAAGCAAAAAAATGGTTAAACCAAAGTTGTGCGCAATTTTGTTCTCTACATATTTTATTTGATTTTTTTTGTTATAGCACCTACTCCAACGGTGCTATTTTTCTCCAAGTGCCGCGATGCAGAGTTTAACCCCCCCCCCCCGCTTCTCGTACCGAACCGAACCGAAGCGAAGCGAACCGAACCGAACCGAACCGAACCGAACCGAACCGAACCGAACCGAACCGAACCGAACCGAACCGAACCGAACCGAACCGAACCGAACCGAACCGAACCGAACCGAACCGAACCGAACCGAACCGAACCGAACCGAACCGAACCGAACCGAACCGAACCGAACCGAACCGAACCGAACCGAACCGAACCGAACCGAACCGAACCGAACCGAACCGAACCGAACCGAACCGAACCGAACCGAACCGAACCGAACCGAACCAAATCGAACCGAACTGAACCGAACCGAACTGAACCGAACCGAACCGAACCCCCCCTCTCCTCGAGCGGCAACCCCCCGAGGTCGCAAACTTACGAGGTATGACTATTAAATTTTAAGACTGGCCCCGGTATTAACAGGTTTTAAATTTTAAGACTGGCCCCGGTATTAACAGGTTTTAAATCTCCACGCCTCGGGCGGTCGGCACTTGCCCCCCCCGAGAATTTTTTGAATTTACAAAAAATGAGTAAAAGGTAATGTTTTTGCTAATAAAAATTCAAAATTTTTGCCTGCGGCGCCTGAGTGTCTATTGTTCTTATCATCAAAATTACAACCACTAACTAATTCAATAAAAAGCTGTTTAAAGAATATATACCATTTTTTACCAACAGCGAATATCACCTAGTGCCCCCCCCGAGAAGCACCTCTGGATCCGCCCTTGCTGCATAGCTCATTTGCCGGAATTATGGCAAATGAATTAATTGACCAACATATTAATTTAAAGTACAACTTAAAAAAACGGCTACCGAATGCTTTCAAATGCTAAAAGATATCTACGGAGAGCAGTGTATGTCTCGTGCAATGATTTTTATGTGGCATAAATATACCAAGAGCCCGTAACACAAAACTCTACGTTATCCGTACCATTAAAATTCATATTCAACAAGTGTCATATTAGCGTACACAAAGGTGTGCCTACTTTAGTTAACAACGAGACGTGGCCTGAAGTCGCTAATTAAGCAAAATATATGAAAAGGTTTACAGGTGCGTTAACATTTTATAGTATCTGTTTAGACTCTATTGCAAGTATGTCATATAAACCCATTTATAAAAATATGATGATACTGCCACACCTCACCTCAGCTGGAGGACAGGCATACGCTCCTAAGTAAAATTTCATCTGTGGTTAAACCTACATAAACGAGAAGCAGCATATTTTTTTTGGCACATATGTCAGTTACGCCCCCCTTATATATATGTCTCATGCTGCCTTGCTGCTGCCTGGTTGCTGATAAGGCACACCATCTAGATGATAAGGGTTTTTAACATTCACGGACGTAAATTGATAACAAGATATTTTTTAGAAAATAGCTGTCATATAAGCCGGTAAGTTAAAAATAACTATGCTGCCCGACGTCCATTTGGCATACGCTAGGCACACCAGTGAAAATTATAAAATATTTTTGTTTCAAGTCACATCATGTATTATCAAGATGGTTTTTAACAATTGTGTGTCTTATGGACCTTCAAATACTGAGTTTACTATTCTGCCAAACATTTACCTTACCAAAGGACTGGCACACCTTCTGTAATTATATTTGAAGCTGAAACTCATGCACATTACTAAATAACAAAATGGTTTCTAATTACTGTGTGTCATGTGGACCCTCAAATACTAAATTGACTATGCTGCCAAAGATCTGCCTGACTGAACGAATGGCACATCTCCTGTAATTGTTTGTGAGGCTGAACTCACCCACTTTTCCAGCTAGCAAGATAGTTTTTTATTACTGTATGTCATGTGGACCCTCAAATACTAAATTAAGTGTGCTGCCAATCATCTGCTTGACCGAAGGAATGAGACACTTCCTCTAATTATATTTGAGGCTGAAACTTACCTACATACCTAACTAACAATATGGTTTTTAATTATTGTGTGTCATGTGAACCCTCAAATACTAAATTCAGTATGCTGGCAAACATCTGCCTAACCGAAGGAACAGTACATCTCCTATAATTATATTTGAGGTTAAAAGTGACCTACGTTAGTAAATATAAAGATGTTTTAAAATTATTGTGTGTCATGTGAACCCTCATATAGTAAACTGACTATGCTGCCCAACATCTGCCTAACCGAAGGAATGGCACACCCCATAATATTATATTCAACCGTGAAACTTACCCACATAATTAAATGCAGGATGGTTTTTTTATCATTGTGTGTCATGTGGACTCTCAAATACTAAATTCACTATGCTGCCAAACATCTGGCTCACCGAAAGAATGGCACATCTCCTCTAGTTATATTTAAGGCTAAAACTGACCTATATTAGTAAATACCAAAATATTTTTTATTTATTGTGTGTTATGTGGACCCTCAAATACCTAATTGACTGCTGCCAAACATCTGCCTGACCAAAGGAATGGCACACCTCCTCTAATGATATTTGAAGCTGAAACTCACCCACATTACTAAATAGCAAGATGGTTTTTCATTATTGTGTGTCATGCGAAGCCTCAAATACTAAATTGACTCTTCTGCCAAATATCTGCCTGACCGAAGAAATGGCACACCTCCTCTAATTATATTTGATGCAGAAACTCCCCTACATTACTAAATACCAAGATGGTTTTTAATTATTGGGTGTCATATGATCCATCAAATACTAAATTGACTATACTGCCAAACATCCGCCTGACCGAAACTTATCTACATTACTAAACATCAGGATGATTTTAAATTATTGCGTGTAATATGGACCCCTAAATGCTAAATTGACTCTGCTGCCAAACATCTGACCACTGACAGCACGTGTTTTGTATCAACAAACAGGTAATTGCGCTAGGGACCAGCATGCGGAGGTACGTATTTTCATATGAAAAGGACAGGGGACAATTCGTCGCGGCCGATTCGCTGTGATCCAATTCGCGGCGATCCGATGCGCCGCGGGGACAATTTGCTGCCGGCCGATTCGCCGCGGGGACAATTTGCCACGAGATTATTTGATTTATGATATTACCATTGGCAATTGTTTTAACAGTTTTATTTAGCTTGACTTCATTTACTGTTTATTTGTTTGATCATAACTTTTTTCAAACTTTTCCAACTAAATATTTGGTGGTTAGTGTACAATTTAAAAAAAAAATTATTTGAAAAATATTTATAATTATTATTTATATTTTGAAAAGGATTTTCTCATTTATGAACCAATATGCATTAAACTCGGAACTTTGTGATCTTTCAGGTCGCTGATTATTATTTTTAACAAACTAAAAAAAAACAAAATGACCTATCAAAAATGGCGGACTTTTCCATTTATGAACCAATATGCATCAAATTCAGAACTTTGGGGCGCTTCAGGTTGCTGATTATGATTTCTGACTTAAACTTTTAAAAAAAATCAAAATGGCGGGTTTTCCCATGTATGAACCGATTTGCATCAAACTCGAAACTTTGCGATCTTTCAGGTCGCTGATTATTGTTTTTAACTGAAACTAAAAAAAATGCAAAATGGCGGATCAAAAATGACGGACTCACCCATTTATGATCCAATATGCATTAAATTCGGAACTTTGGGTTGTTTTAGGTCCCTGATTATGATTTCTATCTTAAACTTTAAAAATATCAAAATGGCGTTTTCACAATGGCGTAGTTTTGTCAAGCTTGACATTTTGCAGTGTTGAGGTCACTAAATACAGTTTTTTCGTCAAACTTTAAAAAACTAAAATGGCGGATCTAAAATGGCGGACTTTCTTAATTATCAGCCGATATGTTTCAAATATGGAACTTGGAAATAAACTGCTGTAAAAGTTATAAAAAATTTAAAATTGTGCTCCAAAATGGCGGATTTCCGTATTTACTAACCGATGTGTTTCAAACGTAAAAGATTGGTTTGCTTGAGGTCACTTAATACAATTTATTTAAACTTAAAAAAAATTAAATGGGGTATTCAAAATGGCGAACTTCGCGGTATTTCAAATCGCTGATTATGATTTTTTGACCCAAACTTAAAAAAATTATAATTGCGGATGCAAAATTGCGATTTTATACATAGCGATTCATGAATAAGAAACTCCGCCATTTTGATTTTTTTGTAAGTGTGAGTCTTAAACTGTATTAAGTGACCTTAAGCAATGCAATCTTTCAAGTTTGAGATAAATCGGTTAGTAAATACAAAATAGCACCATTTTGGATTCGTTATTTTTAATTTTTACGGAGTTTCCATTTTGGATCCGCCATTGTTGTAATGAAAAACGTAAATTGTATTGTTAACAGAACACTACGCCTACCAAATTTTAACTTTCGAATTAATTCGTGTGACGCTAGCCACTGATAATAATTTAAAGACGGAAAAGCAGGAGTGTGAATCACGTACGTCTTAAATATATCTGTACTGCTAAAGCATATTAAAACCATAATGTGGAAAATGACTGCTACAAGCGTTCCGTTCTAATTGGATTTGGAATAACATTTGAAAAGGACTGCTTTCAAATGAGTTTGGCAATTTGTCAATGGCCTGTGATTTAACGTTGTCAAAATTGAAGTTAATTCTTATTTTCAAGGGGGCAAACTTCGCCCGAAAACTTACCATCTGACAACACTGATATCCCATTTTTAGGCTGAATCTTTGGCTCTGGAACGAAATAGCGATGTACAAAATAGCAAGTATTAAATTAGCGGTATCGAAATAGCGACAATCAAAATAGCGATGTAATGAAAGGGCGACTATCAAAATAGCGATATAACAAAATGGCGATTTAACAAAATACCGATTGTATCAAAATAGCGATGTAACAAAATAGCAATGTAACAAAATAGCGACTATCAAAATAGCGATGTAACAAAATAGCGACTATCAAAATAGCGATGTAACAAAATAGCGATTATCAAAATAGCGATATTTTGGTTCGGTTTTGGCATATAGTTCGACAAAGGGGTTTCTTTCTATCAATTTTTTTCAAAAAACAAACTTCCCTGATTTCTTTCTCGGCATCCTAGAGGGTGTGAATCTGAACCGAACCGAACCGAACCGAACCAGCTTATTTAAAAAAAAAACTGTCCAGAATTATTTTGAACCGAAACAAACTGAACCGAATTTGGTTCAGTTTGGGTTGGTTTGGTTCGGTTCGGTGCGATTCGGTTCGGATTCACACCCTCTAGGATCCTGGAAAAGAAGTAGGGAAGTTTTTTTTTTGAAAAAATTTGTTAGAAAGGTTCGGTTTGGATTGGTTTGAATCGATTCGGTTTGGTTTGATTCGGTATTTTGATACATCGCTGTTTTGATACATCGCTATTTTGATTGTCGCTATTTTGATATGTCGCTGTTTTGTTACAAACGCTATTTTGATACATCGTTATTTTGATAGTCGCTGTTTCATTACCTCGCTATTTCATTACTCGCTATTTCATTACTCGCTATTTCGTACGTCGCTATTTTGTACATCGCTATTTCGTTCCAGAGCCCGAATCTTTATCCTAATAGAAACAGAAAATTAGAAAGCGGAATGCGTCGAAATTTTGCGAGGTGGTTTTTTAAAGCATTTTTAACAAACGTATCTTGGCAGTAATTCATCACTAATTCATCTTGTTTAAAAAATTTTAAAAAAGTTATTGCTAAAACCCAAGAAATATTTCAAAACATTGTTTGGCATTTTAGTAGCCTAGTTGTGTTATAGAAAACTGTAGCGAAATTCTTTCGTTTTTTGTATTTTTTGGAAATATACAAAAGAAAATCAAAATTCTAACAAGGTACGTTTGACAATGTTAAAAAAGTCTTTTATATGAACAGAAAAAATGTTTTAATTAGTTTTTTATAGACGAAATCTATTAGAATTTGTAAAAGCGTAGTCAATTTTATATTTTCTGAAGTATAAATCAGACAAGAGCCATCGACCTCCTGACTGAAGCGCCACCCTCATATAACGGGGGCAAGCCAATTCGATTAAGAAAATTTAATTAAAATCATGTGACCCGGATTTTCAGATTATTTTCAGTTACTTTAAACAAATAAAATGTTCTTTAATATAACTTAAATGCTTATAAGTATTTAGAGACATACAATTTTTTCTATTTACAAAAATTTTTTGTGCGGGCACTGGCCATGACCTACCAAACAAAATCAGGGGATTACGAACCGATTCATATGATAGTTTGTGATAATAGTAATTTACCTAATTACTGCGGAAGAGGCACACGCGTTAGGTAGGTCTACGTGGTTGTGGAAACAAAAATAAAGCACAACATTACAAACAACTGATTTATTATATTTAATTTACAATAATTGCCGAAAACTTAACTTCCTATCCTAACTTAACGGCATCTTCGGATAATGAGATGTTCGTTTTCATATTCTGGATCATAGATATCAGAAGGTCCTTAATATCTTTGTTGTGGCTAAATCTTCTTCGGGCTTATCGGTATTTTCTACCACAGTAAACAAATATTTTTTTCTATTTTTATTTATAATAAGACGAAACGTCACCCCCTAATATTTGATGAAAAAATATGCATTGTTGTTTACTCTATTCTTTTATTTTTCCTATTGTTATTGGAAAACTAGCCCAATTGTATTTTTTGGCATAAATTAACGTCAGTGCCATTGACTTCTATACCCTACGGGGCCTTATACAACTCAATGGTCAGTGCCAAACTCATGCCGTATTCCATTGGGGAAATGAGTGCAGCACTAGTGAACAACTGGCTCGGTGTTTGCATTCCATTGACATGCACTTTTTCAGTTTTCGTATTCCATTGCGGAACTTATGAATTCAGTTTTGCACTGAGTGCGGCTTTTTTGACACCGGCTCTGAGGGCTCGTGCCGCACCGAAAACTTTTTCCCGCCATTAATTTTAAACGCTTATTATTGTCGTGGGACGTAAAAATGAGTGAAAATAAAGTTATTAGCGATTTTTTATTATTTTCTTCGCTGCTAAGTAGTAGCAGCGATGAAGATGAAGAAGAACAGTTCTGTGCAATAAAAACAATGAGAACGGAAACCTCAAAAATAAAAAACTTTATTGAAAATGTGGTTTACCGATTTAACAACAAACAGGTAAGTAGATTTGTATGGATTTGGTTGACTGGGGCCCTGGGGCTAATTTTCCGACAGTTGGGGTTTTCTGGCAGCTATGATTATAAGTAAAAATAAATGTATTTTTTAGTTCAAGAAACACTTTCGGCTCGAGATGAGCACTGCAGAATTTCTCATAAATAAATTCAAGTAGCCTCAATTTTGTCCAAAAAAAGAACAAGGGGGACGAAACCCCATTAGCGCTGAGGCACATGTCTTGCCATTTTTATGGTATGTTAAAACACCCTTACGTTTAGCTGTTAGGTTAGGTTATGTTCTTGTTGAATGGAAATTTGTTCAAAAATATTTTCTTCCAAAACTTTTTTGAACAATTTTCCTTATGAAAAAAAAATTACTTTCAAAGAAAATGTTTTTGAACAAAAAAAAATTAATAAAATATTTTCAAACAATTTTTTGTTTGAAGGAAATGTTTTTAAATAATTTTCCTTTTCAAGAAAATGTTATTGAAGTATTAATATTACTTACTTACTAACAACATGTTTTTGACCAAATTCCGCAAGGCAGGAAAGTTAGGTTTACTTGAAAGAAACTTGTGAAATATTATATATGTATACAAGGTGTTTCGAATACTTATGTTCAAATTTTGGGAGCATAAAGTACACTTCTGGTTAGGGTTTTTTGAAAAACAAGCGCGAAATATAGATAACTACTCTATCTGTTGGTATACGAGCACAAGCCTGCATTCAACAAGGAGGTGGGCATTTTTAAAATATTCTTATTAACTTTTTTTAAATAAAATCATTATTTATTTATTTGACGAATTTTATTTATCTTAGGATAATATTTATCGGCGTGTAACTTTGAAACAAATAAAAATGGATATCGTCGTTGGCCTGATAAAACTACAGGTTGTGTGACATTTTTTTCAAAAATGAGATTTTTGCATAATCAATTTGCCCTATTCATAATGGATATAATATAAAAAATTATTTGCAAGAAAATGTTATATTAACGTTGCTTAAACCAAGAATAAAAAAGAAGTTCTACAGCTCATAATGACACCACACTAAGGTCACTATATCACGATGTTTCGTTCGTGATATAGTGACCTTTCCGCGTGTTCCATTGAAACTGCACTCGGTGCAAATTTTTGACAGCACCGTTTCAGTGTCAGTGCACCACCAGTGCTGCACTCATTTTCCCAATGGAATACGGCATCAAAATCTGTTGTTTGTTTGTACTAGATTGTTAATTATGACATCTAATATAACCTAATTTACAATTAGGACTGTCATCCATTGTCATCCTTAAAAATTTAGTAAAGCCCATAATTTTTGAACCGAGTCGGTGTCCCTATGACTCTAATATGTAGTGCCAACTTTTGATTGATATTTAAATATTTTGCGTTGTTGTCTTTTGCTTGAAAAATTGCCAAAATCAAATTTGTCGCCTTAAAAAAAATTATTTTTATTTTGGCACTTACTTGGCATTTTTTTAACAAATTAAAACGTATTTGTCCTAGGGCCTAAGGTAACTGATAATGGGTGTTTTACCTTAGAAAAGAGATGGGGCTGAAAGCGCAGCAACCAATTATTATCAGTACCCTAAATGAACCGACACACTTTTAGCAATTATTAGCTCACACATATACTATACTATAGTAGTGTGAGCTATGGTGATCCTAATTTTTTCTAGAAAAAAAAAGTTGCTCCGATTTCAAAAAATTTTATATATCTTTGCGTTTCAGATAATTTTGAAACTTTTTTGTTGCGCCGTCTGTCTGTCTGTCTGTCTGTCTGTCTGTCTGTATGTCTGTATAGGTGTCTGTCTGTCTGTCTGTGTGTCTGTCTGTAACGACCAACGCGCATAACTCAAAAACCACTTGGCCGATTTTAATGAAATTTGGTACCTGGGCTGGGTCTTGGGTCGAGATGGTCCCATTTAAAACTGAACAAAATCCACCGAACACAAACCAAATAAAAGGGTGGGGGTAGATTTCAAAAATTAGAGTTTATGTGAAAATATGGCGTGTGTGATATCTAACGAAAGGTAATTGAGTCTGCAGTTAAAAAAAATACATTTTAATTTATTTAAAAAAAAAGGTAGGGGTATATTTTAAAAATTAGAGTTTAAGTGAAAATATGGCGTGTGTGATATCAAACGAAAGGTAATTGAGTCCGGACTTTAACAAATACATTTTAGTTTTTTTTGTAAGGGTGGGGGTAGATTTCAAAAATTTGAGTTTAAGTCAAAACATGGCTTGTGTGGTATCAAACAAAAGGTAATTTAGTCTGGAGTTGAATAAAATATATTTCAGTTTTTAGTTATATTAGCTCACACGTACACTATAACTATAGTACCTAGTGTGAGCTTAGGGGCCCATATATTGGCAGAGTATTTTTATAGGCCCTTACCCAGTTAAAATATATTTAAGACGTACGTGGTGCGCATCCTACCTGCGGTCGGTATAATGAATTTGAAAGGGTCTACGACAATTAGCCACAGGCACCCTTTTAGTCTCAATTTTATTTATTTTGAAAATCTATGATAAGCATACAAAATAAGTTTTTAAAATTTTACTACTTTAGTGTGAGCTTTATCCTAATTTTTTCGAGAAAAAAAAAGTTGCTCCGATTTCAAAAATTTTTATATATCTTTGCGTTTCAGATGAATTTTAAACTTTTTTGTTGCGCCGTTCTTTCTGTCTGTCTGTAACGACCAACGCGCATAACTCAAAAACCGCTTGCCCGATTTTAATTAGATACCTAGGCTGGGTCTCGGGTCGGGATGATTCCATTTAAAAATGAACGAAATCCATCGATCACAAGCCAAATAAAAGGGTGGGGGTAGATTTAAAAAATTAGAGTTTATGTGAAAATATGGCGTGTGTGATATCAAACGAAAGGTAATTGAGTCTGGAGTTAGACAAAATAAATTTGAGTAAAAAAAAAGGGTGGGGATGGATTAAAAAAAATAGAGTTTAAGTGAAAATATGTCGTGTGTGATATCAAACGAAAGGTAATTGAGTCTGGAATTAAACAAAATACATTTTAGTTTTTAAAAAAAGGGTGGGTTCAAAAATTAGAGTTTAAGTTAAAACATGACTTGTGTGGTATCAAACGAAAGGTAATTGATTCTGGAGTTGAATAAAATATCATAACAAAAACATTTCATGTAAAAAAAAGCCAAGTATGCGATAATGGCATTCCGTTAAAAGAATTGAGATAAAAGTAAAGCCAAGTTCTCCAATACAAATTTCAAAATGAAAGGTTCTTACTAGTTTGGAAATATTTTTTTAAACTTTGCTATTACAGCCAAACTTCTTTATGTTCAATTTAGCACTGTGCCTAAGAGTCATTTACAGCCGTAATAGCCAAGTTTAGAAAAATATTTCCAAACTAGTAAGAACCTTTCATTTTGAAATTTGTATTGGAGAACTTGGCTTTACTTTTATCTCAATTCTTTTCACGGAATGCCATTTTCGCGTACTTGGCTTTTTTTTAAATGAAATGTTTTTGTTATGATTTCACTTCTTTTTTAAAGGAATTGGATAATACTTAATTTTTAAAGTAGTAAAATATGCGGAATATTGTTCAAAACTTTTGCAATGCCTTACTTAAATTTTTGAGGTTTTCTATTTTTTTTTCCATGGTTTTATCGTAGTTCCATCAGCCTTCCAAAGCTCAGCTCTCTAGCGTTTCTGAAAGTGCACAATGTTACTTTTACATAACTTTACATGTATAGGGGAGGGAAATAAAATAAGATTGTCGTGTTTTTAAATTTTGTCCTATAGTTTTATCATAGTTCCTCTCAGTCGTCCAAAGCTCAGCTCTCTAGCGTTTCTGGAAGTGGGTAATGTTACTTTTATATAACTTTACATTTATAGGGGAGGAGAGTAAAGGAAAATATAGGACTTTTTAAATTTTTTCGCATGGTTTTATCATAATTTCTATCAGCATTCCAATGCTCAGCTCTCTAGCGTTTCTGGAAGTGGGCAATTTTAGTTTTATATAAATTTACATTTATAGGAGAGGGAAGTAAATTAAAATATTGGTGTTTGTAAATTTTTTCATATAGTATTATCATATTGTCTTTCAGCTCTCTAGCGTTTCTGGAAGTGGGCAGTGTTACTTTTACATAACTTTACATTTATAGGGGAAGGAAGTAAATTAGAATTTTGGGGTGTTTTAATTTTTTTGTATAACTTTATCATAGTTACCATCGGTCTTCCAAAGCTCAGCTCTCTAGCATGTCTGGAAGTGGGCAATGTTACTTTTACTTAACTTTACATTTATAGGGGAGGGAAGTAAATTACAATTTTGGGGTGTTTTAATTTTTTCCTATAGTCTTATCATAGTTCCTATCAGTCTGCCAAAGCTCAACTCTCTAGAATTTCTGGAAGTGGGCAATGCTAATTTTACATAATTTTAAATGTATAGGGGAGGGGAGTAAATTAAAATTTTGGGGTTTTTTGACTTTTTCCTATAGTTTTATCATAGTTCTTATCAGTCTGCCAAAGCTCAACTCTCTAACATTCCTGGAAGTGGGCGATGCTACTTTTACATAAATTTAAACGTATAAGGGAGGGGAGTAAATTAAAATTTTGTTTTTTTTTTCCAGGGGTTTGGTCATAATTTCTATCAGTCTGCCAAATTTCAGCTTTGTAGTATGTCTGGAAGTACAGTAGATATTGATTGATCTATACATGAGTGAGTGAGTCAGTGAGTGGCAATTTGGACGTTTTTTGAAATTTCGGAACTACTTTGTTGTTGTTAACTCCATGGAGATCTACGACTGTGCAAAGTTTGAGATTCGTAGCTCATTCCGAAGTAGAGTTTTAGGTAGGTCAAATATCGGCTGAAATGTTTCAAGAAAAGATGGTTACGGTGCGCGAACTCGGCGAGGCACTGCCGTGCCCTCAGATATTTCAGATTTTAGTTATATTAGCTCACACGAACACTATAACTATAGTACCTACTGTGAGCTTAGGTACCCATATATTGGCAGAGTATTTTATTTTCTAATGTAATTCTAAAATAAGAAATAATCAAAATTACTTATTAAACCACAAATCGTCTCGTTCTCATTTTAAATGACAAAGTGAGCAGGATATTGATCTTACTAAAGTGAAGAAGTAAATATTTAAAACGAATTATTTGACAACCTGTTTTAAATAAAAACTTTGTCTAATTTAAATTAAAGATATATTTTTTATTTTTAATAGAAAATGTATTTGCTTTTAATAAAACCTCCTGAAACAAATGTTATAACTGTGTTAAACTGTGCAACACGATATCATCAAATATTATTTAATGGAATTTGACTTATTGTCCCGCTTTACGCTGCGCTACACGGTACGACAATATACAGTGTGGACGTAAAAATCCCCCCCCCCCCCCCCCGCTGTTAACTTTTGAAGGGAATTACATATCAACTTCAAACAAAAAGCATGTTAAATGGTATCAAGTTTACTACTTTTTGACGTATTGCTTTGAACCGTGGTGTGAGCGTAAGGCCATAAGGTCAGTAACAACTTTAAAAGCTTAAATGAGAAGGGGGTCGCGTTTTATCTTTTTTTCTCAAAAACGGTTAGAGACACAAAAAATTGCAGAAGATCAAAAAGTTTCTGCATAAAACAGGGAATTCATTTTATATTTTTTAATCTGCCAGTGACTGCAAAAAAGTTCTGGGGAAAAAACAGGACACGACCCCGGAAAAAATATCATCCTGTAGTTTTTTCCTAATATTTGGCATGCTTTATGATGTATGCCTTGTATTTAAATACATGTTCCAGATTTAAGCTATATATCTCAAAAACTGCACGAGTTGTTAAGAAAAAAACAAACAAAAAATTTTAACTTTAACAATGCATCTCAAAAACTAAGAATTTGCAGACCTATGTTTAAACAAAGTTTTTCTTTCTTAAAATCACTTGAACAATAATCGTCTGAAGTTTGGCGACATATTTTATTAACACCCTGTATAGGTATTATATCCAAGAGATATAAAGGAATTTTAGTTTCTGTACGATATTTTTAAAACCCCTGTAGATATTTTTAATTTCGATACAGCATCTGATGAACTGATGAACTCGGAATAGGTCAACTTTTTTTTTATTTAACCAAAAATATATTTTTTACCGTTTCCGAGATCCCCATGTATTACTTATTTCTGTGACACACTATATATTTAATAGGTCTGAAACTTCTTTAGTTAGTACACACGATCATTTGGATAGAAAAATAATGTAAAATTTAACAGCTTTTATCTTAGATTAATAAACAAACACCAGATAAAACTGTTTACAAAAGTAAGCAATCCAGCAGCTTTTATGGTAAAATGCATGTTTGCCGTCTCGGTGCGGTGCTTTTCCTAACAGAACATTTTTAAGATTACTTAAACCTCAGCAATGTGCTTTTTCTTTATATTTAGGCTTAAAATCATAAGGTCGACAACGTCGCAACGTAGACACCGACGTCACGGCTGTGTCGTCCTTTGTGTTCCGTGGTTTAGTCGGCCATTTTTGCGAGTACAGTGTTTCAGCGCGGAGTTTTACGTTTAGTGAGTGAATTTTTACGTTTTTTGTGAGCATTTTGAAATTATTTGAAAGAAAAACTATTTAAAAGACAAAAATAATGGTGCACCAATGTGTTGTTTGCAAAAAAATGGACTATTCCAGTCCACAATTGATATTTCGAAGGTAAGCATCTTTATGTTTTTTTTATGATAACATTAGTTTGCCTTTAAGGTAACCAGTGGTGTAGCTTCCGTGGTTTTGATGGAAAAAATAATTCAAATTCTTGGTTTTTCGGAAAATAAAAAGGACAAAAATTTGTTAAAAACTTTAAAAAAAGTTTAAATTTTTGGAAAAACCTTTTAATACAATTTTTTTCTAGGTTTCCTCAAAAACCTGAAAAAAGACAAAGGTGGATATCCATTTTGGGGTTGGAAAATAAACCAATAATTAAATATGCATTTATTTGCTCAGACCATTTTGATCCCAGTGATATCATCACTATAAGTACTAATGGAAAAAAACAAATCAGGCCAGATGGCGAACCTAGGTTTGACACTTCTGTTTTTGTAGATTCTGCATCATACAGGTAAGGGTTTTTACTAAAATTTTATAACCATTTTGAATGGCTTAATCCCAATTAAACATATATTTTTTGTAAAATTTATACAGGGTGATATTAACCTTTTTTGATCCATCATACCTGTTTAAGTACAGTATACAGCTAAAAAATTGCTTGCTGGCTCCATATCCTGCAATGTATTTGAATACCAATTACATTTTAAGTTTATGTAGGGTGTACTACTATTGGTCAAATGTATTTTCTTAAATAACTACATAATATATACAGATTCTAACCTACTAACTAAAAAATATTAAAAATATACATTTTTAAGAAAAAAAAATACTTGGGATAATATAAGTTAAAGTAAAAATTCAGAACTGCGAAAAAAATTGACCTACATAAACATAGCTAAACAAGTCTGGCTTCTCAACAAATATACAGGGTGTCTTAATTGCCATGGGCCACTATTGCTATCTCAGTAACTATAAGAACTACAAGGTTATTCATATTAGATAAAATAAGCAGTTTTTGGGGGAGACTAAAAATCTAGTTTGAAATTTAAAAAAAAACTATTATATCCCGAGCTACGGTGTATTTTCAAAATTTGCTCCCATGTTGGTTCAAGCTATGATAAAACGGTAAAAGTGACAAAAAACTTAAATACCATTTTTTAGCATTAAAATCCAAACAAATATGAACATGTGATACATCGTTAAAATCATAAAAAAAAGTTCTTTTAAAAAATATAAAAAATACAGGTCTGTATCTAAAAAAGTAAGTTAATGGTAATATCTTGAAAACTAGACGTAGTAAATTTTTATAAAAAATACCAAATTAAAAAACGTCAAAAATGCAAAAAAAATCCTTGACGATTTTTTTCTAAAAGCTAGTAGCTTATTGAGATATGTGATAAAATAGTTTTAAGCAATTTTTCGAAAAACCGCCGTAGCTCGGGATAGAATAGTTTTTTTTTTAATGAGAAACCAGATTTTTAATTTCCCCTAAAAACAGCTCATTTTATCTAATTTGACCAACCTTGTAGTTCTTGTAGTTAGCGAGATAGCAATAGTGACCCATGGCAATTAAGCCATGACAGGATGTTATCCTGCAGGGGTGAGCTGCCAGCTTTATATAAACCCAGCAAGCCCACACTGAAATATTAAATCTTTTTTTGATGTTGGTATTTCATAATTAGGTAGTGCTTTAATGTTAGGTACAGACGGGGACTTTTTAAATTGCCGTCCTCGAAAATAAAAAATATCCCTATTTGAAATTCAGAAAAGTAGTTTGAACCAAAACAAAAAAATTGTGAACCTTACCTCTGTCTGTATACATACATATTTAAACATTTTTTTTTATTTATTTAAATGATTAATTTTGACAGAAAAAACATACACTGGTAATTTTAAAAGTCCCTGACTGTATGTCTGTGTTTTAAACCCTGTATTTTAGAAGAATTGTATTTTTAATGAATGAATTTAATTTCTTTATAAAGAAACTATGTCAAACGAAAAAGAATCAGGAGGTATCATAACAGGTTAAAAACCATTCTGAGGAATTAAGAGCACACAAAAATTGTGGAATATCAACATTAAAATATTTGATATTTCAGTGTGGATATATAAAGTTAGCAAACCCACCCCTGTTTTTTTTAAGAAGATGAAAAGAAAAAAAATTGCTGAACAAAGGGCAAATAAAAAGCACACAATTCTGGATTATTTACTAACTTTGTAAAAGTATTTAATAGTTTAGTGAGGGCTCTATATGGGATGTCTGTAACTTGGAACCCTATGGAAAACGTTTTTATTATTAATTTTAGGAAAATAAGTGATTCTTCATAAAAAAGTTCTGCATGTTCTATAACTTCAAATACCAATATTAGATATTTATTTTTTTTTAGTCATATACAAGGTTTCTCAAAAAATATGAAGTTTGTTCAAGGCTATAGTACATTTTATATGTATCTGAGTGCATCTTAGGTTACATTTAACTACAGTTATATTTGCATTGTTATTGTAGACACATTTCAGAAAATAAAAAGCAATTTTTTCATTATCTGCATATTTAAACCTGGGTTTTATTTCAGATCAACTTTTCTTAACAATTTTCGATAGGTATTGTCAAAAATAAAGGTATTTTACTTTTGACTAAAATTTATATTTTTTCACAAACCTCTTATATGCCTTAAAAAATTTGATAACTGATTATTGTATTTTAGGTTTTAGAACATGCAAAATTTTTTATACAGAAAAGTTTTTTTGTAAAATTAATAATAAAAAAGTTTTCCATATGATTCTAACTGACATAATTTTTAAAGCCAGCAAAGTACCCTTTGTTTTAATTTCTCAGAATTTTTTGGTTGAATAAAAATATTTTAAAAACACATTTTTGAACAAAGTTTTTTCAAAAACTCATTATATCACACATTCATATGTTTTTGTATATGTCAAAAATAATGTTTATCTACAGGACTGATTATTTACATGTATTTTTTGGTTTTAGTTCAGACTCTACTGTTTTTGATTCACCTGGTGGAAAATCTTTAAGGTGAGTTTTTATATATTTCCTAGTTACATGAAGGGACTCATATGCACATCTGTAGAAAACTATAACATTAATCTTGTAAATATTAAAAATGTAAAAGTTATAGCTAAAATATTTTTAGATCATGAGATATTCCTTTTGAAACTCTAGTCGAAGAGCCGACTGACCAAAGTATTGCATGCCCCTCCTCCAGACAATTTGAGGAACAAATAATTCAATGGGAAGAATCTGGCATGAATGTTGCAGGTCCGTCGACGCAACATGTTGAAGAACCAATAAAAAGGTATCCTTGCTTTATTTGTTTACTTAGATGGATAGGTAATTTACACAAATTTTCAGTAATTGAAAAAAACCTAAAATATTTATATCAAAAAGTCATTATTTTTTTAGCAGCGTTAAAGTTAAGGAAACTACAGGATCAGCAACAGATGATACAAAAACTGCCTCAGAAGTAGAAGAAATATTAAAAAGGTAACAATCTCAAATGTTCATAGATACCTAAAGTTCTAACATATATCAATTGTCATAATATAATATAATATCAAGTACATATAAATTATGATAAATAATTTTTTTATTACTTTCAGCTTTAATGAACCACAGACATCGACATCTTCTCTGTCAGGAGTTGAAGGGGATTTGACAAACCAAAGAAGTGCCAAAATAAACAGAAGGTAAATGCTAGAACTTTTTTCAGTCTACAATACAACAAGTTCTATCTGCCTAAATTTCGTAAAAAAAATCTGTTTTGGGTCTGTAATGAGCCCACTTAAATTTGATAAAAGTTGGTTGATGCTAAGAGAGTAAAAGAGGGGGTTGAATTTTTTAAATAATAACTTTGAAATCAGCATATATTTTTAACATGGTAACGGCTACTGGCTTACTTATGGTAACCTTATCACAACATGCAAAATTATATTTAGCGATTTTGGTTTTTAATTTTCTTTTTGATTTCAGAAAGAGATATATTGGAGATCTGGCAAGCAGTGATTTTTCCACTCCTGAAAAAAGGAGAAGAAACCTGGCTTTTGTAAAAGATTTTGATGAGAAGAGAAGGCGAAAAATTCATACCTTGCAAATGACTGTTAAAAGACTAAAATTGAGAATAACAACCTTAAACCAGTTAATTGAACATTTAAAGGACAAATCACTTATTAGCGATTCATCTGAGTCAACCATAAAGGTAACAGCTTTTGCAAAACTATTTTTTAAAAGGTGTATTTGAAAACTTTTGAGAAATGTTCCAAAGTATGAGTGTAGTATTTATATTGCTCATTTAGATTCTTAATTTTTCAACTCTTCGCAAATATGCATATATGCTATTTTAAATCAGTGACTTATTGGGAATAGCCCTGTCATATTAGGTGAAAAAATCCTAAAACCTGCCTTAACATGTGGGACACATCCTCAAATATTCTCCGCCAAAATCCCCCTTGAGGCCTTATTCTAAAAATCAGTTCGCGCGCTTAGCGATTTTTTTGAAAACTAAAATACGGAAATTCATGTAAGTTTGGCAAACACTTTTCTAAAATTTAAAGAATATTGCTATCTGTTTCTAATCAGCAGTTGAATATCTTAATATTACGCTTTTTTCTCTCATACAGTTCCTCATTGTATAAAAATAAAGTTTTCAAAATCCTATTGGTGGTCCGGCTGGTATTGACTGTTTTCCTAACCTTTACTTTCAAAAAAAGCAAAAACTTAATTTTAGTAAAACTTGTTTTGTACAAGTGGGCATCAAGCTTAATATTATAAACTATCAACATTTTAACTACTGGGTGGCAAAAATTTTTTGTTAGTTTTAGAGCAAATTGCAAAAAACTGATTTTTAGGACATTCGAAGCCTTATATCTAGCAAAGCTCAAGGAGGATTTTAACGGAGAATATGTGGTGATATATCCCAGATGCTAAGGAATAATTGTACCAAAACTCAGCTTGCACCTATTTTTTTCGAAGTGATTTCCTTATTTGGAATGAGCTAGGAAGACTTAGACCAACAGTGAAATTCAATTTCTTGTAAATAACAAAATGCTATTTTTTTTGTAGGCTTCACTTGATGGACCAGCTGAACAAATTTTTGAAAGAATGCTTAAAGGACCAGTTCGCCAAAAATACAATCCCATATTGAGATCATTTGCTTTAACACTGGCATTTTATTCTCCAAAAGCATATAACTTTGTAAGAAATACATTTAATCGTAGTTTGCCACACTTGGGAACCATTTCCCGATGGTTTCGATCTACAGACGGTAGTCCAGGTTTTACCAATGAAGCACTAAATGCGTTAAAATTGAAGCAAAAGAATTCCTCTTCTCCGATACTTTGTAACTTAGTATTCGACGAAATGTCAATAAGGCAGCAAGTTGAATGGAATGGGACAAAGTTCACAGGATATGTGGATGTTGGAACGAATATTGATAGCGATTTATTACCCGAAGCTAGAGAAGCATTAGCTTTTATGCTGGTGGGACTTAATTCTTCATGGAAAATACCCGTGGGGTACTTTTTAATCGATGGATTGTCGGCAGCCGACAAAGCAGAGTTACTGAAAAAATGTTTAGAGTTTGTTCACGAAAGTGGCGTAATAGTCACATCAGTAACTTTTGACGGAGCCCCAGCTAACATTTCGATGTGCGAGAAATTAGGAGCGAATTTTTCAGATACTCTCAATTTAAAAACAACGTTTGACCACCCAATAACAAAAGATCCAGTTTTTATTTATCTTGATCCATGCCATATGATAAAACTTGTTCGGAATTGTCTTACCAGCCAAGCCGAATTAACAGACCAAAACAAAAAAACTATAAAGTGGCAATATATAACGAAATTGGTTGACACGCAAAATATGGAAGGGTTACATGCTGCCACAAAACTACGCAAGAGGCATGTTGCATGGCATAGAGAGAAAATGAAAGTAAGGCTGGCAACACAAACAATCAGCAAAAGCGTCAGTGATGCCTTGACATTTTTAAGGGAAGACTTAATGTATCCTGATTTTAAGGAATCCGAGGCAACATCAGAATTTTTATTATTATTCAATAACTTATTTGACATTTTCAATTCCAGAAATAGACTTTCAAAGTATTCGTTTAAGAAACCCTTATCAAAAATTAATTCAACTAAGATATTTAATTTCTTTGATTTAATTAAGTCTTACATTATTGGTCTTAACTTAAACGGACGTCCAGTTATAAAGTCAAGAAGAAGTACTGGATTTTTAGGATTTCTTATCTGCATGCAAAGCCTCCATGAAATGTACAAATACTATGTCAATGAAAAACAGTTATTGAAGTATATTCTTACGTACAAACTTTCTCAGGACCATTTGGAATTGTTTTTTGGTGCCATAAGGAGTAAAGGTGGGTTTAACAATAATCCAACTGCTAGGCAATTCGAAGCTGCCTACAAAAGATTACTAGTCCATTCTGAAATTAGAGCACCAAATACGGGAAATACTATAGATCTGGAATCTATTCCAATATTAACCTGTGGTTCGCAACCAAAAATTTTAATCACAGAGATGGGAGAAAGATTAGAAGATTCAAAGGTTTACCAAGAATATATGGCATCAATAAAGGACGACATCGAAAAAAGTTATTTAAATTCCAATGCATGGGATCTCACTCTATATGTCGAAGATATAGTTGGTTATATTTCAGGTTTTGTAGTAAGAGGTTTAAAAAAAGTTGTCAGTTGTGAAAAATGCATGGAGTCTTTAGAAGATGGTAATACTTCACTCCTACAGAAAAGAAAAACTTATGGTCGCCTTATTAAAGCTTCAAAATTTGTTACAGACATATGCAAAGCCGCTGAAAAGTTTTTCAGATTCTTTAATTCTACAAAGGGGATCTTTAATAAAAACAACAAAAATCTTATGGATATTTTAATAACAAATACTTTTAAAACTTTACCTGGAACCATATTTAATCAATTTGTGGATCATATGTTTGATGATGAAATTTTATCGGAACATCCTTTCTACATTAGCAAACTTATTTTAAAGCTTTATTTTAAAATAAGAATCCATCATGAAACAATGAAACAATTGGATTTAAAAAAAAGAACAGATCAAGAAGCATTAACACAAAAATAATTTTGTTTCGTAATGAGTAAATATATATTAAAGCTTTTTTAGACATTTTTGTGGAAATCTTGACAAAAATCCTCGAAGGATTTCCAAACCTTTTTATTTGTTCAGACTTAAATATTGACCAACTGCCTAACGGTAGAAACTCCAAATATTTTAAAATGCTTAATGATATATTTGAATCCCTTCAACCAACGTCTTTCATAAAAGAGGCAACAAGAATTTTTACAAATAGGAATAATGTTAGTGTCTCTGGTCTTGATTATGTGATTACATCAAACCCAACATACTTTACTTGTAAAAATTTTCAGGCAGGTTTTTCCGATCACCATTGCCAGCTAATTTATTGTAATAACCAAAATACAGGTCTGTTAACTCGCGGATAGAAAAACGTTAAAGGCAATGGACTGTAAATATTTTAATTAATGATATCGCGAGCAAACATAAATATATGGATATGATTACGAAATAATCAGACGTCCATAGGTAAAATTGTTGGAACCACACAACGGTAATCAGATAAGTGCACTCACCTCCTTTGCAGCCAAATTCTTCTCGTTCCCAGGGGCCCCTGATGGATCTAATGATGTCACTACGTAGCTGAAGGGTTGACGTTTCTAGTTCTATGCTTCAGTACACAAAAATCGAGCACTTTCAGGTGTAGATATTTGAAATAGTTGGAGAACGAACACGCCTTTTTCTCTAGGCGATTGACAATGATCTCGCCGGTTGTTGGTGCGCATGTCCAAATACGCGGAATGCGCTTTGTCCTTCATACAGTTGTGTGTTTTTAAAAATATATATAAACAACCGCGAAATTTAGCGGGAGCTAACACAGGTCTGCCCGAAAAACAAACGTCGTTGACTACACCTGAGTATCACAGATTGATAAACGACAACTCAATTAACGAGCTTAATTTTTGGTTTGAAAAGTCAGAAATTCAGTTTACAGAAAACGACATAGAAAAAAACTTTGAGCTGTTTTTTAGTACATTTGATTGGTGTTTTCAGTTGAGCTGTCCACTTAAAAATAGTAAAACAGAAAACAAACAAAAAATTAAATTTTCTAGAGAACTTTTGGCAGAGATGGCATTGGCTACAAAAACGCACCGGTAATGTTGAACTAAACACAAATTATAAGACATTAAAAAGAGAAATAGACCATAAAATCAGGATTGAAAAAGAAAAGTATTACGCCAACAAAATTAATAATTCTAAAAATAAAACCAAAACAAACATGAAAAATTATTAATAACCTTACTGGAAAAACCTCGGCTCAAAATTTAACGAAAAAACCTATTAATCAAATTTGCGAAATTCGCACTTTCAGGGTGATCAAACAACTGCACCACAACCAAAAAAAGCTTTGAATCTTTTTATTTTACAGAAGTAACAACCCAAGACGTCGTGTTACCTGTGGATCTGACCACCATCTGGTAAAAGCAAAAATATTATTCCCTGTAAGAAAAACAAATAGAGACGAAAGTATCGGAGAAAGTGAAAACCTAGGAATGCATCGAAGAAAATCAAAAATACAACTTTAGAAGTCTAGAAATCGAAATTACGCAAAGATTGTATCATAAACGATTAGATGAAACATAGTAAAAAGCTTGAAGGAAGCAACCAAAGAAGCTGTTGGATAAAAAAGAATGTAAAATTTAACATATATGAAACAATGGTGAAAAGCACGATGCGGTATGGAATAAAGACTTGTAGCGTAACAGAAAAATACAAAGCAAAAATGGAAAGTGTCAAAATAGATGCAATAAAAAGATCAATAAGAATATCTAGAACAGATCGCATAAGAAATGAGATCATAAAAGAAAGAATGGGAATCGAGGGAAGAATAACGGATGACATCACTAAAAGACAACTGATATGGTACGGCCATGTACAACAGATGAACGACGAAAGATTACCAAAACAGGTCCTAGAATGGCAACCAATAGGGCGCAGAAAAAGAGGGCGTCCTAAACTGGAATGGCAACAGTCAATCCAAAGATCAATGAGTCAAAAAAACCTGACGGAAGATGATTGTCAGGAACGAAGGAGGAGGAGAATAGGCGTCGGACAACGTAGAAAAACGTTCTAAACCGACATAGTAGTAGTAACAACCCAAGACGTAAAAAAAGCATAAAAAACTTAGCAAACCAAAAATCAACCGGACCTGACGGCATACCTATAACTCTTATTAAAAAATGCTTAAATATGTCGGTAAACGAAGGGACTTTCCCATCGCGGTTAAAACTTCCAATCTTTAAAAAAGGTAATGAACAATTAGTTGAAAACTATAGGCCAATTTTCTTATTAAATAGCTAAAATATTTGAAAAGGTGATATATAAGTTAATATCTTTTATTGAAAAATACCATATTTTGAAACCAAGTCAACATGGTTTTAGAAGCAAGCATTCGACGGAGACAGCCACAATTGACATTGTACAGAACATCTATACTAAACTTGATAACGACGAAAGAGTGGTAGCTTTACTGTTCGACTTGACTAGAGCATTTGACAACATTGACCCAGACTTTGTCTATCAAAAAATAAAAAAACTAGGAATAAGAAATCCAATAGATAAATTTATTAAATCATTCCTTACATACAGAGAACTTAAAATCATCATTGGTAATTGTTTCTCCCAATCAAACCATTCTGACTTAGGAACTCCACAGGGTAGTGTTCTAGGCCTATTAATTTTTTTGTTATTTATTAATGATTTACCAGAATACATTACCTGCGGAATTGTATTTATGTTTGCTGATGATACCTCCATAGTTATCTCAGCAATAAACGAAGCAATTCTTCTTGAAAAAATTAATTTAACTTTGCGAGAATTTTCAAACTGGTGTAAAAAAATAAGCTTATTATATAATAATAAACTGCGTAAGCCACTAAACAATATTACCTTTAACGACACGTCTCTTTCGTTTAGCGACAGCTCAAAGTTTTGGAGAATCATGATTGACACTTTTTTTGAATGGAATAATCATATAGATGCAGTCTGCTCTAAGCTAAATAAGTGCTATTATATGATAAAATCACTAAAAAACTCCATGAGTTCATCAAATCTGATTACAGTTTATTATGCTAATGCATATTCCGCACTATCATACGGAGTGGCTGTTTGGGGTATGACTCAGGACTTTGATAGAGTACTAGTAACACAAAAGAGAATCATAAGATTAATTTTCAACCTGCCATTTAACTCAACATGTAGAGAAGTTTTTAAACATAATAATATTTTGACTGCTACAAGCATATATATTTATAAACTCTTAGTATATATCTATCAGCACCAAGATAACTTTAATTTAAATAGTTTTTATCATTCCTATCCTACAAGAAATAAAGAAAAAATTTGCGTAGGCAAACACAGTCACGAATATGTGAAAACAACTTCATTATCTTGGTTGCCGATTATTTAATGCATTACCAAAAAATATAAAAGAACTCCAAACTCAACATCTTTTAAAAAAAAAGAAATAAAAAGCATTTTTACACCGTAACGGAGTTTGAAAACTTTCTGCTAGGCGAAAGGTAGAATTTTGTTTTGTTTTTAAACAAATATTTCATTAAAAACAAATTAACTTTGTTTTGTGTCTCAGCGTTAGTCTTAAATGTGAAGTGTATTTTGTGTTAGTCTTTTTACAATCACAGTATGAACGTTTGTTTTCTTTTTACTTTATATGTAATTTTAGATAATTTTTATTATTTATAACAAAAAATGGTTGGTTCTTGAAACCATAAGCAATATTTTTTGTAAAATTTTTTGACTTATCTACAATTTTGTAGCCGAAAAGTAGAAAAAAGAAAAATCGTGTCCTGTGGGATAGTTGTGGAAGATTTTTTAAAAATGCCTTAAATTAAATAAGTTTGTAAAAAAATTGAAAATGCAGCCATTTATGACGTCATATAGGCCCCCCAATCAAATTGGAGGCAAACAGCGGGCGACTTAACATTGAGTGATCCATCAACAATCGATCGAGGCTAATCTTAAACTTTTTTGCTCAATCTTAAATTAAAGCTTACTAAAACGATAATTCAATTGTTCTTCTATTGCGAACAAATCACAACTTATAGAATTTTTCTGTAAAGTTCGATTGGGGGTAGTCTAAAACGTTCTTCCTCAGTTTTGTTTTTTTGGGTAAAAAAAGTTGGTATTTTTTAATAATTTAAAAAAAAATAATATCTTTGTTAGTTTTTAAGATATAATTTTAAGCTCATTTCTTTACCATCTTACTTGATGTTCTATTGCAAACAAAATGTATTAACAGTTTTTCTGTAAAACTAATTTATGAAAAGTTAAAGTTGTGAAAAAACTACTAAAATTGGAGGCAAATACAACAAAAATTGTTTGATCTATTACCAATCGATCTAAGGTAATTTAAATAAATCTTCCATAACTATCACACGGGATACCACAGGCCACTCAACTATTAGGTTGTTTGTTTTTTTTTTTCAAAATATACCGGGTGTCATAGACTATTAAGTAGGTTAAGTTAGAATTAAGATGTTTGATTTTGTTTCAAAATATAATGGGTGTCTTAAAAGATTATTAAGGCTCCGAAAAGCGGACATTTGAGTAACACCTGTGGGGATACGTTTGGGGCAAGCTAAAGAAAAACTGTAAAAAAAGGAGTTTACCGCTGCATTTATCTCCCTCCTAGTGCTGCCTGCTGCAGCAGAACCGAACCGACGGAAAACTTACTCACAGTTAGCATTTTAATTGTTATTAACTAAGTGCATATATTCTGTTTCTTGGGGGAAAGAATTATCCCGGCAAACCTCCCCCAAATCCGCCCAGTAGTACCAAAAAAATTGGTCAAAAAAAGTTTAAAACCAATTTTTGGCCTTGTAAGCGTTTTACAATACACGTTTTCCTTCCAGATGACCTGCATATTATTTTATTTATTTTGTGGGAAGAAAATGTTCCCGATTGATTCAAATAATTATTTCCTATAAAAAAACTTATATGAAAATGATCGATTTTTGACTATAAATAATCCTAATGTCATCTTATTTTGGAGAGTTTTTTTTAACCAAAACATAATTTTTGCCCTGTACCAAAAGTCACTTTAAATGCCAAAGAAAAGTTTTTGTAAAAACCTTTAGCCGTTTGAGAAGAGCGTGTATTACCAAACCCTTACATTAACACGAAAATATCGACGTGACTCTGACCATTAAGTAGGTTAAGTTAGGTTTAAGATGTAGCTGTAATTGGTTTTTGTAAACTGTTGGTGCATTAATAAATAAATAAATAATAACGTTATAGAGACTTTCTTACAATATTTCATTTCCCAAGTAATCTATCGTTACCTTATCTTATAATATTTATCTTTAAAAAAAAAATCTGCTTGGTTGTGACGGGCTGTTTTACGGACATTAAAGGTACAGCAAAAAACGCTTGTGTCACAGAGCACTGGCAAGTTATACATGGTGTAACTTAATTCACCAATGTTGTAAGATCAAAAGTAGACAAAAAGTTCAAATAACTTTTAATCAAAAGTTTTCGATTGTTATAAGTTTCAAAAAGTTATAACCAAAAATTCTTGATTTTGACACACTGTATCTAAAAAACAATGCATGATGCAAAATTTAATAGGAATTTTTTCTTTTGGCCTTTTTATTACAATTAATTTTAAATTACACACACGATTTGGTTAATATTAATCTTTTGTGTCTTGAGAACTAGAATGGATTAAACTTTTTGGAATGCTAGTATTTTTTTTTTGCCTGCAGGTTCCTATTTAGACTATGATTATTACAAAGCCCTCTCTAATACGTCGAATAGGTACAAGGCGGACTGTTTTATCACCCTTAGAGGTACTCTAATAATCCTGAAAGCCGTCTGTACGTAATTTCTTTAATTTTGATCGTACTCAAAAAATCCCGATCTATTGATGAATATTTTTATTTTTGACACTATAAAAAATGACCCGCCGCTGGCAATAGTAAGAACGAGTTCACACAGTGTTGCCATTTTAATAATCTATCTCTTTTTTGCCTGTTAAATGACGGAAAGTGTCCTTGATTGTAAACATAAGGATATTTCTATATGCATTGTTTGGTCTTTCTTGTTTGTTAGTCTGAGGCTTTTATAATGTCGAAAATGGCAGCGACAGAGGTCGAATGTTATTGAATAAAGTAGAACTGACCATAAGGATTTTTAGTGGTTCTCGTTGATTTAGAAGAAACCATAATTAGTGCAGGCGATAGGTCGCAGATTACCGAATTGGATGTTGCCAAGCCAGGTTTTGGTCCAATTTTTTTTTGTCCCCCCTCCTCTTATAGTCGTGTTCGAATTTCTGAAAATTTAACTATGTTGATGCCCTAAAGCCACAATGACATAGAAATTAATCAAAAATGTGTAAGACATAACCTAAAAATAAAATTTTATTAGTTTTTTCAATATTAGCTGCAAAACCCCCCAAAACCTAAAATTTTTTGATTTTCCTCAAACTTTCTCAAAAACTAAGCTTCTTAGAGAAAAATATGTAATTACCTTTATTGTATACAATAAAATTTCCTTTTCATCGATATACAAGTCAGTGGGGTACGACCAAAGACAAACTTTCCAGAGGCGTCCGTTTATTAAGGTAATGCAAAAAAATTTAAAAAACAAACATGCATAATGAATGAACCAGTCTTCGAGAAGCCGACAAACAGTCAACATCTCCTGAAAATGCCATCCACTCGAGATGGCGAAACGTCGAGAACGAATTCCCAACGACGACGGCCGAACAGCCCGAAAGCACACCCACCAATGCATATTACCTGTTTTCCCCGATTTTCTTGCAAACCAAGCTCTCTATCAAAAATTGTGTCCCATAGTCGGCTGTAGATAATAAAATTTCCATTTAAACGGTGTGTAAAAAAGTAGGATTATTTTTATCTATAACAATTTAGGGGCCTCCGTAAATTACATCAATTTTGAAAAATCATTAAACTTACCAAATTTTATCTAATTTTATCAAAAACTAATCTTTTTAGGAAAAAAATTATTCCACACTTTATTGTAGAAAATAAAATTCCCTTTTTAACAGTGTATAAGTTAGTCCAATCAGACTAACAGCAAACCCTCCAGCGGCGTCCGTTTTTTGAGAAAATGTAAGAAAATTAGAAAAAACACATGTTTGTCACATGTTCTGCCCGATTATCTTAAAAACCAAGCCCTCTATCAAAAATTGTGTCCTTCAGTCGATTATAGACAATAAAAATTGCTTTTAAACGCTGTACCACAAGGTAATATTTATCTTTAGAATAAAACGTCACAGGCGTCCGTAAATAAAATCACTTTTTACAAATCACCAAACAAATTAATTTTGTTACAGGTTTTATCCAATTTTCTTAGAAAATAAGCTCAATCAAAAAAAGTGTTCTTAACTTTATTGTAGAAGATAAAATTGCCTTTCTAACTGTATAAGTTAGTAGGGTTTGATTGATGACAAACTCTCCAGCGACGTAAATAAAATCATTTTTGTCACATGTTTCACCCGATTTTCCAAAAAACCAAGCTTTTTATCAAAAAATGTGTCTTATATTTGATTGTATTGTTATTTTCTTTTAAACGATGTATAATAAGGTATGAAAAGTTTAATTTTTAAAACTTTGGGGACGTCCGTAAATTAAATCAATGTTTAAAAATCACCAAACAAATTAAGTTTGGTTCGATTTTTTTAAGATCCTTAAAATTTGAATCAGTGGCGATAGTAGGCCATCCAACCGTACCTAAAAAATTATGGCGCAGGATGTGGAGAAAAGGTAAGTAGGAGGGATCACCTTTGCTGCTAGAGCATCTTTTTTCGGGGCGAGTTTCATTTTTTTTATGGAGGGGGGATGGGAGGGAAGGTTGGGAGGTACGAGGGGTGCAAAGACTATCAATGCAGATGGCGGCTATAGTAGTGTTACATTTGGTAATTTTTAAAATCTTATTTTACATACGGATGCCCGGACGCCCCTGTAGTTTTAAAAATGAAATTAATTTTTCACCAAATTATACATCATTGAAAAGGAAATTTTACTTTCTACAAATCAGCTATGAGGCATATTTCTCATAAAAAGGTTAGTTTTTTTTGGAAAATCGGGTGAAACATGTGACAAAAATGTTTTTTTTTTATATGACCTGTATAATACGAAAGCCGCTGGAGAGTTTGTCATTAACCAAACGTCACTGACTTGTATATCGGTAAAAAGAGAATTTCATTTTCTACAATAAAGTTTAGAACATATTTATCCAGTTGGGCTTAGTTTCTGAGGAAATTGGATAAAATCTGTACAAAAATTAATTTGTTTGGTGATATGTAAAAATTGATTTTATTTACGGACGCCTGTGAAGTTTTAATTTAAAGCTAAATCTTACTTTGTGATAAAGCATTTAAATGAAAATTTCATTGTCTACAATCGACTACGGAACATGATTTTTGTTAGAAGGCATGATATTTAAGATAATCGGGTAAAACATGTACCAAACATGTAGTTTTTAATTTTTTTTTTTACATTTTCTTGTAGTTTGGTATTAGTCTGACCGCACTAGCTAAAGGGGCCTACAGACACGCGAGCATTTCTTGAGATTAGTACGCGCGAACTAATCTCTGCATACATGTATGTTTGGTGGAATTGCCTACACACACGAAGACAAAATTAAACGTTCTAAACATAAACACGATATTATCAATGCGTTTTGCCTAGACACCGAGAGATTTGCTCGCGTACATCGTGCGCGCGAACAAATCTTCGAGAGATATTTTAGGCGGATATTGTCTACACACGAAGAGATTATGCGCAAACTTGTACGCGCGTACTAATCTCTAGAAATGTTCGCGTGTCTGTAGGCCCCTTTATACATTATTAAAAAGATAATTTAATTTTCTACAATAAAGTGTAAAATATTTCTTTTCCCAAAAAGCTTAGTTTTTGAGAAAATTTGACAAAACTTGTAAAAGAAGTTTAGTGATTTTTCAAAATTCATGTAATTTACGGACGACCCTAAATTGTTATAAATAAAAATAATCTTACCTTGTTATTCATCATTTTAAAGGAAATTTCATTGTCTACAATTGCCTATAGGACACAATTTTTGAGAAAGAGCGTAGTTTTCAAGCAAAATGGGTAAATCTTGTAATAAACATGTTTCTTTTTTGAATTTTTTACATCACCTCAATAAACGGACGCCGCTGAAGAGTTTATCATTGGTCGTACCCCACTGACTAATACATCGTTGAAAAGCAAATTTTATTGTTAATAATTAAGGTAATTGCATATTTTTCCCTTAGTTTTTGACAAAATTTGAAGAAAACCTCAAAATCTCAGGTTTTGGGAGGTCTGGGGGTTTTTGCAGCCAACATTTAGCAAACTAATAAAATTTTATATTTAGGTTAGATTTTACACATTTTTGATTAATTTCTGTGTCATTGTGGCTTTAAGGCGTCAACTTAGTTAAATTTTCAGAATTTCAAACACGACTATAAGAGAAGGGGGGAAAAATTGGACCAAAACCTGGCTTGGCAACATTCAGATCGTTAATCTGTGACCTTTTGTCAGCTAGAATACAAGAGTCTGAGGCTAGAATCCATTGTCAAACTGCGGTCCTCATATTTTGCATACTCAACTACCTACAGCGTCTGCACTAAATTGCCAGCATTCACATTGTTTAAGGCAGTCGCACACACCGCTAGTTTTAGTCGGCACTGGTGTTTCCTGCACGTTGTGGTATAGTAGTATATACTTTCATAGATTTTAAATTTCGGCGCATACCTTCAACTGCGTTTGAAGTAGCCCATTGAAATGATGTGTAGATGCCACCATATGCAGTGGCGACTGCTGGCTGTGTGTTCAATTGGTCTTATTGAAGTGAATAATTCATGTTCTTCTATTATATGATGTAACTTTATAATACTTTCCGTGGTTAGTTTGGATAATCGATTTTTTTCGTGTAACGCGATAACCTATCTAAGAAAATCCACTTTGCGCGCATTCCTTCATATTAGCTTTTTTCCGCTCGCGTTTTTTCTCAATGCGCCTAATTTAATATATAATTGTTGATTTCGTATTTTGGTTTTTTTGATACCTTTTCGGATTTTTCTACCCTTTTGTCATAAAAAACTAAAAATTTAGATAAACTCAAGCAAAGATTATAGATTATAATATGAACTCAAGTATATGTCATATTAATCGCAGCCGCAAGCCTATAAAGCGTAAGGACACTCATCGTAAAGGCAAGCCTTATAGGAAGCGAAGCTTTCAATTTTTGGGTTATTATTTTTGACATGTTTTCCTCGGTTTTATCAAAACCTCATTTTTAAAATAAGAACGAGCCGCCAATGCGAATCCGAGGAACATGTCAAAAATTATAACCGAAAAAAAGAAAATCAAAGTCAGGCTTCGCTAGCTTTAAAGCTTGCTTTACGATGAGTGACCTTAGTAAAGCGAGGATACGATTGACAGGCTTTGGCAAACTTTTATTGTTATTTTTGGCATAAACGCAAATAGGGTTTTGAAGGGTAAGCTTTTTGTTTTTTAACTTTTTTATTATTTTGAAGGTGTACAGGCAGGGTAATTTTTTATAATATAGAATATTATTGGGAGTATACAGTTCAAACACAAACTAGTCGATTTGATAAATGATAACAACTTTAAGCGCTGCAACGTCACACAGTGGGGCCGGGACACATAAAAGTAACCGAAAATTCTATATGCATATAATGTTTATTGAAATTGTCTATAAACGCATATTTATTCTTAAAATTAATAATTTAATGAAAAATTATTGTCGCACGAGCAGTTAGCCGAGGTGTGCGGTACGCTAACGCAGTAGTTACATATAGCAACAAAATTTAATATTAAAACTTAAAGTAATTTAAAAAAACAACAACCCATATGTTCCCTGATTGTAATTTCATTATCTAGGTAAAATAACCTTTAATTTGATAGCTCACAACCCATATTAATAAAATGAATAAATTTAAAAATGATCTATTTAAAAAAAGTATATTTAAAGGAATAAAAAAAGTAACAAAACATAACTAAACTACGCTATAATTATCACAATCTGAAGTAGCGGGGAGACGATGGAGATGGATTTTGCCAAATAATTTTTTGGGGGTCTTTTCATTGCGGATTCCCGACCACCAATTTTAATGGAATCAGCCAGGTAACGAAAGCAAATTTAAGCAAGGAAATTTACTTCTGTCTTTTTATCGGATGAGATTGTACTGATTCCTTGATAAGCCAACTTCTACAAGAACCGAGAGCGCATCATTTTGTGACAATTGATTAGTCGTTTCTTCTACTACTTTTGTTAACAAGTTTATTTATTCAGAAGCTCAATCGGGATTTAAAGATAATTCTTTTAATAGTTTGGAAACTTAAATATGTAATATAAACTCCATTTGGGCAGCATATAATATTTCCTCAGTTGTGTTTTTTTCGCAAATGTGCAGTTTTCTGACGTTATTTTTATTTTATAGGCGAACAAAAATGTGGAAAGGATAAAAGGGTTATTTTTTATTTTATTTATTTATTTTATAGATGCCAAAAATTTTAACGAGTGTAGCGACGACTACGATTTATCGAGGGATAACAAGACAGCTAGCTATTTTTCGCACTTTTGATCCCTTTTCCGAGATTTTATTTTTTATTCGAGTTTTTAGGTTTTAACTTTATTTTTAGGATGTTGTACTGATCTGTCACTTTTACTCCCTGATTTTTACTTTTTATTCCTATTTCGTCCCTGATTTGTCACTTCTTATCCCGTGCGAAATGCGAAAGATATTAAAAGTGCTGTATAAGTCAATAGAAAAACTTATCATAAACTGATAATTTCTAAATGATCAAAAGTAATAGATTTATACAAGTTTTATATTTAGAAACAAAGCGTAGTGAAATTTTTTTAAAGAGAAAATCGGAATTGGTTTAAATTTTTGATACATATCGGTTCATAAATAAGAAAGTCTGCCATTTTCGATTTGCCATTTTAATTTTTTTTTATGTTTGAGGATAAAACTGTATTCAGTGATCTTCAGCACTGCAAACTTTCACGTTTGGGACAAATCGATTTCAAAATAAAAAATCTGCCATTTTGGATCCGCCATTTTGAATTTTTTTATGAGTTTTAGTAAAAAATCATAATCAGCGACTTGAAGCACGGCCGAGTTCCATATTTGACACATATCGGTTCATAAATAAGAAAGTTCGCCATTTTGGATCCGCCATTTAAATTTTTTTATGTTGGGGATAAAATCCGCCATTCTTCTAATAAACAACAACAACTAAAATGTAAATTGTATTGTTACCAGAACACTGCACCTACCGAATTTCAACACTCGACTTAATGGATTTAACTCTACATTACAAAACCAAGTTTTAAGAAAATTTCGTAAAGGATTTTTTAAAGATGTTTTTGTATAAATATATCTATTTTGTTTTACATCTGCACATTTTATCAAAAAAAAAAAAATTCTGGCGCCGAGTTGGCCCGGCGCCTGTTGCCGGCGCCGAGTTGGTGGCGTCCAGATGGCGGCACCCAGTTGTCCCATTGCGTACCTTGTATGACATAAAACAAACATGTTCTGCCGCTGGCGCGGTGAAGGGATTCCAATAAACACAAAAGAACAAACGGTATCTTTTAAAACTCGTGGCGTCCTACAATTCCTAGCGGTCTAGGACAACTGGGCGCCGCCAACTCGGCGCCGCCAACTGGGCGCCGCCAACTCGGCGCCGCCAACTGGGCGCCGGGCCAACTGGGCGCCGGGCCAACTGGGCGCCGGGCCAACTGGGCGCCGGCCAACTAGGCGCCGAACTAAAATTTTTTTTTTTGATAAAATGTGTAGATGAAAAATAAAATATATTATTTATATAAAAACATCTTTAAAAAATTCCTTTACGCAATTTTTTACAAGCTTTTATTTAGCTTCAGGTGTTCTGTCTAACTAACTATCTATCAAATCTTGTGAAGCGTTTTTGACACACTTCCCATTATCCGATTTAGATGAAATTTGGTATACACGTAGTGGTCCCATGACAATACAACATTAAGAAAAAATATCCTCCCACCCCTACCCCCACCCCTTCTATAGAAAAATGTGTTTTTGACACACTTCCCGTTATCCGATTTGGATAAAATTTGGTATACACATAGTGGTCCGATGATAATACAACAATAAAAAAAAATATCCTCCCACCCCTACCCCCACCCCCTTCCATAGAAAAATTTGTTTGTGACACACATCCCGTTATCCGATTTGGATGAAATTTGGTATACATATAGTGATCCGATGACAATACAATATTAAGAAAAAAATATCCTCCCACCTCTACCCCCACCCCTTTTCATAGAAAAATGAGTTTTTGACACACTTCCGAGGGGTCATCAGCTTTCAAGAGTACTGTACAAATTTCACAACAGGACCCGACAGTACCACGACAGGATCCAACAGTACTCGACAGTACACGACAGTACCCAACAGTACTCGACAGTACCACGACAGGACCCAACAGTACTAGACAGTACACGACAGTACCCAACAGTACTCGACAGTACACGACAGGACCCAACAGTACCCGACAGTACGCGACAGTACGCAACAGTACACGACAGGACCCAACAGTACTCGACATTACACGACAGGACCCAACAGTACCCGACAGCACACGACAGGACCCAACAGTACCCGACAGTACATGACAGGACCCAACAGTACTCGACAGTACACGACAGTACCCAACAGGACACGACAGTACTCGACACAACCCTCTAACCCGAAACAGTGGCGTAGATGCGAAAAGACAGGATGACCTTTTTTTTTTTGGTCGCAAGATTTGTGAGCGCGGCGCGGTTCCCCAAAGATGATGAACTTTTTTTTTTTTTTTTTTGCTCGCATGTTTTTTGAGGGCGCGCTGTCGGAGCCCCCCACGGCACGACGACAGTACTCAACAGGACCCAACAGTACTCGACAGTACACGACAGGACCCAACAGTACCCGACAGTACATGACAGGACCAACAGTACTCGACAATACACGACAGTACCCAACAGTACTCGACAGTACCCAACAGTACTCGACAGTACACGACAGGACCCAACAGTACCCGACTGCACACGACAGGACCCAACAGTACCCGACAGTACATGACAGGACCCAACAGTACTCGACAGTACACGACAGTACACGACAGTACCCAACAGGACACGACAGTATTCGACACAACCTTCTAACCCGAAACAGTGGCGTAGATGCGAAAAGACAGGATGACCTTTTTTTTGTTTTTTTTTTTTGGTCGCAAGTTTTTTGAGTGCGCGCTAAGGCCCTGCCGGCCTTCCCCAAACAGGATGACCTTTTTTTTTTTGGTCGCAAGATTTGTGAGCGCGGCGCATTTCCCCAAAGATGATGAGCTTTTTTTTTTTTTTTTGTTTTTTGCTCGCATGTTTTTTGAGGGCGCGCTGTCGGACCCCCCCAAGGCACGACGACAGTACTCAACAGGACCCAACAGTACTCGACAGTACACGACAGTACCCAACAGTACACCGACAGGACCCAACAGTACTCGACAATACACGACAGTACCCAACAGTACTAGACAGTACACGACAGTACCCAACAGTACTCAACAGGACCCAACAGTACACGTCAGGACCCAAGTCCTGTTGGACGCTGTACAAAATTTTAGGGTGCCGATGACCCCTCGCACACTTCCCATTATCCGATTTGGATGAAATTTGGTATTCACATAGTGGTCCGATGACAATACAACATTAAAAAAATATCCTCCCACCCCTACCGCCACCCCTTCCATAGAAAATGCGTTTTTGACACCCTTCCCATTATCCGATTTGGATGAAATTTGGTATACATATAGTGGTCCGATGACAATACAACATTGAAAAAAAAAGTCCTACCACTCCTACCCCCACCTTCATCTATAGAAAAATGCGTTTTTGACACACTTCCCATTATCCGATTTGGATGAAATTTGTTATACATATAGTGGTCCGATAACAATACAACAATAATGAAAAAATTTCCTCCCACCCCTACCCTCACCCCCTTCCATAAAAAATGCGTTTTTGACACACTTCACTTCAAATAACTTATAAAATTTGGTATATGCATAAAGGTCCGATGGCAATACAGCCCAAACTCAAAATATATTTCTACCTCTACCCCCACCCTCTCCTTCCCCCAATAGAAAAATGAGTTTCCAAACAACTCACGATCAGCGATTTCATTACAATCTAGAATATTATTATATTATTATTATTATTATTATTACAACAATGGCGGATCCAAAATGGCGGATTTTCTTATTTAATAACCGATTTGTCTCAAACTTGAAATATTACATTGCTTGAGGTCATTTAACAAATTTTTTTACTCAGACTTAAAAAAATCAAAATGGCAGATCCAAAATGGCAGATTTTCTTATTTACCAACCGATTTCTCTCAAACTTGAAATATTACATTGCTTGAGGTGATTTAACAAAATTTTTTACTCAAACTTAAAAAAATCAAAATGGCGGATTTTCTTATTTACCAACCGATTTGTCTCAAACTTGAAATATTACATTGCTTGAGGTCATTTAACAAAACTTTGTGAGGATATTTTTTTTTTAATGTATTGTCATCGGACCACTATGTGAATACCAAATTTCATCCAAATCGGATAATGGGAAGTGTGTCAAAAACGCATTTTTCTATTGATGAGGGTGGGGGTAGGAGTGGTAAGATTTTTTTTTCAATGTTGTATTGTCATCGGATCACTATGTGAATACCAAATTTCATCCAAATCGGATAATGGGAAGGGTGTCAAAAACGCATTTTCTATAGAAGGGGGTGGGGGTAGGGGTGGGAGGATATTTTTTTTAAATGTTGTATTGTCATCGGACCACTATGTGAATACCAAATTTCATCCAAATCGGATAATGGGAAGGGTGTCAAAAACGCATTTTCTATGGAAGAGGGTGGGGCTAGGGGTGGGAGGACATTTTTTTTAAAATGTTGTATTGTTATCGGACCACTATATGTATACCAAATTTCATCCAAATCGGATAATGGGAAGTGTGTCAAAAACGCATTTTTCTATAGATGAGGGTGGGGGTAGGAGTAGTAGGATATTTTTTTAATGTTGTATTGTCATCGGACCACTATGTGAATACCAAATTTCATCCAAATCGGATAATGGGAAGTGTGTCAAAAACGCATTTTTCTATAGGTGAGGGTGGGGGTAGGAGTAGTAGGATTTTTTTTTTCAATGTTGTATTGTCATCGAACCACTATAAGTATACCAAATTTCATCCAAATCGGATAATGGGAAGGGTGTCAAAAACGCAAATTCTATGGAAGGGGGTGGGGTTAGGGGTGGGAGGACATTTTTTTTAAATGTTGTATTGTTATCAGACCACTATATGTATACCAAATTTCATCCAAATCGGATAATGGGAAGTGTGTCAAAAACGCATTTTTCCATAGATGAGGGTGGGGGTAGGAGTGATAGGATTTTCTTTTGCAATGTTGTATTGTCATCGGACCACCACCAAATTGCATCCAAATCGGATAACGGGATGTGTGTCAAAAATAAATTTTTCTATGGAAGGGGGTGGGGGTAGGGGTGGGAGGATATTTTTTCTTATTGTTGTATTATCATCGGACCACTATGTGTATACCAAATTTTATTCAAATCGGATAACGGGAAGTGTGTCAAAAACACATTTTTCTATAGAAGGGGTGGGGGTAGGGGTGGGAGAATATTTTTTTCTTAATGTTGTATTGTCATAGGACCACTACGTGTGTACCAAATTTCATCCAAATCGGATAATGGGAAGTGTGTCAAAAACGCTTCAAAAGATTTGATAGATAGTTAGACAGAACATGTGAAGCTAAATAAAAGCTTGTAAAAAAATTGCGTAAAGGATTTTTTAAAGATGTTTTTATATAAATAATATATTTTATTTTTCATCTACACATTTTATCAAAAAAAAAAATTTAGTCCGGCGCCGAGTTGGCCGGCGCCCAGTTGGCGGCGCCGAGTTGGCCCGGCGCCCGGTTGGCGGCGCCGAGTTGGCGGCGCCCAGTTGTCCCATTCCGATTCCTAGAGGATGGTACGTTAGCTGTAACGGAAACACGACAGTACAAATTAAACTTGTCTGCCAATAAATATGCTAATTTTCCCTATCAACAACATGGCCCACAATGGTTCGATGTGTGAAAGAAGCAACTTATGTACTCGTACTTCTCCACGGCGCCTACGGTACAAACTATCACATTAAATATTTTCAAGAGGTTTGCCAGAAAAAATTGGTCCATATGGCACGTTTATCATAATTACCTTGATTTGTTATCGGAAATGAGGTCAACATAAATATTTCCATTCAGAAGGTGTACCACAATTTGGACCAAGAAAAATGTGGGCATTATACAGAATAAGAATTAAGTTATAGACATAATACCATAAAGACAAGCAATGGTATTCGATGATGTGGGTGAAATTAGATATTTCAATTTCTTTAAAAAGATGTGCTTGTCTATATGTCAAAAGAAGGCTTGGCAGCATCATCATTTTGTATTACGTTAAATGACAAAAATGACAAAAGGTGTGTTCTTTGGTCAAAAGATTATTTGGCGGCTACTTGTTTTATATAAAATAAGTTATTATATAGTTATGTCACATTTATCATAATAATTAACTTGCTATGTTCTAACGTAAATGTAGTTTAAATAAATAATTTCTTTCAGAAGGTTCATTCACCTTCTGCCAAGAAAAAAATTGGCTGCATACTAATTTATTAATCAGGGCATCAACATAAAACCAGTAACGCAATAATTTTGATGGTACTTGATGACGTACGTTAAACTTAAATATTTCAACTTTTGAGGTGTGTTCTTTGGTCAAAAGATGATTTGACGGTTACTATTTTTACAAAAAGAAGTTATTACATAGTTATGACACATTTATTATAATAATTAACTTGGTACGTTCTAACGTAAATGTAGTTTAAATAGATCATTCCTTTCAGGAGGTGTGCCTCCCCTTCTGTGAAGAAAAAAATTGGCAGCATACTAATTTAATAATCAGGGCATCGAACTGAAACCATTAAGGCAAAAATTTTGATTGTATTTGATCAGTTAGTTTAAACTTAGATAGTACAACCTTTTAAAAAGTTGTGCCTATCAATATGTCAAAAGAAGGATTGGCAGAATCACCACTTTGTATTACTTTACGGTATGTGACACGAATAAAAGAAAAATCTTTATGGTATGTCATGACTTATATCGGATGTATATATAACCAATCTTTTCAGGAGTTTTGTCTGGCCTTTGGTCAAAGGATTATTTGGCAGCCTAATAATTTTATATAAAAAAAGTTTATATGACACATCTATTACAATATTTAATGTGTTATGTTCTAACGTTAATATAGTTAAAAAATAATTCTTTTCAGGAGGTGTGCCTCACCTTATGTCATGGAGAAGTTTGGCAGTATACTGATTCCATAATCAGGGCATTAACATGATCCCAATAAAACAAAAATTTTAATGCTGTTTCATGGCGTAGGTGAAATTTAGATATTTCCACTTTTTAAAAAGGTGTGCCTGTCGATATTTTAAAAGAAGACTTGTAGCATCACGACTTTCTAATACTTTAATATATATGACACAAATAAAATAAAAATATTGTTGGTATATCATGACGTAAATCGACTATAAAGATAATCAATCTTCTGAGTAGGCATGTCTAGCCTTAAGTCAAAAGATTATTTGGCACCTTAATATTTTTACATAAAATAGTTCCATATGACACGTTTATCATAAGAAATAACATGATAGCTTCCAATGTAATTGTAGTCTAAATAAATAATTACTTTCAAGAGGTGTGCCCCATCTTTGGTCAAGAACAATATTGGCAGGATACTCATTTATTAATAAGGATATTTTTATGTCACTAATGTAACAAAATTCAACTTGATAGTTAAACATATAGGTACATTGTTCATATGTAATAGCTTTAAGGAGGCGTGACTTTCCTCTTTCCAGGTTTGGCTGAATATAGTTAACTATTATATTAGTAATAGCTTCATCTGACACTAATTAGATAAAAGCTGTTTTGATATTCAGTCAGGTAGTTTATCTAAAAAAAAGTGCAGTGTGAGGCAGGTGTTACATGTGAGGGGATTAGGCAACCTGAGGCAGCATAAATAATTTATAAAGCAAAGGTATAAATACACATTTTCTGCAAAAAATTTTTTTGGTTTTTGATTATGTAGATTTATTTTCACCTGTATATTACAATAAAAGCGTGTGCCTGTGTCCCACTCAGGTGAAGGTGTGGCAGCGTAATCATATGTTAAAAAATGGGTAAATATGACTCATTTACAACAAAAACTCAAATGATACTAATTCATGCTGTTTAATGTTAATCTTTGTCAATGCAATTAATTTAATTAGCGACTTGGGTCCAAGTCTGGTTATTTGTTTTGGTAGGCACACCTTTGTGTACGCTAATATGACACTTGTTGAATATGAATTTTAATGGTACGGATAACGTAGAGTTTTGTGTTACTGGCTCTTAAAAGTTTTTTCGATGGTCGTCAAGAAGTTAAAGATAATGTATGAGAAGGGCGCTCCAGCAGATTTAAAAAAACAGCGATGCTTATTGTTTTTTTTCAATATTAGAGGTGTTTTTCTTATTGAATGGGCCCGTGAGGGTCAAACAGTCAACCAAAATTTATATTTGGAAGTACTGATGTAGCTAAGGGAAAGTGTAAGGAAAAAGCGTCCAGATTTGTGGAGGAACAACGGGTGGTTGCTCTACCAGGACAATGCACCGGCCCACAATGCCTTTTTTATTAAGCAGTTTTTAGCTAATCAGAAGATCCCCGTCGTTAACCACCCACCATATCCACAAACTTAGCCCCTTGCGACTTCTACCTGTTTCCCGAAGTGAAGAAATCGTTAAAAGGAACTCGTTTTGAAATATTAGAACAAGTCAAAGAAAAAACGGCAAGACTCCTTAACAGCCTCTCTTCTGATGATTTCCAAAATTGCTTCCAACATTATTTAAAAAAAAGTATGCAACGCTGCGTCGATAGAGTACTATCAGGGGATCTATGTCTGGCTCTCGTACAAAATAGCGCAGGACAAAATAGCGCAGGACAAAATAGCGTGGACAAAATAGCGCAGGACAAAATAGCGCAGGACAAAATAGCGCAGGACAAAATAGCGCAGGACAAAATAGCGCACGCTAAAAAATCCCAAGTCGATTTGCCGATTTGCCCTGTCCAGCTGAAGTGGACCAGGAGCCGAGGATAGGTTAGGTTAGTATCCCAACCTAACCCGGTTAGGTTTTTTACAAAAACAAAACTTGCCTGAACAGATCAGGCAAGTTTTTTTTTGTAAAAAAATCTAACCTGGTCAGGTTGGGATACTAACCTAACCTATCCTCAGCCCCTGGTCCACTTCGGCTGGGGTAATTTGATTGATAAGGTTAGGCCTTCCCTATTTCAGTAATGCGCTATTTTAGTAATGCGCTTTTAAGGCTTGCGCTATTTTGGTCATGCACTTTTATTACCTGCGCGATTTAGTCCTCGCGATTTGGACCTGCGCTATTTTGTACCACTGCCGTAAGAATAATAATAACATAAACAAAACTAGCCTAATCAGGTCAGGTAAGGTCTGCAGGTTAGGTTTTAATATATTAGGCCCAACCTAACCAAGACAGGTTTGTTTATTTTTTAGTATACTACCTTAATCAGGTCAGGTTAGGTCTGCAGGTAAGGTTTTAAGTATTGTTCATACTCGTCTTAGTCTTTTGTTTTTGATTAGTCTTTGTCCTTTGATTAGTCTTAGCTGTCTTAAACAAAATCGGCTGTTCATACTCGTCTTTTGTTTTTGATTAGTCTTAGTCATAACCCACTGAAAAAAAAATTCAATTTCAATAAAAAGGCCCATTTTTAAAAGTCATTTTCTACACAAAACAATCTTATTTGACCTAATCTGTGCACGAAACACAGACACGAAAGAACAAAAGCAAAAAAGAAAAAAAACAAATAAAATTTTGAGGTTATGTTGAGATTTTCTGTTAAAAACATGATTAATGGCGGTAAGTTTAAAATTTCGACCGCGCGCTTGCGCTCTTCGGACGCCCTGTAAAAAAAAACAACAAACATCAGCTGATGTCTGTCACTCGTCTTAGTCGTTGTCCTAAGGATTGAAAGTTGGCAACTCTTAAGACAAAGACTAATCAAAAACAAAAGCAAAAGCATTGTATGAACACTCCCATAAGAAACAGTGGTTTTAACTTTCTTATGACAAGACATATGACTAAACCAAGACAAAAGACTAGACAAAAGACGAGTATGAACGATCCATTAGTATATTAAACTAACGAAGTAAGGTTAGGTTATTTTTTTAGTATCTTTTTGAGATCTGCGCTATTTGCGCTATTTTGTCCTGCGCTATTTTGTCCCGCGCTATTTTGTCCTGCGCTGTTTTGTCATGCGCTATTTTGTCCCGCGCTATTTTGTCCGCGCTATTTTGTCCTGCGCTATTTTGTACCAGAGCCTCTATGTCTATCATCCCACCAATTTTCATTTCTGATCGACCTTTTGCAAATAGAACCCCATATTTTGTACCCAACGCTTGGCCTACGAGGTGTCCTATAACTTTTTTTTTTTAATTTTATTTTGTGTTAGTTGCTTTTCTATAGAATTTTTAATAAAGGATCCATCTTTTAAAGTGGATTTCATGTGTCGTTTTTAGTTTTTGAGATATTTTTTGAAATTATAGTAAAATTTTATTTAAAACATAATATTAAATTTTTTAATTTTTTTTTATATATATTTGCCTATTTTTTAATTATTTCTTTATTTTTAGATATTTCTTTTAATCTAAGGGCAAGGCAGTGCCTCGCCAAGTTCGCGCTGCCGTATGCCGTTCCTTTCTTGAAACATTTCAGCCCACATTAAACTGTACTTCGGAATGAGCTACGAATCTTAAGCTTTGCACAGTCGTAGATCTTCATAGAGTTAACAACCCCCCCCCCCCCCCAAGTTTCATGGACTTCCATAAAGTCGTAAAGTGGTTATGAAATTTAAAAAAACGTCGAAATTGCCACTCACTGACTCACTCACTCATGTATAGATCATCAAAATTCTACTGTACTTCTCGACATGCTACAAAGCTGAAATTTGGCAGACTGATAGAAATTATGACCCTAATTTACTCCCCTCCCGTATACATGTAAAAGTATCTAAAAAATGTAACATTACTCACTTCCAGAAATGCTAGAGAGCTGAGCTTTGGCAGACTGATAGTAGTAGTAGTGTGGGGTAGGCTCTAGGCCTGGCGACTAGGCACATGAAGCACCCTTTTCGCCAACCCCCGGGCATCCCCCCTACTGCGTCCTCCCTTCGCTAAGGAATCTGCCCGTCTTCTGTACAAAGGCCAGAATATCGGGCCACCTCAGATTCAGAAGGTCCTCCGTCTCAAAAGGTTCCTCTTCGAATACCTCTCTTCTTGCCTCCTTGTATGCTTCACATGATGAGAGAAAATGCGCCGAGGTCTCGTCCTCGGCCCAACATCGCTCGCACGTCGCGTCCTCCTTCACTCTCATCTTTGCCAGGTGTCCCTGTAGGACGCAGTGTCCGGTTAGGACTCCCACTATGGTTCCCACCTCTCTTCGTGTTCTACGGAGCAGCCAGTCCCCTGGCAGACTGATAGGAACTATGATAAGACTATAGGAAAAAATTAAAAACCCCAAAATTAAAATTTACTTCCCTCCACTATAAATGTAAAGTAATGTAAAATGCTAGAGAGCTGAGCTTTGAAAGGCCGTAAGAAACTATGATAAAGCTATAGGAAAAAATTTAGAAACACCAACATTTCAATTTACCTCCCTCCCTATACATGTAAAATAATGTAAAAGTAACGTTGACCACTTCCAGAAACGCTAGAAAGCAGAGCTTTGAAAGGCTTATAGGAACTATGATAAAACCATGGAAAAAAAATAAAAAACCTCAAAATTTTAAATAAGGCATTGCAAAAGTTTTGAACAATATTCCGCATATTTTACTACTTTAAAAATTAAATATTATTCAATTCCTTTAAAAAATAAGTGAAATCATAACAAAAACATTTCATGTAAAAAAAGCCAAGTTCGCGAAAATAGTGTTCCGTAATAAGAATTGATTTAAATGTAAAGCCAAGTTCTCCAATACAAATTTCAAAATGAAAGGTTCTTACTAGTTTGGAAATGTTTTTCTAAACTTGGCTATTACGACTCAAATGCCTAGACTCAGTGCTAAAATGAACATAAAGAAGTTTGGCTGTACTAACAAAGTTTAAAAAAACATTTCCAAACTAGTAAGAACCTTTCATTTTGAAATTTGTATTGGAGAACTTGGTTTTACTTTTATCTCAATTTTTTTTACGGAATACTATTTTCGCCTACTTCGCTTTTTTTACATGCAATGTTTTTGTTATGATTTGATTATTTGAAAATATTTTGAGCCCCGTCATTAAATTGAACAATAAAAATGGAAAAAAAGGAACATAAAGAAATTTGGCTGTAATAGCAAAGTTTAAAAAAACATTTCAAAACTATAGTAAGAACATTTCATTTAAAAATGTGTATTGGAGAATTTGGCTTTACTTTTATCTCACTTCTTTCTGGTTTTTTTTACATGAAATGTTTTTGTTATGATGTACTTGTCAGTTAAAAGGATTCTACCAGAACCACTGGTAAGAGAATAATAGGACCGAGTATATCGAAATTCTGTATATTGCGCAATATGTGACAAACCAGTGATAAAAGACTCCATGGCTGAAACGGGCCATCGTTTCGCTCAGTCGAAGGATCAACACTCGACCGGCAGAGTTCTGCGAGTTTCCCCACAGTTGTGGATTTATAGACCTATACGCGAATAATAAATCGGTCTCTTGCGTATCTTATTTTGGCGGGAAACTTCACTTTATAAAGTGGTACATACTCAAATATTTTTTATTTGTGATTCGAGCTGAAACAAACATTTTTTGGTAAGTTTCACACATACATTCCAACAGATATAATTACATCAAACTATTTTCTTTATACAGTGTGTCCCCGGATGGAGTTGACCATCCTTTATTTTTGATTTTACGAAAAAAACTTACTCTTTATAAAAAATTCTGCTTGTTGAAAAATTAAGATTACCATAATAAAATCTTTGATTAGATCTATAGCTGGAAAAATCTTTATTTTTAATTTCACGAAAAACATCACTCTTTATAATGTGACATTGATAGATTTATTTTGTTGATTTTCAAGTTATAGGTTTTACATTCTAAAAAATGTTTACTAAAGCAGAACGGATTTATTTAATTAAGTGCTACGGAATTGGAAATGTATCGATCTGTACACAATTGACCTTTTCCACGAGAAGTACCCAATACTCCGGTATCCTGTGAGGCGCTGCGCAAACAAAACAAAAAATTATAAAAATAAAGATTTTTCTCCTGTTATTCTTTACATGTTTCTTAATTTGAGAACACCCTGTACATCTAATCAAAGATTCTATTATTTATTCTATTTACATTAAACCTTTTTGAAATGGTACTAACATCATATTGTTCTTTCTCAGATGCCTGTTGGAAAAAAAAGAAATGGTTATTTGACTTTTTTCGAAAAATTGAGGTATATATCATGGGTTTAATCGCGATTAAGTCCTTCTTGCTCACATACAAAACAAGAAAGTGAAGAATGGATTAGCAAAACCTTGTTACGGTGCGTCTGAGGGTTAAAGGCGCAGATTACAGGAAATTATTTATTAAGAACTATTCAGCAAGAATCGGCTGCTGATTGCTTGTACGGTTCGGTTCGGTTTGGTTCGGTTCTGTACAAATTTTCAAAATTATGTTAAAAAAGCTCTAAAAAAACACGATAAAGTAGGTATGAAATTAATTTAAAATTGTAAAATAATTAATCCTAAGCTAATTTACAAAGGAGGAGGCACTAAATACATTGTTTACCGGGACGCGTCAGATGAGCTGAATTTGAGATATGTTGAAGGCCAAACCTTCCTGATGTTTTTACCAAAAAAAATTGGGGGTGTCATAGGATTCGTTTTCGAGCTATACTTATTTAAATGCGCGGCACTGAAATATGGAAAAATATGACCTTTTGTCATTTTTTTTTAATAACTTATCGCCAAATAAAAACAAAAAAATTATATTAGTCTTATTTTATTGACAAAAGAATCCGTTTAGGAATTTTATCAATTTTTAACATATAATTTGCGTCACATACCTACAGAGTGGCTCAAAATAATTTTAAAAAAATATAGGAAAAATACCTGAGATTTATTACGTATAAAGAAAGGGAACTAAAAATGCATAGTCAAAATTAACTTCACTTGCTTTCATGTGAGTCGCTTTAACTATTCCAGAGTGATGTTTGCATAATAGGTTATGTTATAAGCTAACAGGGTATTTAAACAAAAAAATTAATTCAACGCATGACATATTTACTAATTGTCTACGAAATAGTGTGTTTACTGGGATGCGTCAAAGGTGAATTTAAGATATGTTTGAGCGTAAACCGTCTGGATGCTTGTTTCAAAAAAATTGGGGGTAATCGGTTTCGTTTTCGAGCTATAATTATTTAAATGCGCCCAATGGATTATGTAAAAATGTAAGATTTTGTAGTTTTTTGTTATAACTTCTCGTGAAAGAAAAATAAAAAAACCAAATTGAATTTTATTTTGTTGAAAAAAAAAAGAGTCTTTTTAAGTATGTTCTCATTTTTTGACATATAGTTTTCGTCACGTATCTACATAGTGGCTCAAACTATGAATAATTGAAATACAATAATAATAATAGACTTAATGGGTATTTCAAACATTTTTAAAATTCGCATAACATGTTTACTAATTGCCTATGGAATAGTGTGTGGAAAATGTTTACTGGGATGCATCAGATGCATTGAATTTGAGATATGTTAAAGCCTAAACCGTCGTAATCCTTGTTTCAAGAAATAGTGGGTGGTGAGCGGTTTTGTTCTCGAGTTATACTTATTTAATGCTAGAATATAGGAAATGTGGGGACAAAAAGACAATAAGGGGCCTACTCCTTTCCGGGGGTTCTGCTAAAAACTTTCAGAAAGCCTGTGAACAAACTTAATTGATAAAAGTTTAAATATCAACTTTTTATCCCTATAAAGAGATAGAAATTGTAGCGAAAATCCATAAGAGTATAGCTCAAAAACGAAACCGATGATCCCCTCCCCCAATTTTTTTGAGCAAGTTTCAGGATGGCTCGGGCTCTAACATATCTCAAATTCACCTGATCTGACGCATCCCGTTAAACACACTATTCCGCTGCACAGTTAATACACCTATTATTTGTTTAATTTAAAAAATGTTTGATTTACCCTGTAGGTTTACTACATAAACCATTATGTATGTAAATGTTACTTTACAATAATTATAACGACTCACATTGAAGCAAATGAATTTATTTTGACTATGCATTTTTAATTTCATCCCTTTAAGTATATTTAACAAATCCCAGTTATTATTCCTGTATTTCTGTTATTCATATTTTGAGCCACTCTGTAGATATGTGACGAAAACTATAAACAAATTGAAAACATACTTAAAAAGATTTTTTTTTCAATTAAATAAAATTAATATTGGATTTCTATTTGACGAGAAGTTATAGCAAAAACACTACAAAAAGTCACATTTTTCTTTCTTCCAGTGGCGGATTTAAATAATTACAGCTCGAAAACGAAACCGATAACCCCCAATTTCTTTGAGACGAGTATTTAGACGGCTTGGGCCCTAACATCATAAATTCACCTCATTTAACGCATCCCGGTAAACACACTATTCCGTAAACAATTAGTGTCATGCGTTGAATTATTTCTTTTTTTAATACCCTGTTAGCTTATAACATAACCTATGATGCAAAAATCACTCTGGAATAGTTAAAGCGACTCACATGAAAGCAAGTGAAGTTAATTTTGACCATGCATTTTTCGTTTCCTTTCTTTATATTTAATAAATCTCAGGTATTTTTCCTGAATTCTTTTTTATTATTTTGAGCCACTCTGTAGGTATGTGACGGAAACTATATGTCAAAAACTGATAAAATTCTTAAAAGAACTCCTTTACCAATAAAGTAAAGCTAATATCAGTTTTTTATTTTTATTTGCCGATAAGTTATTACAAAAAAACTACAAATGGGCATATTTTTCCATATTTCAGTGGCGCACATTTAAATAAGTATAGCTCGAAAACGAATCCTATGACCCCCCTAATTTTTTTTGGTAAAAATATCAGGAAGGTTTGTCCTTCAACATATCTCAAATTCACCTCATCTGACGCGTCCCGGTAAACAATGTATTTAGTGCCTCCTCCTTTATGTCGAAAATTTGACGATGCAGTGATAGAAGTTGATCTTTTTCAACCAAAACAAGTCGAAGAAAATCTCTATGTATGTATTATTTTTAAAGAAACCAAACTTTTTTTTAATTTCCCATATCTAAATCGACTAAAACTAGCCCAAAGAATCATTTTCATACAAAAAATGGTTATATAGTGCGTATAACAAAATAGTAGTAGTGGATGATAAGTAACAATAAGATGTACTAGATTTTAAACTGGATACAATTTTTTTTGGTGTAAGCATATTTTCAAGTAAGTGAGGTATTTTTTTTTAAAAAGTAACCTGTTCTAACTAATATAGTCGATCACATTTTACTTTTAAGTTACTTTAATTTTAGGACACTGATGATGGCGAAATGCCGAAAGCGCTCTGTCAATGAAAAATAAAAATATTAAAATTATAGCACTCAGTACAAAAAAAGCCCCTATTCATTCAGTTTTTCAAATAAATTTATTTAAATTATTACTTGCCCCCCCTCAAAAGTGATCTTTTCCAGTATGATTCAAATTATTTGCAAACTATTAACTTGGCCAAAAACAACTAAGTAATAGTTATTGAGGCTGACCAAAAGTCCTCTCTAACGATGTATAATCTCCCTTTGTGATTTTATTAGTTTTAAGTAAGTAAGTATTCCTTATAGGTGTGAGTACACATAATTGGCAATACAAAAATAAAAACTTGGCAAGGCACAGCAGTGCCCTCATATTAGAGACACCTACAAATCGAAACGTGGCCGTCTTCGACCAGCGCGTTAAGCTATGTTAAAAAATAGACAACGAAGACGCAAGTAGGCTTAAATGTCAAAATCGATAAACAAACAATAAATAAAAGCTACTTTTATTTGTCAAATCTGACTTTTGGTTGAATTACAAAGCATATAGTTGAAACCTATAAAGTTACACACAGTGTGCCTGAATAAAGTATAGGTTACATAAAAATGGTTCCAAAAACTAATTGCACATTTTCAATATGGACTCTTTCCTGACTTCAGAGCGATATTCATATAAATCCTAGCTGAACCTCTTCTCGAAATTTTTGACATTTTGCTAGTTAGTCTAGGCGCTGACTCCTGTCACGTGTGACCTAATATGTGCGATCAGTTTGACTGCGGAGCTTTGTTAAGCACCCACAGCAGTATAAAAAAAGTTTAGTCGCGTGGTCGAACTCATGGTCGTTTGGCCGCCTTCCTTAAAAATGGCCTCCAAATTAAAAGATTTTTTGTTTAAGCGTATCTGCCTACTCAGTGGTCCTATTGTAATTTTTTAAAGCTTGTTTTACTCCTTTTTGAAAGGCAAACACATTTTATTATAACACATTTTTTGATAAATTACGTAGTTTTTGAGATATACCAAGATTATTAGTATTTCCGCTCGCAAAAGAGTTAAAATAATACCCATGCTCATTTTATTGTAGCTACAATATTATTTTTTTATTAGCTCACACATATACTATACTATAGTAGTGTGAGCTATGGTGATCCTAATTTTTTCGAGAAAAAAAAAATTGCTCCGATTTCAAAAATTTTTATATATCTTTGCGTTTCAGATGATTTTGAAACTTTTTTGTTGCGCCGTCTGTCTGTCTGTCTGTCTGTCTGTATGACTGTATGTCTGTCTGTAACGACCAACGCGCATAACTCAAAAACCGCTTGGCCGATTTTAATGAAATTGGTACCTAGGCTGGGTCTTGGGTCGAGATGGTCCCATTTAAAAATGACCAAAATCCACCGAACACAAACGAAATAAAAGGGTGAGGGTAGATTTCAAAATTAGAGTTTATGTATGGCGTGTGTGATATCAAACGAAAGGTAATTGAGTCTGCAGTTAAACACAATCCATTTTAATTTATTTTAAAAAAAGGGTGGGGGTATATTTTAAAAATTAGAGTTTAAGTGAAAATATGGCGTGTGTGATATCAAACGAAAGGTAATTGAGTCCGGAGTTTAACAAAATACATTTTAGTTTTTGTTTTTTTTAAGGGTGGGGGTAAATTTAAAAAAATTGAGTTTAAGTCAAAACATGGCTTGTGTGGTATCAAACAAAAGGTAATGTAGTCTGGAGTTGAATAAAATATATTTCAGTTTTTAGTTATATTAGCTCACACGACTATAACTATAGTACCAAGTGTGAGCTTAGGGGCCCATATATTGGCAGAGTATTTTTTTTTAGTTACATAGAAGGCTTTATACCTTTCAGAGAAAAGGATATTGACTATATGTTTTTAAAGTTCGTTGGATGGTACCCCTAAAGACTGCCTTAAAGAGGGTGGTTTCTGAAACTGTTCACAATATTATAGAATCCTAGCGAAAAATGATAAAATTAGTTTTTTATAGTACTCTTAATTTGGCTTCTTCCGATTTATTACTTAGCATCCTAGCTTTGATAGCTGTACAAGACAGCTAAAATCTACAATTTTGTAAAAAATCCATGTTTTCGCTCCAAAATCGATATTCTTTTTTTAAATTGTAAAAGATATGACAATAGTCAGAAGAAGCGGAATTAAAAGAACTATAAAAAATTATTCTTAACGTTTTTTGCTACGATGCATCGTTTCACTGCAAATCCACTTTTTGTATAATCTTGTGAACAGTTTTAGAAACCACCCTCTTTAAGGCAGTCTTTAGGGGTACCATCCATCGAACTTTAAAAACATAAAGTCAATATCCTCTTCTGTAAAAGGTTTAAAGCCTTCTATGTAACAAAAAAAACAAATGTCAATAATATTGTAGCTACAGTAAAATGAGCATGGTTATTATTTTAATTCTTTTGCGAGCAGAAATACTAATAATCTTGGTATATCTCACTTGATTTATTAAAAAATGTGTAATTACAAAATTCATTTGCCTTTAAAAAAGGAGTATAACAAGCCTTTAAAAATTAAAATCGGATGACTGGGTAAGGAGATACGCTTAAACAAAAAAATCTATCAATTTAGCGGTCATTTTCAAGGATGGCGGCCAAACGACCATGAGTTCAACCACGAGACCAAACTTTTTTTATACACTTATGGGTGCTTAACAATGCCCCGCAGTCAAACTGAGCGCACATATTAGGTCACACGTGACAGAAGCCAGCGCCTAGACTAACTAGAAAAATGGCAAAAAATTGATAAAATTTCGAGAAGAGGATCAGCTGGGATTTATATGAATATCGCTCTGAAGTCAGGAAAGAGTCCATATTCAAAATGTGCAATTAGTTTTTGGAACCATTTTTATGTAACCTATACTTCGTTCAGGCACACAGTGTACACAAGGAAAACAATTAAATTTAAGTAAAATTATAAACCGTTTTATTTAATTCTTATTTAGATCCTGTTTAGCGTTTTATTAAATTTTATGATGGAAGTTGTGCCCGAGGGTAAGTACTTATTTACCCCTTTATTATATTTTTCTTTTGAATAAAATGAGACTCGTTTGTGTCATTTTTAAGTAAACAAGGGAAAATATTTTATTATAAATTTTGATATCATTGTTTATGCTGATTTTTCTTAAACATTGAAAACCATGTCTAAAGGTTTTAGAACAAATTAAAGAAAATCATTAGACGAATTATTTTTTATTTAATTTTGCCTAAACCTCTCTACTAAATAATTTACTAATTCTTATGTTTTGGTTTCCTTTACGAATGGTGATCTTCTTGAAAAATATGTGTCAGGTTCTAATATGTTTTACCTCGCTTGTCAAAAGACACTATATAACGATTTTTTTGCATGAAAATGATTCTTTGGACTATTTTTAGTCGATTTAGATACAAGAAATTTAAAAAAAATTGGTTTCTTTAAAAATATTTTTAAAAAAATGCTATATTGGGGTTTTCTTCAAATTGTTTTGGTTGAAACAAATCAACTTCTATTACTGCATCTATAAGTTTTGGATATAAATTTATAAATTAGCTGAGGATTAATTATTTTACAATTTAGAATTAACCACATACACAGTTTTCCGTGTTTTTTTTGCGCTTTTATCGTATAACTTTGAAAATTTGTCTCCCCACAGCTATTTTGACACTTTAGCAGATCTCTTTTGTAATTTTTTCCTGTGTCGACTGTTTCCAGGAGATTCGGCCATATCATATTTCCCAATTCAATTTGCTTACCTACCCTCAGATGTATCGTAAGCACTTAAGCGCGATCATAGGTTTATTCGCGATTAAGTCCTTGTTGCTCACATACAAAACAACAAAGAGGGAGAATGGATTAGCAAAGCCTTGTTACTGTGCATCTGAGGGTTGTAGGCGTGGATTACAAGAAATTATTTATTTGCGCGGTTTCTTGCTGAATGCCTGTTGTTGGGTTTTTAGGTTAGGTCAAATTAGGTTTGGATTGGTTCGGCTTGGTTCGGTTCGGTTCCGTTCGGTTTGGTTTAGTTAAATTCGGTTCGGTTTGGTTTTAGGTTAGGTTTGTTTTGTTTTAAAGTAATTTAGCAGGAGTCGGCGCAGCCAACTCCTGCTGAATTAATTTAAGACACAAGACACCTAATCTAAGATCGAACCGAACCAAACCGAACTGCTGCATTTCTGTGCTTTGGTTTACTTTATGCAAGGTGAGGTTAGGCTGATTAGAATATTCGACTGTGCTGAACTTTAAATCATCATTACCCTAAATTACAAACTATAACTTTCTGCATAATTTTTTTTTATTTTAAATGCTCAATAGACGATTTTGGACGATTTTAGGGAGTCAAAAATGGGCGACAAATTGAAATTTTGGAACCAGATGTCAGGTAGAACGTTGGATTTAAAAAATATATTGTACCCATTTTTCTATGCGTAAATACACTTTATCGTCCCTTGCCAGACAGCTGGTCACCTTATTTTTCGGCTAAATGAACCACTTATTTAAAGCTTAGTCGATTGTGAGCCGCCGTATCTATCTCGACATAATAAACGTCAAATAAATTCTTTCTATAGCAATTTGTATAAATTTTTTAATTTTGAAATTTCTAAAAAAATGCGAAAAATCCGCATTTTTTTTCTCTTGGGAGCAGTATAAAACGACCTAAAATTATTATTAAAAAAAGAAATACGCATTTTTAAGCATCGAGGTAAAACATAGTAGACCCTAAACAAAAAAACTTTGCATTTGCAACTAAAATTATGTTTTTTATTGGAGATTGATATCAATTACTGTCCATGGCGGCAGAGTAGTGCCGTGGTATCAGCTTCACATGCAGAAGGTACCAGGTTCGCGTCTCGAACAACGATGCAACGAAACAAAACAAAAGTCCGTCGCCCTGTATTAAAGAATGCAGGTCGTACTTTTCGAAAGCCTTTGTTATATTTCGAGAAGGGATTAGGTACTTATAGAAGGGTATAAGGTGCGTTCGAAACTTTAACTTTAAAGAATGAAGTATACTTACCCGTGCTTAAAACACAGAAATTCTTCCCAAAATTTGAAAATAAATTTTCAATTTTTGCACAGACTAGACTGCTGGAAATCCCAAAATGGTTATTATGATTAGGGTGGCAGTTTTTTGTGATATATTTTTTGTGGCTTTTTGAAAAGACAGAACTTTACACCAGTATTTACTAAGACCTTAACACCAGTATTTACTAAAGGGTCTACAGTGCTAAGTGCTACAATCCTTGGTTTAAAAGTCCACATTTTGGTTGAATGTTTAACTTATTTTTCCCGGGAATGCAATAGTTTTAAATATTTATATAAATTGTTCATAAATACCTTGCGATATGGGTCAACTTTTTTAGTTGTAACAAAGACATTATTTCCACACAAACGTTACAAATAAATAAAAAGAATAAAATATTTTGGTTTAAAAATGGTAGCCATATTTAAATCTCTAAACGTCACTGTGGAAATTTATTTTGGTTTAGCATACTAAATTACCTAGAAATCGATACCTTACACGACCACTTTATACAAAATAAGATTTTTACACTTTATCTTCCTTCCTTTGCTCACATTCCTCAAAGAGAATTTTTCAACCTTTAATTTTTATAAATTTTTTGGTTTTATAAGTTACATAGATAAGGTCCAAATTGGGCACTTTTAGGGGGTTTCAGGTCCTTCTAGGGGAGACAGAGAAAAACTGACCACGCATTGCGAGGCTCAAATTTCAAGAGAAGACTTATAGTGAAAACCGCATTTTGAAATATCGTCTCGTCTTTGAGCTACGGGGGCTTTTTGAAAAGTCTGCATTTTTGAAGGGGGTCTATAACTTCGTTACTAGTGGAAATTTTGATTTAAATTTTGTCACGAGGAACTCACCCGCTAAATTATATTTTAAATGTCAGTTTTAGTTTTTGAGATATAACATAAAGTTGCATTTTTTCTTATGGAATGGTCTATATTTTAATTAATTTTCGAATTTGTCATTGAATTCTTTTCAAAATAATGTATCATATGTCATAGTTTGATTGAGCGGTTTAGGAGATATTCAGCTTTTTCACTTATTTCTAGTGCGCTATGATTTCCTGCTGAAGCAGGTAAAGGCACTCCAGTATTTTTAATATTTTACACAGTCACAAATATAGTAAGGCTGGCTTGGAAAAATTATAATTCAGCTGACGGCCCTCAAAGCCTAGTTATAAAAAGTTTTAAAAAATGATACATATTTCAAAATAAAATTAAAACGTTTTTGTGCAAAATAATTTCATATCAAAGCGTACTGTCAAATTGTTTAAACAATTGAAAACAATGACAAAACGCCAAGACGCAAGGCCAACTTGATTTGCATAGTTTAAGACAACAAAACTATAGGAGCATTGAAGTAGGATTTGACCGCAAGGCTTTCACGTCAATGGCGCATGACGTCATTCAACAAACACTAGACAAAAATAAAAAACTTTAATTATCTCCGAAACCGCTCAATCAAACTATGACATATGATACATCATTTTGAAAAGAATTTAATCACGAATTCGAAAATTAATAAAAATATAGGCTATTCCATAAGAAAAAATGCAACTTTATGTCATATCTCAAAAATTAAAAGTGGCAGTTAAAATTTAATTTAGCGGTTGAATTCTTTATGACAAAGTCTATAAAATTGCAATTTACTCTAAATCAATATTTCCAATAATAACGAAGTTATATACCCCCCTCCAAAATGCAGACTTTTCAAAAAGCCCCCGTAGCTCAAAGACGAGACGATATTTCAAAATGCGGTTTTCACTATAAGTCTTCTCTTGAAATTTGAGGCTCGCAATGCGTGGTCAGTTTTTCTCTGTCTTCCCTAGAAGTACCTTAAACCCCCCAAAAGTGCCCAATTTGGGACACCCTGTACGACCTTATATCTTGGCTCTGCACGGGGCTCCTACTACATTTGTGCCAAATTTCATCACGGTACGCAGAAATGCAGACAAGCCCCGAAATTTCCTTCTTACTACTATTGAACTAGTTGTTTTTCATAAAATAAATCTGTTATTGTTTAAATGGTAACGTGGGCAATTTTATATTTTTGGAGTACCTTTCTAATAAGAGTGACTGTACTTTTAGGAAATATACTAAGTATATACGTTTATAACTGGCAATATAATTGTAAAAGTTTTTGATTTTAGGGCTTTTTTTTTAAATAATTGTTTTCGCTAAAATGCATTAACGAAGGAAACAAAGAACATTATAAAATAAGCAAGAATATTTTGATATTTCCAGCCAAAGTTGGTTTTGCCGTGCAGGAATATAATACAAAAGCTTTTAATTAAAAGTTGAGAAATAATAAAATTATATAAAATACGCTAGAGCGCGTAACAAAACCGCGTACAACATTTCTCCTTTAATATGGATGCTTTCCACCAGCAACTTTGCAACCTTTTTAAGTGAGCATATAATATACAAGGTGATATTCAGCTCACGGAAAAAAAATATATATATGAAATTTAGAAAAGGTAATTATTTTCTTATTATATACCTTTAAGGCAAGTTGACTCGACTTAACGGCGACGCCTGTTTTCAAACAATATCTTATATGTCTCAATAGATAGTTTAAGTTGTGCTACGTATTTTTAAGTAAGCATGAGATTTGACAGATACGCAAGCGCACTTCGTCACACCGTCGTCAAGGTCACGTTAGGAGCTTACGTATTTACGTTAGCTTACGGCAGTCTGCGGGCAACGATTATAAACACACAGGATTGCTTATTTCCATTTAACTAATGTTAGCGTCGCTCAGCGAGACGAACAGTGTCTGCTTATGTCACCAGCGGACCAGTTGCTTTGTTTGTATTCAGAGTTCGTGTGATTTTAAGGTGTTTTTGACGTTTTTACCTCCGTTTTTTTGCGTTTTTTCATTTATTTGACGGTGTGGTTGACTATTTAGGAGGTAAATCTGAGGGCACATAAGTCTGCCAAACCCCTGGAAAAAATCAAAAAACCCCAAAATTTTACTTCCCTCCCCTATACATGTAAAGTTATGTAAAAGTAACATTGCCCACTTCCAGAAATGGCAGACTGATAGGAACTATGATAAAACCATAGAAAAAAATTTAAAAACCCCAAAATTATTATTTACTTTCCTCCCCTATAAATGTAAAGTAATGTAAAAGTAACATTGCCCACTTCCGGACACGCTAGAACTTTGGAAGGCCGATAGTAACTATGATAGAACTATAGAAAAAAATTAAAACACCCCAAAATTCTAATTTACTTCCCTCCCCTATAAATGTAAAATTGTGTAAAAGTAACATTGTCCACTTCCAGAAACGCTCGAGAGCTGAGATTTGGAAGGCCGATAGGAACTATGATAAAACTATAAAAGAAAATTAAAAACCCCAAAATTCTAATTTACTTCCCTCCCCTATAAATGTAAAGTTATGTAAATTAGCTTTGTTTACTTCCAGAAACGCTAGAAAGCTGAGCTTTTGAAGAAAACGCTAAGATTTTAATTTACTTTCCTTCCCTATAAATGTAAAGTTATGTAAAATTAACATTGCCTACTTCCAGGAACACTAGAGAGCTGAGCTTTAGAAGGCTGATAAGAACTATGATAAAATCATAGGAAAATATAAAAAAACTCAACATTTTTAATAAGGCATTGCAAAAGTTTTGAACAATATCACGTATATTTTACTACTTTAAAACTTAAATATTATCCAAATCCTTTAAAAAAGCAGTGAAATCATAACAAAAACATTTCATGTAAAAAAAGCCAAGTACGCGAAAGTTGTATTCCGTAAAAAGAATTGAGATAAAAGTACTAGCTTGGAAATGTTTTTCTAAACTTGGCTATTACTATTAAACCTTTATAAATGTGAATTAAGTGAATTGATATAAAGAAAGCACAATTTTTTGTTGAAATAAAAGCTTTGTGTTCCCTCTTTCAGTGTAGAAATATAAATATATATACTTTTATATTATTATATTTAAATACACTTTTAATTTTTTTTTTGATTTTTGGAAACTTGCTCATTAAATTATTCACATTAAAGAAAATTGGTAATTATGCCGCAAACGTACAAAGTTTATTTTGTAGACAATTTCTCCAAGTTTAGTTTCAGTTTTTTTCTTAAGTTTTTTTAGTCTCTTTATAGAAGTTTTCAGAATCATGTTACAGAAGAAGGAGTGAATACGGGCGCTGGGTGGGATGAAAACCACTCATAACACAAACAATGTAAATCATTTGAAAAAAAACTTATGAAAATCTATTGATTTAAAACATAAGAAGTTGAAAAACACATTTTATTTGGCTGTTTTCTCCAAAAACTGACTGGTTTTTGATATAATAATAAAATAAATATTGCAATTTTGGATCTGAAATATCAAATAAATACCTTTTTGTTACTGCATAATATAAGTGTATTTTATTATATCGGCAACAAAAACAATAAATTATACATCTAATGATTTAAATTGATTAAACTTTTTAAAAAAGTCCTACTTCTATTTTAAAACTTTCAAGTATTTAAAAAACAAACTCCAACATACCGTCTGGTAGGAAAATTCAGCTCTCAGAGCAAACTCTTGATTTATCAAATCATTTGTTTTGAATAAATGAAATTATTAATTATATTTACTAACACGAATAAAAAAATTTGTTTGCAAATAAGCAAGAAAAAAGCGGGAAAAACTCACGATTGCAATGTGTATTATATGAAGCGCGCTGAGCAGAGGTCCACTAGTGACGTAAGCAAGGCGCCGCCTACCGCTAAAAGATTCGAGCAAATAGGCAATCCTGTGTGTTTATAATCGTTGGTCTGCGGACACCTTAACGTTACCGAAGAATAGAATTGGTTGATTGACCGATCGAAAAATGAGGCCTAGACGATAATTTCCGCTTCCAGTACAAACGATTATTTGCAAATATATTCTTACTATAGTTGAAAAGACAAACAAAATTCTAACATCAAAAACACACAGTGCAGCATTCCGTATTCTCTGCTATTAGTAGACTTGTTATGGTAACGTAAAAACATTCAATCAAATTTGGAATAAAACCATTGACTTCTATACCCTACGGGTAGACCCGGCATGGGCCAAAATTGCCATTATATCAAGCTTTTATCGCAATTGACCAAATACAAGTAAGAATTTAATGAGCAAAATAGGGATGAAAATAGAATTTCGGTTTGGTGAGTCCGGAAACATGCAACATCGCAAAAATATTCTATTTGCTTGTCTTGGATAAAAAAGGGCAGTGGCGGCGCAAAATAAAAATTTTGAATTCCACTAGAATTTTTTTATCAACAATTTTCTGTTTGAATAATAAATAATTCATGAATACTTACTTGTGTGTGTTTACAAAATTCTCTTCAGTAAAAAAAAAGAGTAAAAAGAATTTCTAAGCATGCTAAGTGCAGTGGATGTATTAAAATTATTGTTTTCATCTTAGAACTTTACAAATGTTGTACCTTCCAGGTAAAATATTTTCTTTCTTTCAACTCTTCTTTTCTTGGGTGGACTACAAGTTATGCTCGAGTCAGATAAAATTTCGAAACTAAAAATTTCAATTCGAAATGGGACAACCGGGCGCCGGGCCAACTCGGCGCCGCCAACAGGGCGCCACGCCGGGCCTAATGGGCGCCGGGCCAACTCAGCGCCGGACTATTTTTTTTTCGATAGAATGTGCAGATAAAAACAAAATAAATATGTTATTTATACAAAACTTTTAACATCTATTAAGTCGAGTGTTGAAATTTGGTAGGTGTAGTGTTCTGCGACTTGAAACACCGCCAAGTTCCATATTCGATACATATCGATGCATAAATAAGAAAGTCCGCCATTTTGGATCCGCCACTTTAATTTTTTTAAGGTTGTTTTTCATCTGCACATTTTATCAAGAAAAAATATTTTAGTCCGGCGCCCAGTTGGCTCGGCGTCAAGTTGGCCTGGCGCCCAGTTGGCCTGCCGCCCAGTTGGTGGCGCCGAGTTGGCGGCGCCCAGTTGTCCTAGACTGTAACACATTTCAGGGGTCTGGTACGTTTTACCACCTTTCTTAAAACTACGAAGTTTTTTGAAAAATGATAATTTTAGACCATTTTATAGTGATTTCTAAAAAAAAAAATTGCGGACTCGTTGATTTTGTTAAAAAAATTGAAATTGAAACATTCTTAAAACCCCATTAAAACCCATACAAATTGCTACAAAAGAAGCATTTTCTCATTTCAAACTGAAACAAAACGGTCCCTGACGTCTATCAGCTGTCAACAAAAACTTGAAATAACTAAGGTCACTGATCCAAATCGGGTCAGTTTTTTTGGTCCTTTTATGAAAATGCACAATTTTTAAAAAAGCATGAAATTCAAATCAAAATCAAGAAAATTATGATTCCTACATTTTTACAAATAAAAATTAGTTTAATTGAACATTATATCAATTTTTATTCCTTAAAACACTAAAAATTAATAATTATTTACTTTTTTAAAATTTATCGAAGGTCTAACTGAACAAAAGCAAACTGAACCCATCCGTATCGAAATGAACCAAATCAAACCGAATCTAACGGTTCGGTTTGGTTCGGTTCGATTTGCTTAAACTGAACCGAACCTAACCGAATATAGCTAAACCTAACCTAAACAATCCTAGCGGAACCTAACCGAACATACTCAAACTGAACCAACCTAACCCAACCTAACCCAACCTAACCCAACCTAACCCAACCTAACCCAACCTAACCCAACCTAACCCAACCTGACCCAACCTAACCCAACCTAACCCAACCTAACCCAACCTAACCCAACCTAACCCAACCTAACCCAACCCAACCTAACCCAACCTAACCCAACCTAACCCAACCTAACCCAACCTAACCCAACCTAACCCAACCTAACCCAACCTAACCCAACCTAACCCAACCTAACCCAACCTAACCCAACCTAACCCAACCTAACCCAACCTAACCCAACCTAACCCAACCTAACCCAACCTAACCCAACCTAACCCAATCTAACCCAACCTAACCCAACCTAACCCAACCTAACCCAACCTAACCCAACCTAACCCAACCTAACCCAACCTAACCCAACCTAACCCAACCTAACCCAACCTAACCCAACCTAACCCAACCTAACCCAACCTAACATAACCTAACCCAACCTAACCCAACCTAACCCAACCTAACCCAACCTAACCCAACCTAACCCAACCTAACCCAACCTAACCCAACCTAACCCAACCTAACCCAACCTAACCCAACCTAACCCAACCTAACCCAACCTAACCCAACCTAACCCAACCTAACCCAACCTAACCCAACCTAACCCAACCTAACCCAACCTAACCCAACCTAACCCAACCTAACCCAACCTAACATAACCTAACCCAACCTAACCCAACCTAACCCAACCTAACCCAACCTAACCCAACCTAACCCAACCTAACCCAACCTAACCCAACCTAACCCAACCTAACCCAACCTAACCCAACCTAACCCAACCTAACCCAACCTAACCCAACCTAACCCAACCTAACCCAACCTAACCCAACCTAACCCAACCTAACCCAACCTAACCCAACCTAACCCAACCTAACCCAACCTAACCCAACCTAACCCAACCTAACCCAACCTAACCCAACCTAACCCAACCTAACCCAACCTAACCCAACCTAACCCAACCTAACCCAACCTAACCCTACCTAACCCAACCTAACCCAACCTAACCCAACCTAACCCAACCTAACCCAACCAAACCCAACCTAACCCAACCCAACCCAACCTAACCCAACCCAACCTAACCCAACCCAACCTAACCCAACCTAACCCAACCTAACCCAACCTAACCCAACCTAACCCAACCTAACCCAACCTAACCCAACCTAACCCAACCTAACCCAACCTAACCCAACCTAACCCAACCTAACCCAACCCAGCCCAACCTAACCCAACCCAGCCCAACCTAACCCAACCTAACCCAACCTAACCAAACCTAACCTACCTATTGTTAATAAATATAGTAAAAGTTGTTAGGTTTATGTCCAGGGGGTAACCATTGTCCATAATCGTCGGAAATCGAGTTAGGATTAGTGTATGCGACCATAAACATTGAGTGGCGAGTGAGTGTTTGGTCTTCAATTTTTTTAGGGAAATTTTTCAAAATCTTTTTTTGCGCACTCTGGGCACCCTAATAAACCGTAATCTGGTCACCCTAAACCATCGCAATCAAAGAAAATGGGTAATCGAAGTGTCACAAATTTTTTGTTGGTTTCTATTCTTCTTTTATATTATGTAGGACAAAATTATTAATTAAACTAAGTGACCTTATTAAGTAAGACAGCATGATAGTCAAATGACATTAGAAGGACATAAACATATGATACCGGCCTGTAGACCGGTCGCGGTGGTCATATAATAATAAATATATACTTTCGCGATGAAAGACCAAAATTTAACTTAAAATTACTGTAAAGTTCGCAAAAAACATTAAATTTATCGAAATTTATAAAAACATAGATCAGTGTGTGTAACAATTCATCAAGATGTATGAAACTCGACCGTGACATGTCAAAAGTTTGGTTCGAAAAAACAAAAACAACTGGATAAAAATCGGTATGTAAGAATTTAAAAAGAAATCATTTTTAAGAAAATCAAATACTTTTTGTTAATTTTCATGCAATGCAAAAAAAAGTGCGGGGAAGTGACACTTTCTGAATCAAAATGTGTGAGGGTAAAATCGCACGGTCGCAGAAAAAACTATATATCGTGACGCTACTGATCTTTCTCGTGTTTTAGGAAAAACTATCTGTCAAGACGACTTACCCATGAAATGTTGTTTTTTTATGGATTTTTTTTCTTCTTTTGCACAAAAAACAATTTTGGACCATGTTTAAACTCAAATAGTTACTTCTAAACTTGTTTTTAAACGTTTTAAGATTTCTTTTTGTAATATTCCCGCACAAAATTCAAAAAAAAAATCATTTCCGTACTTAGACAACATTGTCTATCAGTTTTCCCTGTATACACGGACTAACAGGTAGAATCACTCAAAATACGGCAGGTGGATTAAAGGTAGCTAGCTGCTTTTCTGTCGCACTTATGCCGTCAGTGTGAAAGAGATAAAAGTACCCTTATATTATCTAGGGTATTATTAGCATGCAAAATCACCCTATCTTTGTCCGTTTCACATGTTCAATAATGTCTATCTCTGTTTTTATTGTAAAAGAAATACCCGACCATAGGAACCAAATTGGATAGGGTCAATAAAAAATGCCTTGTCTTTCCGTCTCTAACGCCCTTTTAGGGCGTTATACAACTCAATGAATAAAACGTAGAGCGCTTAACGTGCAGTTTTACGTAAAAATACGTAGCACAACTTAAACTATCTAATATCTAGTTTTCAAAGGAGACACAGTATCAACAAAAAACTGTTTTTTAAATAAAGTGTTTGAGTTTGCTTAAAAACATTGATTTACTAAAAAAAACATTCAACCAAACAAAAAATAACTCAAATTAAAAAAATCTTGATCCTGTATAGGGGCAACATGAGTTATTCTTATCGATACAACTTATGACTGATATCCGAAAGTATAGTATAGAGCACATAGGCAATATACAATATTTCAAATCGAGATAACACTTCAACAAAATTAACACATTGATTTTTTAAATTTTCAGTATAGAGAAAAGAAGGGTCCATAGTACTTAACTTTACAGGCTTATTTGTCTTATCAAAATGAGATCCATCAATTTCGTCATTTACAATCAGTGGCGATGGCATAGAGTAAAATTTGTCACAGAAGAAGCAATTTTTAACCATCAATTTCACAGGCATAGAAGGCCAAATTTGTATCATATAAAACTGTTTTATTTTTATTCCTTTATATAATAACTATCTCCACCCTAAAATGGTAAAAAAAAACACTTTTTTAAAAACATCAATAAAAGTTTTATTTTAAAAATTGTAATTGAATATTTTTTTTAAATTTTAATGTTTATTTATTTATTTGGCCATATGAAAAGAAAAATATTTTATATTTAGTATTTATATTAATTTTTATTTGTATTAACATAGTATAACCCTCAACAAACTAACATATTTGTATTATTTTATTTCAAACCTTTATTTCTGGCATTTCTTTTTGTCTTTTAATTAAAACTTTAAAATATCTTCTTTTTCATAAAAAAACACAATACACATTCATACAAGTGTATATTTTTAACGGCCGCTAGTTACACTTAGAGTCCCTGTACAAACCCATCAATATCTTTTAAAATAAAAGGACAAAACATCAGATCTCCAAAGTCTAACAATGTATATAACGGCGGTAATTTTATTAATAGATAGTTTAAGTTGTGCTTCGTATTTTTACGTAAGCATGAGATTTGACAGTTACGCAAGCGCACTTCGTCACACCGTCGTCAAGGTCACGTTAGGAGCTTACGTATTTACGTTAGCTTACGGCAGTCTGCGGTCACCTTAACGTTACCAAAGAATAGAATTGGTTGATTGAACGATCGAAAAATGAGGCCGATGAGACGATAATTTCCGCTTCCAGTACAAACGATTCTTTGCAAATATATTCCTACTGTAGTTGAAAAGACAAAAAACAAAATTCTAACATCAAAAAAACACAGTGCAGCATTCCATATTCTCTGCTATTAGTAGACTTGTTATGGTAACGTAAAAACATTCAACTTAAACTCAAATTTGGAATAAAACGTAGAGCGCTTAACGTGCAGTTTTACGTAAAAATACGTAGCACAACTTAAACTATCTAATATCTAGTTTTCAAAGGAGACACAGTATCTAAAAAAACTGTTTTTTAAATAAAGTGTTTGAGTTTGCTTGAAAATATTGATTTACTAAGAAAAAACATTCAACCAAACAAAGAATAACTCAAATTAAAAAAATCTTGATCCTATATAGGGGCAACATGAGTTATTCTTATCGATACAACTTATGACTGATATCCGAAAGTATAGTATAGAGCACATAGGCTCTTTCAAAATATACAATATTTCAAATCGAGATAACACTTCAACAAAATTAACACATTGATTTTTTAAATTTTCAGTATAGAGAAAAAACTTATTTGTCTTAAAAAAATTGTTTTAAATTAAGCACACCATTGGAGCGGTAAATATGAAATATTTTTTACCATGTTACACAACGTTTAAAAGAAAATTTTATTATCTACAATGAGGTAAAAAACAATTTTTTTGATAAAGGGTATGGTTTTCAGAAAATCAAATAAAACCTGTGCAAAACATAATTTTTTAAAAAATGAATTAAGTTAAGAGTTATACACCGTTGAAAAGAGAATTTTACTATCAATAAAGTGCATCATAGCATTTTTTAAAATTGGGCTTAGTTTTTGAAAAAATTAGATAAAACTTGTAACAAAAATATTTTAATTCGTGATTTTTTAAAATTGGTTAAATTTACGGGCGCCTCTGAATTTATAAGCATGAAACCAATCCGGATTTCTTGTACAGCATTATAAACCTTGGTTTAAAAAAAATCGAATAAATCATGGAAAAAACATGGATATTTTTTTACTTTTTCAAATTACTTCAATTAACGGACGTCACTGAAGAGTTTATAAATAGTTGACCCCCATCGAGTTGTACCTTTTTCAAAAGGAAATTTTATTGTCTACAATAAAGTATATTACACATTTTTCTCTTAGAAGCGTATTTTTTTAGAAAATTTGAGAAAACCTAAATATGTTAGATTTTGGGGGGCCTCCCAAGTAACATTATTACCACTCAAGGTTTTATTAATTTGGTTCCTAGGTTATTTAGAGGGTGCTGTTATGGGTTTTAGGATCAATTTGGCTACATAAAGGTAATTTATATTGCCAATTACCTAAAGGAGTGTTATACAACCAAAAAGTGATTTATAAAGGGAGTATAATAAAACTGATATGCCTTCTGTTCCTTTTAGATACTTTTTGTTTTATTGATTTCTGATTTATAAAGATGGTCTTATAAAACCATTTTACCTAAAGTTTTTAAAAATAAATAAATATAAACTTTGGTCATTTAGTTTTTTTCATTACTTTAGGTCATCACAAAAGTGTTTTATAATAGAGCTAAAAGGTTATCTTATATCCTTTTGTTTTGATAGTTACCAGTAGTTTAAAAGTAAATATGATTAGATAGGCGGCCATATAGAACCTAGTTTCCTTAAGGTTTTTAAGAGTGGTAAATATAAACTTTAGACTTTTGGTTTTTGCCATTATTTTTAGGCATTTTAAAAAGGTTTTATAGGAAGGCTTAAAGGTAAACTTAATTCTTTTGTATTTATAGTTACCCATAGCTGTATATTAAATATTATTTAAATAGGCGGCCATATACAACCTTGTTTCCTTAAGGGTTCTAACAGAAGTAAGTAAATACTTTCGTGTTTTTAGGTATTTCTTGTAAAAATAATAGATATACCTAGGTACAGATTGGTACCTACCTATTGCAAGATTGATTATTTAAAGCCCAATAATTAATAATTGTTGAGTTTCCGTCCTCCTGGGTAGGACACCCAGGCCTAGATAAGGCCTATTTAGACGACCAATATAAGAGGTTGCCCTCCAACCTGCAGGCACAACGAATATCATTGCACTGGCCCTCTCGATTGTGTTGAAATTGCACGAAAAAAACATTTTAAAGTGTTCAATTATACGCTTTTAAACACTTTAAAAACAAATATAAAAAATTTAAGTGAGTTTATGTTGACTATGTTTACATTGTTCTTTTTTGTGGGTTTCATAAGGGCACTCAAAAGTCCTAGTTGCGATACAGTAACAAATAAAACCAAGTGACCACTATAAAACCATAATGGCGTATATAAATTTATTTAAAAAATATTGTAAAGGGAAAATATTTATCTAGTCGTTTTAGCAGTGTTTTTTAACAATAATTTTACTTTAATTTTAATTTATGTAAACCAAACAGACTTTTTTAATGGTGAATAGTGTAAATGATTTTTTTTTTTAATTTTAAATATTTGTTATTTTGTTATCAAAAAACTATTAAAAAGCATTCTTGAGGTGGCGCGCTTGTTTTGAGAGCTTTTCAGATACGATTTTATCAGAAAAATAAATCTGGCAGGCAATTTGATCATCAACAAAACGACAAACTCGGTATATTTTTATATGATAAAATAATTTTGGGACTCTGACATTTTTGGCAATTTTCTGACCTAAATTATTTTATATAGCCATTGTGAATCTAAAATATCGCCATAGCTTTTATAGGAAAACTTCTTTACTCTAAAGGTATTATGGTATTCAACAGAATCGCCAGGATACCAAATCTAGTTTTATAATAGGGTAGAGGACGTTTCTGAGTTGCTTTTAGAACATGGCATAATAGCTTTAGGCTCTAAAAGGTTCTATACTGGTGGAACCGCTAGAGGGCGAAGCAGGAGTTTATTTCTTATGGTTTTATAGTGAGTTTAATACATAGGTTGCCACCACCAATTGGGGAGTCCCATTTAGGAGGTCTAAGGGGTATATAAGGGTAATAGGAACGTGCTAGCGACCAAACATTGAAACTAATGGTTTTAAGGAAAGGCGCTGGCAACCTTTTAGCTTCTGCTATAAATAAAGAAATGTTACTTGGGCTTGGGGGGGTTTTTGAAGAGGTGGTTAGTTTAAGGAGGTGTTTGATTCCTAAACTCTCTTACCTTTTTGTACATCACTAAATTTACACAAAAAAATAAAAATAAATAAAAACCGTGCCGTTTAAAGCACTACATTTAAAAAAATGATTATTTTCTAACTTACTTACTTTAAGTTAAAAGTTACTCCCACTCCATTACAATATTTAAAAATACATTTAAAGAATGTATTTTGTAGCTGATAAAATTATCTACAAGATATGTTCTTAGAACTTTTACCCTAGAACAAAGTATTTCGGAGCTTATGCCGTCTAAATTAGAAAAAATCTGAAAATTTGCCCAAACACGTGATTTTAGTCATTTTTGGAAATTACCTAGCTCCGTTACTACTGCTCGCAGAACAACCATAGTACCACCCAATTGTAGATAATTATATCGTCTAAAAAATAACTCTTTTTGCGATTTAGTGTACTGGAACGAAATTAAAGGCAAAAAACTAAAAAAAGTGCCAATTTTTGATGGTTTTTTTTAAGATCGCGGAGGGAGCACAGGGGTGGGGTGACGAAAACTCAAATTTTTAACTACCCTCCTGAGCTTAACAACATATCCAAAATTCAGAACTACCGGACCTTTTGTAGGGTAACCGCCCTATTTTGGCCTCTATTTATTGAACTATATAGGAGGTTTCACTGTATTTTGAATAGGGAAAGTGGGTCTAGTGATAGCTTGTTTTTAAAAGTTTTGAAAATCCAAAAAAAAATCAGTTTTTGAGATATTTGCTTTCAAATTTTCAAATTTAACATGGAATGATAAAATAAAAATTAAATCCGAAAAATAATAAAATTCTAATTTAAATTTTTATTTTATCAGTCCATGTAAAATTTGAAAATTTGAAACCGAATATCTCAAAAACTAATCGATGGATTTGTGAAATATTTGCACGGTTGTGAAGATATTCAAGAGAGCTTCAAAACAAGGTATCACTAAACCCACTTTCCCTATTCAAAATATAGGGGTAAAGTATACCCCTCGAAGAGGATTCGTGCTACAAAAATTTCAAGTGCCAAAAAGTGTCCCCCTCGCAAACAAAATCGACGAGTCTCTAAATACCTAAAAAGGCCTCTGTTTCGATGTTCGTGTGTTCGACAAGTCCTAACACGTACTATGTACGTACATAGTACGTGATAATAGGTGGTACAGCAGTCTACATTTTATCGATATTCGTAGAGGGGTAGGGGACAAGTCGCCGCGGCCGATCAGCCACGAGCCGGCAATTCATTCATTCATTTTCATAACTCCCCTGTCCTCTTGTTAAGCCTAACCATGGTCAATTGATCGCAAACATATCCCAACCGTGTCTGGACCACCAACATTTTGCAAAAGAAATGTTCCCACAATAAATAAATGAATCCACGATGAATCTGATACCTTTCTAGTCCATTAACACACTCCACGTTATATCAACCTTAAAAACAGTTTTTTGTAAATATCTCAGAAACGAAAACTTCTACAAAGTAATGGTTTATAAAGCAAATTATTAAGAAAAATGTGTTCCACTATATTCTGAAAACCCCATGTTGATGCGATCCTTCGTTAAAAAGTAACAATATTTTCAATTTTCAAACTGTCATTAGCATCAATCATTAACGTCCGGTTAATACGTTAATGGCATCAATGGATTTTGACCAAAATCTAATGAGCTCGTAACAGTATCGAACAATTATTTTCTTAATAATCTCTTGAAAATCGGTCTAGCGGTTTAGGTATATCATGGTACAGACATTAATATACACACACGCATTCACACACACAAACACAGACACACATCACGACAATATTGCGAAGATAGGTCAAAATACACCCAAATAACATATTCTCGGTATTATAAATTTCGTCGAAGATACTACCTTCTCTAGCCATTGCTATCCGGGCTAGGAAAAAAAGTAAAAAAGTACATTTTTAAATATAGTATGGCTCTTGTGGAAAAAGAAGATAAGTCGATTATTAAGAATGTTCAGGAAAATAACTTAAAGTTTGCTTACAAGCTACAAATCAGGTTTAATTCTGATACTGATGATACTCAAATATTCAGAATAAAATACAAATACGATCTGACTGATAGTGGTTGGGCAGAATTTCCGAAGTTGTGGTGATTTTGATATAAATTGGTACGATTAATAAACTGATGAAGACATTTACAAAAATCATATTTTTTTTTGCGGCGACGTAATATATGCGGCGTCGCGACGCTTTCAAATGTGACGTGACATTGATCCAGTTTTTTTGAAATAACTTAATAACTACATTAGGTAGGACAGTTCTAATTTGACGTTTTGACAGACAATGAGTGTGCCTTTCTAACAAGGTATTACACTTTGGAAGCGTGATTAAGTTCCAATAAATAAAAATTGTTAAATTTAGTTTTTATCAAAATTTACATTTTTGTATTTTTCCTTAATTTTGGTTTATCTGAAGCGGTTAAGTGGTTTTAGGGGTGATTTTGGGTTTGGTTGCAAACTAAGGTTCCTTTTGAGTCTGCCTATAAGAATATATTATAACTTAGATGTTTCACTTGCAGGAACTGATGCAAAAATTTTTTGAATTTGGTCAAGTCGTTTTTTTATGGAGTCCATGGATTTCGCTCATAACAAAAACATTTTTTTACTACACTTTATTTTGAACTATTTTTTTCTTAAGTTTTTACTATTATGTTTTAGAATTTAAAGAAAATATTAAAAAATATATTGCAGTTCAAACAAAATAGTCAGGGAGTTTGGGAATTTAATGCAAACACAAGAAATGATACTTTAAAAATCCTTGAATTTTGAGTCAATTTTGGCACCTCTTCATTCATGTCCATGGGATTCTTATATTTCCCGGGTGATTTTGTTCCTCCAAAAGAATTTACTTTCCCAAGGAACAAGCTTTCAAAATTTGTGTAATACTGCAAAAACCATATTGAAGTTTTCATGCCATTTGCCCCCAAAAATAGCTATTTTTAGAGAATCTATAAAATCACATAAAAACTGTTATTAACTTGCTAGATCTATGACTTGAACTTAACTATGAAATTTTCGTACTTCTATTATATAAAGCATTCATTTTTTTTAATTAGTGGGGGTGAAGCAAAAAAAAAACGAAAAAAAAACGGATATTTTTTTTGTTTTAACTCTTGAACTATGCTACCGATTTTATTGAAAAAAGCTGATGGTTGCAGGAAATGAATCAGGATTTTAAGAAAAAATAATTTATCCGCAATCTTGAAATTACAAGATGGAGCACAAAATCATGCTAATCCCTTTAAATTTGCTTGTTGAAGTGTAAACTTCTTTAGGCGCGTTTAGCAGTTTTTGTGGGTAGCGAATTAAACTGAGCCGTCACGTTCGGCTATGTAACGCTCAATCGGGTGAAGTCGGCTCGAGGTGACTAAAAGGCCAGTATTATTAATTTCGACTTGTTGAAGTTTACACTTCTGAAATGTGGTCCTAAGTTAACACACTTTTTTTTTATTTTTATGATCCAGATGATAGTATTTTCTTTTAATTTATAAAAAAATCCTATTTCTGCCACGCACGGACGAGGTACGCATTACGAAAATCAGTTGGATTGTTCCAAAAAAATTAATTTTTGTTTTAACCTTTATTGTACAGATTTCAATTCTGTCTCCATTCATTTCCTAATAAATTAATTATTACTAAACCGATTTTCCTCAAATAAAAAGTATCAAGGCAAAAATTGATTGCGCTTTAAAGGTCCCTATCGAAATTTATCACCTTCTTAAAATTCAAGATGGCGGTCAGAATCAAACTTAACCTTTCAATTAGGCTTAGCAGTTTTGGAAGTATTAATTTTAATTTTAACCATTGATGCGGCAAAGATGTTTCACAAACTATACGATTGCCTAATTTTGTCTGCATTTCCTCACAAATTCATTAAATCTAAACCGATTTCAATTAAATAAAAAGTATCATAGTGAGAATCGATTGCTCTTTGAGCATCACCATAGCAACTTTCGTCAATTTTTAAATCAAAGATGGCCGACTAAATAATATTTGTCTCTTTATGAAGGATCGCTATTTTTTGTTGCGAGTAATTTTCACCCCCTATGGATGTTAACAACTTTTTTGTTCATTAGAAGCAGTTCATTAATAAGGAATTCATAGGCAAATAAATGCAAGCAGAATTAAAAAAGCAAACAAGAAGTCCATCCCAAATTTTTTGGCTCATAGATTGTTTGGTAATTTCCGAAGAAAGTGTATTTTCACCATATGATGATATTTTTTTTTACTTCCTGTTAAACTTTAATAAATTATTATAATCCAAAAAACTATTTTGTCTGGGGGTAAGGCCATCAACGACGCAGTCACCTAAGGTGTTGTTATATGAGGGCAGCCAAATGCGTACAATAAAACGAAAAATTTATTAAAAAATTAATAACACAACTTGCAAAGTGCAATTCACCCTATTAAAATCGAACATTTTAAAGAATTCTATGATCAGGAGAGGCATCAAAATAGGCGGCCAATACTCCAGCCCCGGACCTGAACCATAATTATAAAAACATGTAATTTAACATTCTCTAGTTTCGGTTTGTTATTACCGAAATAGAAAAGGAATACTTATTAACTTAGATATTTATAAAATAATAAACTCCGCTAGCGATATTTTTAAAATACCGGTAATTTTATAAAAAAATGCAACTTATCAAGAAACCTAAATAAGTTTTGTTGTGAAATGTTATTAAAAGATTCTGATTTTCTTCTTTACGAACGCACCAAAAAGATAATGACACAATGTGTTGCATTTTTTTGACACATTTATTCCAAGCCATCAGATTTCTAATTACTTGGAGCCATATAACTATGAGATACTTGAAATAATACTCTAGAGGTGGTATTGCATAAAGTAGGATTTTCTTAAGGTCGATAAGTATATCAGTAGTAACTCAAGTGACCAACAAATTGGGAGGAAACATGATGACGCCTCCGCGATACTTAATTTCAAATTCACTATTACAGGTATTATGGGAAGTATGCCAACATTTTACAAATAAAGCCTTAAAATTACTGCCTATATAAAGCATTCCTAAAATTCTCTTCTTATAATATTTTTACTCTAGAACTAATATAGTACAATAAATATACGTACACGCTGATCTAGAGCTAAATAGAAAACATTTGTAGGTACTTGCAAACCCCAAAAGCCGCAGAAAACAGCCAGTAATTTATTTGGTATTTGTATTTTTTGTAAATTTAGACCCCTTTAGTACGTCTATGGGCAGAGCCCGTAGTAGGCACGGGCAAACCGGGCTTCTGCTCAGGGGCGCCCAATCATAAGGGCGCCAAATCAGAGCTCTAAAGGTGCTAAATTGTACATCTAGAGTAGCCGAATTAGATGTATTTAGAAGTATGAGCATAGGCGCGCCAATTTACTGTTTCGCCCAGGGCGCCTAAATATCTAGGGTGGGTCCTGTTATATATAAATTTAAAGCATTTTGAGACATAAAACATATTAATATTTTGACAGCAAATAATTAAAGTTTTTGTAGTCGGCACCCCTACTAAATATAAAAATTTTTGTTCCGTTTTCGAGAATAAAGGTTCTCTTTAAATTTGGTATGGCCATATGATTTTAAAAATTATAAAATTGTCATTTGTAAAACGATATTTAAGGTAAATGGTGTATTTTTGGGAATTTTGACAGTTTTTTAAAAAGTGCTATTTTTAAATATGTTTGGCATAAAAACTCCGGCACGATTTTTGTAAAATTATACAGTTTTTGAAAGCTTGTTTCTTAATATAACTAATTCCTTTGGAGGACCAAAATCACCCAGAAAATATAGAAATCCGAGGAACACAAATGAAGAGATGTCAAATTGAGCCCTAAATCCAATGTTTTTTTTACATAGCATTACTTAAGTTTGAATTTTTTTATTAGACACCCGGTCTATTTTACATTTACCGCAATATTTTTTTAAATAATTCTGTTAAGTTTTAATAATATTTAGATAAGAAATAAGAATAAAAATATTAGTAGTAGTACTTAAAAAAAATTATTTAATCTTAAGAGCATTTTTTAATATTTTTTTACAAAACGCGATATTGCTAATTTTGTTATTTTTTGCGCGGTTCTGTGTAAAGATAGTATATAAATTTAAGCACATCGTGATAGGCTAACTCAAAAAATACAATAATTATTATACGAGATCAAAATCACTACTAAACTGTGTTCATGGGAAGCAAATAATCCAAAAATTTTAAAAACTACATATTTAAACTTTGGTGAAAATTTCACTTCTAAAATTTTTTATAAAAAATCTCAAAATATTTGTTGAGATTGTTATAGAGCGGTAGATAGATACATCTACTGGCTGCATAAAACTGAAAACAGAATTGTCCTACAAATTACCGTTTTTGAGATATGTGACAAAAAGTAGGTTACTATCAATCTTCACCTTTAGGGCGTCGCGACACTACCTATAATGCGACGCCGAGCAAATCACTGTTTTTTCCTAACTTCGTAGGGAGTCATTAAACAGCATGCCAAGTTATATCAAAATCACCCAAAAATTAAATATTTCCAATTTGACTGCCCAAGCATAGCGTTTGGCCCATAGCAAGGTTTTGAAATATTATACATACAAAATCAACAGGGATCTCGTTTTGAACAAAAATTGTCTCATCTCCTTTTTCCCCGGTACCACGCAATTATTTTGAGTCTCAAGTAAAAACACATTTTTGTTCTTTTTTAAACTACGATAATTATACGTATAGTAAAGTTGCCTTTTAATTGGAAGAGTTTAATTTTTTGTTATCATCAGGACCGGACTGGATCTAAAAATCGGCCCGGGCGCCAATTAAGATTACTGGTCTCGAACACATATTAGCGCCGGTAGACGCACGCGCTTTTCTGAAGCGCGGTACCGCAGCGTTACCGCAGTTACGGTCCGTGAGCGCCGGTACAGACAGGCGTTTTTCTGCCGCGCGGTACCCCTGCGATATTTTGTAAACTCGCGCAGATAATAGGAATCTTTTAAGCCCGGTACTCATTACCGAGCCACGAGCTTCGAGCCTCGAACAATTCGCTAATGTAGACGTGAAAAAGGTATGATCGCAGTGCGCAACAAGCCATTCGCGACGAGCCAATAGGCGGTCGTCGTTCAATGCGCTTCAAATAAAAAAAATACCATGAATGATGAAAAAGTATTGTTTATTTGAAAATTACAGGAATAGACCTGTTATATGGAATCCAAAAAACAAAGACTATTTAAAAAAACATTTAAAAGAAGATGCGTGGTTTATATGTTACTAGCCTAAAACAAAATGGCTTTAGTAAGTAAGTAAGTAAGTAAGCCCGACCAGTGGCGGATCCAGGATGTCCGGGGGGGAGGGGCCAAGGAGGGAAAAAAACACAAAATCATTTTTTTTGTGGGATTTAATAAGAATTAGCTTTAAAGTTTACTACTATGTGCAAATAAAATGTGCCGCAGGCGAAAATTTGAGTAAAATTAGTTAAATTTAATTTAAAAAAAAATGCGGCTTACGCATTTGTTATTTTTCTTCTGGAATTAAAAATTATAAGTTTTATGTCTAGGAGGGGGGAGGGCCAGGTCCCTCTGTCCCCCCCAGGGGGGGGAGGGCCAGGTCCCTCTGTCCCCCCCTTGATTCGCCACTGAGCCCGACTCGCACAAGCAGCAGCGTAAAAAAAATTGCCTGAACCAGACAAAATAACCCAGAGAACATGTATAAGTATTAGGTCATTATTGAAAAAGGGTAAATTAGTGTGTAGTATATTAGTTATTTTTCTTGTACAAATAAAATTGCCTCCAATATTACTTTAAAGCACTACATTTAGTTTGATGCTGAAGTTGCTATTTGTTGTTAACATTTGTGTAAGACTGGCCCAAACGTCATACTCCGTTATGATAACCGGATAGAGGTTTGCAATCACTAAAATAAAAAAACCTAATATATCATACGAATTTCAACATTATATTGCTCTATGAGTCTAGTTTAATGTTTATACAGGGTGTCCCAGAACTAATGGTAAATCGTTAAACTGTAGATTCCCTGGGTCAAAATATTACGATTTAGCCATACTTACCTTAGTCCAAAAGTTCGTACTAACCGAGATACAGGGTGTTAAACTTTATTTTTTCAATTCGATTTTCTTTAATAACTTTTTTAATAATTAATATTTTTGCAAAAACTAACCAGCGTGTAAGTTTTTTTAAAGCTGTCAAGACGATTCCGTTGAAAAATTTGATGTACAATGTACAGGGTGTTCTTTCGACCACTATTATTGCATAAAAATCAGTGTATTTTTGTTGTGCCTCGGTGTATACCAGTTTTTATGTAAAATAATGGTTTTCCCATCTTTTTTATGTAAAAAAGTTATACTATTTTAAAGTCACTCAGAGCAACGGTTTTTGAGATTTTTGCATTTAAAGGTTTTATTGCATGTGAGTAATATGCCTAATTTATGTATGATACTTTCTTCAATTCTTTCTACTAATTAATAATTTTGCAAAAACAATTCGGTTTGGTGGTTTTTGGGCAACTTAATTTTGGTAAAAAAAATAAATATTATACAGAGTGTTCTCTGGGTCGGTACTCTTTCATTAAAATAGGTCTAACTTTTTTGTTCCTCGGTGTATACAAGATTCTATTAAAACATTAGTTTTTTTATTTTATTTCAGTAAAAAAGTTATAACATTTAAATGTCACTTAGAGCAACGGTTTTCAAGATATTTAAATTAGAAGTTTTTATTGTATGCGTAAAAGATTTTTGATTAAATTCTTACCTACTTCATACATATTAGCTATAATCAATACTTTTTTATAGCATTGTAAGATTGGATGTTTTGTTAAGAAATATTAAGTTAAAAAATATACAGGGTGGTTCTTGAATTATCTAAGTGTGGTATCATTGTTCGTTATTGCAATTGTGTTGGGCTTTGTTTTAAATGAGGAACAAAAACCTCTTCGTATTAGTTTTTTTTAATTGTAAGAACGTACACTTTATTAATGCAAGTATTTTTTTATTGTTTTGAAAGAAAATTTTAATTATCAATAAAATTAAAATATTATAATTTATTATGGGGCTTTCAGCAACTAAGTTAAAATTTTAATCAAACTTAAAACTGTTTATTATTGTAGGCTAGATAAATACTCGAGAAAAACTATTTCAAAAAATTTAAAATGCTGGAGAGGCGTTCAGAAATGCAAATCTATATAATAAGCCAATAAACAAATATATTCAAGTTAAGGGTGGCCATTTTGAATATTTATTGTAGATTTTTTTGTTTTTCTATCTAAAAATTTGTTGTTGCATTAAAATATGTATAACTTTTATAATTGGTTTTTATTTTTTTTGTTATTAAAAATTATTTAATAATTAAAATAATATTCTGTTTAAAAACCTGCTTAAGTATACACCGACGCATAAAAAATACACTGATGATTTTAATGCAATGATAGTGGTCCAAAGAACAAAAAAAAGGCACTGATTTTAATGCAATGCTAGTGATCCAGGGAACACCCTGTACACTGTACATCAAAATTTTTAACGGAATCATCTTGCCAATTTCAAAAAAACTTACAAGCTGGTTATTTTTTGCAAATATATTAATTAGTAAAAAAGTTATTAAAGAAAATCGAATTGAAAAAATAAAGTTTAACACCCTGTATCTCGGTTAGTACGAACTTTTGGACTAAGGAAAGTATGGTTAAATCGTAATATTTTCACCCAGGGAATCTACAGTTTAACTATGTACCATTAGTTCTGGGACACCCTGTATATATAAGTATCGCCGTCTGTTAAAAACAAATATTATTTCCTAATTTTTTTTATAAAAAAACATTTTAAACGCGTACCCTGGAGGAGCGTCATTACCGTTATCAGTTTGTAATTCCTAAATATCTACCGCTAGAGGCGTCTTAAGCGAGCGCATGCGAATTGTTCGTATTCCTTCAACATCTCTCAATACAGAGATCGCAACGCCCGAGTAAAGCCACATCTGTTATATGCAGTTTTTAGCGTTAATACGTACATTGGTTAAGCTTTTCCAATCATAAGTTGTAAATACCGTTGTTAGTATAGTGAGGTAAATATAATATATTTATTTTTCATTTTATATATATTTTATGTATAAAATTTCTTGTACAAGTAAAATTGCTTCCAATATTGCTCTAAAGCACTACATTTAGTTTGATGCTAAAGTTCCTATTTATTGCTAATATTTGTGGAAGACTGGCCCAAACGTCATACTCCGTTATCATAAGTTTGCATCCACTAAAACAAAGTAACCTAATGTATCATACGAATTCAATATTATATTGCCCTAGTTTAATGCTATATATATAAGTATGTATCGCCGTTTGTTAAAAGCAAATATTATTCATATTTTTTTTTAGAAAATAACATTTTATACGCGTACCCTGGTAGAGTGTCATTACCGCTATCATTTTGTAATTCCTAAATATCTACCGCTAGAAGCGCTTTAAGCGAGCGCGCGCGAATTATTCTTATTCCTTCAACAACTCTCAATACAGATCGCAACGCCTGAGTAAAGCCACATCTGTTTTAGCATTAATACGTGCATAGGTTAGCTTGTCCAATCATAAGTGGTAATTACCGTTATCAGTAAAGTAAGGTAAACAAAATATATTTATTTTCCATTTTATACTACAAAATTTATTACCCAGAAAGAAAAAATAAAAAATTCTTTTTACAAAACAAGCGGAGCGATAAAACATACGTATAATCATTTTCGTTATCATCATCATTATCAATTTTAATTTAAAGTAATATGCTCACAGAAAACGTATACGGGATGCCATTATGAGTATTTAAAGTAAATTTTTGAAAAAATCCTTGGACACATTATTTTTATTTTCTTAAAATATTTATATCTATCGACTCCTAGTTGGGATAGCTTTGACCTCTTGACTTTAGAGAGGGAAAGTGGGTCAAGTGATACAAGATTTAAAAGAGTTTTTTCTATTCCTTTACAGCATTGATATTATTTCAAAAATTAATAGATTAGTTTTTGAGATATTCGCAATTCAAGTAAAAAAGTAAGACTGACAGCTTACTATTTTCTTACAAGTAAACTATTACAAATAGATTTGACTTTTTTTTTTTAAATGTTTTTTTTATTTAAACAATGTATTTATGTAGGTAAACTTTTTCTCTCAAATTTACTGGGTACTTTCTTTTAATTTAAGGTTTCGATATCGGGCTGCGAGCCCCGAACAATGCCGTCCACATTAGCGAATAGATCGCGTTCGTTGATCGATGCTCGTGGTTCGTTAATAAGTACCCGGCTTTAGCTAACTTTATCCTCTATAAATACGACAATAAATGACAGATGTCACGTGATATTTAGAAGCTTTATTTTGACCTTTTGCAGACACAATTTTTTATCCTTTGTCTTTTATTTATCTGCTAAAAGCCTGCTTTGTGTTCTGCAGGCAAAATTAATTAAAAAGTTCGAAAACAACTAGGGAAAAACTGAAAGAGCAATATCAGTGAAAAACCGCCAGGAAAATATAGGATTAGGTCTTTGCTTACCTGTATACTTCTTCTTATTTTTTTTACGCACCTCACAGAACATTGGTGACTTTTGGTTAAATGTGAACACACAAAAATTGGCATAAAATTAAATTTGCGGGTTACCCCGCATTGGAAGCTCTTGATATTATTGTCCGTTATCAAAAATGTTTTAAATTTACATTAGATTTTGTCATAACGTTATATGCGCGGCAAAACTGTCTCTAAATTAAGGAACTAGTAGCCTGCATTATTCGAATACAAGTAAGGTCAAACACTATCCTTTAGTAAAGGATAAGGTTCAAACCAGAAACTGCGCATGCCTCAAATAAAATATAAGAGAAAAGGTCCATAATCTCTTAGTTTTTGTTTGTTGCCACTATTAGCTGGCGCCGCAGGCATTCGAGTTGGCGCGGCGAGAGTTGAAGCCACCCACGTCACGGCTGAGGGGGATCTACTGGCCCCGTCTCTAGCTTGTAATTGGCTGTTTTGGAGATCCATAGGCGTTAGTTTATTTTACCGCTATAAATTATTATGTGTAATTTATTCCGCACGGCACTGTCCGACCTCAAGTAGGCGTATACCAAGATAAAATTGATGACGTGCGTGGCACCAACTCTCGCCGCGTCTAATCTAACAAAGGTATTTTAAGACGCTACAGGCAAAAATGTTTGCTTTTTACAAGCTTTTATTTAACTTCAGATGTTCTGTCTAACTATCTAACTAACTAACTATCAAATCTTGTGAAGCGTTTTTGACACACTTCCCATTATCCGATTTGGATGAAATTTGGTACTCACATAGTGGTCCCATGACAATACAACATTAAGAAAAAAATGTCCTCCCACCCTTACCCCCACCCTTTCTATAGAAAAATGTATTTTTGACACACTTCCCGTTATCCGATTTGGATAAAATTTGGTACACAGATAGTGATCCGATGACAACACAATATTAAGAAATAAATATCCTCACACCCCTACCCCCACCCCCTTTCATAGAAAAATGATTTTTTGTCACACTTCCCATTATCCGATTTGGATGAAATTTGGTATTTACATAGTTGTCCGATGACAATACAACAATAATGAAAAAATATCCTCCCACCCATACCCCCCCCTCTTCCATAGACAATGCATTTTTGACACCCTTCCCATTATCCGATTTGGATGAAATTTGGTATACATACAGTGGTCCGATGACAATACAACATTGAAAAAAAAAAATCCTACCACTCCTACCCCCACCACCATCTATAGAAAAATGCGTTTTTGACACACTTCCCATTATCCGATTTGGATGAAATTTGGTATACATATAGTGGTCCGATGACAATACAACAATAATGAAAAAATGTCCTCCCACCCCTACCCTTCACCCCCTTCCATAAAAAATGCGTTTTGACACACTTTACTTTAAATGACTTTTATAAAATTTGGTATATGCATAAAGGTCCGATGGCAATACAGCCCAAACAAAAAATATACTTCTACCTCTACCCCCACCCTCTCCTTCCCCCAATAGAAAAATGAGTTTCCAAACAACTCACGATCAGCGATTTCATTTTAATCTAGAATAAACTCTTCTGTTCTGTTATTGAACAAATATTTTCATTTAATAGAGGAGATAGCTGAGACTAATAAGTAGAAAATAAATTGGTTATATTAAAACTAGGGAAATTTAAAAAACCACATCTACTACGAGTTCTTTGGATATGGTTTCCAATTATATACAGGCAGCCTGTTGTCCTGATCAGATATAAAGGTTCGCTGCAACGCATTGCATGGATTCATAAACTGTATTTTGCTGTGTATAAGTAGTATAACACACGCCGAATTTAAAAAGGCAGAGGGCAGCAGATCACCTCACTTTGATTTCAGGTCCATTATGATATTTGCCAAAATATTGTCCGGCCAGAATAAAATGAGACGCAAAAGAGATGGCTTCAATTAGCGATATCTTTATCTGTCCAGTGGCGTGCTATAATTTTTTAATTCATCATTATTAGGTATTAGTTTTATATTTTACTCATCCTACGCCGATTTATGCTGGAAACTCCATACCTTATTTTTCTTAAAAAGAAATATTTTTTCAAAACGTTTATACTTTATTATAATATAGGTACCTACCTTTTTCATTAGGTAGGTGCGTACGAATTTAGAAACCTAAAAAATACCAATTGACTTTCTAAAAATTGCAAAAATCCAAAATTATTCGTTATATCTTCAAAATTGGAACCCCGTCGAGGTTTATTAAAGAATTAAAAAAGAGTAAATCATACGCCACTGTTTCTTTTTGAAGTGTAAACTTCTTTAGGCGCGTTTAGCAGTTGAACTGAATTGGACTGAGCCATCACGCTCGGCTATGTAACGCTCATTCGTGTGTAGTCGGCTCGAGTCGACTAACTGTGAGAGGAACATTCAGCGAGCGATATGATGATGCAGATGAAGGCCAGTATTATTAATTTCGCCTTGTTGAAGTTTACACTTTTGCCGTGTGGTCTTAAGCACACACAATTTTTTTTTGTTGGTATAGATTGTGTATGAAACGTGCCTAGTCATCCTGTTTGAGCGCAGCGATAACAATAGAAACCCAATAAAAGGGTGTGAATTATGAACGGACTGGAGTCGATTTGGTTAAACGTACCAGAGGAGTACCGTTTTTTCTTGTAATATTAAAATTTTGTTTATGGTAAATTTGCTAAAAATGAAGTGAATAAAAAGCAGATAACCCAATAAATACTCTGCCAATATATGGGCCCCGAAGCTCACACTAGGTACTATAGTTATAGTGTACGTGCGAGCTTATAAAACTAAAACCTGAAATATATCTTATTCAACTCTAGACTAAATTACCTTTTGTTTGATACCAAACAAGCCATGTTTTGACTTAAACTCAAATTTTTGAAATCTACCCCCACCCTTAAAAAACAAAAACTAAACTGTATTTTGTTTAATTCCGGACTCAATTACCTTTCGTTTGATATCACACACGCCATATTTTCACTTAAACTCTAATTTTTGAAATCTACCCCCACCCTTTTTGAAGAAAAAAAAACTAAAATGAATTTTGTTTAACTCCATACTCAATTACCTTTCGTTTGATATTACACACGCCATATTTTCACAGAAAATCTAATTTTTGAAATCTTCCCCCACCCTTTTATTTGGCTTGTGTTCGGTGGATTTTGTTTATTTTTAAATGGGACCATCTCGACCCAAGACCCAGCCTTTGTACCAAATTTCATTAAAATCTTCCAAGCGGTTTTTGAGTTATGCGCGTTGGTCGTTACAGACAGACATACAGACATACAGACAGACAGACAGACAGACGGCGCGACAAAAAAGTTTCAAAATCATCTGAAACGCAAAGATATATAAAAAAATTTGAAATCGGAGTAACTTTTTTTTCTCGGAAAAATTAGGATCACCATAGCTCACACTACTATAGTATAGTATATGTGTGAGCTAAAATGACAATGTACATATATTTTATTTTTTATTATTAGCATTTATATTTATATTATTTTTACCTATTCAGTTGTTTTGAAATTTAAGAAGAGTTCTATACTCTTTGCAATAAGGCTAGTCCTTTTGTTTAATCACCCCGTAATTCTGGTAACAAAACGCACGTGTATTCTTAATTCAGTTTCAAACCATAGGTTCCTAAGGTAACTGATAATGGACGCTGCAAAACTAATTATCAGTTACCTTAAGGTTAATATAATCGGTCACCACCCTTTATAATAAGGGTGATGGATCGGTGTTTAAACTGTCAATTGTTTTGAAATTTCTGACTGAAACATTATCGCTTATTTTATATTTAAATTTTGATTCTGATTTGGAATAGTTTTTTGAGAAAAGTTTCTGTCCCAAAATGATTTTATGTAGTGAAAAATTTATGAACAATTGGGGTGCCCTGCCGCCAAAGTTTCTACATAGGAAGATTTTCAGTGCGACTGACCATATAAATTAATTAGTGATTATTTAATTTTTTCAAAAATGTTATTTTCTACAATGTATTTTGAGTTGGATTTGAGCTAAGCTTTGCAATTTGTTTTGGTGAAAATTATTATTTAAAAATAGGATTAGGCCCTGTTTATAATATATTTGTTGTAAATTGAAGTTTTTAAATTACCTAAGCAAAATGACTTAATAAAAGTTAAATTAATATTATTTGTAGTTTCCACAAATGAACTTTAGCTCGACTCATATGTAGTACATACTCATTTCTTTGTTACAATAAGTATATAAGCATTAATATTTTTTCAAATTAAAACAGTATTATATTATACTTTTTAATAAAAAAGTTGTTCATATGAAAATCTCACATTTTTTATGGTGGACATAGATCTTTTAAAAAATATAAAGTTCCTAACTGATTTAACCGCAGAGGCTTTGGGAATTTCAACAAAAACAGTATTGAGACAGAATCTTTGTGAGTGAATTAAAAAATATATTTTAGACACAATATTTAAACTAGAAATAGCTATATTGAGGGTATTACTAATTACCAAGTTTAAAATGTTGCAGTAGAACTGCTCATAGGATTAAGTTCAAATCAAAAGATGAAAATTATTATTCTAAGCTTTATTTGTATGGTTTTGTAAACTTATGTTCTTAAAATAAAATAAAACCAATCGAAAAACTAAAAATCTAACTAAAAACTAACTAGGCAAAAATAATTTATTCTCATCGTCCAAAAAACTCCATCTCGTGAACTGCCATCTTCAGTTATGACGAGAGGAACGACACCAATTTAGCTCATTTTCTCAGTCTTCCTGTTTTATAAATCTTTTTTAACAGTAGTTTTACAACCTTTTTGAATTAGTTTTTTAAAGGCGTTGTTTTGAAGGGCATCAAAGAGTCTTCATACTTTTTGTCATTACTGTGTTTCTTGAAATTCTGCTCTATAGTTATCACGGATGGGACTGAAGATCGAAAAAAGCGTGGAATTTTCGAATGAACAGTTTATCTTTGTCGCCAATTTTCTGGACTATTTTTCTGAGAATATGTGAATACTTCTAAATATCTACTTTACAAAATATTTTGACTACTTGACAAAAATTTTTTGTTTTGAAAGTTTACTTTCATTATCAATTTAAGCTTTGATAGACAGACAGGCTTGCAACTGCCAACTGCAATCTGGGGCCAACAATGATTTTCGAAGTTATGTTCTGTCTTCTTTATAGCAGAAAAATAAAAAAGGATAGCAAAGGGACTTGGGGTATTGCAAGGACTATAGTATTGTTACAAATTTAAGTTATTTAAATTTTATAATTGGAATTTATTTAGGTTTAGCGTAGTATTAGGTTGATTTATCTTAAGGTTGTATTCTTAGTCTAGGTTTTAGTTGCGTTATCTGTGACTTGCGGTCCAAATAATACGAGAACTTTCCGGACGTCGAAGGCTGCCGGAAAGTTCGAGAGAGATGGACGATCCTCATATATAAGGCCGGACGTCGTGCATCAGGGAGTCAGTCACAGATAACATACTGAGTGGTCGTGAGATTAACACGAAGTTAATAGACCGATTATAGTAGTGAATTATTAGCAAGTTATTAGTGCGTGTTTTTGTACATAATTTGTCGAAATAAATTGACGTATCGTTTTCAACAATTGCGAGTTTTAATTTGTCGTTGTGAACCCGTAACAATTGGTGTCAGAAGTGGGATTAAAAGAAATAAATAGTGCAAAGACTATCCTTACACAGTACCACCGGCTAGGACAATTAAAAAGAAGAACAGTAAGTGATTTTGCCAGAATATTCGGAACTGAATAGTGCAAAGACTACCCTTACATATTACCACCGGATAGGACAATTGGACAGAAAAACAGTAAGTGATTTTTCCAGAATATTCTAAGAAGTTCGATATTGTTTTATTCAAAAACTAAAAGAGATATTTAATAACCGACTTCGACATTAACTTTACAGTCCAAAAATTGATAATTAGAGAGATTTTCTAGAATATTCTATAACATTCTACGACGTTCTATTCAAAAACTAGAAGAGATATACAAATACCGACTTCGACATTAGATTAGTAATTTTAAAAGTAAGAATCAGAAATAATTTCTAGAACATTCCATCAGTTTCTACGACGCTCTATTCGAAAACCAGAAGAAATATCCAAAAAGAGACTTCGACAAAAGCTTAGTAATTTCAAAAGTAAGAACTAAAAAGAATTTCTAGAAGATTCCATAACATTCTACGACGTTCTATTCAAAAACTAGAAGAGATATACAAATACCGATTTCGACATTAGTTTAGTTATTTCAAAAGTAAGAATTAGAAAGAATTTCTAGAAGATTCCATAACATTCTACGACGTTCTATTCAAAAACTAGAAGAGATATACAAATACCGACTTCGATAGTAGCTTAGTTATTTTAAAAGTAAGAATTAGAAATTATTTCTAGAATATTCCATAATATTCTACGACGGTCTATTCGAGAACCAAAAGAGATAATCAAAAAGTGACTTCTACATTTGCCTAGTAGCAGAAAGAGTAGCATTTACCAGTATATTCCAGAACATTCCATTAGGTTCTATTTAAGAATTGGAAGAGACATTGAAAAACCGACTTCGACATTCGCTTTATAGACTTCGACATTCACTTTGTAGATAAAATAGACGTTTTAAGTGATTTATCACGAAGTTGATGCTTACTAGACAAAGATCAGCCAAGATGGAAGATTTAACTAAAATGATGCAGGCTCTAGCAGCTCAAATGGCTCAAAACCAGAAGGATATGAAACACACCATGGACGACACGAAACACACTATTGAACAAAACCAGAACGATATGAGACAGACATTAGATGGCATGCAAGAAAACTTCGATCAGATAAAGAGCAACTCCGAACAGATGAGAGAAGAGTTCAAAGCAGCAACTGAAGATCTTAAGGAAGAAATAACTCAAAGAATGCAGAATGTAGAAGAAAAGGTACAAAACCAATTGCAGAATGTAGAAGAAATGGTACAAAACAAATTGCAGAATGTTGAAGAAAAAGTGGAGACCAAGCTACAGAATGTAAGAGAAGAAGTTTTTCAATCAGTGGAAGAAAAGCTCCAGGATGTGTCAAAACAGCTTATACAGCTCCAAAAAGAACACAACAAAATGAAAACTCAGGGATGTGTTGTGAATTCCAACCAAAACATTAAGCCTCCAAATTTCGATGGTACGTCTTCCTGGTCTACTTACAAACAACAGTTTGAAGCTGCCGCTGCTGCAAATGGTTGGGATGATGAGGAAAAAGCTAGAGCATTGTTAGTAGCTCTACGAGAACCTGCTCTGGGACTTTTACGGTCCATTCCAGTCGAGCAAAAACAGAATTATAACGCTCTAGTGGCAGCGTTAGAAAGAAGGTATGGAGACGAACACTTGCGAAATTTACATTGGTCAGAATTAAATATTCGTCAACAAAGGCCAGGAGAATCATTACAAGAGTATGAAGCAGATATCAGGAGGCTGATGTATTTAGCTTACCCAGAAATGCCAGAAAATTACAGAGATCCCTTCACGGTAGATCGCTTTATTAACGGATTACGAGACACGGACTTAGCAAAATTACTTCGTTGAGAACGCTTCCATAATAGCAGTGAAGTGTTGATTCGAGCCCTTGAAATCGAATCATCAAATAATATGTCCAGGCCAAAAGTAAGAGCTGTTTCAATTCAGGAGGGAGAAGAAATGAGCAATGGACATGAGGTCAACTCAAAAACGCTAAACCAAATGTTTCAATCACTGATAGAGAAGATTGACTCTTTGAAAGAAAGCAGACGATCCCCTCCAAATGTAAAGTGTTTCAGATGCGGACGTACAGGGCATATCCAACGCGATTGTCGCGTCCAAATAAGGTCTCGCTCGCCATCTAGCGGGACAGAGTACCGAAGAAGAGATCAGGAAAACTAAAACTAGTCAACGCAGAGGGGCGGGTGTTGGCTAAAGGGAATGTAGCCCCCAAAATTTATTCAATTAAGAGCTTAAAACATACTGCTGACAGTCTTAACATCGACGGACTTATAAATGGAAGACAAGTTAACATAACAGTAGACACTGGTGCTGCCATATCATTGCTTAAGTTCAAAATTGCAACGAGATATAAAATTTGACCAACAGAAAAGAAAATAACACTTAAGACTGTGACTGGAGAATCCGCAGACGTGTTGGGGCAGACAGACATAGACCTACGGCTGGAAAGATTAAAGATTCGCCACACTGTATTGGTTGCCGAAATAGAAGATGAATTTATTTTGGGAATGGACTTGATAAGTAAACATGGATTTGCGTTTGATAATGAACTTAATACCCTAAGATTTGGGAACGAAGAGTTCATTTTGTCAAATAGTCACATCAATAAAGAACCAATTAAGGTGGTGGCAGTATGCACAACAAGACTAGTCGGTAACAGTGAGACCATAATTTTTGGGAGGCTGGAAAGTAAAACATCAAGCTGCGTCGGACTCATAAGCCAACAAAACACACCCAACACCTACCTCGTTGCAAAATCACTAGTTAAAACCAATAAAGACATCCCGATTAGAGTCGCCAATATTTTCCCAAATAGTGTCAAAATTAATAAGGGGGAGGTGGTAGCATTATTTGAACCAGTACAGAAAGTAACAAGATGTGAAGAGCCAACTTCCGAGGATACAAGCGAGTTACCAACGGAGGTACTTCAGCAATTTGAGTCAACTTGGCAACATCTCACTCCAGAAGAATTTAGTAAAGCGAGAGAGTTTATAGAAGAACAAAGTAATATCTTCGAAACTAGGAGTAGTTCGGGACGCACAAACCTTATTCAACATGCTATCAACACTGGCGATGCCCAACCGATAAGACAACCCCCAAGAAGACTACCAATGGCCAAGCAAGAAGAAGTTCACAATCTCATTAATAAAATGCTCAGCGACGGTGTTATTGAAGAGTCATCAAGTCCTTGGTCATCTCCTGTGGTGTTGGTCACTAAAAAGGATGGAAGTACTAGATTTTGTGTTAACTACAGGAAACTTAACGATGTGACCAAGAAAGATAGTTACCCACTGCCAAGAATAGACGACACATTAACAACGTTGGCAGGATCATATTGGTTTTCTACTCTTGACCTGAAAAGTGGGTATTGGCAAGTAGGAATCTTTGAAAGAGATAAAGAAAAGACTGCATTCTCTGCTGGAAGTGGACTTTATCAGTTTAATGTGATGCCATTTGGCCTGTGCAATGCCCCAGCTACATTTGAAAGACTAATGGAAGTCGTTCTACGAGGCCTTACTTGGAAAACCTGCCTAGTCTATTTGGATGATGTCATAGTAATGGGGAAATCATTTCAAGATCATCTAGATAATTTACGAGAAGTATTCTCAAGAATCAGGAACGCAAATCTTAAATTGAACTCAAAGAAATGTTTTCTGTTCCAAGAAAAAGTTGAGTTCCTGGGTCACGTCGTTTCCCGAGAAGGCATCCATACCGACGAAAAGAAGTTACAAGCAATAAAAGAATGGCCTCAACCTCGTGACAAACATGAATTGAGAAGCTTTTTGGGTCTGTGTACATACTACAGACGATTTGTAGAAGGATTCGCCAAAATAGCGTCTCCATTACATAGACTTACAGAAGATAAAGCTTCTTACAAATGGAATACCGAATGTGACCAAGCATTTAGAAGACTAAAAGCAGCATTATGTTCTAGTCCGATTCTTGCATATCCCATTCCAAAAGGAAAATTCATATTAGATACTGATGCGAGCAACGATGGCATAGGAGCAGTACTCTCCCAAGTACAAGATGGAGAAGAACGGGTCATCGAATTTTTCAGCAAGAAGCTATCCAAACCAGAGAAAAATTATTGTGTTACTAGAAAGGAGCTCCTAGCCATAGTTAAATCCGTAGATTACTTTCACAAATATCTCTACGGACAAGAGTTTCTGATTAGAACGGATCATGCTGCGTTACAGTGGCTCATGAAAATGAAACAACCTGAGGGGCAAGTCGCGAGATGGATAGAAAAGCTACAACAATACCATTATCAAATTAAGCACCGAGCGGGAAGGGTGCATAATAATGCATTGTCCAGAAGACCTTGCCCTGAGGATTGTAAACATTGCAGGAAAATTGACCAGAAAGAAGGAATTACCTACGTGCGCCAGATAAAGTTAGAACCAGATGAAGAATGGATGTCGGCTTCGATTAGAACCACACAACTTAACGACAAAGATGTAGGACCTATCTTGCGATTGAAAGAAGAGAACAAGCCACGACCATCATGGCAAGATATCGCAAACCAAGGGGTGATATTCAAATCACTGTGGGCACAATGGGATTCACTGATAGTAGAGGAAAACATCCTTAAACGTGCCTGGGAAAGTGCCGATGGCCTTACTGTGGTTAATCAAGTAGTGGTTCCTAGGAGCATGGTAGACAATATAATGGCCGAATGCCATGGTGGAAAATCAGGCGCGCACCTAGGCATAAATAAAACCATGGACAAAATTCGAAACCGATTTTATTGGGTCAATTACTTTCAAGATGTGAAAAACTGGTGCCGCCGATGTTCGACTTGTGCAGCCAGCCAAGGTCCCAAAACAAGGTCCAGAGGTCAAATGAAACAATATAACGTAGGTCTACCATTCGAACGCATTGCTATTGATGTGGCCGGACCATTTCCAGAAACTAAAAAGGGCAACAAATACATCCTTGTTGTCATGGATTACTTTAGCAAATGGCCAGAAGTTTTTGCTTTGCCTAACCAAGAGGCCACTACAGTTGCGGACGTTCTGGTAAATGATGTTTTCAGCCGATTTGGCATTCCTTTGGAACTACATTCAGATCAAGGAAGAAACTTTGAATCGAAGCTCTTCCAGAATCTCTGTGACCTTTTAGGGATACATAAAACACGGACTACGGCTTTACACCCGCAGTCAGATGGCATGGTTGAAAGATTTAATAAAACAATAGAAGAACATCTGTGCAAAGTTGTTGATGAGCACCAAACAGATTGGGACCAATATATTCCATTGTTTTTGATGGCCTATAGAACCGCCATTCACAATACGACAGGAGCTACTCCATCTAGTATCCTGTTTGGTAGAGAACTGCGTTTACCATGTGATATCATGTTTGGTTCACCTGAAGAAGAACACTTAGAGGTTAATGACTATGTCGAACGTTTAAGGCAAAAGCTGCACGATATCCATGAAGTGGTTAGAGAGCGAATAGAAATAGCCAGTGACCGCATGAAAGCGAGATATGACCTGAAAGCAAACTCTTCAGGGTTCAAAGAGAATGATCAAGTCTGGCTATACAATCCTCAACGCAGGAAAGGAAGATCACCTAAGTTGACATCACCATGGGAAGGGCCTTATAAAGTTGTTAAGAGAATTAATGATGTAGTCTACCGAATCCAGAGAAGCCCGAAGTCCAAGATGAAAGTTGTTCATCTAGACAGACTAAAACCTTACCTGGGAAATGTTGATCGGGACGATCAAACCTGAAGAGGAGGATAGTGTTACAAATTTAAGTTATTTAAATTTTATAATTGGAATTTATTTAGGTTTAGCGTAGTATTAGGTTGATTTATCTTAAGGTTGTATTCTTAGTCTAGGTTTTAGTTGCGTTATCTGTGACTTGCGGTCCAAATAATACGAGAACTTTCCGGACGTCGAAGGCTGCCGGAAAGTTCGAGAGAGATGGACGATCCTCATATATAAGGCCAGACGTCGTGCATCAGGGAGTCAGTCACAGATAACATACTGAGTGGTCGTGAGATTAACACGAAGTTAATAGACCGATTATAGTAGTGAATTATTAGCAAGTTATTAGTGCGTGTTTTTGTACATAATTTGTCGAAATAAATTGACGTATCGTTTTCAACAATTGCGAGTTTTAATTTGTCGTTGTGAACCCGTAACAGTATTTATAAGTTAATGTATATTTGAAGAATTGCTAAAATTTTAATATAGGTGTCACCGCTGATTATTATTTTATTTAATTTAAAAGAACAAGTTTAATAATGATAATAAAAAAAGTTAAAGTTTGTTTTGACTTATAAAATAGTCTGCCAATATATGGGCACCTAAGCTCACACTAGGTTCTATAGATGTAGAGTACGGGTGAGCTAATATAACTAAAAACTGAAATATATTTTATTCAACTCCAAACTCAATTACCTATCGTTTGATACCACACAAACCATGTTTTAAGTTAAACTCGAATTTTTGAAATCTACCCCCACCCTTTGTTAAAAAAACTAAAATATGTTTTGTTTAACTCTAGACCCAATTACCTTTCGTTTGATATCACACACGCCATATTTTCACTTAATCTCTAATTTTTTTAATCTACCCCCGCTCTTTTTTTTAAACTAAAATTAATTTTGTTTAACTCCAGACTCAATTACCTTTCGATTGATATCACACACGCAATATTTTCACATAAACTCTAATTTTTGAAATCTACCCCCACCCTCTTATTTGGCTTGTGCTCGGTGGATTTTGTTCATTTTTAAATCGGACCATCTCGACGCAAGATCCAGCCAAGGTACCAAATTTCATCAAAATCGGACAAGCGGTTTTTGAGTTATGTGCGTTGGTCGTTACAGACAGACAGACAGACAGACAGACAGACAGACAGACAGACGGCGCAACAAAAAAGTTTCAAAATCATCTGAAAGGCAAAGATATATAAAAAATTTTGAAATCGGAGCAACTTTTTTTTTTCGAAAAAATTAGGATCACTATAGCTCACACTACTATCGTATAGTAGTAGTGTGAGCTAAAAAACAAAAAACTAAAATGTATTTTGTTAAACTCCGGACTCAATTACCTTTCGTTTGATATCACACACGCCATATTTTCACGTAAACTCTAATTTTTAAAATATACCCCCACCCTTTTTTTTAAAATAAATTAAAATGTATTTTGTTTAACTGCAGACTCAATTACCTTTCGTTTGATATCACACACGCCATATTTTCACATAAACTCTAATTTTTTAAATCTACCCCCACCCTTTTATTTGGGTTGTGTTCGGTGGATTTTGTTAATTTTTAAATGGGACCATCTCGATCCAAGACCCAACCTAGGTACCAAATTTCATTAAAATCGGGCAAGCGGTTTTTGAGTTATGCGCGTTGGTCGTTACAGACAGACAGACATACAGACAGACAGACAGACAGACAGACGGCGAAACAAAAAAGTTTCAAAATCATCTGAAACGCAAAGATATATAAAAAATTTTGAAATCGGAGAAACTTTTTTTTTCTCGAAAAAATTAGGATCATTATAGCTCACACTACTATAGTATAGTAGTAGTGTGAGCTAAAATTCTTCTACCATGTTGTTGAATGGTATGCTAAAATTTAAGTCAGTCCTTTTTGGACATATCAAATAAATAATTGGCGGCTACTAAGTCTATTTTTTTAAAAGATATTTTCTTCTCTCGTAGGAAGTATTGTGTTCGTGCAAAAATGACATGTTCGAAGTTACAAAAATCCTTTCGGATCTAAGCGTTTCTATGAGAGAGTCTGGAAAACACGAGTCAAGTCTAGAGATGTTTTGAGAAAGTGTGAGAGTGTTAAGGAAAAGTCTGGATAATTTTTAAAAAGTCTGGAAATGTCCTGAAAAAGCCTGGAAAACTCTGGCAAAGGGCAGGACAGGAGGTGTAGCCGAGGTGAAGCTGATTGAAGCAATGGTGTAGCGGAGTCTAACTGAGTGTAGCTAAGTGCTGTTGGCTGTAGCTAAGCGTAACTGAGTGTGTCTGGAGTGCAGCTGAGTGTGACTGACGTGTATGTGGGTATAACTAACTATAGTTGAGTGTATCTGAGGGTAGCTGAGTATAGCAGAGGTGTAGCTGAAGTGCAGCAGAGTGTTCAAAGTGTAGCTATGGGTAGCCGAGTGTGGCTGAGGTGTAGCTGAGGTGTAGCTGTGGGTATTTTGTGAAAATTAGAATGTGGATCTCTGCAGCCCATGGACTGAAGGCCGCCAAGAGAACCAAATTTAACCTGTATGTAAATCGGCACCATTAATGTTTTTTTGTTAGCATTTTTAAACCGACCGACAGGCTCCTGCCCGATTGTCCAGTCCGGGCCTGGTTATCATCTTATCATACCTGGATTTAAATCTGTTTATAGATGCATACTTAGATTAAAATATTTTAATTATTAAAATTATTATTTTTAGAATAATAACGGTATAGTTTCCACATTTATTAAACGCGAATTTACGTTTGTGGCTAACCTATTAATATAAGTAAAAGAATATAATTAAAAATGACATATTCATAAAAATTGTTAAATAAAAGAACTTAATTTTTAAACTGGTTTAATATAATCAAAAGTTTCAAGAAGTGATTTAATTACTTGATAAACTATAAGTTAAAAGTTTATTTAAAAGGTATGGTATTTTAGGGGTAGAATATCTAAATATATTTTAAACAATAAATTAAATTACAAATGTATATATATTCTAGTCGCCAGTGGCGTATATAGAAAAAAGTTTCGGGGGGGCCCGAGACAGTTTCGGGGGGGGCCGAGACGTCATGAGGCCGTATTTTATGCTATTTTATGTTTGTATTCATGAAATATGTGGAAAATAACTAAAAAAATCTTAGCTTCGGGGGGGGGGCGGGGGCGGGCCTGATATACGCCACTGCTAGTGGCATAGGGGGGAGGGGGGGTTTGGGGAATAAATCCCTCCATTAGCCAATGAGATTACTGAGTCCCCTTAAAATGTAAAAAATTTAATTTGTAGAAAAGTTTTTCAAGGCATTTGAAACCTAGAAAACATATTTTGTAAAAATCGAAATTGACAAAAATAAAATTTGTAGAAAACTGAATTTATTAAAATATAATTCATAGAAAAGTAAAACGTAAAAACCGTCAAGTGTAGAAATGATTCACTGAGACGCCATCGTTAGCTAAGTCAGCTATGACCTTAGATGAAGAAAAGAATGAGATACCCTTTCATCACTTAGCGCTGTGGAGCGGGCTGACTTTTTGATGTGCCAGTTCTACGTGTTAGTATGAAATTAAAAGATATAAACAATCAAAATATTTAGGAGGGATATTAAATTATATCTCCCCTGTCCTCCTTTTGGGAGGTCGAAATCGGTGTTAACCTAAAGTGAGTATAACCTAACCTTGGTCAATTTATCGCAAACGGATCCTTACCAGGGCCTTCCTGGGCAGGTTAGGATCCGTTTGCGATCAGGCTAAGACCGATTTCAACCTCCCTAAAAAAGAATGAAGGGGAGCAATATATTTTTTTTTAAATACAATATTGGAGTGGAGTCATGTCCTTAACTACTATATTATACTCTAATCGCTTTCTTTTCTACGGCCACACGTAGTTCGCAGCGCCCTCTGCCGGTAGATGACTGAACCATTTCTACGTTTTACATTTTGATAAATTACTTTTTGATGACTTCAGCTTTTTACGTTTTATTTTTCGATCGATTTTCTTTGCTTTTTCGTTTCTACTAAATATTTATTTTGCAAATTTTTATTCTATATTTTGCTTTTCCACAAAAAATGGCCCCTCAAAATGTAGAAAATTTAAATAGCAGAAAATTTTTTTACAGAAATTTAAAGCATAGAAAATATAATTCGTAGAAATGGTTAGCTGCCGTAGCTATAGGGTCACTGCATCCCGGAAGCCTGGCTTCCAGCATGCAGTGACCCTACGTTAGCTATGGCCTTAGATGCAGAAGAGAATGAATGGGATACTCTATGATTACTAGGCGACCAAAGCCAAATCCAAATTCAAATATGGGAACCATGGCCGATCATATTAGCGCGTTGGTTGAGCGGGCGCGCTGCGTATCTTGTGGGTTCGAGTCCCACCTCGACATATGCTTGTTTTTGTAATATGCCAACAAGGCATATTTCAGTAAAAATTTGGTTCAAAAAGACTGGGTGATTCTAGCTATGGATGGAAAGTCCCAGTATAAAAAAAAGCCAAATCCTAATGCCATTTTTTCCAACTGCGCTTGCGTCACTATCTATCTCTTTTTCTCCTGTAAACTGTGCCCCTGTCTCTCCATCTTACTTAAAGCAGTGTTGTGGAGCAGCGGAAAATTCAAAATAATATAAATAGTATTTGTAAACGCAAAAATAGATTAAAACAAAATATAATTTTTTTATTTTAAGTTTTTTAGTGATAGATAGGTACATATCATTGAATGAATGGCTAAAAGTAATAAAAAAATACAATAAACACACATCTTTAAATTTCAGTGTTGTTAAGAGGTTGTTTCGGCTATCCCTTTTAGATAGTAATATTTTTATAAAGTTTATTATACTTAGGTCAGTGGCAAACCCAGGAATATATCTTGGCGTCCATAGCAAAATGCGGTTTTTACCATTATTGGTTTTTGTCATTACTCATATCTTGTAGAAATACCTGAAACCCCCCCAAAACTGTCGAAAGTAGGATACCCTGTATGTAAGTTAATTACTTGCCGGACATCATAAAGCCTCAGGCCCCCCAACCAGAGGCCTAGACTCCTCGCACTAAGACATAGTCCTGAGTGCTCCACTGACCTAGGTATAATAAACTTTAATAAAATATTATCATCTAAAAGAAATAGCCAAAATAACCCCTTTACAACACTGATATTTTATAATGTATTGTATTTTTTTATTATTTTCAGCCATTCATACAATATGTATGAAGGCTTTTGGGATGGTTTAAATAACTTGAAATAAAAATATTACATTTTGTTTTTATCTATTTTTGCGTTTAAAATTATTATTTATATCATTTTGAATTTCGCGCTGCTCCAAAACACTGCTTTTAAGAGTGCGTTCGAGTAGAAAACCCGTCGAGCGAGCGGGGCGTAGTGACGTCACGGACTAAACGCCCCGGTTTTCGCGGTTCGACTCGAACGGAAAAGGTATTCACGGGTTACGAATTTCTAACCCAAAATTTTTGGCAGAAAATTTTTGTTTATTTTTGCAATTTAAAACTGTTTGTAAATAAAAAACCCTAGATTAAAATCGCCATTAAGTTTATACATGAGTGTAGCAAGGCAACAATTTGTTGCGGGAGAAAAAGACACTTTGATCACGCGGTTTATTTATAGGGTATTTTTCGCACATTTGGACTCTTTCAAGTTTTTCTTTTTTATGGGGGTTTTATGCTAGGTTTATACAGATAAAAATAAAAAAATAAAATAATTATCAGATGATTACTTTATTATCTTTAATTTTTACCCTGTATCTTGTAAGTAGTTCAATGTGCGGTTTTCGGCATTCATTTTTTTACCAAATTCGGGCTCGTAACATATGTTATTTTTTTTCTAGCTCCTCTGGAAATGGGCGTTTACTATCAAAAGTGTCCAATTTGGATGTACATAAATAAAAAAAAGCGACATAAATTTGAAAAATAAGTTTAAATAAAATGGGCTTTTTATGGAAGAAAACAGTAATAATTTGCTCTAGTTAATAATTTGCTCTAGTGCAAATTACCGATAATTTGTTTTAGTGCAAATTACCGATAATTTACTCTAGTGCAAATTATCGCTGTAATTCGTTCCCTTTTGGTCGAAATCTGCCAGTCACATTGATTTAATGGTCAATATTTTTCTGAAGGAAATTGTCAATATAACTTTCCTCTTTTATGGGCAATTATGATTTTATTTTATTTTATGATTTTTTTTATTTGCGAAAAATTCTCATTTTAGGTATAGTTTTCCTGTGTGGTCTTTTAGTGCGTGTGTTTTTTTATGTGTGCGCTCTTTTCCTGTGTGAATATTTTCTGTGCGCTTTTTTTCCTACGCGATTTTTTTCTGTACCCTTATTTATAATCTCCGCTTTGCCATTACCCACCAGAATTTAGTTACAGAACCGCTGGCCGATGGTTAAAGCCTCACTGGGCAATCGCGGATAATTCTTAGCGCTCCGCACCGCGGCAAATTTGGAGCATCATCTGGTAGACTTTCTTCTTCATCCACCTCAGAATCTTGGAAACATAAATCTACAGCAAACAGAACTGAGTCCATGTATTTTATTTGAAAAAAAAACAGTAAAAAAACAGTCGTAAAAAATGTAAACAAAAATTTGAAAGTATAAAAAAGTAGGGTTATGTAATACTCCCGCTTTTCTCCATCCTGAAGCTCGGGTCATATCAAGCGTGCCCCGAGGGTTTGCTCGGTGGCATCTCGAACGCAAAAGGGCGTGCTCCGAGCGTCAACTCGAACGGAAAAATGGAGCTCGGGGCGCCCGGGTTGCCTACTCGAACGCACTCAAAGTAACAGGGAGAATGAGGAATACGGTTTTCACGAGAAAAAAGAGACAGATAGTGACGCAAGCGCAGTTAGAAAAACTGGGATTTGGATTTGGCTTTGAACGCCCAGTCAAAGAGACTTGAAAAAATTGGTGTTACCTATTCACGGCCCACAGTGGAACGTTTTGATGATCTAGGTGGACAACTTTTTAGCATCATTAAGATTCATTAAAACTTGCTCTTTTTGTTTTAAAATAACAAAACAACTTTAAAAACATTTTTTATTTGCAATATTCTTCCTCGTATAGGGGGTTTCAGCTTTCAACGACTTTAACATTTGCATATTGTATTTTGTTAACGACAACTCTCCCACCAAAAAATTTATAACAATAAATTACTGCATATTTTGATAAAATGAACTTTCATGGTTTTTGCAAAAGTATACTAAACAAAACACTTTTGCAATATACGGGTTATTTCAGAAAAATTGAAACAGGCGTTTTAGGACAAGAACAATCTAGAATTTCTTTTTCGAACTCGTCCATCATCTTATGAAAAGTTCCTTAAAGCATTAAACATTTTAAAGGACCCAGCTCTTACGCGTTGTATATGTATGTAAGCTGATCGAGTGAGACTATTTTTAAAAATCTTAAGCCGCGGCTCGTGGTGAGGTGAAGCGGTACATTATAAACACCAGTATCTATTTCTATCAGAGCTGTCACAAGTACTTACATTACGAAAGTACTTCAAGTACAAGTTCCAAATACATTAAGATTTGTAAAAGAACTTGAAGTACTAAGTACATTTTCTTTTCAAATGTACTTCAAGTACCCAGTACATTATAAAAATACTTGATTTTCCCCAAGTCTTTTACTTGAAGTACTATAGTAGTACAATAGAGGTACTTCAAGTATGTCAAAACATGAAAAAAATGGCAAAAATATCAAAAAAAATTTCAAAAAATTTAAAAATTTAAAAAAATTTCAAAATATCAAAAAATTTTAAAAATTGTCAAAAAGCTCCTTTTTGTTGTTTACGGCTATTGCACAAACGTTCAGCGCCCAAATGGACATCGTCCAAATCATCGACAAATTGATAGCTCCCAAAAGATCTGCGCCAAACTGTTCATGTCCAACTAGTAGGCCCTCAAACGATCGGCCGTGAGCGTCGCCTTCAAACGTATACTTACGCAGCACTTGGCATATGATGCAGTGCCGCGTGGTTGTCACCGAGATGATAGAAAATTTTAAGGAGAGCTTTACTTATATAAACTACACCGGAATGGGACAACTGGGCGCCGCCAACTCGGCGCCGCCAACTGGGCGCCGCCAACTCGGCGCCGCCAACTGGCCGCCGCCAACTGGGCGCCGGGCCAACTGGGCGCCGGGCCAACTCGGCGCCGCCAACTGGGCGCCGGCCAACTCGGCGCCGGACTAAAATTTTTTTTTTGGATAAAATGTGTGGATGAAAAATAAAATATATTATTTATATAATAACATCTTTAAAAAATCCTTTACGCAATTTTTTACAAGCTTTTATATTTAGCTTCAGATGTTCTGTCTAACTAACTAACTAACTATCTATCAAATATTGTGAAGCGTTTTTGACACACTTCCCATTATCCGATTTGGATGAAATTTGGTACACACGTAGTGGTCCCATGACAATACAACACTAAGAAAAAAGTATCCTCCCACCCCTATCCCCACCCCTTCTATACAAAAATGTGTTTTTGACACACTTCCCGTTATCCGATTTGGATAAAATTTGGTATACACATAGTGGTCCGATGATAATAAAACAATCAGAAAAAATATCTTTCTACACCCGCTTAGCCACGAACAATTTTTGTTTTCTTCATTCACGAGTACTAAACTTTACGTTTATAAAAAATTTTTGTCATTTCTGAACTAACGAAATACTTTTGAATCTTAATAATTTTTAAAAAACTTGGTACCTACCTACTATTTTTTTAAAAGCTTTGTATAATTTTAGCTCACACATATACTATACTATAGTAGTGTGAGCTATGGTGATCCTAATTTTTTCGAGAAAAAAAAAGTTGCTCCGATTTCAAAAATTTTTATATATCTTTGCGTTTCAGATGATTTTGAAACTTTTTTGTTGCGCCGTCTGTCTGTCTGTCTGTCTGTCTGTATGTCTGTCTGTCTGTCTGTCTGTATGTCTGTAACGACCAACGCGCATAACTCAAAAACCGCTTGGCCGATTTTAATGAAATTTGGTACCTAGGCTGGGTCTTGGGTCGAGATGGTCCCATTTAAAAATGAACAAAATCCACTGAACAGAAACCAAATAAAAGGGTGGGGGTATATTTCAAAAATTAGAGTTAATGTGAAAATATGGCGTGTGTGATATCAAACGAAAGGTAATTGAGTCTGCAGTTAAACAAAATACATTTTAATTTATTTAAAAAAAAGGGTGGGGGTATATTTTAAAAATTAGAGTTTAAGTGAAAATATGGCGTGTGTGATATCAAACGAAAGGTAATTGAGTCCGGAGTTTAACAAAATACATTTTATTTTTTTGTTTTTTTTAAGGGTGGGGGTAGATTTCCAAAATTTGAGTTTAAGTCAGAACATGGCTTGTGTGGTATCAAACAAAAGGTAATTTAGTCTGGAGTTAAATACAATATATTTCAGTTTTTAGTTATATTAGCTCACACGTACACTATAACTATAGTACATAGTGTGAGCTTAGGGGCCCATATATTGGCAGAGTATTTTTTTAGCTTACCAACTTATTGTTCTCAAAAAAATGCAATATTCTGTCTCATAAAACATTTTCGTATAACTTCAAAAACAATGATGAATAAATAAAAAAGTCCGCCATTTTGGATCTGCCATTTTGTTTTTTTAAGTTTGAGTTAAAAATTGTGTTAAATGACCTCAAGCAATGTAATATTTCAAGTTTGAGACAAATCGGTTGGTAAATAAGAAAATCCGCCATTTTGGATCCGCCATTTTGATTTCTGGATCCGCCATTGTTGTAATAAAAAACGTAAATTGTAGTATTACCAGGTTACCAAACACTACAACTACTAAGATTCAACAGTCGACTTAATGGATTTAACTTTACTTAACAAAAACAAATTTCAAATGAATTAGTTAAAAAAATGGAAATTTTGACGATGTTAGTACGATAAGATATCTGTGTCAATTAAATATCACTATTTGCAAGAATCAATCTAGCAGAAAAATGCAGAGGTAAATAAATAAAGAAGAGTTTATTCTAGATTATAATGAAATCGCTGATCGTGAATTATTTGGAAAATCATTTTTCTATAGGGGGAAGGAGAGGGTGGGGGTAGAGGTAGAAATATATTTTTTGTTTGGGCTGTATTGCCATCGGACCTTTATGCATATACCAAATTTTATAAAAGTCATTTGAAGTGAAGTGTGTCAAAAACGCATTTTTTATGGAAGGGGGTGGGGGGTAGGGGTAAGAGGACATTTTTTCATTATTGCTGTATTGTTATCGGACCACTATATGTATACCAAATTTCATCCAAATCGGATAATGGGAAGTGTGTCAAAAACGCATTTTTCTATAGATGAGGGTGGGGGTAGGAGTGGTAGGATTTTTTTTTCAATGTTGTATTGTCATCGGACCACTATATGTATACCAAATTTCATCCAAATCGGATAATGGGAAGGGTGTCAAAAACGCATTTTCTATGGAAGGGGGTGGGGGTAGGGGTGGGAGGATATTTGTTTCTTAATGTTGTATTGTCATGGGACCACTACGTGTGTACCAAATTTCATCCAAATCGGATAATGGGAAGGGTGTCAAAAACGCATTTTCTATGGAAGGGGGTGGGGGTAGGGGTGGGAGAATATTTTTTTTAATGTTGTATTGTCATCGGACCACTATGTGAATACCAAATTTCATCGAAATCGGATAATGGGAAGTATGTCAAAAACTCATTTTTCTTTGAAAGGGGGTGGGGGTAGAGGTGGGAGGATATTGTATTGTTATCGGATCACTATATGTATACCAAATTTCATCCAAATCGGATAATGGGAAGTGTGTGTTAAAAACGCATTTTTCTATAGATGAGGGTGGGGGTAGGAGTGGTAGGATTTTTTTTTCAATGTTGTATTGTCATCGGACCACTATATGTATAGCAAATTTCATCCAAATCGGATAATGGGAAGGGTGTCAAAAACGCATTTTCTATGGAAGGGGTGGGGGTAGGGGTGGGAGGATATTTTTTTTTTAATGTTGTTTTGTCATCGGACCACTATGTGAATACCAAATTTCATCCAAATCGGATAATGGGAAGTGTGTCAAAAACTCATTTTTCTATGAAAGGGGGTGGGGGTAGAGGTGGGAGGACATTTTTTTCTTAATATTGTATTGTCATCGGATCACTATATGTATACCAAATATCATCCAAATCGCATTACGGGATGTGTGTCAAAAACAGATTTTTCTATAGAAGGTGGTGGGGGTAGGGGTGGGAGGATATTTTTTTCTTATTGTTGTATTATCATCGGACCACTATGTGTATACAAAATTTTATCCAAATCGGATAACGGGAAGTGTGTCAAAAACACATTTTTCTATAGAAGGGGTGGGGGTAGGGTGGGAGGATATTTTTTTCTTAATGTTGTATTGTCATGGGACCACTACGTGTGTCAAACACGCTTCACAAGATTTGATAGATAGTTAGTTAGACAGAACATCTGAAGCTAAATAAAAGCTTGTAAAAAAAATTGCGTAAAGGATTTTTTAAAGATGTTTTTATATAAATAATATATTTTATTTTTCATCTACACATTTTATCAAAAAAAAAAAATTTAGTCCGGCGCCGAGTTGGCCGGCGCCCAGTTGGCGGCGCCGAGTTGGCCCGGCGCTTAGTTGGCGGCGCCGAGTTGGCGGCGCCCAGTTGGCGGCGCCCAGTTGTCCTAGACCGAACTACACAGCATCAATTTTTCATTTTTGAAAAAAAACGCTACCCCCATCTCCTTGGAGGGGGTACAAAGTGGTTCTGCTCCATATCCCATTTTGATGTATCACACAATATTGTATTACAAATGCCTTAAGCAACAATACATTTCAGAACTGACTCTATGGGTAATACAGTATGAAATAAAAAATTGCATAATACTTACTCGTGATTATTAATTCTGATCAAATTTTCAACTGTACATTACTAATATTATCTATCATAACTTTTAGATTCCTGCATGGGTGACGTCACATTCGACAATGAAACTTTATTTTGTGCCGCAGAAATAGCAAACTTAACCGGGAATGTGTTGGCAAATCCATGGGAGTACCTTCAATGCTTTTATGGTAAGGCCCTAAAAATATTACACAAGTTAAAATAGATTATTTTTACCTGACAAGGCGAAGCAAAAAGGGGTTAAGACCGCAGCCAACGATAAAGACCGGCCATGGCGCGTTATAAGCAAGTCGGCGGTCACGTGATCTTAGGAGTCCCAGGATTTTTATTGTATTGCTTAATATATTATATGTTTTTACACAATTTAAATAAATTAACAAAAAATTTTTGTTCTTTTATGGGCAAAAATTGAAAAAAATATTTTACTGATATATGTGTTTATTATAGATAAAAGAACTGAATCTATAAAATAAAAAATTATACAAAATTAGGTACATAATATCGTTAGTAACTTCAAATCTATACAAGTCTTTCAAAATTGGACATATCACACCTAAGCTTTTAGTTTTTTAATTTTTCTTTGAGTGTCATAATATTTGTCTGAGTTCTTATTCAAAGATTTATTAGCAGACACTAAATCATTGTGCTTTTTGATAAAATTATTTTAAAAAACTTTACATGTTCTTAAACTAATTTTTTCAAGCTTTGACAATAGTTTTTCTCCACAAGAACACTCGCTAGAGTTATCTGAAGAAACATTTTCAATATAAAACATTTCACAATAATTTATTAAAAAGAAACAAGTGATTTTGTGAATAAGTGAGATGGTTTTCACGTTCAATAAACTAAATGTATTGGTTGTCAATAATTTTTTGAAAAATTACCCAGCACAAAGTTTAATATATATTTCATTAAAGTGTAAGTTAACTACCAACTCATGTTCTTTTAAAAGCTGTATCTTACTTTTTAAATATTTCACATTACCAGAGAGATTACTATCTGTTAACAATATTTTACAAATCAGTATTTTAATATTGCGAGGGCGCAGAAGACATATTACCTATTACCTAGTTCTAAATATACGAGAAAGGATTGACGTGTATGCACTGGATGACAATAAACAAAGATGAAGCCAACAGTAAAGTGTATCCACAATTCTCAGGTTACCTTTTCAAGAGACCTAATTGTTCAATAAGAAATGACAACTGAACACATTTTTCACTCTCACTATTGAAAATCAGTATTCGTTCGATCGCAGTTCAGTACGGTTATATTGCATCGTACCTGCATGATAGTACTAACGAGGTCAAAGTCGAAGTTTGTTTTGTTTACAATAAACCTCGCGCGCGAAATACCTGTGTTAAAAATTTATATACAATGTGTATTATAAATAATATATCATGTTTAAAAGCAAAAAAAGTGTACCATCACCTGTGAAACTTGTTTTAAAAATTAGCGAAAAGCCCAAACAAAATCAAGAAAAAATGGATAATGCCGAATTATTTCAGGATAGCCATGCTTGAACACAAAATGAAGAAGTTTTATATAGCGAATGGAAAAAATCCCAAAACGAAAAAAATTCACTTAGTGTACAAGTGGATTATCTCCGAAGTCAACTGGAAAGTATGCAAAGAAAATTTGCAGATTTAGAGACAAAAGTCACTAAAAAAGAAGAGTCTGACATGGACTACATTACTGATGAGGACGATCTGGCAAGAGAAACTGAGTGGATCAGACAAAAAGGAAAAGGTTGGAAAAAACGTCGAATGGATACTTCACTCTCACCACCACAACAAAGCTCGGGCACTGGAGAGCCCTCCAATAAAACACAAAATGAAGAACCCCCAACTAAGGTTAAAAAAGCTCCATTACCTCCACCGTTTATGCTAAATGGCGTAAATAATTTTAATGATATTTATGAAAAGTTAAATATCATACAAGGAGTTAAAATAAAAGTTTTAAATAACGAAAATATTAAAACAAATGTACAAGACGCAGACAGCTATCGGCTGGTTACTAAAATGCTTAATGAAATAAAGCATCAATGGCACTCATACGAAAACAAACAAATAAGGCCAATTAGAGTAATAGCGAATAGGCTACACTTCTCATGTGACCCACAAAAAATTGTAGCTGATCTACAAAAAAAAGGTTTTAAGGCACTGGAGGCCAGCAACAAACTTAAATGGAGAACAAGACAACCTCTTAACATGTTTATGCTCACATTTAGCCACGATAAAGATATCAACAAAATTTTTGAAATTTCCAGTATCCTTGGGATTGAAGTGGAAATAAAAGCACTAAAAACCTCAAAGTTAGTCCCTCAATGCAAAAGATGCCAATCTTATGGACACACGCAAAAATATTGCGCTAAAGAACCACGTTGCGTAAAATGCACGGGGAAACATCTTACTGTAGAATGCCCCAAACCAAAAGAATCTGAGCCAAAATGCATCCACTGTGGAGGCAAGCATCCTGCTAACTACAGAGGATGCCTTGTTGCTAAGGAAATACAAAAATTGAAAAATAAACCTAAGAAACCGAATCTCATACCAAACGTGAGTACAAATAGACAAAACCAACAGACAAGAAACACAGTCACACAAAACTCTGTGACAAGGACATACAGCCAAGTAGCAGCAACAGCTACTATACCTGATATTAATATCAGTAGTCAAAATACTATGGAACAAACACTACAATTAATTTTGGAGAAATTGAACAAATTTGATGAGCGATTAACTAAACTAGAAAGTAGCAATAACGGAGCTACCAATATGCCTCAAAATGGTCAGTAATCTTAGAATCCTAGCTTGGAATGCCAATGGTCTCTTGCAACATCAGCAAGACTTGCAAGTTATTCTAGACATAGAAAAAATTGACGTCTGTCTTGTGTCAGAAACGCATTTCACTAACCAGTCTCACATTAAATTTAAAGGTTATAAAGTGTATCATACAACTCACCCTAGCAATACTGCACATGGGGGAAGTGCTGTAATAATTAAAGAAAATATATCACACTATGAGGAGATGGGATATAAAACCATAGAGATTCAAGCTACATTAGTAAGTGTAAAAACCAAAACATATACATTAGTCATGCTGTCTATATACCACCAAGGCACTTACTAAAGAAAAATCAATATCTTAATTTTCTCAGAAAATTAGGAAACCGTTTTATAATTGGAGGTGACTTTAATGCAAAAAATACCTACTGGGGATCTAGACTGACGAATTCTAAAGGAAAAGAACTTTTGCAAGCTATTAGTGAATATCAATGTGAGCCGATATCAACTGGTAAGCCCACATACTATCCAACAGATCCAGGAAAAATTCCAGATCTAATTGATTTTTTTATAGTAAAAAATATATCTTTAAGTTTTGTAGATATAGAAGAAAGTTTTGATTTACACTCAGATCATTCACCTATTATTCTAACTCTTAGTAAAAACATAATAAAGAAAGAAGCAAATATCTCACTAGTTAATAAACTGACTGACTGGATTAGTTTTAAACAAAGTCTGTCAGAAAAAATAAACCTATCAGTACCATTGCAAACCCCAGAACAAATCGATAAAGAAGTTGATTATTTTGTTACAAATATTCAACAAGCAGCTTGGGAAAACAGTCCAAAACCAAAGAGAATTTTTAAGGGAAAAAACTATCCAAAGGAAATTAGAGACCTTATATTGGAAAAAAGGAAACTAAGAAGAAAGTGGCAACAAAGCCGTGATCCTCGGGACAAAACAAATCTCAATAACATGACGCAGCGCATTAGGCGAGAAATTCTAGTAATAAAAAATGAATCTATTAACCAATTTCTTAATGAACTTACAGATGATAAAAATACCGACTATTCCCTTTGGAAAGCAACCAAAGATTTTAAAAGACCAATTATCCAAATTCCACCCATACGAAAATCTAACAACCAGTGGGCAAGGAGTAACGAAGAAAAAGCAGATATTTTTGCAAGTCATTTAGAAAAAACATTTCAGCCCCACGAAGCACCAGATGAACACTTTCATTTAAATGAACCCCATTAAATCGAGGACCATATTAAGCTTACATCACCAAAAGAAATATTAACAGAAATCAAAAATATTAATTCGAAAAAAGCCCCAGGGTATGATCTTATTAACGGGGTAGTCATAAAACAACTCCCCAGAAAAGCTATCGTAAAACTATGCAACCTAATTAATGCGTCTTTTAGGCTTAGGTATGTACCTAAACTGTGGAAAGTTGCAGAAGTTATCATGATTCCAAAACCGGGAAAACCACTCCATGACGTGTCATCTTACAGGCCAATATCTTTGCTGCCAATTATATCCAAGCTCTATGAAAAATTATTGCTTAAAAGAATAAAACCCATCATAGAAAGACAAGAAATTATTCCATCTCATCAATTTGGTTTTCGAGACAAGCATTCCACGATAGATCAAGTACACAGAATTACTAATATAATAGAAAAAGCACTAGAAGAGGGAAAAGTTTGTTGGGCAGTTTTTCTAGATGTAGCACAAGCATTTGACAAAGTGTGGCATGAAGGCCTTAATTTTAAACTAAAAAGGTTTCTGCCAAAACAATATTCGGATATTTTGGAATCATACATATCTGATAGACATTTTAGAGTAAAACAGGAAGACTCATACTCAAATTTAAGAGAAATTCAAGCAGGCGTGCCTCAGGGTAGCGTACTAGGCCCTTATCTATACTTATTATTCACTTGTGATATCGCAAAGCCAGAAAATTGTCACTTAGCAACATTTGCCGATGATACTGGTTTATTGACGGTAGAAAAATCTATTGAAAAATGCATAGAAAAACTTCAGGATGCAGTCACCCAAATTCACAGTTGGACCACAAAGTGGCGAATAAAATTAAATGAAACCAAATCAATTCATGTTGATTTTACAAACAAAAATATAAATCACATACAAATAACAATTAACAACATTCCAGTACCATATTCGAATCAGGCAAAATATCTAGGTATGACACTTGATGCCAAATTGCGCTGGAAAGCACATGTTAAGAAAAAAAAAGAAGAACTTGAGATAAGGTATAGAAAAATGAACTGGCTAATTGGAAGGAAGTCCAATTTAACAATTCATAATAAGTTACTGCTTTATAGACAAATACTGAAACCAGTATGGACATATGGTATTCAACTATGGGGTTGTGCTAAAGAGAGTAACATTCTAGTTGTACAGAGATTTCAAAATAAAGTATTAAGAAACATTGTGAATGCACCTTGGTACGTTCGAAATAGTGACCTTCATCGAGATCTAAAAATCGAAACTGTAGCAGAGACTATAAAAAAGTACGCAAAAAGCCATGAAGATAGACTCCATCGGCATGTGAATGTGGAAGCAATTCAGCTTCTAGACAATACTATGCTAGTTCGACGACTAAAAAGAGTGAAGCCGTTTGAGCTAGTAAACTAAGTGAATTACACATAAAACAAAATAATGCTATAAACACAACACAATTGTGAGTTACAGACTAAACAAAGCGGGGAGAACTGTTGAGTGAACCCTAAGTTTAAATCTGACTTTTCTAGTAAATTAAGTTAAAACAAAATTGCTAATTAGTCTTACTGACTAGATTGTAATAAAAAAACACAGTGTGTTTGACAAATAAAAAAAAACTATTGAAAATGTCACTAAGGATGTCTATTACTTGATCAATCTTATATTTTACCACTTCTTTCCCGTTTGCAACATATTAGGTTTCAGTTTTATAGTTGGACCGACAAGGAACAACACTAATTACACGTTCGCGGCATGGTTTATCTTATAGGTATTTTCTTTATAATTTACTCATTAGTCATTAATAATTTTAACGGAGCCCACTACAGTCTTTTTCGTGGGCTGCGTTATTTTAATAACTTTGATAAAATTCACATAAATTCGTGCCCGAATTAAAAAAAAATCGACGTAAACAAACATACCAAATCTGAAAACACACATGTTTTATAATGACAGCGGGCCGTGAGGCGTTTTTTTGTGAGCCTCCTATGGTCACGTGATATATACGCGCCCGGGCCGGTCTTTCTCGTGGGCTGCGGTTAAGACTAACGTTGTTTGAGGTCAAACAACGAGACAAATAAAAATAATGAGAACTCCTCAGCCGGGGCGCCATGTAAATTTTTCGTATTGTTGGCGGTCATTCCTTAAAGCCTATAATTAAAACGGTCCCGGAGACGGCAACACGGCAACGTCGCGTGATTTTTCTTGTAAAAATCAAACTGGGCTAAATTTTCATAATATTTTCAGAAATATTGCACTTTTTGTTTATTTTTAGATCCAAATATTTTGTAAAAATAACGTCCAACACACAGTCCGAAGACCGGTTTATTCTATTCTAAGGGGATGGGACAATTCGCCGCGGCCGATTCGCCGCGGGACAATTCACCGCCGGCCGATTCGCCGCGGGGACAATTCGCCGCGAGATTTTTTATTTTATGATGTTACCATTGGCAATTGTTTAAACAGTTTTATTTAGCTTGACTTAATATAATATATTTGTTTATTTGTTTCAACATTGTTTTTATTCTAAAAATAAATAAAATGGCGGAATTTCCTATTTATGAACCGATTTACCTCAAACTTGAAACATCGCGGCGCTTAAGGTAACTTGATACAATTTTTGAGTTAAATTTAAAGAAATGAAAATGGTGGATCCAAAATGGCGGATTTTCCCATTTATGAACCGATTTGCATCAAACTCGGAACTTTGAGATCTTTCAGGTCGCCGATTATTATTATTAACTAAAATTTAAAAAAATCAAAATGGCAGTTCTACAATGGCGCAATTTATTGTTTACAAACCGCGCGATGCTTCAAGTTTGAGGCAAATTGGTTTATAAATAAGAAAGTGCGCCATTGTGGAACCGCCATTTTGATTTTTTTAAATTAAGTTAAAAATAATAATCAGAGACCTAAAAGATCTCAAAGTTCCGAGTTTGATGCAAATCGGTTCCTAAATGGGAAAATCCGCCATTTTGGATCCACCATTTTCATTTTTTAAAATTTAAGTCTAACATTGTATTAAATTACCTTAAGCGCCGCGATGTTTCAAGTTTGAGGCAAATCGGTTTGTAAATAAGAAAGTGCGCCATTGTGGAACTGCCATTTTGATCTTTTTAAAGTTTAAGTTAAAAATCATAATCAAGGACCCAAAACACCCCAAAGTTCCGAATTTGATGCATATCGGTTCATAAATTGGAAAATACGCCATGTCGGATCCGCCATTTTCATTTTTTTAAATTTAAGTCAAAAATTGTATTAAGTTACGCCGCGATGTTTCAAGTTTGAGGCAAATCCGTTTATAAATTAGAAAGTGCGCCATTGTGGAACTGCCATTTTAATTTTTTTAAAGTTTAAGTTAGAAATCATAATCAGGGATCTAAAACACCCCAAAGTTCCAAATTTGATGCATATTGGTTCATAAATGGGAAAGTCCGCCATTTTGGAAACGCCATTTTGTTTTCTTTTAAGTTTAAGTTAGAGATCATAATTAGCAACCTGAATCACCCTAAAGTTCCGAGTTGATGCAAATCGGTTCATAAATGGGAAAGTCCGCCATTTTGGATCCCCATTTTCATTTTAAGTTTAAGTTAGAAATCATAATCAGCGACATGAAACACCCCAAAGTTCCGAATTTGATGCATATTGGTTAATAAATGGGAAAGTTAACCATTTTGGATACGCCATTTTGTTTTTTTTTCATTTTAAGTTTGAAATCCTAATTAGCGTCCTGAAACACCCCAAAGTTCCGAGTTTGATGCATATCGGTTCATAAATTGGAAAATCCGTTATTTTGGATCCGCCATTTTATTTATTTTTCTAATAAAAACCATGGTTGAATTGTATACTAACCCCAAATACCTGATTGGAAAAGTTTTAAAGTAGTTATGATCAAACAAATAAACAAATATATTTTATGAAGTCAAGCTAACTAAAACAATTTAAACAATTGCCAATGGTAACATCATAAAATAAAAAAAATCTCGCGGCGAACTGTCCCCGCGGCGAATCGGCCGGCGGCGAATTGTCCCGCGGCGAATCGGCCGCGACGAACCGGCTGAGGTGAATCGGCCGCGGCGAATTGTCCCCTACCCCTATTCTAGGGACCCTGGCTAGAACAGCGCAAAAAACTGTTTCTTTGGTTATTAAACGAAAAAAAACGTTGCAATCCTTAGAAGCAAAATCCGCTATAGACAGTAAAAAAATTGAGAATTTTTTATTGTTCATTGAAAAATGTCTGGAATATCTTAATAAGTTGTTTAATTTTTATGGCAGCAATTATTTAAAATCCAAAAATTAAACATAAAACAAGAGGTTTCATTTGAAAAACTTTACATTGAATAACAGTGTTAAACGGAATCTATGCAAAAACGAAACACTGCAGTGAATTCAACAATAAAAATACAGGTCAAAAATGACAGAATATTTTTTAAAATACCGGAAATAATTTACCAAATTTATTAAAATGTCTTTTTTACTTTCTGGCTTGGCTTGGCTGCTATTAAAACTGACTGGACTTGTTTGTAGTTGGCTGTGTTATTTTGTTCGTATTCTTTTCAATTTCTGGCAGACTTTGAAAACTTTTATTTTACTTTATGAAAACTTTTTTCTTATTTTTCTTTCTTTGATTTAACTTGTTGTTTGTGGTTTTAGGTCCTTGCATTATTTGCAATTTGGTATTTGATAATTATATTGGCAATCGCTCATTTGCGATCAGAAATTTTAACACACGAAAAGGTGATCTCATGCTTTCAGACGTTGATTCTTTACGTCTAATTTGAGTTATCATACCTTTCACAGTGGGAAAGAAGAATTAAAGAGATCAGTTGGATGACTTGGTCGAGTTAATACCCTGAGAATTTCTCGTTCTTGTATTGACACACCGCAGCCTGCATAGATGAGAGTTTTTCGAAAATTTATGTATGGCTTCGGTAGTTCAATGTTTAGAATGTTTGCGTACAGAGCAAGAGATCCCGGGTTCGAGTCCCGGCCGAAGCAAAAACTTTTTTCTTATTTTTCTTTCTTTAATTTCACTTTTTGTTTATAGTTTTAGGTCCTTGCATTATTTGCAATTTGGTATTTGATAATGTTAAGACTTGTTACCTACAAGATTTTTTTAAATTAAACGCTGATATTCCTCTAAAATTCGTCTTTGTTTCAGGGCCTCAAGTTCTTGACGACAAAGTTTTGGCAATAGTATTGACAATAATCAATACTTCTATACTTATCACAGGTTTGCTAGGCAATCTGGCGGTATGTATAGTTATCGTACGTCAACCAACGTTACACACGGCAACCAACTATTATTTGTTCAACTTGGCTGTTTCTGATATTACTTTGCTGTTGTCTGGTAAGTTTACTATAAAATAAAAATACTTAAATTATAGTCCACAATATAGTTTTTGCAAAGTCAGTTGAACAAAGGTTAAAGCCGACCATCGGCATATCCTTTAAAGAAAGTGACATGGGCGGCGGTAGATATACTCATGAAAATTATTTCATTTAATTATGGCGTAAACTAAAGAAATAAAAATAGATAATAAAACTTTCTATTCCTATACCTACAGAAACGACACTGATTTATTTTCTAACTCTGCATACTGCCAACTAAAGGGGTCCCGCAAAGAACACCTGAAAGCAATTAAAAGCGCATCTCAAAAAAATCTGCCAATCAGGTGCCGTCTACCCACCTGTGCTGGGTCGGACAGATAACAAATACTTTGTGCTCGGCCCGTGCTCTGTCGGTAGGGTTGAAATTATACCAGGAATATTTTAGATGAATTTGGATAACTTTTGAAGGCCAGATTGAAGCAAAATTTTATGAAATCGATAGAACCCCGTATTAGGAGCATTTCAGGTGACTATAAAAACTATGCCTGTTTTTTACTGAATTTTAAGTGTTTAATACCCACTAAGCACAAAATCGTAAAAAATGTTTAATAAATGTGGAAAAAAAATGTTTTTTTTTTCTAGCACAAATTTGTGTTAAAATTAAGTCAACTTTTGACATTAAAAAAACATGTTGAAAATCCTAACGAAAATTTCATGTAAAAGCATTACCAAAAATATATTTCTTAATAACGTTAAGAAACCAATATTTAAAAAATCATAATTTTATTAACATTAAAAATAATACCATCAATATATAGTTATTTTTATAGTGTTTTTCCTAGATCTCATTTCTAACGTTGAATTTAAGATATATGAAGCTAATAAATGTTTTGTTTTTTAAACATTAAAAAAAAATAAACTATAGAGGGCACTACCGCATAGTTCCACTACCAGAACTGGCCATCGCCATTTTTAGTTGCTTTTCGCTGCGAGTTCATACGAGTCGGTAGCAGATACGCTTTGTGCAATTTTGTAGAAAACCTTTTGTAGAAACAAATATGGCAAATTAAAAGCACAATTATTAATAATGATAGTGAATACATATTTGGATACGAATATACACCAGTTGTGTGGAAAATATGGTATAGTTACAGAATAACAAATATTATATGCAATGATTTAAATGAAGCATCACAAAATTAGGTAAGAAAAGTAAACAAAAGTAAAAAAATTGTTTTGTATGGAATATCGCATACCTACGTTAGAGTTAATCAGACAGGGAATGCCACAATTCACCGCGAATGATTAGCCGCCGGACCTTAAGCCGCGTATTCATTTGAGGCAGAATTCGCAAGTCTAGGGGCACCTGCCCCCCCCCCCCCCCCGAGAATTTTTTGAATATACAAAAAATGAGTAAAAAGTAATGTTTTTGCTAATAAAAATTCAAAATTCAAAGTGTCTATTGTTTTTATCATCGAAATTACAACCACTGACTAATTCAATAAAATATATACCGTTTTTTACCAACAGAGAATGTCACCTAAAGTGCCCCCCCCGAAAAGCACCTCTGGATCCGCCCTTGTTTAAATCGAACCCTTAAACGAGGGCGCCATAGTAGATCTCTTGTGTGTATAAAATAAATATAAACAGTTTTAAAAACATTACAAACTTTAATGAATACAAAATAAAACTCTGTTGCAATTTACAAATTGTTACAAGACTTTTCCTATGACCTATAAAACAAACAAGACCCAAAATATTAAAATAAAGTTTTTATTTACCAAAATAACAAACTACAAAATGTTCTTCAAATAGAAAAATCTTATGTTTTTTTACTGACAATTACTTTAGAGGTTTTTAGTTAAGTTCAACAAAACTTAGAATATGACTACCGACTTGTCTCCTCAAAGTTTGGGTTTTTATAAACGGTAGGTTGGACCTAAATAATCCATTATCCCCTCTTTGAAGAGCTTGGAGGAACCAAGTCAGTGGCGTTGCTGATAATCCTAAAGTTTACTTTACATTCTAGCTCATGAGCTAAACAAGATAAGCTAAACAAAAACAGAGATAAAATACAATTTATAGACAACATCTTCTCACAGTATTTCCATGTCCAATCACATTAAAGGGAAAACCCTCTCGCTACTTGCTGTATCCCCACGCTTAACCATTACGACTCCCACTCTGGACTTTTCAATAGTTTTTCTCGCATTAACCATCTGCTGTGTGGTAGGCGGCAACCAAATGTTTTCCATTTTGGAGTGAGGCGGAACCACTTTCTTATCTCAACAGAACCATAATTGTGTTTGTCGCTTTTCCAAGATGGTTTCGTACAGTGGCACAGTCAGGGGTTATTTGCATTCCTGACAATACCCCTCTTTTCACCTGATCCGTCTACATCTTTTACAAAAATAAATCTCTTGAAAAAGATTACTGACCGTAACGTATATATAGTAGGTATGTAATTTTCAAAGTAACGTTTTCAACTAAAGTTGTACTGTTAAAGCGAAATGCTTGTAGTAGTAGGTATTAAGCAAAGTAATAGAATTTAAAGTTTCTATATGAAAAAGCACGTGTAGACAAAATGAGACCATAGTTATTTTTGAGTGAGTAATAATGTTAATTAATTTTCCTTATACCACCATCAACAGTAACTGTTATAATAAAAAATAGTTACAAAAAATGTTTGGCATAACATGCATTTTAGAATTTCCTAAAAATCACAAATTATAGCATATCTGTATCTGCCTTTTAACTATTAAATTTAAAATCAAAATTCATTTATTTTGCTAAATGTAGCAGAAAACCAAACATAACATGTAAAAAAATGTCCCAAATTACATTAATAATTATACAAAATTTGCGCCAGTAGAGACGTCAAGCCAACCATAATTCCTAGTGACTAAGTTATGCCCAATGTTGCAACCCTCAAAACCCTGTGTTACTCCTGTGATATTCAAAAAACCTCAAAAGTTGGGTACTTATTTCAGTTTTTTTGAAAAAACTATGTTAAGACAGCATTTTTCGAATTTAATTATTGTATACTTTTATAAAGTCAACTAAATTTCCTATAATTTAAGCCCCACCACAATGCTCTAGGCCAATTCGTTATTGAAATACAGCCAATCGAATGTCGGCAAATTTTTTGAAAAACTAAAAATTAATGAGTACGGTCAAATTCCAAATTCCAAAGCACGTATCGGCTAAACATAACATATTGACTCAAGCGGACAGAACCGAGCTCTTCTGTGCGGCTAAACTAATGGCTCTAGAGAAAAGTCATGAGAAATAAAGTTGTAGAGAATTTATTCAGCTTTAATTTAAGAATGAGGCCGCTAGGCGTCGTATTTTCCTCAAAAACCAAAATATAGGAAAACATCGAAGTTTGGGGAGTATCTTGAAAACATATTTTATTAAACGCAATTAAAGATAAACAACATATATATATATATATATATATATATATATATATATATATATATTATATATATATATATATATATATATATATATATATATATATATATATATATATATATATATATATGTTATATATATATATATATATATATATATATATGTTATATATATATATATATATATATATAATATGTATAAACTATAAAATATAATAATACAAAAACCCTACTTTACTTGGTCCTCATTGAAGGACCGGGCCTCATCCATTCCGGATCACTTGAAGAGGGGGAGGAGGAGGAAGGGCAAAATGAAGTGGTGCGAATGTCTACAAAAAAATCCCCACTGAATAGACCTCGCCACCATTTTCTTTGATCCAAAGTCGATGCAGGAAGAAGTAGGAAATGCTCGCGAAAACATTTTCTTGAACCTCTATGGAGGGGATCAGGGCACGCTGAACAGCATGCGATACTTGGCATTCGTAAAATCGGCAGGAATGGCCAAAATAAACCTTGCCCGCCTCCCCCCAACTACAGAAGCTGCCAAATATCATTTCTGGAGAACCTACCACCAGGTCCAAAAGTGGTTGGGGGTCGAGAAAAATCCATCCGACTGGGGATGGACCACCAGTCAACAGGGTCTCATGCCAATTACTATGCGTGCAGAGCCCACCCCTCAAAAGCTGCCTAAGATGGTTGCTTGCAGATGCAAGAAAAGCTGCATAGGATCCTGCACCTGCAGAAAACCAGAACTGAAGTGCTCCATTCTCTGTTCCTTTTGCCAAGGGCGAAGCTGCAGCAACTTTGCTCCCATCATTCTCATTCATCAACCTCCATCTTCAGAGAATGTCCTTCCTCCTCCTCCTCCCCCCTCTCCGACTGATCCGGAATGGATGAGGCCCGGTCCTTCTAAGAGGGCCAAATAAAGTAGGGTTTTTGTATTATTATATTTTACAGTTTATGCATATTATATTTTTGCTGTGTATTTTTAATTACGTTTAAGAAAATATGTTTTCATGATACCCTTCAAACTTCAATGTTTCAACTATATTTTGCTTTTTGAGGAAAATACGACGCTTAGCGGCCTCATTCTTACATCAAATTAAAGCTGAATAAATTCTCTACAATTTTATTTCTCATGATTTTTCTCTAGAGCCAATGTTTAGCCGATACGTGCTTTATAATGTGACAGTATTCATAAATTTTTAGTTTTTCAAAAAAATTGCCGATATTTGATTGGCTGTATTTCAATAACGAATTAGCCTAGAAGGTTCGTGTTGCGCTTAAATTGTAGGAAATTTAGTTGACTTTATAAAAGTATAGAATAATTAAATTCGAAAAATGCTGTCTTAACATAGTGTTTTCAAAAAAACTGAAATAAGTACCAACCTTTTGAGGTTTTTTGAGTATCACAGGTGTAACACAGGGTTTTGAGGGTTGCAAAATTGGGCATAACTTAGTCTCATGGGTCCTAACAATATAAAATACTCTGCCAATATATGGGCCCCTAAGCTCACACTAGGTACTATAGTTATAGTGTACGTGTGAGCTAATATAACTAAAAACTAAAATATATTTTATTCAACTCCGGACTGAATTACCTTTAGTTTGATACCACACAAGCCATGTTTTGACTTAAACTCAAATTTTTGAAATCTACCCCCACCCTTAAAAAAAACAAAAACTAAAATGTATTTTGTTAAACTCCGGACTCAATTACCTTTCGTTTGATATCACACACGCCATATTTTCACTTAAACTTTAATTTTTAAAATATACCCCCACCCTTTTCTTTAAATAGATTAAAATGTATTTTGTTGAACTCCAGACTCAATTACCTTTCGTTTGATGTCACACACGCCATATTTTCCCATAAACTCTAATTTTGAAATCTACCCCCACCCTTTTATTTGGTTTGTGCTCGGTGGATTTTGTTCATTTTTAAATGGGACCATCTCGGCCCAAAACCCAGCCTAGGTACCAAATTTCATTAAAATCGGCCAAGCGGTTTTTGAGTTATGCGCGTTGGTCGTTACAGACAGACATACAGACAGACAGACAGACAGACAGACATACAGACAGACAGACAGACAGACAGACAGACAGACAGACAGACGGCGCAACAAAAAAGTTTCAAAATCATCTGAAACGCAAAGATATATAAAAATTTTTGAAATCGGAGCAACTTTTTTTTTCTCGAAAAAATTAGGATCACCATAGCTCACACTACTATAGTATAGTATATGTGTGAGCTAAAAATCGTAGATTCAGTCCCGTTTGCGATGTTTGCCTTTTTAAATGTCTTAGATGACTGGCCTACATCGCTATTTTTAGTAGGTGAGTAAGAAATACGCTTTGTGTAATTTTGGTTAAAATATTTCCCTTTTGTAGAAACAAACATGGCAAATTAAAAGCACAATTATTAATCTTGAGAGTGAATACATATTTGGTTCGGAATATTACTCCAGTTGTGTGGGAAAGATGGTATAGTTAAAGAGCAATAAATGTGTATGCAGTGATCTTAATGAAGCATCACAACCTAAGGTAAGACAGTAAACAAAAGAAAAAAAAATGGTTTTGTATGAAATATCGCATACCTAATGTTATATGTAATCAGACAGGGAATGCGACAATTCACCGCGGACGATTAGCCGCCGGACCTTAAGCCGCGTATTCATTTCAGGCAGAATTCGCAAGTCTCGCAGTGGGACCAAACGAATGCTTCGTTTGCATTCATGCTAAATTGAATAGGCGCCTTGAAATTGTTTGCCTTGTAATCACTTGAGCATAAATTGTTTGGCCTCGTAGCGAGGCACTTACTACAAAATATGTGTTTACAAATTTTATTTTCAGAAGCTACGGATCCGAATTTCTTTTACTGAGGGTGGAGTTCACGAAAACCTCAACAGACTGTTGCTTCCCTGCGTTTCCTAAATAGAAGAATTTTATTTACGTTATTTATGTAACCTTATCTTTAGAGATATTTGGAAAAAATATATTTTTTCATTGTTAAAAAAACATTTATTTTTCAATGTTAGAAAATCATTTATTTTCCACAGTTAAAAATCAATATTTTTTAACGTTCGAAAAACACTTTAAAAAAACGTTATAAAAACATAAAATTATTTTTCTAACGTCAGAAAACGAGTTATTAAGCTTCTTTTTCACTATGAATATGACGTTAGAACTAATATCCAACCTAACGTTATGTTTTTAAATTAAACATTATTTTGACATTATTAAAATGTTTTTGTGTTTAGTGAGTAGTTATACTTCAACATTTTTTTCAAGTAATCTGCCCAACTCTGCATGTACTACAGAAATTTATGATTATAAAATAATGACCCCCCGTTTAAAAACACACCCACATTTTCAATAAATCTCGCTAAAATAGTCTCAGTTATATGTTATTTTAAAGTTTTTGAAATAAATATTAGACACTTATTGGAATAAAACCTGACCTTATTTTAAAATCGACCGTATTGTGACAGATTTGCATATAAAAAGCAGCTGGTTTCTTTCAAAATTCGGCCTTTGTGTATTTAAAAACCGGATTTATTAGTGTCGGTATTCATTAAATGAAAGCTAGCGTCTTTATTATTAAATTTGGCTTTGGTATGTCAATTTTGAGAGGTCAGCTGTTAGTTTTCTGTGTAAATGTGTCAAAATAAAGTCGACTCTAAAATAAAGTCAGGTTTTATTCCAATAAGTCCCTATTAGGTAATTTTTTAAATAAAAAATTGCTTTTATGACATACAGAGTGTGAAAAATAGTGTTCGACACTGTAAAGAGCTGATTAGATTTTGATAAAAATCTGTTAATGGTAATGACAGTTTAAAAATTTAAAATAGGCTAGCTTTTTAACGGAGCATCGCATAAATATGAGGTTTCCGGAATATAGTAAAACACATTTTTCTCAATAATTCTCTAGGTCATTTACACGGGGCGACTAAAATCGCAAGGGAATTGTTCATATTTGTTGAAAATGTTGAGGAGAACAGTTGTTTTACGTGCTGTGGAATTCAAACAGTGCCTGAAGCAATTCTTGATGAATTGATCATCATGAATTTTGGGTTTGTCAGTGGATTAGTTGAAGCAAACGTTTAAATGTTTCAGATATTTTATTGATGGCATGGAGCTCAGAAAGAGCTCCAAATTCTAATTTTCATTTACAGATACCACATAATGTGTCAAATATTTAATAGTAAACAAAATAGGGCGTAAATGTCTATCACGCGGCTGCGAGTCGCCTAACAATGAAGCATCTACACGGTTGATTTTAGTCACGCGTCGCATGCGACCTACCTACGGTCGCGCGGGAAAAGTCGAGAGGCACCCAATTTTTGGCAGATTCGATCTAGTCGCTTGCGGCGCAGACGATTTCTCATTTATACGGGCGATTTTAGAAAGAAATCGACCCGTGTAAATGCGCCCTTACGGATCTCGAAATTTTTTCATAAGGGTTGTATAATAATAATTGTTGGATCTGAAAGTTTAGTTTCACATATTGAATCAAGCTGTCTGTAAATTCGACTCAAATATTTTACTTTAAAAATAAAATAACTTTTTTTGTTAAATTTAATATTTCCCACTGAATCTATTTGTTTTCTTAACGGCTTTGTTAAGGGGGAGGGGCCCCGCCTTACCGCTAGTGTCTAGGGCCCGTTAGGCCCTTAAACCGGCACTGCTAAGTTCAAGTTAGTTTGACTTAAGAACTTGCAGATGCTGTCAACATTCCATTTAACTATAATTATTAAATAAGTTGGCATAAGAAATATTTATTTTTGGAACATATTTGAAGAAAAAGTTAATGAAATTTTCAATTACCCTTTACGGGCAGTAATACATTTTTTGCTTTTTATAAAAGGAATTCTAGGAAATCTAACAATATTATTATACAAGGGGTATACAAAACTCAAACTTATATATACCCAAACAAATAAATAATGTAACTCAAAGATTTGTTATTTATTATGGTCCAGTATTTTTTAACATCCTTCCAAACAGCATTAAAATTTTAAGAAAAAACTTTAAAAATTTTTCAAAAGAGGTCAAAAACAAAATCACCATTTATTTGTTGAAATACTTAATGGATAACACAAGTGAAAATAAAACAATAGCAACTAAAATTATTAAATATTGAAGAAAAAAAATGGTTTTAACAATCAAATCATAAGAAAATTTAAATATTTGGTAGAAAATACTACATTTTTTGAAAACTAAGGTTTGTTTTGGATTCATTAATAGTTTTTTATACAATAATTTTATCAAAATCTCCATCACGTACACCAGTGTGCGGATATTACATTTCGTGGACAATTGTTAAAAGACGTCTACACACAAGCTGTAGCATTGTGCTAATATAGTTTAGGTAGACTTCTTTTTCCGAAAGTGCATAATTTTTTGGAATAATTTTAACATATTTTTTTATTATTTTATTTTATAGAGCTAAGTTTGGTAATTCTCCAATTATAGATATAAAGTTACCAGTTGGGTACAAATTCGGAATGTATTGATTTAGAAACTAGAATACTTATGCATTGTTTACTGTTATATTATAAAGAATATTATTTGAATAAATAAATTGAAATTGAATTGAAAAATAAATAAATTGAAATTTTAATCAATGCCAACCCGAAATATTTAAAAAGTGTGTTCAAAGAGATTTCTCAGTAACAGAAATACAAAAATCAACACGGTAACGTACTTACACAACATTATATATAAGTTTTGCAAAGTCAGTTGAACAAAGATAAAAGCCGACCATCGGCATATCCTTTATAGAAAGTGACATGGGCGGCGGGAGATATACTCATGAAAATTATTTCAATTAATTATGGCGTAAACTAAAGAAATAAAAATAGATAATAAAACTTTCTATTCCTACACCTACAGGAACGACACTGATTTATTTTGTAACTCTGCAAACTGAAGGGGCCCCGAAAAGCACACCCGAAAGCAATTAAAAGCGCATCTCGAAAAAATCTGCCAATCAGGTCCCGTCTATCCACCTGTGCTCGGTCGGTCGGAAAACAAATACTTTGTCGCCAGACCGCAAATGCAAGCTTCTTATACATGCGATCGCGAGAGAAAAACATAAATAGCGGTCGTTTTTCTCCTTTTTTTAAAAAGACATCAAAAATAATTTTAGAAACATGTCCGCAAGTCTCAAAAAATAAGTTTTTTTTTTAAATTTTTGGGGGCCAGTTTGGAAAAATCTAACAAAAATCGATGTTCCGCAGGAAAGATTTTAGGCGATTTTGAATATGTTAGAAAGGCATTATTTTAGAGTTGAATACCGTTAAAACCCGTCGTGTTGCAATTTGTGGACTACGTAGGAAATTTAGTATTAAATTACGCCGTAATCCCTTAAACAAACGTTGGAGTTAATCTCACTTCTTTTTAAAAAATGTAACTAAATTTAAAAACCCATTTTCGTGTTTGTGTTTCGAATAGTCGATTTAAATACAGCTGGCTTAGTTATAATTTAAATATTTTTAATATAACGAATATAGCAAATATTTATGTATTGGTTACAGGTCTACCCTATGAAATCACACTCTACTGGCACCAGTATCCTTGGATTCTAGGGGAAGGAATTTGTAAAGCTCGGGCTCTTATTTCCGAAATGTAAGTTATACGTTTTTTAGTAAAATAACTCTTCAGAAACATAAAATAGTTTAATGGCGAGTTTTGCTTAAATAAAATTTGCAGCAAAATTTTTTTGCATTACTAAGATCTTAAAACTAGGTATAAGTAAAGTACTAAGTCTATGAGATTGATACCGACTGGTTTTGGGTGTATTTTAGCTCACACTACTACTATACTATAAGTTCGTTCCATCAAAGCGTGGCACGGTTATAGAACGGTACGAAAAATCCTGTTTGCGTTCCAGGTCGACGTTGTACTGTTATGGAACAGTCAGTTTTCCGTTCCATCAAGCAACCGAAACTGGTTTCGGACTCCTCTGAAAGACAAGAATTGCACACAGGCGCATTAGAAGGCGCGGAAAAATTGTATGTAAAACACACACATTTCTAGTTTACATCACCTGAGATAATAATATACCATAAAATTACATTAAACTTACATTTGTCTGAGAACATTCAAAAAAACAGTGAATAACCCAAAAAATTAAAATTTTTTTCAAAATAAATTTAGTTTTACAACCAATTTTAACACATGACAAAATGCCGGGGAAGCCACGTAAATATACAAATATTTTTTAAATTTCCAAAAAAAATTTTTGCAACGTCTGCAGCATTTTTTTGCAAGAGCCTTTTAATTTTTATTACTACGGGACTGCGGATCGTGTAGGTATACCACATGAAAAAAGGCTATACTGACCATAGGGTAGCTTGCTTAGAAAAATAAAAACTAGTTTAGCAGGTGATTGGATAGGATTCGCTTTAAGGCATCGACATTAAGGTCATTACTAAAGTACAAGCTACAAAATGTGATTTTCCTAACTTCTTAGAATTTTCACGAAAACATTGTGAATATTAAGGCTTTCTATAATATGTAGGTAATTTCACAATTATTTTATAAAAATTAAATTAGAAAATACAAATAAATAAATATATAAATTTCACATAAAACTTGTGATATTAGAAAAAATAAATATATTTTCACAAGTTTCGCCCAAAAATATGTGTTAATGCAAGTTCGTGTTAATTTTTGGTATATTTAGTTTATTAGGTTCAGGTTCAGGTGTAACTAAATAAGTGTAAAACATTTAAGGGGGTGATTCCGCATCAAAAAAAGATAGGAGCATCCCTTGTTAAGATACAGCCCCTTAAAGGGGGTACATAAATTGTTCTACTACCAAAAAAGCCGGTAATGAATTTGGTTTACCCCATGGTTGTAAGGGGTGGAAAACGCAACCCCTAAAATTTATTTCCAATGTAATTTTTTGTCTTATTATTTGTCTTCCATTTAAAATTGTATTTCCGATAGCCTGTTTCATTGTAAATAAAAAATGTCTCTTGGATTTTTGCCCAAAATAAACCAAAAAATTATTTCACGAACAACTACAGAGATACATCGTCATAAATGTTATGACCCCCTTTAAGGGGCGGTATCTTAACAAGGGATGCTCCAATAAAGTTTCTTTATATGAAAGATCCGAGATCCTATCTTTTTTCGATGAGGAATCATCCCCTAAAATGTTTTACACTTATTTAGTTACACCCTGTATAAATTAAATTGATGTAATTTTATCTGCATTTTAAAGAAATAAAATTAAAAATATATTATGATAATCCTATGTAATTGTGTAATCCTTTCTGTGTGCAAATTTAATTTCGTGCTCTCGAATTCATCCGTTGCCTTCGATTTATCTTTAAGCCAGACGCCAAACCTACCCTTTCTTTTAGTCACGTGATTTTGAATTTAACTCTCTCGCATATGATCACGTGCCTGAAGTAAATCGAACAACATTCGGTTTTTGGACAGTTATTTGGTCGTTCCATCTAACCCGAACCGTTTTAAAACAGTCCTCGTACTCCTTGTACTGCATTGCGCGCGCATTGGGATTTTTTGGACGGTTCTATGACCGTAGAACTGTTTGATGGAACAGAACTATAGTAGTGTGAGCTATAGTGATCCTAATTTTTCGAGAAAAAAAAGTTACTACGAATTCCAAAATTTTTATATATCTTTGCGTTTCAGATGATATGAACTGTCTGTCTGTCTGTCTGTCTGTCTGTCTGTCTGTCTGTCTGTCTGTCTGTCTGTCTGTCTGTCTGTCTGTCTGTCTGTCTGTCTGTCTGTCTGTCTGTCTGTCTGTCTGTCTGTCTGTCTGTCTGTCTGTCTGTCTGTCTGTCTGTCTGTCTGTCTGTCTGTCTGTCTGTCTGTCTGTCTGTCTGTCTGTCTGTCTGTCTGTCTGTCTGTCTGTCTGTCTGTCTGTCTGTCTGTCTGTCTGTCTGTCTGTCTGTCTGTCTGTCTGTCTGTCTGTCTGTCTGTCTGTCTGTCTGTCTGTCTGTCTGTCTGTCTGTCTGTCTGTCTGTCTGTCTGTCTGTCTGTCTGTCTGTCTGTCTGTCTGTCTGTCTGTCTGTCTGTCTGTCTGTCTGTCTGTCTGTCTGTCTGTCTGTCTGTCTGTCTGTCTGTCTGTCTGTCTGTCTGTCTGTCTGTCTGTCTGTCTGTCTGTCTGTCTGTCTGTCTGTCTGTCTGTCTGTCTGTCTGTCGCGCATAACTCAAAAACCGCTTGTCCGATTTTAATGAAATTTGGTACCTTGGCTGGATCTTGCGTCTAGATGGTGCCATTTAAAAATGAAGAAAATCCACCGAGCACAAGCCAAATAAGAGGGTGGGGGTAGATTTCAAAAATTAGAGTTTATGTGAAAATATGGCGTGTGTGATATCAAACGAAAGGTAATTAAGTCTGGAGTAAAACAAAATTAATTTTAGTTTAAAAAAAAGGTGGGGGTAGAATATAAAAATTAGAAATTAAGTGAAAATATGGCGTGTGTGACATCAAACGAAAGGTAATTGGGTCTGGAGTTAAACAAAACATATTTTAGTTTTTTTAACAAAGGGTGGAGGTAGATTTCAAAAATTAGAGTTTAACTTAAAACATGGCTTGTGTGGTATCAAACGATAGGTAATTGAGTTTGGAGTTGAATAAAATATATTTAAACTTTTAGTTATATTAGCTCACTCGTACTCTACATCTATAGAGCCTAGTGTGAGCTTAGGTGCCCATATATTGGCAGAGTATTTTTAATACTTACAGGTCAAATTACAGCAAAGATTTGGATCACGCTAACGTGCAATAGCATAATAAGCATTTCCAGTATTTCTTCGATGGCATTTCTCAGTGAGTTTTATCTCACAAAATTCAAATTAACTTGAGAATTACAGAAAAAGCATCTAAAACGATATTTAATTTTTTTTAAATTTAGTCGGTGCAGTCATAGGATTTCGGTTAAACTTATTTTAAAATAGTTTCAAAATTCAGGACCACCTCGGAAGGGTGGTTTTGTAACGCCGCGGTTAGGGGTGCTTTAGTCGAGCGGTATATTTATACAACTTGTCCCTTTCCACGATTACATTAAATTTATTTGGAGGTAGGCGTCCTAGTTGCACATAGCTATGATTAAAGCCAGTTGTTGTTATTGACTTTTGGTTGTTATTAAATTAGACACCAATTGTTATAAAGAATACGTTATATTTAAAGTCAAAAATTATTAATACAAAATCGTAGATCCAAAGTCTAGCATGGTCCTAACATTCAAATTAATTACGAAAATGCGCTAAAAACATTAGCCAATACCTTAGAGTCTATCTACGAACAACACAAAATTGGTTTTATTACAATGTTTCCGACACAAAATTGTCTTCGCAAAAAATGATAGAGTCTAAAAAAACGTTGTAGGACATAATATTGCGAAATTAACTCAATGGTAACACATACATAATAAGTCCGTAAACATATCAGTAAATTTATTCCAATAGTCTAAATCTCGTTAAATACTAAATGCATTATCAAAAGTTCAAAATCATTCTTCATCTTTTCATCTTTACTATAATTACTAATCCTTATTTACGTATAAAAGTCTAATAATTTAATTGTCTACAGCAATTAAATAAACGGTAATATTTTCTTTTTAAATCAATGTTCAACTAGTTTAAAACGTAATATTTTCCTTTTAAATCAATGTTCAAATACATTTAACTTACTTTCTGTCATCGAATCACTAAAATATATTTTTTATTCTAGAGTTCAGAACTCTAGATTTTCTTGAAGACTACATTTTTATATAAAATGGTTAACTCAACTTTTACTAATTCACTTTAATTTTAACTGTTTACTATTTTTCACTTTTTGCTGCAACTTTAACACTGGAACTTTTATAATGCCCGGATATAATTCAAGAAATCGAATTTATAGGCGATCCCCTCTTGTTTACCCCACAAATTTTTATGACGAAACAGGTCAATGTGCTTTGATCGAGCCAGTGTTTCTGAATATCGCCCTAATTAATGAATACAATAGAGTCGTGTATTCATTGCTCCCTAATATAAACAATTTCCTAAGGCGTGGACAAAACAGGTAAAAATCGGATTTTTGTCAACCTCTTTTGTGGCTCATTTAATTAATTTCATTTGTAATTTTGCGATCGATCGAATCAACAGTGCTCTCCAGTGAAAATAAGTGTTAGGGTTTTAGTTCAGCTGGCTTCATGTGAGTCTCAATCATTTTTATTTTAACTCTTGTTTTTTTTTTTGGTTTAAATATTACTTGTTCATCGACTGGTCTCTCAATATTTGTTTTTATGATTTTTAATTTATTATTTTAAATTTTTGGTTTTTATTATTTTATTTTAAAAATATTTTTTTATTGTTGTGATTTTTTTACTTTCTTGCTTCGATAATACTTGTATATTTTCTGCCAGTTTTAGAATATGTTTTTAATATTTTCAATTTAGGTTTTAATGAATATTTTTCTTTTTTTTTTTAATTAATTATTATATATTTTTTTTTTATTTTAATTTTTTTTTAAATTTAAACTTAATGAATATTATTTTTTTTTCTTAAAAAAAATAATATCTAATTTATTTTTTTTTACTTATTTATTTTTCATCTTGTTAAATGTTATTATCAACTAAACGGAAACCTTAAAAGTTCTCATATTTTTGGTAAAATATTTTTATATTTTATTAAATAAACCCCGACCTTTACAGTTTAATGTTTGTAAAATGAGGGGCATAAAACCAGAACGGCCTAAGGCACAATATAACTGAGAAAAATATGTTTTAAGATTTTGAACTAAGGATGATATACGCAGAAATACTCTCACATCCCTTAAGTCAGGCCATGGACGTATCCTTGCAAAAAAGGAATTCTACCAAAGAAATGGACAGAAGCTTTTGTCCTTCCAATCTACAAAAAGGGAGACAGAAATTCCCCAGAGAATTACCGACCAATCAGCCTGACATGCAACCCATGCAAGGTTATGGAAAAGATCATATCCAAGGAACTAACAGAATTTCTCTTAACCAACAATGACATACCTTGCTCCCAACATGGATTTCTCCCAAATAGATCCACAATGACCAATTTGTAGACGTAATCTATCTAGAGTTTGAGAAGGCTTTTGGCAAGGTTCCGCAATCCGCATAAATTACTTCTCAAAAAACTTTGGAGTACGATGCACTTTACTAAAATGGATAGAAGCAAAGAAATTCAAGGATTGAATGTTTTTGGATAGAAGCATTTTTAACAAACAGAACATACAAAGTACGGGCCAATGGTGTGTATTCTAAATCTCACTCTGTCATAAGCGGCGTCCCTCAAGGATCAGTCCTTGGCCCACTCTTATTTTTAGTCTACATAAGTGATTTGTCAAGCAATCTAATAACAAAAAATAATTCATTTGCCGATGATCAAAAAACCTACTTTTGTCCATTAATAAACCAATTTGAAGCTCAGGATGATTTGAACAAAATAGAAAAATTGACAAAATATTGGCAAATGTCCCGAAATGCCCAAATATGTACTGTTCTGCACATTGTACCAAATAACCCCCACAATGTCTACTACTAGTACAATGAATAGAGGAGTTTTACCTTACAAAAGGTCCTGTATCTGAATTTTGGATATGTTATTAAGGTCGAAAGGGTAGTTAAAAATCTGAGTTTTCGTCACCCCCACCCCTGTGCTTCCTCCGCCATCTTGAAAAAACCATCAAAAATGGGTACTTCTCGTAGTTTTTTGCCTGTAATTTTTTAGAGGATATAATTATCTATAATTGGGTGGTACTATGGTTGTTCTGCGACCAGTAGTAACGGAGCTAGGTAATTTCCAAAAATGACTAAAATCACGTGCTTGGGCAAATTTTCAGATTTTTTCTACTTTAGACGGCATAAGCTCCGAAATACTTTGTTCTAGGGTAAAAGTTCTAAGAACATATCTTGTAGAGAATTTTATCAGCTACAAAATCCATTCTTTAAATGTATTTTTAAATATTGTAATGGAGTGGGAGTAACTTTTAACTTAAAGTAAGTAAGTTAGAAAATAATAATTTTTTTAAATTTAGTGCTTTAAACGGCACGTTTTTTATTTATTTTTATTTCTTTGTGTAAATTTAGTGACGTACAAAAAGGTAAGAGAGCTTAGGGGTCAAACACCTCCTTAAAATAACCACCTCTTCAAAAACCCCCCCAGGCCCCCAAAATCTAACATATTTAGGTTTTCTCAAATTTTCTCAAAAAATACGCAAATACGAAAAATGTGTAATATACTTTATTGTAGACAATGAAATTTCCTTTTGAAAAAGGAACAACTCGGTGGGGGTCAACTAATTATAAACTCTTCAGCGGCGTCCATTAATTGAGCTAGTTTAAAAAAGTCAAAAAATATCCATGTTTTTCCATGATTTATTCGATTTTTTTTAAACCAAGGCTTATAGAACAAAATGTGTTATACATTATTGTAGCAAATAAAATTTTCTTTAAAATGCTGCACAAGAAAGTCGGATTGGTTTCATGGTTATAAATTCAGAGGCGCCCGTAAATTTAACCAATTTTAAAAAATGACAAATTAAAATATTTTTGTTACACGTTTTATCAATTTTTTTTCAAAAACAAGCCTAATTTAAAAAAATGCTATAATGCACTTTTTTGACAGTAAAATTCTCTTTTTAATGGTGTATAACTCGATGGGGTTGACTTACAACGAACCCGCCAGCGACGTCCGTAAATGGGGGCCATTTAATAAATTTTTTTAAAAATCATGTTTTGCACAGGTTTTATTTGATTTTCTGAAAACCATGCCCTTTATCAAAAAAATTGTTTTTTACTTTATTGTAGATAATAAAATTTCCTTTTAAACGTTGTGTAACATGGTAAAAAATATTTCATATTTACCGCTCCAGTGGCGTGGTGTGCTTAATTTAAAACAATTTTTTTTAATTGTGATTTACTTATGTATCAACTTAGTTTTTTGTGTGTGATAATTTTGGGTTTATTTGAGTTGTCTCAATAAAACTTCTTCTTTAAAATTCTAGCGCACACAACTTAGGGCCCAAGTCTTCCCCTCCAAGTGTTCCTGTAGGCGTTTAAAAATAACTTAGAAATAAATAATACCACAGTAATATATACGCTAAGTTACGAAAATCCTGAGCGAATGAAAACGTGCCACTGGAATCCCCAAAATTAAGGATTTTCTTGCCAGAAAAACTGAAATTTGTTTATCGAACAAAAAATTTACTTTTTTCAATATAACTTTTTTAATGATTGAACCACCCATCAGAAATATATATGGGTGCGTCACTGCTTTTATTGACATTTTTATAGCTTTTTAAAAAAATTGTAAAAAAGAAATTAAATCTAATGGTTGCAATACATATTTATTGCGTAAATAATTTTGGCTGGCTACATATTACCATCCTTGTCTAGTCTACTTGTAGATATAAAAGTCAGTAACAGTAAAGTAATCTTATTTTAGGTCTTCCTACGTTTCAGTGCTCACAATAGTTGCGTTTTCGACGGAGAGATACATCGGAATTTGTCATCCACTTTATCGAGCAGTATTCTCTTCACTTCAAAGGTAAAATTTATGTTGGTTACATTAACATGAAATATTAAAATACTTGCACAGAATTAATTAAGAGCCCACTTGCGTTATTTTTGGAAATTTTTAAGCCCAGAGTGTCCCAAATTTGATGTTTTTGTATGTCTAGTAATCTTTTTAATGGTGGTTTTATAATAAAAAAAATGGATCCATGACGGATCTGATACCTTCCTAGCTAGCCAATTAGCACACTTTTAGTCATGATATATCAGCCTTGAAAACAGTTTTTTGTAAATATCTCACGAGATTTTTGGTTATAGCACAAATTGTTGAGCAATATGTAGTCTACTATAACTGCGTAAAATGGCGGCGAAATGTTTTTTTATACAAACCAAGTAATGTCAAAAACCCCTTTTTGTGCACACTAAATCCAAGATGGAGGGGGAAGCCGCCCCCCTCTCCCCAAGGTCGAAAGCTCAAATTTATTTTTAGGACTCCAATGTCAACAACACATGTCGAAATCGCGACTACACTACCTTTTGCAAGCTAAAATTCTATAATGACTGGACTAAATTGCATACCATTTAGACGACAAGGCACCTATTTACTAAATATTGGTTTTAGGGTTACGGTGGTCATATGCTGCCTATGGCTAATATCATTTGTCAGCGCTTCCCCATTTGCAATCAGCACCAGAGTGCATTACATCAGATATCCACATACGTCGGGAGAAATTATTATGGTGAGTCCAAAACTTTTTATCTATTAGACTCGGACTTATTTATTATTGTTTTTAAATTATATGCATCAATGTTTGATTTGTTACTGCCAGTTCATAAAATTCTTTGTATTTGACAATAAACCATTTTTCAAAAACATCAAGTCTGTTCATTTCACTTTGTTTTATCGTCCCTGCTTCATATCATAAAAAGGGTTAACTAGATGTTGCAGCATTGCTTTCTTATCTTTATTTTTAAATTAATTTCCATGCCGAAGAGAAAGTTTCAAAAACATTGCTAAAAGATGAATAATTGCTAAATTCTCAGTTTTCAAATTATATACAAGCAACTATCTTTTCTTTTTACCCAACTGCACCCAAAAACACCCAACTGCTAAATCTACATGTAACTGCTAGTCGCAGTTGGGTACAAACTTACCCAATAACCTCTTTCATCAGAATACATAATGTATTGTATTGTACATGTATAATTTCGTAAGTGCGCTTTGGGCATCAAAACTAAAAGTTGAAGCATGTCGTACATTATTATTTGTGTAATCCTTTCTGTGTGCAAGTTTAATTTCGTGCTCTCGAATTTATACGTTGCCTTCGATATACCTTTACGCAAGACGACGAAACCTACCCTTTCTTTTAGTCACGTGACTTTGAATTTAACTCTCTCGCATATGATCACATGATGAGCATGAAGTTAGCGAAGCACCCATCGCAGATCGAATCGCGACTAGGTGGATAATTTGCCGTTAACTAGTCGTGAATTAGTTGTGGAAAAATTAATTTTGTCGCTCTTATTTTTGACTGTTTTTTTGGGTGCTTCGCTAACTTCATATGAATTTAGCGAAGCATCCAAAAAAGCGGTCAAAAATAAGAGCGACAAAATTAATTTTTCCACAACTAATTCACGACTAATTAACGGCAAATTATCCACCTAGTCGCGATTCGATTTGATTGTTGTTGATTGACCGAACCACCCAACCTAACCCAACCTAACCCAACCTAACCCAACCTAACTCAACCTAACCCAACCTAACCCAACCTAACCCAACCTAACCAACCTAACCCAACCTAACCCAACCTAACCCAACCTAACCCAACCTAACCCAACCTAACCCAACCTAACCCAACCTAACCCAACCTAACCCAACCTAACCCAACCTAACCCAACCTAACCCAACCTAACCCAACCTAACCCAACCTAACCCAACCTAACCCAACCTAACCCAACCTAACCCAACCTAACCCAACCTAACCCAACCTAACCCAACCTAACCCAACCTAACCCAACCTAACCCAACCTAACCCAACCTAACCACCTAACCCAACCTAACCCAACCTAACCCAACCTAACCCAACCTAACCCAACCTAACCCAACCTAACCCAACCTAACCCAACCTAACCCAACCTAACCCAACCTAACCCAACCTAACCCAACCTAACCTAACCTAACCCAACCTAACCCAACCTAACCCAACCTAACCCAACCTAACCCAACCTAACCCAACCTAACCCAACCTAACCCAACCTAACCCAACCTAACCCAACCTAACCCAACCTAACCCAACCTAACCCAACCTAACCCAACCTAACCCAACCTAACCCAACCTAACCCAACCTAACCCAACCTAACCCAACCTAACCCAACCTAACCCAACCTAACCCAACCTAACCCAACCTAACCCAACCTAACCCAACCTCACCCAACCTAACCCAACCTAACCCAACCTAACCCAACCTAACCCAAACTAACCCAACCTAACCCAACCTAACCCAACCTAACCCAACCTAACCCAACCTAACCCAACCTAACCCAACCTAACCCAACCTAACCCAACCTAACCCAACCTAACCCAACCTAACCCAACCTAACCCAACCTAACCCAACCTAACCCAACCTAACCCAACCTAACCCAACCTAACCCAACCTAACCCAACCTAACCCAACCTAACCCAACCTAACCCAACCTAACCCAACCTAACCCAACCTAACCCAACCTAACCCAACCTAACCCAACCTAACCCAACCTAACCCAACCTAACCCAACCTAACCCAACCTAACCCAACCTAACCCAACCTAACCCAACCTAACCCAACCTAACCCAACCTAACCCAACCTAACCCAACCTAACCCAACCTAACCCAACCTAACCCAACCTAACCCAACCTAACCCAACCTAACCCAACCTAACCCAACCTAACCCAACCTAACCCAACCTAACCCAACCTAACCCAACCTAACCCAACCTAACCCAACCTAACCCAACCTAACCCAACCTAACCCAACCTAACCCAACCTAACCCAACCTAACCCAACCTAACCCAACCTAACCCAACCTAACCCAACCTAACCCAACCTAACCCAACCTAACCCAACCTAACCCAACCTAACCCAACCTAACCCAACCTAACCCAACCTAACCCAACCTAACCCAACCTAACCCAACCTAACCCAACCTAACCCAACCTAACCCAACCTAACCCAACCTAACCCAACCTAACCCAACCTAACCCAACCTAACCCAACCTAACCCAACCTAACCCAACCTAACCCAACCTAACCCAACCTAACCCAACCTAACCCAACCTAACCCAACCTAACCCAACCTAACCCAACCTAACCCAACCTAACCCAACCTAACCCAACCTAACCCAACCTAACCCAACCTAACCCAACCTAACCCAACCTAACCCAACCTAACCCAACCTAACCCAACCTAACCCAACCTAACCCAACCTAACCCAACCTAACCCAACCTAACCCAACCTAACCCAACCTAACCCAACCTAACCCAACCTAACCCAACCTAACCCAACCTAACCCAACCTAACCCAACCTAACCCAACCTAACCCAACCTAACCCAACCTAACCCAACCTAACCCAACCTAACCCAACCTAACCCAACCTAACCCAACCTAACCCAACCTAACCCAACCTAACCCAACCTAACCCAACCTAACCCAACCTAACCCAACCTAACCCAACCTAACCCAACCTAACCCAACCTAACCCAACCTAACCCAACCTAACCCAACCTAACCCAACCTAACCCAACCTAACCCAACCTAACCCAACCTAACCCAACCTAACCCAACCTAACCCAACCTAACCCAACCTAACCCAACCTAACCCAACCTAACCCAACCTAACCCAACCTAACCCAACCTAACCTAACCCAACCTAACCTAACCCAACCTAACCCAACCTAACCCAACCTAACCCAACCTAACCCAACCTAACCCAACCTAACCCAACCTAACCCAACCTAACCCAACCTAACCCAACCTAACCCAACCTAACCCAACCTAACCCAACCTAACTCAACCTAACCCAACCTAACCCAACCTAACCCAACCTAACCCAACCTAACCCAACTTAACCCAACCTAACTCAACCTAACCCGACCTAACCAAACCTAACCCAACCTATATCGTGGAAGAAACTGATATAGGAAAAAACAGTCAAAAATCGAAAATAGCGGCGTCTTTTTGACAATGTTCCTGAAGGAAGATGGTTCGCAGCTTTTACTATGTTTAATGGAACACCAATAACCAGCTATTGATTGCCCCCAGTCTTGATTTTATCAAGGGTGTCAGAGTGACATCCACCGAATTCTTAAATAGAGCCTTTTGACTAACAAAATCACAAATAAAATGTTCTATAAACCTCAAATCTAGGTTAGGCCCAATGATATGGCCAATTATCTTCCTGATTATAACAAAAATGGTATCTACTAAAGCTACCCAGATAACTTTTCTTTAAACTAAGGTTGGAAAGAACCCAAATTTCACAAATCGATATTTTGGTCTTTTGAGTAAGATGTAACAGTCTATTTTACGAAAAGAATTTAAACGGACCTTTATTGCCCAATGGAACGCACTTATATTTAATTAAAAAAACAATTGCAAAACAAACAAGACGCTAATATAACAAAGGAGGAGGCACTAAATACATTGTTTACCGGGACGCGTCAGATGAGCTGAATTTGAGATATGTTGAAGGCCAAACCTTCAGGGTCATAGGATTCGTTTTCGAGCTATACTCATTTAAATGCGCGCCACTGAAATATGGAAAAATATGACCTTTTGTTGTTTTTTTGTAATAACTTATCGCCAAATAAAAACAAAAAAATTATATTAGTCTTATTTTATTGATAAAAGAGTCCTTTTAGGAATTTTATCAATTTTTAACATATAGTTTGCGTCAGATACCTACAGAGTGACACAAAATAATAAGATTTATTACGTATAAAGAAAGGGAACTAAAAATGCATAGTCAAAATAAACTTCACTTGCTTTCATGTGAGTCGTTTTAACTATTCTAGAGTAATGTTTGCATAATACGTTATGTTATAAGCTAACAGGGTATTTCAAAAAAAAAAATTAATTCAACGCATGACATATTTACTAATTGTCTACGAAATAGTGTGTTTACTGGGATGCGTCAAATGAGGTGAATTTAAGATATGTTTGAGCCTAAACCGTCCCGATGCTTGTTTCATCGGTTTCGTTTTCGAGCTATAATTATTTAAATGCACGTCAATGGATTATGGAAAAATGTAAGATTTTGTAGTGTTTTGTTATAACTTCTCGTGAAAGAAAAATAAAAAACCAATATAAATTTTATTTTGTTGAAAAAAAAAGAGTCTTTTTAAGAATGTTCTCATTTTTGACATATAGTTTTCGTCACATATATCTACATAGTGGCTCAAACTATGAATAATTGAAATACAATAATAATAATAGACTTAATGGGTATTTCAAACATTTTTGAAATTCGCATAACATGTGTACTAATTGCCTATGGAATAGTGTGTGGAAAGTCTTTAGTGAGATGCGTCAGATGCACTAAATTTGAGATATATTAGAGCCTAAACCGTCGTAATACTTGTTTCAAGAAAAAGTTTGTGGTGATCGGTTTTGTTTTCGAGTTATACTTATTTAATGCTAGAATATTGGAAATGTGGGGACAAAAAGGGGTCTACTCACCCCTTTCCGGGGGTTCTGCCAAAAATTTTCAGAAAGAAAGCCTGTGAACAAACTTAATTGATAAAAGTTTAAATATTAACTTTTTATCCCTATAAAGAGATAGAAGTTGTAGCGAAAATCCATAAGAGTATAGTATAACTTCACCTGATCTGACGCATCCCGTTAAACACATTATTCCGCTACACAGTTAGTACACCTATTATTTGTTTCATTTAAAACATGTTTGATTTACCCTGTAGGTTTACTACATAAACCATTATGTATGTAAATGTTACTTAACAATAATTACAACGACTCACATTGAAGAAAATGAATTTATTTTATTTTATATTTAACAAATCCCAGTTATTATTCCTGTATTTCTGTTATTCATATTTTTAGCCACTTTGTAGATATGTGACGAAAACTATCAAAAAATTGAAAACATACTTAAAAAGAGTTTTTTTTTCAACTCAATAAAACGAATATTGGTTTTTGTTTCTATTTGACGAGAAGTTATAGCAAAAACACTAAAAAAACAACATTTTTCTTTTTTTCAGTGGCGGATTTAAATAATTACAGCTCGAAAACGAAACCGATGACCCCCAATTTCTTTGAGACGAGTATTTAGACGGCTTGGACCCTAACATATCATAAATTCACCTCATTTAACGCATCCCGGTAAACACACTATTCCGTAGACAATTAGTAAACGTGTCATGCGTTGAATTATTTTTTTTTTTTGAAATACCCTGTAAGCTTATCACATAACCTATTAAGCAAACATCACTCTAGAATAGTTAGAGCGACTCACATGAAAGCAAGTGAAGTTAATTTTACCATGCATTTTTAGTTTCCTTTCTTTATATTCAATAAATCTCAATTTTCCTGTATTTTTTTTAAATATTTTGAGCCACTCTGTAGGTATGTGACGGAAACTATATGTCAGAAACTGATAACATTCTTAAAAGAACTCTTTTAGCAATAAAGTAAAGCTAATATCAGTTTTTTATTTTTATTTGGCGGTAAGTTATTACAAAAAAACTACAAATGGTCATATTTTTCCATATTTCAGTGGCGCACATTTAAATAAGTATAGCTCGAAAACGAATCCTATGACCCCCCTAATTTTTTTTGGTAAAAATATCAGGAAGGTTTGTCCTTCAACATATCTCAAATTCAGCTCATCTGACGCGTCCTGGTAAACAATGTATTTAGTGCCTCCTCCTTTGTGTAAAATTTCTTCTCACCTAATTGAATAATTAATATACTAAGATGGGACAATTTTATTATTGCTTAGTGATGAAACACCAGACAAGCAAACAATAAACCCAACTTTAGTACTAATTAATTTTCCTCCGAAAACAAAATTTAATAATTACCAGAATTGAATAGAAAATAACATTAAAAGATTAGGTAGCTAGTTTCTTAGAAAATTAAACCTAAAATAAACCAATGTATTGAGATTTAATTTTATTGTCAGGGTTTAGTTCAACGCACAGGTTCAACGTTAGATAAATTGGGATTACCAAGAAGTGGTTTTGACAAATATTTTTATATACGAGTTTTAAGCGATTATAGGCCCCTAATATCAACTCCGAGGCTCCCACCAACCCTGTTTTATAAAGTGAAATATAGTAAAAAAACAAAAAAAAATAATATTTTTAGAACAAATTATTGAAAAAACAACATAAGTTTGATAGTTTGTAATAATTAGAATATTAAAAGTGTGCAATTTTTAACCGAAAACTTCAACCCATATTTTGTAACCTCTGGTGAGAAGTTTTTATAAATGGTATATAGAGGGAATCATTGTAGGATTATGGTATTTAGAATTGTTTTGCATAAATAATAGAGACTTATTGGAATAAAACCTGACTTTATTTTAAAATCGACAGTATTGTGACAGATATACATATAAAAAGCAGCTGCTTTCTTTTAAAATTCGGCCCTTGTGTATTTAGGAACCAGATTTATTAGTGCCTGTTTTTATTAAATGAAAGTTAGCGACTTTATTTTTAAATTTTTCTTAGTATGTCAATTTTGAGAGGTCACCTGTCAGTTTTCTTTGTAAATCTGTCACAATAATAAAGTCAGGTTTTATTCCAATAAGTCCCTATTGATTTTATAGAATTGGTGGTGGTTATATTGCCTTCAGTAATATCAGAAAACTTAGAACTCTGCTTACAAGTTTTATAAATTTGTGTATAACATATTCAGTCAGGTAATTAACAAAAATTTAGGGATCCACCGAAAAAAGTTTTATAAATTGTTTCATTCAATTCAACTAGTGCGGAAAGTGATACTTTTATGCACGCGACGGCAGTTGCCCGAACGACGCTTGCGGAGTTCGGGCACGCCGTCAAGGGCGGAAAAGGCACTTTCCGCAAGAGTTAGGTACAAAATTTTTCCTAGTTGCATAAAAAGCTTGGTTTTACATTTGAATATATTTGGTATTTTTTACATCAAAACAGCAAAAACAAATTTTGTTTTCATTTTTAATTTAATCGAGTTTATAAATGGGTCAATAAGTCTGATTAGGCCTAAAATTCAATTTGAAATTTAGCGTGCGTAAAAGTATTTTTCACGCACGGCGTGCGTAAAAGTAATTACTTTTACGCACGCTAATTTGTAATTAAAGTTTTATACAAATTGCAGTCACTCTATATATTGCTTTTATGACACTTGATATACTAGATGACACTGACAAATTTATTTGATATTTACCGTCAGGCGTTAGATTTTTAGTTTGATTTTTTTTTTTTTACGGGTATGCGCACTTGCAAGGAGATCCCTATCACGCTCGAGAAGCGGCAAGTGCGCGGAAATGTTGGTGCGTGTTGGTTTTGAAACGGTTCAGGTTGTAACCTGCAGGGAAAACTGTCGCAGGGAGTTTATTCCACAGCGATGCTGTTCTCCAGAGATATGAATTCTGATATAATGAGGTTCTTGGTGCCTCTATTTTGACAATAAATTGATGGTTACCGTCTGTTTGACGTGTTCGCCTAGTAGGTGCTACTCCCGGGGGGATCATACGTGCCAACTCTTCAGAGCATTTTCCGTGATAATACCTGTAGAAGAGAGATAGATCGCCCACAGTTCTTCGATGTTCGAGACTATCCAAGCTACGGGTAAGTGCGGGGTCATTGATCAGCTTGATAGCTCGTTTTTGCACGGTGTTCAAAAGCATTAAGGTATGTTTGGGTGCCGCACTCCATATATGTGAGCAGTACTCCATAGTTGGTCGAATCTGGGCTTTGTAGAGTGTCAGCAGCTGGCTTGGTGTATACAGATGTCTTGTACGAAATAGCACCCCAAGCTTTTGGGACGCCCTTTTAGCTATATCTGCCACGTGACTGTGCCAAGACATGTTGGTCTCTGCAGTGACTCCTAAGATGTTCAACTGGCTCTGCAATGCGACAGCACTTCCAGATAGCATGATGTTTGGCTCACCGGTGCTGGTCTTTTTCGAAAACAGGGCTGCTTGGGTTTTCTGCGCGTTGAACTGTACAAGGTTTTTGTTGCCCCAGTTCTCTATTATCTCCAAGTCGTTATTTATCTGTGATATTTGAATTAGTCTAAGATGATGGAATATCTGAGTAGAGACACGTAGCTAGTATGATTGAGGAGACTACATTGCCATCATCTGCAAAGCAATAAAGTGGATTTACTGTTTTATCTATGAGGTCATTTATGTAAATCAGAAAAAGTGTTGGCGAAAGGATTGCTCCCTGTGGCACACCAGCATTTATTTGGTAAGAGTTGGAGTTCCGCCCATCCAGTGCAACATAAATGGATCTATCCTTAAGGTAACTTTCAAACCAAGTGCAGAGTCTCGGCGACAATCCCGTTGCTTTGAGCTTGTTGAGCAGATTTTCATGCCAGACTTTATCGAATGCTTTAGATATATCTAAGGCAATTGTTCTTGTTTCACCTCGCAACTCAATCGCTTTTTGCCATAAGTGAGTGACGTATGTAAGTAAATCGCCAGTTGACCTATATTTTCGAAATCCGTATTGCTTGTCGTTGATAATTTTGTACTTTTCCAAGTACTTGGTTAGGTGATTGTTCACAACTCTTTCCATTACTTTTGATATCACCGGAAGTAGAGCAATTGGTCTATAGTTTAACGGATCTGTCTTTTTTCCTTTCTTTGGAATGGGTTGTACTGCGGCAGACTTCCACGATGATGGATATACTCCTTGCCTATAAGATAAATTGAATAATTTGGCGAAAGTTGGGGTGAGTTCGCTAGCACAATTTTTGAGTACTATCGCGGGAATGCCATCTGGACCCATTGCTTTGTTTGTATCCAACTTTTTAAGGGATTTCCGTATTTCTCTGTGACAAAAGGGTACCTCTGGCATACTGTGGGAAACCCTTTCAATGAACGGTGGAGTTTTTCCATTTGGCACTGTTAGGTTTGAGTTGGAGGAAAAGATTTTGGCCAGCATATTGGCTTTTTCCTCTGATGTTGTGGCTAAGTGAGTATTTTTATCTGTAAGTGGTGGTATGGATGACTTGGTGAAGTTTGATCCAACGGCTTTTGCAAGAGACCAAAAGGACCTAGAACTACTTGGACAATTCAGCAACTTGTTTTTTATTCTTTGATTGTATGTTTCTTTGGCGGCGTCAATAGTAATTTTGCAACTATTTCTGGCTTCTATAAATTCTGTGTGGTTTTGAGCGGTTTGTTGTCGTTTCCAAAGGTTATATGCTCTGTGTTTTTTCTGTACAGCCGTTTGACACTGGCTGTTGAACCAAGGTTTTGCATTAGCTCTGCGTTTTATTGTATGTGGGATATATGCATCCATTCCAGATAAGATTACTTTTGTTATTTCATTACAGCAAATAGTGGGATCAGCTGTTTTAAAGCAAACCTCTTGCCATGGAAAATCCAGGTAAAACTGTTTAAGGTCATTCCATTTTGCCGATTTATAGTGCCACATTTTACGAGGAAGTGATTGTTGGCTTGGCGGTATGAACATTTCGCACTTTGTTCTTATAAGTTTATGATCGGATGAACCAAGTGGGGGATCTACTTGAATTGTGTACAAGTCAGGATTTGTAGTTAGGAACAAGTCTAAAAGCGCTGCAAATTCACCCCTTTCTGAGATACGGGTAGGTTCATCGACAAGCTGCGTTAGACCACAACTTATGGCAAAAGCTTCTGCTTCCCTGCCTTCATTATCTGTTTTGTTGTGGTGTTTAGCCAGGGTATATTGTGGACGTTGAAATCGCCTAAAAAAACAATTTCCGCATGTGGATAATTAGACTGTATACTATCACACTTTTCGGATAATGTCGCAAAAAAGTTTTGAGACTCGGTGTTACTTGGCGGTCGGTAGAGGCAGCAAATGAACTTAGTAGATGACTTTGAGGTGAATTTCAGCCATATGATATCGAGGTTCGCTGGTTCTAGCTTCTCCTCTCGATGACATGAAAGGTCATTTTTAATGTACACACAGATCCCAAAATTATGTCGAAGATAGTTCACAGTAGGTGTTGCAGAACTGATTTTAGTTTCAGTGAGAACAAGGATGTCAGGTCTTTGTTCTTCAAGATGTTGGTGAACTGAATTCATGTTGGTACTTAATCCTCTTATATTGCTAAAATCAATTCTGAGTTGAGTTTTTGGTCTTCTTTTAATATCTTTGCATGAAGGACCCCCAGGATCACCCGACGCCCGGAGATCCGAGTGGTCGGGTATTTTACCTCCGGAATATTTTGATCCTGGAGGCGCCATCATGCTATCTGTTACTCATTGTTGGAACCGGACTGCCAGCGCAGTAGCGGAACGTGGTGATACCACTTAGCGCTACTCACTTCTGGCATGGTGGTATCTCACCGGTCGACGCCCAATGAGTAAAAAGCGTCTTGGCGGCGTCAAAATGGATTTTGGATCTTGGAATTTGTGCTAAAAATGAAGATTTTGAACTGCCAAGGTTAATATTTGTTATTGTTACTAAATAAAATTATATTTATATACTGTTATAAAACCATAAAATTTGGTTCGAATTTATACCGATTATAAAAATGTCATTTTGTATTGTTATTTAATTTTTGGTCGAAATAGTATCATTTTTTACGAAAAAACAGCGTGCGTAAAAAAAAATTTCACGCACGCCAAACCAGTTTTTTACGAACGCCGTGCGTGAAATTTTTTTTTTATGCAAGGCATGCGGGAAGTTGATCTTTCCACATGAAAATTGGTGCGGAAAAACGTGTTTTACGCTCGCAAGTAGGAAAAATACTTTAATCCACTATCTTAAACTTGTAGAACTTGCCTAAAATTTTGCGTTACAATCATTAACGTATTAACAGGAGCAGACCCGGAACCGCGGCAAAAATTCAAATGTTTTGTTCATTAACGTATTAACCGGAGGAGACCAGGAACCGCGGCAAAAATTCATTCATCAAAACAATTCGATTTGACCCCTAGACGCTTCAATAAGTTGTAAAAGAATAGAAATATTTTTTGGAAAGACGATGGCAACGCTGTGCGACACACAGCAGACGTATGTTTATTCTTTATGGTCGATCGATTTACCAGTGACGGCGGCAAAATATTTATTTATTAAAAGTAAATACCTAACTTATTAAAACAAGCAATTTAATTTAGTTTACAGCTGAATAGATACCCATTGACAATAAAAATTTACATTAATATCATTGTTGAGATTATGTTCTCAAATACAGAAGTCGAACGTTAAAAATAGAAGTCAGGCTCTAATAAAATCTTGAGAGCCCACTTGATTTTCACACACACACACCGAGAATTGTGAAGTCGTCTCCAGCAGCCGAAAACGGTATTAAAGGTTCTCTTTTTCCTAGCGACAATTAGATCACCCCCATTATTACAATTTTAAAGCTAGATACTACGTGTAGTGCCTACTTTTCTTTTGTATATAAAAAAGTAAATATAATTTTAGTTCCTTTTTTATGAAAAATTGGTAGTAATATTGTAAAAAAGTAACAGAGCTCTATTTGGATAAGGATATTTTGGACTTTTTTTGAAAAAGCCCTCGATTTATTGCTTTGATGGGGAGACAATTTGCTTACTTTGGGGATTTATTAAGATGCACCCCATTAGTGGGGTTACTTTTACCCATTTGTTTTAATTAGGATAGTAACCATGGCCAGAACTAAATTAGTTTTTTTGGTTATGCTACTCTACATTTTTCAATTTTCCCTTAATTTAAAATTTCTTGCAAATATATTTGTATTTACTGCCTCCTACGACGGTGGTTTTGTCCCTTGTAGTAAGATTAAAGGTGTGTCTACAAAAACCTACAAAAAATATGTACCTAAAAAACAACTCTTTTTTAAAGCGAGTTATTTTGAGAAAAGTTAATGCGACACTTGGTCCGTCGTACTAGCATCTCGGTTTCATCAGCAGTTTCATTAGAAAAGAAACTGGAAAAAAGTGCAACATATCAATTTCTGTTCTGTGGTAATTGCTTTATTATAGTTTTTTCAAAAACATCTTTTTCGAATGATGTTTTGTTCAATTGACATTTTTCTTAACAATTTGTTCAAAAACATCTTTTTTGAATGACATTTTGTTTGAATAACGTTTGGTTCAAAAACATTTTTTTCAAACAGAAAACTCTTTGAAAAACTAGCTCCTGTGTGTCTCTTTTTGGGAGGTCGCAATCGGTGGTAGTTTTATCAATTGATCCTAACCTGTTAATCTAACCACACTGAACTCTAATCAATTGATCGCAAACGTATCCATTTCAAGAAATTAAAAATGTTTTTAAAAAAGAGATCATTTGAACATAATATCGATCACAATGTTTCCGAAAAAAATGCCAATCAATCACACTGCTTTCAAACAAAATTCAAAAAAGATATTTTTGAACAAAACAATTTGACAAAATGTCATATGACTTTAATTTTTGAACAAAAAGTTCTCAAACAAAATGTTTTCGAAAAAAATGCAACTCGAACAAAATGTCACTTAAAAAAGAAGTTTTCGAACAAAATGGTTTCGGTCAGATTAATATAAAAAAGATATTTTCATAAAAAGTGTACCATCAGATCGTCACTGGAACAAAATATTTTTGAAACTAAAAAATTTGAACATTATATTATTTAAACTCAATGCTTTCTGCCATTTGAACAAAATGTCATACAAACCCACTGCTTTCGAACAAAATGTCATGTAGAAAAGATATTTTTTAACAAAATGTTTTCTCAATCAGATTGACATTCAAACAAAATGTTTGAAAAAAAAGTCATTCAAAAATAATATGTTTTTAAAAAAAATGTTTTCGAAAGAAAATCCCATTCGACAAAATGTCATTCGAAAAACTAATTTTTCAACAAACCAAAAGTTTTTTTATCAGGTGGATGTTTGAACAAAATGTTTTTGAAAAAGATGTTTTCAACCAAAACGCCATTTGAACAAAATGTAATTTAAAAAAGTAATTTTTGAACAAAATGTCAAATCAAATTGTCTTTTAAACCGAATATTTTTGCAATGCAATTGAACAAAATATCATTTTCGTTTAAAAAATTAATTTTATTTGCAGGTTTTATTTTTTATCACTTAATGCTGATAGTATTTTGAAAAACAACTTTTTTTTATTTAACATTTAAAATGAGTTAAATAAAAAAACGTATTTTATAAATGATCTAAAAAATAGGGTTATTTAGATACCAGGGCCGAAATTTACTTTTCGTTTTTAAATAAATTGCAATCAATTTTTGGGTTATAACAATCATCCTTAGAAATTGATTTTATTTAACAATGAAAAAAATAATAAGTGGGTTTTTGCAAAGTCAGTTGCACAAAGGTTAAAGCCGACCATCGGCATATCCTTTAAAGAAAGTGACATGGGCGGCGGTAGATATACTCATGAAAATTATTTCATTTAATTATGGCATAAACTAAAGAAATAAAAATAGATAATAAAACTTTCTATGCCTATACCTACAGTAACGACACTGATTTATTTTCTAACTCGGCATACTGCCGACTAAAGGGGTCCCGCAAAGAACACCTGAAAGCAATTAAAAGCGCATCTCAAAAAAATCTGCCAATCAGGTGCCGTCTACCCACCTGTGCTGGGTCGGTCAGATAGCAAATACTTTTCGCGCCTTTTCTCTGTCGGTAGGGTTGAAATTATACCAGGAAGATTTTATATGAATTTGGATAACTTTTGAAGGGCAGATTGAAGCAAAATTTCATGAAATCGATAGAACCCCGTATTAGGAGCATTTCAGGTGACTTTGCAAAAACTATAACTATAGTTTATTGTTTTTAAATTTTTTGAATATAAAATTTTGCTGACATTTTATATGGTTAAAAACAAATCTGCACCTCGTCTTTACACTTTTTAGATGTTTGATTAGGATGCTTTTAGCTTGGTGTATTTTATTTTAGGTCAGGCAACCTTAAAAATTCAGAGTAGGTAAAAAGGACTAACCCAACCTAAAAAATTGCCTCGATCCAAATCTAGAAAAACTGTTTAGACAAAAAAAACGGTTAAATAAAAAAGGTATACGTAAAAAAATTACTTTCCATATTAATAAGATACCTTTTTACCTTATCTGTTGAAAATCAAGGTTCGTAGTTCAGTTAAAAGTATCAAAACCCCAAAACTTGGGACACCCTATACATTTTTAACTAAACTTATGTTTAAACACTTTTAACAAATAAATAATTATTTAAATATTAGCCTAATATTTTTTTTCTGATTTTATATTGATTTCTACGGCACTGGTCTTTGTTTTGTTTTGAATGTCAAACAAGTTATTTAACTTACTTGTAAAACGAAACTTCTTGATTAAGACGGTCGAGATTTTAGCATAAAATACACTCCCATACCATTTTAAAGTCTTTTAAGATTAATCTTGAGTCCAGATCGAAAATATATTTTAAGAAAAAACACGAAAACAATTCCGAACCGTAAAGAGACAGGACAGAAACACCCCATTTGACCTGTTACAAAATACTAATGGGTCCAAAGGGTTCATTCTCTTTTTCTTGCATCGGTTTAACAAAAGAGGAACAAAATAAGATACTTTACGCGGGCCAAGACGATTGCGGCATGTTTCTAATTCCTTTGTTTTAGTGAGGGACTGTAACCTAGAATAGTTTTGTTTTTTTTCTCTCGCACTGGTTTAATAAAGGAAAACGAAGGAGTAGCAAAATAAATGCTGGAAGCACAAGTTAAAGTGATCACCGCTTGTTATATATCCATATTTGGTGGTGTGTAATTATTCTGGTAAGGGTTTGTAAGAAGAACAGTTTCGTCTTTTTGCGTTGCATTGGTTTAAAAAAGAAATAAAAGTAAAGGAAAGATGGGATAATTTTGGTGATTCTTAAAGAGAAAGGAAATAGAGTTTTCTATGGACCAAACAAAAATAGTCGATGAGTTCTTTTCTGCAGAAGTAAGTTTTTTAAAACAAATTGTTTATCTAGACGGCCGATTTTTTTGTTTATTTCCTAGTCTCCTCCGGTTAATAGGTTCTACTACGTTATACCTAGCTCGTCAAAACGCCCTATATAATGATTTTTTTGTATGGAAGTGATTCTTTAGACTATTTTTAGTCGATTTAGATACGGGAAATTAAAAAAAAAGTATGGTTTGTTTGAAAAATAATTTTTTAAAAAACGTTACATAGTCATTTTCTTTGACTTGTTTTGGTTGAAAAAAATCAATTTCTATCACTGCATCGTCAAATTTTCGACATAAATTTGTATATTAGCTTAGGATCAATAATTTAACAATTTTAAATTAATAAAATACCTAGTTTTTCGTGTTTTTTCGCGGTTTATTCACATAATTTTGAAAATTTGTACAAAACCCAATTGACCTTCCCACAGATGTTTTGACACATTGATAGAAATTTTTTGCTGGGCTGACTGTTTCCAGGTCATTCGGCCATTTGCTTACGCTGACTTACCCTCAGATGCACCGTAAGCATTTAAGCGCGATCATGGGTTAATTCGCGATTAAGTCCTTGTTGCTTACATACAAAACAACAGAGATTGAGAATGTATTAGCAAAGCCTTGTTACGGGGCATCTGACGGTTAAAGGCTCAAATTATAGGAAATTATTTATTTAGAACTATTCACCCAGAATCGGCGCAGCCGATTCTTGCTTATTGCTTGTGCGGTACGGTTCGGTTCCGTTCAGTTCGGTTCGGTTCCGTTCAGTTCCGTTCGGTTCGGTTCGGTTCAGTTCGGTTCGGTTCGGTTCGGTTCGGTTCGGTTCGGTTCGGTTCGGTTTGGTTCGGTTCGGTTCGGTTCGGTTCTGTTCGGTTCGGTTCGGTTCGGTTCGGTTCGGTTCGGTTCGGTTCGGTTTGGTTCGGTTAGGTTCGGTTCGGTCCGGTTCGGTTCGGTTCGGTTCGGTTCGGTTCGGTTCGGTTCGGTTCGGTTCGGTTCGGTTCGGTTCGGTTCGGTTCGATTCGGTTCGGTTCGGTTCGGTTCGGTTCGGTTCGGTTCGTTTCGGTTCGGTTCGGTTCGGTTCGGTTTGGTTTAGTTCGGTTCCGTTCGGTTTGGTTTAGTTCGGTTCGTTTTGGTTTAGTTTGGTTGAGTTAAGGTGCGTTCGTTTTGTTTTTAGGTTAGGTTTGTTGGGTCTTAAAGTAATTCAGCAGGAGTCAGCGCAGCCGACTCCTGCTGAACATTTTTTTTTTCTTGAAAACAGTATAAAACAACCTCAACTTATCATTAAAAAAAGAAACACCCATTTTCAAGCATCGAGGTAAAACGTAGTAGACCCTTGGAACTATATATTATATGAATTTGAAACCTGGAGTTGAAACGGCGATTTTTCCCACCAAGCAGTGGCGGCGCGTGGTAAAAAGCTTTCGGAGTGCACACCAAAAAACAATTAAAAATTGCGGGGCAGGCGGAATTTTTTTTTCCAAATAATTAAAAAATGAGATATTTAGTTAGATATTAGTTACCTACCTATTATTATTGAAATTATAAATAAATAATAAATGTATCATACCTTGTTTACGTATTTTCTCTTCTAATGGCAAAGATGAAAATTTAATTGTTTTTAAATATTGCATGCAAATGCTATCAGAATTAGAAACTTCCGCCATTGTCGTAAATACCAAATCGTTGAAATCAAAACAAACCACCAGCGCTCGACCGATAATGCCAAATTAGTGGTGTGCAAATACTATCTACTCGATACTTTAATATCTGATACATGGGCGGATTCGAGGTAATCGAATATCCTTCGACGCCAAATACTCGTTACTCGAATCCCGAATGGGACCGAAGCCGAAGTGTTACTTTCGTATCAATTGTATCGGCATCGGCCGTATGAGTAACGAGTTTGGAGTACTTGTAATTATTTGGACCGATATTTATATATTGGATTTACCGATAATATAATATAAATAATAATAAAATCTAATACTCCAATAGGAAGTATCAGTATCTACTCAATACTTGGAAAGTAATCGTTGCACATCACTATGCCAAATTGTCTAAGTGCACTAATTAAAAGTGCCCTTGAGCTCCTCTACATTGCAACGCGAACCATGGGTGCGGGGAGCGTTAAGGGGGTGCGGGCGGCATCGAGGCTAGTTTTTGCACAGATTTTGTCCTAGGCATTGCCGCAGGAAGGTTCAGATTCTATGTACTGTAAAATTCTATTGGGACATGTCGTCCTCTCTTTCTATATTTGGTAATTAGAATGCGACACAACATCTACGGAGCAAATAAAAGTGAATAATTAGATTCGAACTAACTATATAGCGCATCCGCCAGCATGCACCGCAGGTGGTTTGAACACGAATACAAACACATACATACCGGGTATTAATTCGTAGATAATATTCCAGTCTTTAGTGAATTCCGTTTGGGGTAATTATTAATTAAATTTTAGTATTTTTTTAAGTAGAATTTGGGAGTGCACGTGCACATGTGCACTTATGGAGAAACCGCCACTGCCACCAAGAAGGGAATTCTTTGTGTCTGTTAAACGCCATGTTGTAGTTCTGAAAGTGGACCGCTACAATGCCATATTTTCAATGTCAGACAAGTTTAAGGTAAGGCAAGGTCAATGACCATTGTTGATCATGTTCTTCCTCAACGTGGCCCAGCACCCGCATAAACCTAGTTTGTTACGTTGGTTTTTAAGCATACATAAAAATATTGAATATCCCCTATATTAATTTAACATGTGTATATTTTTAAAAGAATAGGGTATTTGACAGTAGTAAAAAATAAATATATATTTATTTTTAGATATCTCTTTAGGTCTTGGTAATGCCAAAAACAAACTTTTTTGTTTAATTTTTTCTCAAATTCATAGTTCTTTGAATTAAAACAATTAGCCACGTGATTCAAAACAGGCGGTCTACCAATCAGCTGCGAGTGACGTCACAAAACAGTAAACGCCTCGAACGAACCTATTTTCTGTGTTATTTTCATATGGATGGTAATACCGGATTTCGGAATGGGACAACTGGGCGCCGCCAACTCGGCGCCGCCAACTGGGCGCCGCCAACTCGGCGCCGCTAACTGGGCGCCGGGCCAACTGGGCGCCGGGCCAACTCGGCCACGCCAACTGGGCGCCGGCCAACTCGGCGCCGGACTAAAAAAAATTTTTTTGACAAAATGTGTAGATGAAAAATAAAATATATTATTTATATAAAAATATCTTTAAAAAATCCAACGCAATTTTTTACAAGCTTTTATTTAGCTTCAGATGTTCTGTCTAACTAACTAACTAACTATCTATCAAATCTTGTGAAGCGTTTTTGACACACTTCCCATTATCCGATTTGGATGAAATTTGGTACAAACGTAGTGGTCCCATGACAATACAACATTAAGAAAAAAATATCCAAACAACCCCTACCCCCACCCCTTCTATAGAAAAATGTGTTTTTGACACACTTCCCGTTATCCGATTTGGATAAAATTTGGTATACACATAGTGGTCCGATGATAATACAACAATAAGAAAAAAATATCCTCCCACCCCTACCCCCACCCCCTTCCATAGAAAAATTTGTTTTTGACACACATCCCGTTATCCGATTTGTATGAAATATGGTATACATATAGTGATCCGATGATAATATAATATTAAGAAAAAAATATCCTCCCACCTCTACCCCCACCCCCTTTCATAGAAAAATGAGTTTTTGACACACTTCCCATTATCCGATTTGGATGAAATTTGGTACAAACGTAGTGGTCCCATGACAATACAACATTAAGAAAAAATATCCAAACAACCCCTACCCCCACCCCTTCTATAGAAAAATGTGTTTTTGATACACTTCCCGTTATCCGATTTGGATAAAATTTGGTATTCACATAGTGGTCCGATGATAATACAACAATAAGAAAAAAATATCCTCCCACCCCTACCCCCACCCCCTTCCATAGAAAAATTTGTTTTTGACACACATCCCGTTATCCGATTTGTATGAAATTTGGTATACATATAGTGATCCGATGACAATATAATATTAAGAAAAAAATATCCTCCCACCTCTACCCCCACCCCCTTTCATAGAAAAATGAGTTTTTGACACACTTCCCAATATCCGATTTGGATGAAACTTGGTATTCACATAGTGGTCTGATGACAATACAACATTAAAAAGAATATCCTCCCACCCCTACCCCCACCCCCTTCCATGGAAAATGCGTTTTTAACACCCTTCCCATTATCCGATTTGGATGAAATTTGGTATACATATAGTGGTCCAATGACAATACAACATTGAAAAAAAAAATCCTACCACTCCTAATCGAACCGAACCGAACCGAACCCCCATCTATAGAAAAATGCGTTCTTGACACACTTCCCATTATCCGATTTGGATGAAATTTGGTATACATATAGTGGTCCGATAACAATACAATAATAATAAAAAAATGTCCTCCCACCCCTACCCCCCACCCCCTTCCATAAAAAATGCGTTTTTGACACACTTCACTTCAAATAACTTTTATAAAATTTGGTATATGCATAAAGGTCCGATGGCAATACAGCCCAAACAAAAAATATATTTCTACCTCTACCCCCACCCTCTCCTTCCCCCAATAGAAAAATGAGTGTCCAAACAACTTACGATCAGCGATTTCATTATAATCTAGAATAAACTCTTCTTTATTTATTTACCTCTGCATTTTTCTGCTAGATTGATTCTTGTAAATAGTAATATTTAATATACGGATATCTTATCGTGCTAACATCCTAAAAATTTCCATCAGTCGGCCATCGCTTTTATTATTATGATAATATTAGAATGTTAGAAAATACTTTTTTTAATTTTTAGTGCATTTCATAAAAGCTTGTGACTTAAAAATTTTTTTTTACTAATTTATTTGAAATCTGTTTTTGTTAAGTAAAGTTATATTAATTTAACATGTGTATATTTTTAAAAGAATAGGGTATTTGACAGTAGTAAAAAATAAATATATATTTATTTTTAGATATCTCTTTAGGTCTTGGTAATGCCAAAAACAAACTTTTTTGTTTAATTTTTTCTCAAATTCATAGTTCTTTTAATTAAATGAATTCATTGAATTAAAACAATTAGCCACGTGATTCAAAACAGGCGGTCTACCAATCAGCTGCGAGTGACGTCACAAAACAGTAAAAGCCTCGAACAAACCTATTTTCTGTGTTATTTTCATATGGATGGTAATACCGGATTTCGGAATGGGACAACTGGGCGCCGCCCACTCGGCGCCGCCAACTGGGCGCCGGGCCAACTCGGCGCCGCCAACTGGGTGCCGGCCAACCCGGCGCCGGACTAAAAACATTTTTTTTGACAAAATGTGTAGATGAAAAATAAAATATATTATTTATATAAAAACATCTTTAAAAAATCCTACGCAATTTTTTACAAGCTTTTATTTAGCTTCAGATGTTCTGTCTAACTAACTAACTATCTATCAAATCTTGTGAAGCGTTTTTGACACACTTCCCATTATCCGATTTGGATGAAATTTGGTACAAACGTAGTGGTCCCATGACAATACAACATTAAGAAAAAAATATCCAAACAACCCCTACCCCCACCCCCACCCCTTCTATAGAAAAATGTGTTTTTGACACACTTCCCGTTATCCGATTTGGATAAAATTTGGTATACCCATAGTGGTCCGATGATAATACAACAATAAGAAAAAAATATCCTCCCACCCCTACCCCCACCCCCTTCCATAGAAAAATTTGTTTTTGACACACATCCCGTTATCCGATTTGTATGAAATTTGGTATATAGTGATCCGATGACAATATAATATTAAGAAAAAAATATCCTCCCACCTCTACCCCCACCCCCTTTCATAGAAAAATGAGTTTTTGACACACTTCCCATTATCCGATTTGGATGAAATTTGGTACAAACGTAGTGGTCCCATGACAATACAACATTAAGAAAAAAATATCCAAACAACCCCTACCCTCACCTCTTCTATAGAAAAAGTATTTTTGACATACTTCCCGTTATCCGATCTGGATAAAATTTGGTATTCACATAGTGGTCCGATGATAATACAACAATAAGAAAAAATATGTTAGAAAATAATTTTTTAATTTTTAGTGCATTTTATAAAAGCTTGTGACTTAAAAAAAATTTTTTACTCATTTATTTGAAATCTGTTTTTGTTAAGTAAAGTTAAATCCATTAAGTCGACTGTTGAATCTTGGTAGTTGTAGTGTTTGGTAACCTGGTAATACTACAATTTAAGTTTTTTATTACAACAATGGCGGATCGAAAAATCAAAATGCTTGAGGTCATTTACGAAAATTTTTTACTCAAACTTAAAAAAATCAAAATGGCGGATCCAAAATGGCAGATTTTTTATTTACTAACCGATTTGTCTCAAACTTGAAATATTACATTGCTTGAAGTCATTTAACATAATTTTTTACTCAAACTTAAAAAAATCAAAATGGCGGATCAAAAATGGCAGATTTTTTATTTACTAACCGACTTGTCTCAAACTTGAAAGATTGCAGTGCTTAGGGATCGATTTATAATAAATTTAGAACTTTGTGGTGTTTAACGTCGCTGAACATGATTTTTTACTCTTTTTAAAAAAATCATCTAAATCGGATAATGGGAAGTGTGTCAAAAACTCATTTTTCTATGAAAGGGGGTGGGGGTAGAGGTGGGAGGATATTTTTTCTTAATATTGTATTGTCATCGGATCACTATATGTATACCAAATTTCATCCAAATCGGATAATGGGAAGTGTATCAAAAACGCATATTTTTTTCTTATTGTTGTATTATCATCGGACCACTATGTGTATACCAAATTTTATCCAAATCGGATAACGGGAAGTGTGTCAAAAACACATTTTTCTATAGAAGGGGTGGGGGTAGGGGTGGTAGGATATTTTTTTCTTAATGTTGTATTGTCATGGGACCACTACGTGTGTGCCAAATTTCATCCAAATCGGATAATGATAAGTGTGTTAAAAACGCTTCACAAGATTTGATAGATAGTAAAGGATTTTTTAAAGATGTTTTTATATAAATAAAATATTTTATTTTTCATCTACACATTTTATCAAAAAAAAATTTTTAGTCCGAGTTGGCCCGGCGCCCAGTTGGCCCGGCGCCCAGTTGGCGGCGCCGAGTTGGCGGCGCCCAGTTGTCCTAGACCGGTTTGATTTGGTTTAAAGTGCGAATTATCGTCCTAAATTAGATTTTATTTTGTGTTTTGCTTATAAAAAATATTTTCAATGGAAAACGGATTCTCCAAAGTCGATAGCTCCAACTTGCCAATGCTCCTTTATGGTGGCAGGCTTCTTTGCCAACAACAGTGATTTTTGTTATGCGGAATTTAGAAACGTTAATATGTTGATATAAGTATTCGATGAGTTGTTTTGTATATAACTGAAAGTTCTTCGCCTACTTTTACTCATTTAGATTTTGAAGTTAGGTTATATGTTTTTCTTTTTTGTTTAATATGCCACTTACAATAGATTCAGTTAAATACCCAATCAATCAATAAGAAACAATCAAAAATTGCAGGACAGGGAGGCAAAAATTATACAACGACCAGCAATACTTAAAGTACTGCATAGGTTACACTGCATAGTCCTGCGTAGGTACTGCCTAGTCCTGCCTATGCACTGCCTAGAAATAGAAATAGTCTTTATTTTCATATGCAATAATATACATAGAAATTGAGCCTTGCCTTGCATATGCACTGTTCAGTCCTACATTTAGCCTGCATGTGCACTGCCTAATCCTGCATTTAACTGCTAATAACTGCCTAGCACCGCCTAAAAATTTGTACACCTTTCTGCCAATTATAGTTGTTGACCCCTTGTAATAAACATAACCTCAAAAACTTCATCGTCATTTACGAAATAGTTATATATATTATAGACAACGGAACTCACATCAAAGTGATCTTCACAAATGTAAAGTGAAGATGTGTTAGATAAGGCCCTTGGGTCTCTTCGAGCAAGTTCTAGCCACTTTTTCCGTTCTTTTACTACTGTAGGCACATGAATAAATGTTTTTATGCTAGTATTCGAACACTGAGGCACTACACACCACTTATAGGACATTTTTTTACATAAAAAACAGTAAAAACACAGACCAAAACCAAATAAACACTTGAATGCCGTGTATCTGTCCGCGAGTTTACTGCGCTGTGACGTCGTTGCAACGCCATGCTAGAAATGAGCGTTTTAGCGGCAAATTCAAATCGGAAATTAGAAAACTTGATTTTAAATGTAGTCATGATAAAATATATTATTTTAATAATTTTGCTTAGCAAATTAGGGACCTATGTATCATTCTAAACCCTTCTCTAAAATTTGTCAAATACCCTATTTTGTCTAAAGCAAAAAATTAGATGGACCACAAGAACAAAGGCGATAAGGTTTATTGGTCGCGCGCCCGATCAGAATTTAACACATAGGAGAACCGAAATTATTCAGACTTGAAGCCGGAGAATTGATTTATTCACTCGTTACAATAAATTTAAAACTTGCATTTTTCTTGGTTTTTAGTTGCATTGTGTTGCATTCTGGAAGTTTAGAAAACCCTAAATGGTATAGTCATTTAAGTTCGAGTTATACTGAGAGTGGAAAAACGTCTTTATATGGCGAAGTTTTGGTTGCTAAAGTACAGTGGCGGTTTCTCCATAAATGCACATGTGCACGTGCACTCCCAAATTATACTTAAAAAAATATTAAACTTTGATCATTCCTTAATTTAATTAATAATTACGCCCAATAGGAATTCACTAAAGACTGGAATATTATCTAGAAATTAATACCCGGTATGTCATGTGTTTGTATTCGTGTTCAAAACCAAGCTCGAATCTAATTCTTTACAGTAATTTACTGGAACCAAATTCTATGCACCGTGGATGTTATGTCGCATGCTAATTACGAAATATAGAAAGAGAGGACGACATGTCCCAATAGAATTTTACAGTACATAGAATCTGAACCTTCCTTCGGCACCGCGCTTATACAAAAACCAGCCTCGATGCCGCCCGCACCCCCGTGATGCCTAACACGTCCACGGTTCGCGTTACATTTTAGAGCAGTTCACGCGCACTTTTCAGTAGTGCGCGCTTAGACAACTTCCTATTATCGGTAGGGCGCTGGCGGTTTGTTTTGATTTCGACGATTTGGTATTTACGACAATGGCGGTTTCTAATTTTGATACCATTAGCGTGCAATATTTAAAGGCAATTAAATTTTCATCTTTGCCATTAGAAGAGAAAATATGTTAACTAGGTATGATACATTTATTATTTATTTATAATTTCAATAATAATAGGTAGGTAACTAATATCTAACTAAATATCTCATTTTTTAATTATTTGCTCTAAATTATATGATATGACGACCCACTCGATGGGCCAAAAAGTTAGCGTGGCACTCAAAAAAAATTTATGTCTGCGCTGCAATTTTTTTTTTTTGGTGTGTATCCGCAAAGCTTTTTACCACCGCGCCGCCACTGCTAAAGTACCAAAATATTTCGGAGTTCATTTTGAAGTTTACAACAAGTACATAGCGAGCCCATTGCTATTATGTTGAGGAGTCAATAAGCTACTTTTGAGGCTCCATGTTATCTGTGAATCTCTTCGAGAAAAGCACAGATTCCTGTAATTTTCCTGCATAATTAGAGCCCTGGAAATAAGGCTAAGTACCGACGTAGTGAATTTTATTATTTTACAACTGAGAGTTGTCCATCCATCTATCCTTCATAGTATCGGTTGTTTACACTAATTTTGGACGTTTGAGGTCTATAATAAAATGACTTTTGTGTAAAGTATTCGGTTTTTCGGCTAACAAATGAACTAAGGTTGACAATCGTTTGTTCGTTATCTTAATTAAAATTAAGCGGTAATTAAGTCCTTAATTAAGTTAAGTAGGTAAACTTATTTAAAATTAAGTTAGTTTTTATGCATGCGTATCTTGTCTTTTTGTAAATTTGCCCAGATTGTTGTTGAAATCTTTTATAATTTTTTTATTTCTTTTTTCTTGACCTGGAAAAACATAGAGATATAAATAAATCAGATTTTGGTTTGAACAGTAAAATATTAAATATGATAAATAACAAGTATATATTCTTAAATATTTATTTATTTTCCTAATTATGTTAGAGACACCAGAGGTAAAATTTTGCTTTGGTGGTACCGACTTTAGGCCACCTGGTGCTCTTTTGAACACCAGTAAATTTAGCCTGCGACCTTGTTCGGCTGTTAGCTAGCGACACATACATTTAATGTGTTACAGCGTTCTGGTGGTCTCTTATTGTTGTGATAAGGCCTTTCTGTCACTTATCCTTAAAACACTTTGTATAACATTCCTTATATCCAGAAAAGCCTAAAAATCGAAATTAGATAGGGTCGAAAATAAAAGGCGAAATTACATAAGATCGAAAATATAAAAGGTCGAAATTATAAAAGGTCGAAAGTACAAAAGGTTGAAATTACAAATGATCGAAAATACAAAAGGTTAAAAATACAGAAGGTCGATCATACAAAAGTTTGAAATTATAAAAAAAAAGTAAAAAATGTTGTAATTAATTTACTAACCTAACCAAGTAAGGGTATGATACTAACCTACTACTTTGTCCGAGATATGTGTGGTCCCTCTAGCTTCAAGGTAAGGCTGGGAGACCACGATTTTTTCCTAAACGACTGTAGCAACAAACAGGAAACCATTAATGGCATTAATATTTTTTGGGCTCCTTGTGATAGCCTCTCCAATTTTACCTGTTCAACAGCGGCGTAGCGTGCCTGAAGGGACGGGGGGGGGGGGCGACAGCTAAAAAGGGCGCCCATCAAAAATCTTGCGACCAAAAAAAAAAGAAGGTCATCACGCATTTTCCTTTGCCGCCCTCTCCAAACCTTAGGGCGCTTCGAGCACCCATGGGGCGTCAGTAGTCAGTATCCTCGGGGCGGGGGGGGGGGGGGTTCGGTTTCGGTTCGGTTCGGTTTGGTTCGGTTCGGGGGGGGGGGGGGGGGACAAACCCCCCGCGCCCCCCACGCTACGCCACTGCTGTTCAAAAAATATGGCAATCTGTTAAAAGTGTGCTTGACACCAATACCGCAAAGAATTATTGTTGCCTGTTTTTGCCAAATAAACAAAAAACATTCATATAATAATTGGCATTTTTTTCTTTATAGGAATCAGCAATGTGCGTCATGGCTAACCAACCAGAAAATGTGCCATTGACAGAATTAAGTACACTTATTTTCTTTGTCCTGCCATTCGGCATATTGGCAGTGCAATATACCAGTATGGGGATTACCATTTCAAAGGCTTCTAAAAATACTTTAGGAGGTAAGAAAATACTAATTTTGTTTTTTGCGTTCCAGGTCGACGTTATACTGTTATCGGACAGTAAATTTTCTATTGTAACAGGCAACTTAAACCCGTTTCGGACTCCTTTGAAATACAAGATCAAAGAAAGGTGCATTAGACATTTTTGCATTTTACACTTTTCTTTGTTTATTATTCTTGCACTGGAAAAATTGTTTATAAATTCTCATCCATTTCGTAACAATACATTTCTAGTTTACATAATAATAATAATAATAATAATAATAATAATAATAATAATAATAATAATAATAATAATAATAATAATAATAATAATAATAATAATAATAATAATAATAATAATAATAATAATAATAATAATAATAATAATAATAATAATAATAATAATAATAATAATAATAATAATAATAATAATAATAATAACATAATCAGACGAGCTCTGGGATAAGAAGTTACAGACCAATTATTCTGAGGAGGGATTTTTCTTGATAAGTGGAAAGAGCGCCGAGTACGTCGGTTGAGAACATGTAAAATAATAAGAATGATAGCAATACAGGACAATGTAATAGCTACCAAAAACCATATAAAGGTCATACAAGGTGTTAATATTGAAAACGAGTTGTGATGTATGTGTCGCAGGAAACCAGAATGCAAATTACATTACATTCCTTTAAAATTAGCATGTTATTTAATAACAAAACCTCCATAATATCAAAAACAAAAATAACACAATATTGCTTCGTTTACTTTGCCGTAAAATTTTTGTGCCGAGCGAGGGCCGAATAAATAAAAATTGCCAGGGCAGGTTTGTTTGAGCCCATCCAACCCTGATTGACATACTCTCTAAATTACCTGAAACTCTTTTAAAGTTAAATAACAATATTACAGATTGTTCTGTTTTTTTATGTAGGTGGAAAACTACGGGGCTCTGTACATCGAAAAACTCAGGCGAACAAGAATGTTATTCTAATGTTATGTAAGTATTATTTCTTAAATTAGGCTTTAATTGGCATTAAGGACGTTGTAATTTTCAGAGGTAATAATTGATAATTATTCATATGTGAGTGGGCCTTGCAGCCCTGCCGCTGCGAGCACTAGGGGGTATAATGTCGCGTCGCCCACTTTTGAGTGGTTTCTCATCACTATATGCCTAAACCACCAAAAAGGTTAGCATATCAAGTTGAGTGAGACACCTTCTCAATTAATCTGAGGTTTACCCAAAGCATGTTTCCTTTTCCTATAGAGCCAGCGCGGTTAGTCACTCTCACCGGCTCGGAACGGAATGCTACAATAAATACACCATTTCCTAGCAGGTATGAGCGACTTTCTGCAGGCACAAGGTGCTTTTTAGTAAAACGTGCCTCCTAGAGTATTAATGAAACGACGCCCCAATGTATTTTATATTGTGTTTTAGTCTACTAAAAATAAAGCAACCTATATCTAAATAGTTTTTTTTTTTCAAGTTTATGTCCAGAAAAGCAAATACTGGGCTTAATAAACATACAGGTATATTTTTAGAAAAACGTACAGGTACAGTCGGGGACTTAATAAATGGCCGCTGCCGTTTTCAGAAGAGCTTGGATAAGAATCCCAATACCGGCCGAGGTTATTGACCGGATTTCGTGGCGCGTCGATCAACACATATAATTGATTCGCATTCCTTGGTTAAATTCAATCATGAAAAATTTCTCTTCGGTCTGTATTCCGTTTGAATGTTCGGTTAAAAAAATTCAGATAATTGCGGAAAAAATTAGCTTTGGTTTGTAGTCCGTTTGAATGTTCGGTTAAAAAAATACACATAATAGTGATTTTTCAGGATTTTAATTTATTATGTGTTTTATTACATACTTACATAGAGAAACACAAATGCAACATGTTTGTATTCCTAGCTATTTTTAAAATGGTTTTTAAAGTGTAAAGCTAAAAAAATAAATACAAGCAAAAATTGGTTATTTGAGTAAGGGCGATTCGAAAACAGCTGTGAAGACGGCCTTTACTTTAAGATTTGAATTGTTTTAAATGTGTAACTACCCCGACTTCTGGACGCGCAAAAACACTATTTTTGAGGGTGGCTAAATAGTCCAGTAATTATAGAATTTTAGCTTGTCATAGGTGGTGTAGTCGTAGTTGACATATGTAGTCCTAAAAATTCGACCATCTCCGATTTTGATGATTTTTTGTACACTTATTTCGCCCCTAGGAAAACTCAGATTTTTTAGATCACAAGTTTTTGTGTTATGAATTTTTGAAAAGTGAGAAAATGAACAATTTGGCTCTTACAGGCACTTACGTAAATAGTAATATCTTGAAAACTACTAAATTTAAAGAGAAGCGTGGTAGCTTAGTTTAAAGGTATTGTTAAAACCTTTCCAACGATGTATCACACGGTATACTTTTTTCATTAAAAAAAATCGAAATTTTTGAAAAATTTTTTTTTTTTTCAAATTTCTAAAAAACAGTATTTTTGATTTTTTATATTTTTTACTTTATTGTATTCCCAACATATATTCCAAATTTTAGGATGGAAAAATGGTGGGTTCCTGTTAAAAAAATAATAACAATAAAATCATGCACAAGAAATTATATGCATTAACCATGACAGTTAATTCATAAATAAAATAAGAGGCAACTTTTATTGTTTTTTTAAAATTAATAACAATTTTCCAGATTTCCCCTCACTTTTTGCATAAAATTACCGTAAGCCCCCCCCCCTTGCTGACCTCCCCCCCTTCTATGATAGGTGATGTTATTTTACCCTTAACTTCTTTTAATACTTTAATACAACAGGTTGTGTCATGTTAAATTCATGCCATCTCATTACAGAAACTTGTTCAATCCTGAAAGTTTTGTAGAAAGGTTTTGTTCACCTGAAATCAGTTGCAAAAATCAAGTATATTCCTGTTAAAAATGCATCTTATTTCTGATTAGTCGCCCCACCAACCTAGATAGTCTCAAGAAATTTCTCGTTCAAACATATCATAGTCTTTCTAAGCCCTTTATTATTTGGTCAGTCCTGCTGTTTATAGTTCGATTTACCCTAAAAATGGCACAAAATCAAAATCAAATCAATCATTCTTGTGATCTACGAAATGTGACAAAGTGGATGTGTTCTTTCAAAGGTGTTCAGACAGGAATGAAAATCTGTGATAGTTGCCGAATCAAACTTTCAAAAGAACTAGAAATAGAAGCAGGGTAGGTGCCGAATTATTTTTGAAATTATATTATGAAATATTTTAGTCCACCATATCATATGGTATGATGGACTATTCAAATCTTGATTTTTTGTATTTTTAAATATATTAAAATTAATTTTAAGGGCTTTAAAACACCCAAATGAATAATAACCAAGTCTCTCTGTCTGTCGTCTATCGTCTGACGGTCTGTTTGTATAAAAAATAACTCGAGCACGTCTGAACCGATTTCAATCAAATTTGGAACAAAAGTCCTTTGCAGTATGGAATGAAATTATTAAATTAAGGTTGAGTCAGTGGCGGGCGAAAAGGGTAAAGGAGGTTGAATAATTTTAAAAATCATAAGTCACGCCCCCCCGCGGGGAGGGGGGGGGGCTTAGGGTGGCAGGAGTGGGGCTGTTCTGAAGGGGCCCAATAAACTACTGGTCTGAAAGTCTATGTATATGTACGTAAGTATTTTAAAAAGATAATTTACTAAAGTCATATGCAGGCGCAATTAAGATTAGTCCTCCAAATGAAATGGACATAATATCAGGGGAGAACTGATTAAGGCCGTGAAAATTACTGATTATACGGCCATTAAGTAAATAACCCATTATTTACTCAATGATACGGTTTATACTTTTGAATATTGCCGAAGCTCTTGCATTTGTTACCATTTTTTCTTTAAAAATTATTTAATTTTTTTAGCTTGCGGCATCATTTTTTATCGTTTTTACGCAAAATTTTATATTGTGGCGCCATTTTTCCAGAAAGTACCATTTTTCTAAAATTTTGGCCTGCGTAAGAGTACCTAATTTTTTTTTAATGTTTGTCAACAGCGACACTTTTTTTTTACCAATAACTTTCTTTTTGTCATTTATTTCAACAAGGACCCAAGCTTTACGTCTGCAGACACATTTTTTACAAGCTTTTATTTAACTTCACCTGTATGTATGTATGTATGTAATCAAATCTTGCAACTCATTTTTGAAGAACTTCCAAACATCCGATTGACTTCAAATTTCGCATAGCGTCTTAGTTCCGATGACAATACAATAATGTGGTTTCATCGGGTACCTACCTCCCCCCTAACGTGGGGGGTGGAGAGGGGGTAAAACTTTAGTTTGTCCGATTTCCACCAAAATTGGTATCTAGGGGTTTTTGAGGATGAGAATTACGAATTTTTGATCATATTACAAAAATTCAATATGGCGGATTCAAAATGGACACGATTTAATTTCAAGTTTTTTTGATTACTTTCAACTGACTTCCACGTATCCGATTGACTTTAAATTTCGTATACCGTTATAGTTCCGATGACAATCCAATAATGTGGTATCACTGACTGCCTACCTCACCCCTAACCTGGAGGGCGGAGTTTGTTGGATTTCCACCAAAATTGGTATCTGGGGGTTTTTGAGGATGAGGATTACGAATTTTTGATCAGATTACAAAAATTCAATATGGCGGATTCAAAATGGACGATTTAATGTCAAGTTTTTCTGATTACTTTCAACTGACTTCCACATATCCGATAAACTTTAAATTCGCCGCGAGGACAGTTCGCCGCCGGCCAATTCGCCGCGGGGACAATTCGCAGCGAGATTTTTTGTTTTAGGATATTATCATTGGCAATGGGACAAAGTGCACTTGGCAGATAATTAATCGGAGTTTTGACTAAATATATTTTTTGTCCGCCATCTAAAAATCCAAGATGGCGGACGAAATTAAATTGTACCCTTCAAAGATGCTCGTTTATTCTTGTGTTGCGAACATGTTTAAATTATTTTTTTTTATATCAGTAAAAAGCTGCATTCTTGCCAAGCACAACAAGGTATGAATTAGCAAAATCGGTTTGGTGGTTCTAAAAAAAAATATTTTTGTTTCAACCATTGTTTGTTTTGAATATTATACGATTGCCTTGCCAATCATGTCTGCATTTATTTCCTTATAAATTCATTACTACTGAACCGATTTTGATAAAATAAAAAACATCCTTCTGAGAATTGATTGCATTTTAAAGGTCATCAAAATTTATTGCCATCTTAAAATTTAAGATGGCGGACAGACTCATACTTGATTCTTCAGACTGGCGTGTTTATTCTTTTTTTTTTTGAAAATGATTGGCAAGGCAATCGTATAATATTCAAAACAATGGTTGAAACAAAAATATTTTTTTTTAGAACCACCGAACCGATTTTGCTGATTCATACCCAGTTGTGCGTGGCAAGAATGCAGGTTTTTCACTGATTTAAAAAATATTTAAAATAAGTTTGCAACACAAGAATAAACGAGCATCTTTGAAGGGTACATTTTAATTTCGTCCGCCATCTTAGATTTTGAGATGGCGGGCAAAAAAATATATTTAGACAAAACTCTCATTAACTCTCTGCCAAGTGCAGTTTGTCCCAATAAAATCGATTGTACAGTTCAAAAGATATAATAAATAAAAAATTGTAAGATTTTTTTTGGCCCACCCGTTATATTAGGTGCTAATCGTTGTGCTTTTTTTTAGTTTTTATCGTGCTAGCATTTTTCTTATGCTGGGCTCCATTTCATCTGCAACGAGTTCTTTGCATTTATATGGCCAACGACGATGAGTCAGCAGTAATTAAAAATTGGGCCTACATCATCACAGGTATTTTTTACTACTTCTCGTCAACCGCAAACCCAATATTGTACAATATTATGTCCGATCGGATGCGGGGAGGTTTTAAGGAAATATTTTGTAGCATCAGGCAACATCGCTTATCGCAGCGCTCAACTTTATCCCGTGATACTGGATCATTACGTTGTACGCAAATTTCTGTGCGTAACTCTACACTAATAGTTCATTCGGAGGACGTCTTAGTAACACCCCAAGATATGCTTTTATACAGAGAAAATTTACAAAAAGCTATTTTGCAAAAAAATAATTATTGCATTACGGAAAAAGAGTTATTTATTGAGTCAACACAAAAAAATAAATGTGAAACCTGCGTTTAAATATTCCACACTCAAATTGTATTAGACTAGGTTGTACGCTTTAAAAAGCATAAAAATTTGTATATATAATATGCTTTGGAAAAATAAAAAATATATTGACTCCCGATTTTGCTTTACTGTTGGTAGGGTGGGGGACATTTTTTTTTAAAAATGGAGGATTGACCCACTAAACACAAAATCGTAAAAAACGTAAAATAAATGTTGAAAAAAAAAGTTTTTTTTTCTAAACAAAAATTTGTGTTCAAATAGAATATCTTAACTAAAATTTCATGTAAAAGCATTATTGGTTTGTCCCGTACAACTTTTTTACATAAATACACTTAGTTTTAAGTCAGTGGCGTATATAAGGGGGGAGCCTGGGGGCCCCGAAGCTAAGATTTTTTTAGATGTTTTCCACATATTTCATAAATACAAACATAAAATAGCATAAAATACGGCCTCATGAGGTCTCGGCCCCCACCCTCCCGAAACTGTCTCGGGCCCCCTCCGAAACTTTTTTCTATATACGACACTGTTTTAAGTTAATATTTTTTAAGCTTAAAAAAATTATCAATATTTCTATAGTCTTAAAGTGCATTCAAAATTCGCGATTAGCAATTATTACTTAATTCAATTTGCCTTTCTTCCTTTTTCCATCCTTACCATATTATCCATATTTACTACCCTTGTACCCAACCTGGATCGCCAGTGCATCGAATTAATGCCATGAAGGAATGCAGGAAGAAACGACGCTGACCAGCTGCCGAAAAACCTGCGAGCGAGGCACGGTAGCAGCGCTCGAGGCAGACCGATCGTTTTCGTCCATGCCTAGGAAACTCAATGCAATTTGACAGGTCGTTAGGTTAAAGTTCTCACTAAGCTCAAAAGAGGCGCTGCGGTCGCGCGTTTGTTCCTTATTCTATTTTTTTGAGAATTATCTGTGGTTTTGATTTGCCGTCCCCCTTTTTTTCAGGTAGAAAAACCTCTTCCACCGCATTTTATTTCGGGTTCATTTTAAATCTATCTTTTTGGCTTATGTAGGTAATCTTTGCAGCTGTGACGCATTAAAAATAAATTTTGTTAAATTTGTAACTTTTGCAATTTTTAAATGTAAAAGAATGAGAATTTCTAGTTGCTTTTCTGGGTGAAGTGTCTAAAGTTCAGTATAAAATGCATAGTTTTCCGAGAAATTTTAAGGTAAGTTTTCTTATTTTCTCATTTGAGGTTAGATTGATATTTGATAAAATTTGTATTGGTAGTGTCTTTTTACCTTCTTATCGCTTACTTTACGGAACTCTGAATACAGGTTTCCAATGCCTGGTAGGTGCCTTATTTGCCCATCAATTAAGCACAAATTTAGTGTTAATTTTATTACACGAGGGATTACCCAGCAGCGTAATGTACTTCAAATAAATTTATTCCTTAATTTTAAATCTTTATTGATCTATGACTAATGTGGTTATAAGTTATTTTTTTTATTGTTTTCAGCTTTTGGATGATATGTGCGACCACTGATAAGCTTTATATATACTGCTTTGAAACATACCATACACAACTTACAACCAAGGCGAGGAGGTACTTTTAAATCATGTCAGATTTTCGTCAAGCTGTTAAAAAGTAGGTATTTAAAAATGATTCTCTTCACGAATTATTTATTCACTCATCACTCACCAGAAATGTTAAAAGCAAACTTAAATATTCTAGATAGTGTTTGGTTTTTCATTATATTTTATTTTACCAATCAATTAGACTATGTATTGTTTCATCAATAGTTAGTCATTAATTTGTAGCTTTTTTTTATAATAATAAAAACCCATTTAAAAAATGTTTTATTATTGCACTTTATATATCATTTTCAATCTGTTTATATCTTATAAAGACAGTTTATAAAATATTGACTGATTAAAAATGTAAAAAAAAAACTTTAAAATTAAAGAAAATTTAATATAAAAGGCGATTCAAATTTCCAGCCTCAACTTTTAGTTCGTCACTAAGCTCAGTAGTGGGCGCCACAGAGTTAATGATCTATCAAACAGCCGCAGTTGCCTATCTAATAAAAGCTGACTGAACCGCAGCAAAAATCCTTTATCTATGGTTTTCGTCTTGCTGTCAATATAATATACGATATTCTTACGATTACTAAGATACTCAAAAATAAAACGGGAAATATCCACGTGCTGCGCGAGTTTCCTTCAACAAATCCATGTTCCAGCAGTGAAACCAGGGTAAGTTGAATTAACTTTCTTTTTACATAATTTATGTGCGATATTTTTACTAAGAAAGAGTCAAGGTTTGTACAGAATTCGAGAATCCAGCTGTTCTGGTGAAACCTATGAAATTATAGTTCATACCCATAGTTCTGGTTAGACTATAGCATAAACTAATATAAAAGACGCCTGATCCAAAAATGGCCCCTGTTACCGAAATCTCATACCAGATGGCTATACGCGACGGTGTAAATATTAATTGCTAATTGTGTCGCCTGAATGAGTCGGCGGTGTTGCCATACCAAAGACAATTATACCTATCTACTTTACAATTCTCCTACTTTCCCCAGATTGATTTTTCAATAGGTGGACAGTTAGTGAGTTCGCGTAGACAACCCGACGATCGTGACAACCCGGGGCGCTTGGCAATTCTTCCGCTCTTTTGAATGTGGTGCATTAAAGAGAGAGAGAGAGCCTCTCGGGAGCCCCGGTGTGTTTGGTCGAACTCGATCATTATGAATAAGGTATTTAGAATTTGGTTGGTATACCGCGTAATTTAATCAAATATTATTCCTTTTCTAGCTACTGCCTATTTAATATGCTTAGGCGTTTACGTTTTCGACTTATACATATATAAATGTATATATACAGTATGTCCTCCTAAGTTGGAATCATATGGAAAACTTTTTTATTAATAATTTTAGAAAAAAAAGTTATTTTTCATAAAAAGTTCTGCATTATCTAAACCCTATAATACAGTCATCAAATATCAAATTTTTTTAGTGGTATACGAGGTTTGTCAAAAAATATGAGTTTTGCTCAAGATTAAAGTACCTTTAAATTTGACAATATCGAAAAATGTTACTAAAAAAAGTTGATCAGAATTAAAAATTACGTTTAAAACTTCAGATTATTTTATTTTTTACTACTCTTTCTATTTTGAATGAACATTGATTAGTTTTAGTTTTTCGATGTTTTCTAATAATTTTGAAATTAAAACGCGTAATAAGTGCATATTCATTTATTTTGCAAATTTAAAGGTACTTTACTCTTGAGTAAAACTCATATTTTTTGACAAACCTCGTATACCACTGAAAAAATTTGATATTTGATGACTGTATTCTAGGTTTTAGATAATGCAGGATTTTTTTTGAAGAATAACTTTTTTTCCTAAAATTAATAATAAAAAAGTTTTTCATATGATTCCAACTTAGGGGGACATACTGTATATATTTCACTTCCTTTGCGTTTTAATACACCCTGTATGTATATCAATATCGATGTTTTTGGGGGGTTTAGGTATTTCTAGGGGATATAGAAAAAAGTAAAAACCTCATTTTAATAGCCCTTTATAAGCTAAGTAGTCTACATTTTAAGAGGGGGTCTATAACGTTTTTATTTAAAAAAAACAATTGATTGTAAATTGCTTTTTTATTTAAAAAAATATAAATAATCCAACTGTCAAATTAAATTTTATCTGTCACTTTTGGCTTTTAGTTTTTGAGATTGTATCCATATAGTTAGAATTTTTTCCATGGAATTTGCATGATTAATTTTATTAATAAAAAATATTTAAACCCAAAAACAAATAAATACAAAAATGTAAAAAACTACAAATAAATCAAGGGGTCAGTCCATAAAGAAATACATTTTATCTAATCTCCATCGACGTAGCTAGCCCAAGAATTCAGAATATAAAAAAAAATCATTGTAATATAATATATCCACAATGAACTAATTTTTTGGGGCAAGGTGGGGATATTTAACCCTACTAACTACTTCCCCCTTATTTAGGCCCTTAAGCTAGCCTAGTGTTTAAGCGAGGCTGTGGTCCATGTTTTATGTGATACACATATTAGGTATATTGTTTCTGTATTTTTTATTAGTAGAGAGTAGGACATTGCTGTAGCTAGGAGGCAAGGGGGGCTTTCCCCCCTCTACTATAAAAATATCTATGAAAAAATAGATCTACGCCACGGCCCCCCTGAAAACTGAGGCTAGCTACTATGCTGATAGAGGCCTGATCTTGCGAGAGGCAATTCAGTCCAGCCACACATACTTAATAAATAATAGCAATTATTAATATGTGTTAAGGTCCCACAAACAAAATTTTATGCAGTTTATGTAAATTTTTTACATAACTAGAGATTACTTGCGCGCCGCAGGCAAAACAATTTGCATTTTTGATCCATGAATTCAGGCTAAGGACCTCATTTTAAACGAATACTACTAAAATAGGTATAATTTCAGTAATAATAAAGAAAGTTTTTTGCGCTGGGGGCAAAAAAAACTGGGGGCATTTTTGTGGAAAAATTCTCACTTTTTACAAATCTTGGGAGGGGATAATTACCCCCATTATCCCCTTTCCTTGCATACGCGAATGGGCAGATGAAATTCAATTTATAAGTTGGATTGGCGGATTCAAAATCGAAGATTTTCTTCTTTACATTTTATAAATTTTAAAAATAAGTATAATTTTAGTTTTTAACAATCAATATTTAGTACTTTTAACTTATTTTTTCTATTACAAAGCTTGGTTTTAACGACCGAAATTAAGCGGTCCGTTCAATGTCGTTATAATCGATATTTACTGTAGTAGCACTACATTTTAAAGAGTTTTTAAAATTTGTTAAAGAAAAAAAGAGATTTTTGGTAATAATTTTGAGTATTTCTATTTATTTTTAAATAATTTTGCCATTTAATTATTACCCCTATTGTCATGCATAATTTCAAAAAATATCGATTTTGTTGTAATTTTTCAGGAAGTTATAATAAATTAATTTTTCAGGAAGTTATAATTAAATATAAAATGTATGTGTGTGTGTGTGTGTAATATGGCCTTGATCGAGCCAACTGGCCAGCATTTCTCATTGTTTATTACAAGGGAGTAAAAAATATAAAATAAAAGCTGTTTGGCACCCTTTTTCTAAAAAAAAAAAAGAGGTTTGATGCAAAATATAATAAGAAAAAAATCCTTAGTTTGATCTTTTCTAGCGCCTATTAGTTTGCTATTATTACACCCTGATATAAGGGCATCGAAGAAATAACTGTTATTTCTTCGATAATAAGGGCAAAAGAAAAAAAATATGCCATCTATGTATATTTTATATTTATTGTGTCATACCGGGTGGGCAAAAAACCGGACAAAATGTTTATCGTTATAGCTTTCCAACTATATATTTTACCAAAGCAAGCAGTAGTTTGCAGGGAATTGATCGGACAATTGTGTAAAAGTATATTTTTGTCCACCATCTTAAAATCCCAGATGGCAGACAGAATCAAACTTGACCTTGAAAGAGGCTCGTTTATTCTTCTGTTACGGAAATTTTAGATAAATATTTTTGTTTGTCGAAAAGCTCTATCTTTGCTACGCACAACGTATATGAATCGTTTAAATCGGTTTAGGCCCCTAAAAATTAATTTTTGCTTTAACTATATTCTTTTACATACAGGTTAACGATTGATTGCTTTTAAAAGGTCACAAACAAAATTTGCCGTCATTGTAAAATCCAAAATGGCGGACATAAAAACTTTACTTTTTAAAAAGGTTCGTTTATTTTTATATCCCGAAAATGTTTTGAATTTTTTTAGAAGTATAGAAAAATTTTACAGAATATACGATTGCCTTGCCATTTCTATGTGCATTTATTTCCTCATAAATTCATTACTAGTAAACCGACAATTAAATAAAAAGCATCATGGCAAAGATCAAGTTCATTAAAGATCCGTATTTAAATTTTCAGCCATCTCTAAATATAATATGGCTTACCAATTCGAATTTGACCCTCGATAAAGGGTAGTTTTTTCTTATGTTGAGAAATTTTTCGACCTTTTTTGAATTTATTTAAAAGATCCTAGGTCCACCACGCACAAGTTAATCATAAAAAAATAAATCTTCGCAACATACAAAGAAGCGATCCTTCATAGACGGACAAATTTGACTTTTGTTCAATTTTAATAGTTTTGATCAAAGAGCAATCGGGTATCACCATAATTCTTTTTTTTTTCATTGAAATCAATTCAGTGAGTTTATAAGGAAATTATTGCAGACAGAAATTGAAATAACAGTTGCTATAACAATTCTAATTTAAAGAACCACTGAACCGATTCTAGAGATTTTATAGAATCCATTCAGTATTAACGGAAGAATGGATACAGAATTAAGGAATAATATTTCGGGAACCACTAAACCGTTTTAAAATTAATGTTTCGAGATCCACTAAACGGATTTTAATGATTCGTAACTAGTTGCATGAGGGTGGCGAAAACAGAGCGTTTTTAAGAGTTCCAAAAATCCGGAATACAAGAATTAAAAAGCCTCTTTGAAACGGGCAAGATTGATTCTCTCAGCCATCTTAGAATTTATAATATCAAATCTTTCTGCTTGAAAGCCTAATCAATTGGTTAGTATAGTTATAACAAAAACATTTTGAACGGGTTTTTTTGGTCCACCCGGCAGATATGAGTACCGGGTTAAATTACAGTTTTTTTTTTGATTAGTTAGACACACCCTATAATACTCCAAAAACTTTTTCAAGACTAATTTTTAACTAGTTTTGGGTTAAATCGGGCAGGGTACACAAAACAGCGGCGCGCGGGCCTTTTGAAAAATTTGGATACGCAGTAAAAAATCACTACAAGATGTTAAGTAGAACCGTTGTTTGATGGAGATCCATCAAACAACGGTAGAACCAACAACTTCGTAACTTTCATTTCCGATAAATTTAGAAAATACTTTTTAGGGCTGATATAATAGGGTGGAGTTTACTTATTGTGTGCTAATTGGCTAGTCTAGGAAGGTATCTTATCCGTCATGGATCCATTTATTATTACTTAATAAATAAAATAAATTTATACTAAAAACACCTTGGATATTTATTAAAGATTCTATTATTTGATTCACCTCGTGGTTTTTTAGGACCGACGGGATTTTAAAAAGTTTGCATTTAATAAGGTAAATTACACCAAAATAAAAAAATTTGTAAATAAAAAAGTTGTAGGCCACCTTCATAAAGTCAGACTTTTCATAATCCCCTCGTATGTCTTCATATTTACATAAGTTTTTATAAATTTCGACTACATCGAATTTGGCACACCCGGTAGTCCCTTTGCTACTCCGACACTGTTAATTTCTAGACAGAAAGAACACACAAAAAGAAAGGCGGGCGAACGGTTATTTGAGCAAAGAGAACTAAATAGAATGTAAGAGAAAAAAAAGCGCAAAGGTATCAAATTAAACTTTTGTTTGTTAATACTTTTATAAGAGGTATTTCATATGCAATATATTTTTCCTACGACCACACATGAAAATCATGGGTTTCACACCATTTTCATCCTCAGAAAACGTTAGGTTTCACCCATGGGCAGAAATTTTTTGAAAAATACTTTTTGCACATGTGTTGCAAAGTATCTTTCCACACATGTGCGGAAAAGCAGTTTCATTTGATTTGTGCAAAACTGAAGAACCGTTTTTACAAAAATGAGTATAGCTCATCAGTGTTCGTAGGAAAGATAGCGTACACAACTCGATAGAAAGTAACTTTCTTACACTCGCCTGTTGTTTCACTGGGCTGGCGCCTCATTCTCAACATTCACGCTCGTGTGTAATTTGTCACTCTCTTCTCTTGTTCATATGTAATAGACTATTTCGTTTTTAACCTTACCATATGAATAATAAGGTTACTCGTTCCAGACCTTACTAACTAGAACCCACAAAAAGGGTCCACTTATTACAAAAAAAGAATGAAACTGCGCCTCCTTTCAAGGGTCAGTCCCAATCCTTTTTCGTTGTTTAGGGATAAAAACATAAAAGATAAAAGTGTCACTGTTTATCCCTGGGATGAACAGGGATAGATCAGGGATAAAAAATTAAAATCAGGGATGAAAAGTGACAGGTGAGGAATTACAAACCTGGTTTTTAGCGCATTTGATATTTTAGACAAGTCATTCTTATTTGATTAAACAATCGTTTATTAACACTATTTTTATACACCCTACGCTTTTACCTTAGTTTGTTAAAAGTCACGTTAGTGTACTTAAATTTTTTTAGTTTTTTATACAGCTGATGATTTCAGTTGAACCGTTTAACTTAAAAGTGTTACGTATTTTTGAATTTAATATTTGGCTAAATAAAAAGTTTAAAAAATTCAGACAAATAAATGTAAAAATAACTAAATGCAAAATTTTTAAGTAGTTATACTACTGCAATGAAAAAAAAACAAATAATATATAAAACTAAAAAAAGTTATGAAATATTCTTAAAGATCAGTTTCTAGTTAGTTAGGTATCTATTTATTTATTTAATTTAATTTTGGATAATTTTGAAGTAACCAAGTGCTTATTTGTTTTTTAAAAGATTTTTTTTGACCTTTTGTTCAGTTCAGATGGTAGCAGGTTAAAGAGTTCTTTTCCAATGTATGTTTTTCTGTACATTTCTCGAGTTTTTTTGAACATTTTCCGTGTTTTTCTGACCATTTCCCCAGTTTTCCAGGATTTCCGAAAATTTTCCCAGTTTTTCCGAGCATTTCGCGAGGTTTTTCAAACATTTCTAAAGTTTTTTGAAAATTGTCCGAGGTTTTCTAAACATTTTCCGAAAATTTCCCGAGTTTTTTCTAACATTTCTCGAGTTTTTTGAAAATTTTCCAAACATTTTCCGAGTTTTTCCTGACATTTCCGAAAATTTCTTGAGTTTTCCCAAAAAAATTCTGAGTTGTCAGAAAAATTTTAAAGTGTAAGGACTGTACATTTGCCTCTGGTCTTAACTCTTGGAAGTCAGAAAATATATCTACTTTTTCTTACCTACATATCTATGCCCTACACTGGGCAAGACGCGTCCACCCCTACAGAAGGTCAAGGACTGTACACAGAGAACAGGACGGTCCACTTCCATAAGCCCCATATATTCCAAATTTCGCTACGTCACAAAATCCTCAAGGTGTCGAGCCATCCTTCTATGAACCTACTCATCCTTCTCAAAAGACCCTTGATCTGTTTGATAGGGTGGTCTTTCCTTTTCTATTCACATTAAATGAAAAAGGACAACCGAACTTATTGATTTTTTTCGCGAATCCAAAGTGAGGTTAATCTTTCCGTGCATTTCGCATTTTTATTTATTTTAAGGGAAAAAATTTGTGGAATCTTGGTTTTGTATTGTTATTTTCGATATTTTAAACAATTTTCGGAATCGCAAAATCCCAGGAGCATCCTGTGCGGTTTCTGGATGTAAATCCAACTATTCGAACTTAGAAGTTCTACGTTTATGAGTTTTTTTAAATTTCCACCTTCCAATGACTGTTCCCAAGACTATTTTGCAAGAGTGGCTAAGGCGTTGTGGAAAAGACAATATGGATCCCACGAAAGCATTTCTACAGAACAGTTTTCGAAATTCCTTTTCAAGATAAATTGCTAGGTAAATATCATTTTTAACATTTTTTTAAATCTATTTAGGGCCACATTCTTTAATTATGTAAGGTTAAAATTCAGGATCTTTTGCCGCCCTTCTCCTGTCGTAACGCATTTTCAAGAAAAATATAAAAAAAATCATTCAGTGTATAGTCCTTGCCATAGGCAGTTACACTTTTGTGACTTTGACATAAACATACCTATTTCCAAGCATATTTCCTAACCACAAATATATTAAAAATTAAATATGTTGTGTAGGTATACCTTATGTTGTGTTAAGCCTAAATCATTTAGTTGTAATCTGCAGAGTTTTTTAAGTGCTGGGTGGAAAAAAAATATGCCACTTTAGTCAAACTCAGTATGTAGGTATGTGGGCACAATAGATCCATATGTGGTCACAGTGCATGGAGGTCCAGAAGGGTCTGCCACCACTTTCGAATACATACATACCTTATGTTGACAAAAAAAATGTTCTCATAAAAACAACTCAACAACATACCATTTTTCAGATTTTTTGATAAAGAATAGGTTAAAAATGTCACAAAAGTGTAACCACCTATGGCCAAGACTATGACACAAAGGTAACCCTCCCCCCCCAGAGATTACTTAATGTAACACTAAACCGCATGTGAATTTATTTAGGCCTGTGTGTTCATCTATGAACAAGGCGTGATCAGCTGAACCAAATTTGTTCACCATCCTACAGGACTTTAATTAATTCTTGATCCTGTAGTGTATTGTAGTGTCCTATGGAGTCCTGTAGACCTACTGTGGGCAGCTGATCACCCCTTGTCTATGAAGAAACCTCTACAACCACAAAAATTAGACATTAAACATACTTTTTAATTTTTTTTTCTGTAAATGTGCAATTTAATTGTTTTTCTGTTTTGTACTAATTTGACTCCAATAATAGTGAAGTTATCAATAGTGCCAACTTAATTTGGGACACCTACGGTAATTTTGACAAAAATGTCATAACAAAATAATACTTGGACAATTTCTAAAACCTCATGTTTTTTTGTGAATTCCATATGTACTAGAGTACAAAATTTACACTGTAGAAACTACCTATTTTTAAAAAAGTTCCTTATATATGTTTTTTTATTACAGGCTTATGTACTTCCAAAACAATACTAAGGAATACATCTGTGCCAAGTCAAAACCTATCAGTGAAACCAATAGAAGTTGATCCTGAAGAGCCAACTGCAGGTACAAGCATCGAAATCAAGGAACATTTGCTGGTTGATGTTGGTACAAAAGAAAACTACTTAGTTAAAGTCTGATTTTTTTTTGTTTTATGCAAATTGATAGAGTTATTGTTGAATTTTTTGTATCGGAGTCTGCTATTGTACGAAAATGAGTATTCAGTTGGTTTGCGACTGTTAGTGTGTGTCTTTAATAGTTTCAGAATCTATTCTAAGTTTAATTTAGTTGTTTTCTTTGCCTCCCCAACAATTTATTTATAATGTTCTAAGTTTTTGTTTTGTCAATTTTATCAATTTTAGTTTTTGCACAATGGAGATTTTGCTTTAGCACAGTTTTTTTAAAGATATATTTATATTTTTTATATATATTATTAAAATGTAATATATTATTATATTTGTTTCAATTCTTTAGAAGCTAATGTCACTTAATAAAAACAAAATGATGCTGAGAAGTAAAAAGGTTTTGCAGTTGGGTAAAAAATACTAGGACATTTCTTAGAAAGGTAAAATACCTACATGTCCTAGATTTTTTGCCCCCATGGTTCATTCTTCTTACATTTCATTTATCAAATTCAGGATTTGTTATCCTGATGTTTATGGTAACAAATTCCTTATTGCTTCTAATCAATAACCCCACTTAATATTGTATACAGGTTTGTTATTTTTTTGCTATTATGTGTGACATAACAAAAAAAATTCTAAAAATGTATACAGATGCCTAAAGACTTTATCTACTTAGATAATTTCTAGTATTATAAATCAATAAATATAATAAATTTGGTTAAAAAAAAATAGGAAAATAACTTTTATTTAATCATTTTATTTTTTATCTTTAAATATGTAAACATGTATCCTGAGATGATATCTTTGGGGGCACTAACATATACCTCATAAAATCAAACCTATATGTAACATTTAGATGAAGCAATAGGTTAAAATACTGATAACTACAAATTGCTTCAACAGGACAAAAAGTGAGATTTTAATTACTAAAATAATAAGGGACAAAAAGCTAGTACTGCTGCTAGTTAGGTGAAATTGAGCAATATACACACCTCAGTAGGTACACATGTTATTACCTTTTAAACATAGCAATGTTGTAGAACACTCTACATCAGTTGAAAGAAAAAACTGTATAATGTATTGACAAAACATTTAATTTATCATGTCATGTGGAATGAGGTTTCATACTGTACAAATGACGTGATAACTGAACATTTTTGCCAACAATATCTCGTTTTTACCAAAGACGGTCAGTTTATGGTCCTTGGTTTTTTCTATTCAACTGATGTGCCATGTTCTACCACAAGCTGCTACTGACTGAAAGTGAATATTTCTTAAGTGCAAAAAATACTTCTGAGCCTGTTGCTGATCAATAGCAAAAACTTACTGTACTGTACAGGGACTTAATAAACCATATTTTTGTTGACCCTGTTAGTCCTTAAAGGTTGTGCCAGGTCCTGATTCTTATCAGTCCTGAGTGGTAATTAAAAGTGTCGAGATATTGTATAGGTCCTTACATATTGATGAGCCCCTCACTTTAGGTGGTACTACTAGGTGATAAGTGGAATGAAATGTATGCATTGTTCTACAGGAATTAGCAATAAATTTTTGGTCCTGTAGTGGATTGCAGGGTGCATGTATACTGCTTAAGCTAGAATGCCGCTATCTACCTATAAAATTTTCCTAGTTTTGATTAAAAAAACCTGAAAAATAATATACAAATGCTACTTTCTGATAATGGTAAGTTATTTGCTTCTTAAAAACCATAAAAGCTTAAGAAGATTTGCTAATAGAAATTGATAAGTAGAATAATGTAGTGATTAAGACAGCAAAAAGCCGGGCAATATAGTGTCCTGCACAGTCCTGTAAATGAATTTTGTACACCTACTATGGGCAGCTGATCACCCCTCATTCTAGGCTTAGGTATTCTAATGGGGAGTAAAATACTATTCACAAAATATTCTAGATGATATTCCAAATATTAACAGGTTTTTTTAAGCAAATGCTGATGAATGACAATGAAAAAATTTATTTGATTTTATTGATGATTGAGGGGTTCTGTAAACTATTTTCTGCAGAAGATACACCTAGGATATTTTTACATAAAATTGTATATTATTATTATCTTTCTACATTACAGCGAGACATGGTTTAAAAAAAAACGTTTTAAAATTAGTTTTTGTTTATATTTTACGAAAAAGTGAGGTTATGTCGTTGAGTATTTTGTGACGTATTAAAAACCGTCTGACAGATTTCGCGAAGTGGACCATCCTGTTCTCTGTGTACAGTCCTTGACAGAAGGTTGCATGTATACTGAAAGGAGTGACTGAAAGATTTTTCCAAATGATTTTGAATTAAATAAAATATCGGCAACACTGCACTATGGAGTAATCACAGGGGCAAAAACGCTTCCTCTCTCTTTTTTCCTATGTAAATTATTGCATAAGAAAAAAAAGACAGAGCGAGCATTCGAGTTCATGTGGTTACCTGCTATTACCAAACGAATAGCGACATCAGCGCCCTCACCGGTTGTCACCGGCTGATTTCAAAGGTCCTCAGTGCGTGAATTAAAGAGTATGCTATTGGCCTACTGAAAGCTGAGCGTCTATTATATTATTAATTAGTTTATGACTATAGTCTATAAATATTTTATTATATATATAAACTAGAATTATGCATTATTAAAAATATATTTATTAATAACGTTAAGAACCCAACATTTAAAGAACCATAATTTTATTACCATTAAAAATAAAACAATCAATATATGGTTATGTTATCTTTTTAGATTTTGTTAGCCAATTTTTGTAATCACTTTTAACGGTTTTTTAATCACAAAACTTAGTTTTGCAAAGAGCTAAGACGAAAACCTATTACCACCGATTTTCATTTCGCACCCCCGCTAAAAAATAGTCACAACTCAAACAACATTGTTTTGAGAAAATCGCTGTTAAAGAATTTAGTTCATTAGAGAGATTCATTTTTCACTTACATGACAAATTGCGAGTTAACATATTATTTTATATCAACAGGAACCTATTAACTCAATGTAATTGGTGCAGTACGTTTTAAACGTTAAAAAAAATACAAAAACCCGATATTGTGACACTTTTTTAGAACAAGGCATTATGACGTTGTAAATCAGGATGTCACGCAGGATGGTAAATAATATAAAAAAAGAAAACAAATAAAGAAGAAACTTTGTATTTATTTTTACAACGAGTTATAAAATGCTGAATAACAACTCGGAATGTGATTATTCTCTAATAAATTCAAAAGATTTTTTTCTTATTCTCCTTAATTCTAAATACACTGTACAATTCAAAAAAACAGTCACAACACAAAAAAGAACAGTATTTTACTTGTTATATGGGTCAGATTTAACCAATAGTTCACACGAAAACCTTCACAACTCGAAATGTGACTCGTTTCAGGATGAAACTCCACGTTCACGCTTTTATGGAAGAAAGTACAAGTTATTTCGATGATGGCGGCAGGTTTATCTCAATAAGGGCGATTTTTGAGACAAATAAAACAACAGTGAAAACCATTTTAAGCTATCAAGTGACCGCATTGCGGGGGCGACTTGAAAATGACACATTTAATTTTTTTTCTCAGAAGTGCTTCGAGTTATAATATTCCATTATAGCTAAAACTATTCCTGTAGGTCAAAAGTAATTTAAACCAATTTTGACTTCCTTCGAATTTCATTGATAACATTTTTAAGCACGCATTTATTTGAAATTACCTATCGAGTCGCCCCATGTCACGGTACCTATTTTTCAAACCACCGGAAGCATTTTTTCGCGCCCAAGTGTTTTAAAACAGTTTTAAAACAGTAACGTACCGTTTGACGTCATTAGTTTGATAGATTTGTGCCTAACTTCGCTCCGCCCGTCGGGGGTTCTATTCCCGACCATACACGATGTGAGTGTTCTATGATAGAGCGGGAACAATCTTATGTAGGGTGTCTATTAAGCCTATTATCCGAGCGGAATTTTCTTTTCTTGGCCTCTGATTGGTTGATTTAAAAATTTGAACCAATCAGAGCCTGAGAAAAAAAAATCCGCGCGAATAATACGCTCAATGGACAGCCGGTTTTATCCTACACTACGTTATTATAGGGACTTGCAATAAAGCCAGGCACTAATTGTGCCGGGCACTATTCTGACTGTTTCGCATTATAAGCTGTCTTCTTTCAAAATTAGACCTTTGTGTATTATAAGAGCCGAAATTAATAGTGCCGCTATTATTAATGGAAAATAAACGACTGGATTTATAAATTCGACTTTGGTATGTCAATTTTGAAAGAATAACAGAATAGTGCCCGGCACTATTACTGCCTGGCCTTATTGCAATAAATCCCTATTAACACGGATCACCTAACAAATATCAAGGTTGCGACGTACTGAGCTTTAAAAAAATGAGCTTTTCTTCTATTACGTTGCCAGATTTATAAAGGGTATGGCTGGGTGTCCATGGAGCGTTTTATCCGCTCGGATTTATCTTTTATTGGGCTCTGATTGATTGATTTAAAAATTTCAGCAAATCAGTCTGAGATAATACGCTCCTTGGACTGCTGGATTATTTGGAGTGTTTTCATGACTATTTCCTATTCTGTGAGCTAAAGAAAGAAGCTGGTTGATTGAAATTCGTTGTTTTTTTTTCTTGTGATTTGGGGCAGTCCATAAATTACATAACGGGTATAGGGGTGAGGTTTTACTGATAAGGTGTTAAACATTGTTACGTAACATTTGTTAGCCTACATGAAAATCAAGTAATCTCAACTCCAATGCTTGTGTACTATTAGCTGGATGAAGGTAATATTTTACTAATAAAAATTTTTACTGTGCAGTTTTTTCACGGGTCAAGACAATTCGCCGGGCCCGATTCACTTTTCCTTCTTTTTAATTTTATTTGTTTGGTGTCCTAACATAAATTAGCTCCAGATACCACTGTCCTTCTAAAAAAATAAGATAAATCGTAAAAAAAATTAAAAGAACCTAAAAACTGCTTTGTGAAAATAGAAATTTTTTTTAAATATTATTTAAAAAAAAAATTGTTTTACTGATAAATATTTTCTATTTAGAATAGAATTTCAAAGCAAAAACCACGGCGGTGGCTAGTTTTCCCGGTGGCGAGTTGTGTCAGCGGCAAGTTGGTTAGGCGGCGATATGGGACCGGCGAAATTTTCTTATTTCCATTTATTTCTACCGTGCAGAGGCAAAAGAAGATATTTGCAAAAATTTTTCGATAATATTAATCTTTAAACACGACATTTTTTTTCCTTCTAGATTATAAAAATATGCCGGGTGTAAACGGTATGATAGAGGAGGCCAAAATAAGAAAAAACCTCATATAACATGGAAGTCCTGTTTTTAAAATGTAGGATTATTAATGTTTGAGGAGTAAGGGAAAAAAGAGTTTTATTAAAAAATAAAATACGGCAACGCTAAATGATTATCTGGTTCATTATGATTAGAAAATGTGATTTTTTTTGGATAAAATGGCAAGTTAAGGAGATAGACAAAGTTACCTCCTAAAATTTTAAAAAATTTAAATATGTTGTTTGTGTTAATATAAACTTCAAAATATTAATGATATGATGTGCCTAGAGACCTGTTTCTAATAACATAAAACAACAACAAAAATATTGCGTTTACTATGGCATTTATAAAAGTTTATAAGCAAAAAAAAGTTTTTCTTGAAAAAATTATCCAAATTATTTTTTTTTAAACCATTTTTTATATTTTTTCATGATATTTTCTATTTTAATACACCTCACCAAATTTTATATACATATTTGCTGTTTCTTAAAGAAGTTGTACCCAAAAAAGTTTAAAAAATGGTTAATCGATTGATGTATCTGTATCTCGGCAATGCAAACAAAAAGCGAGAATTTAAAAACTTAAAAAAAAATAGGTAACATTGGTATTTTTGCAAGTACATTTTTTTTTCTTTGCAGAGTAGATTTATATTGTTACGAAACAGAAAAAAGTAGTTTTTCCGTAACTAAACGAAATGACAAATTAGCAGACACAGGTGAAGTGAAAATTTACACAATTTTTAGCTCCTAGTTCGTGACCACCGTGAAGAACACGTTTACAATAAAGGTTTGCTGTTTTCTCGGTGTTAATACGCATGCTTTTAACACAAAATGCCTTTATTCTACTGGGTTGACCCAACAGAACAAAATTCTCTTAAAATTTAGTAGAAGTAATCTCTCCTATAGGAGCTCAAGAATACGGATTGTGTGATTTCAGTGGAACGTTACTATGGGAAAAATTTCAAGAATAGACGTCACGGAAGATTTGTCAAAAAAAATATAACAGTATTAGACGAGAAGTTAGCGGTCATGGCTAGTCCACAGCAACTGGCTTCTATTTCTGTCTTTGTCGAAAAGAGTGAGAAGCATGATAAAATATATAAAAAGGTAGCATGTGGACTTTAGGCAAAAAACGCATGCGCTGGTTCGAAACTAAAGACAAGCTAGTTTCAAAACCATTGAAATTGGTTCAAAAGTGACGTCATTGCTAACGAGCGGGAAATATCATTATTTAAACTGAAACAATAAATAATTAAAAAAACAAAACCGTTTTAACTTTTTTGGAAGATACCAAATTGTTGAGAGGAAATACAGATGGTACTGGGTTTCCAATTGTTTTTGAGCATTAATAACACGACATTTCAGAGTTGTGACGTGACCAATCAATGACGTATTTTATTGAAACAGTGTTTTAAAACCGTTGCAACGCGAGAAAATGCTTCGGATTTCGCCGAAGAATAGATGACAAAATGGCGAAATTGGGATGCAGCTAATGTTTAATATTGCTTCGGTGATCGGCGATAACTATCCAAGAAATTAAAAATTTAACATTAAATTTTGTTTGTTGCACAAATGTACGCTTGAGCCTTTAGAAGCATTGTAAAATTGAACCAGATCAGAAAAATGAAAGTGCCTCATTTTGAGTCTTTCTGAACTTATGCGGGGCCCTATTTTCAACAATGTTTCAACTCATTACTTTAGAACCAGTCAATCGATTTTATTGGCAGAAGCGTTTGCTCTATAACCGTTTAGTTAGTTTTTAATATTATTATTTATTTTTTGAGTTTTGAAAAATTTTAATTTTTCGCATCTTAAATAGAATCGACCAAAATTTTTATTAGATAACGTTTTGTCCTACAATTATTCAAAATTTGGTTTCAATCTACTAGCTAGTTTTAAAGTAATCACTTGAAACGTTGTTGAAAATGGGGCACCGCGTAAGTTCAGTTAAGTGAGGCACTTTTTTCTGATCCGGACCAATTTTACATTTGTGCAAAATTTCAAATTAATTTGTTAATTCCTTGGAGACTTATTGCCGATCGCGGTAGCATCATTTAACATTAGCTGCTAGTTTTCGTATAGAAGATCTGTTAAACTCAGTTTATTTTCATGCGGCATGTCTGAACTCTGTATTAACATTAAATTTGAACAGACATAAAGCCCGGTGCCCACCCAACGATTATAAACACACAGGATTGCTTCTTTCCATTTAACTAATGTTAGCGTCGCTCAGCGAGACGAACAGTGTCTGCTTACGTCACCAGCGGACCAGTTGCTTTGTATTCAGAGTTCGTGTGATTTTAAGGTGTTTTTGACGTTTTTACCTCCGTTTTTTGCGTTTTTTCATTTATTTGACGGTGTGGTTGACTATTTAGGAGGTAAATCTGAGAGCACAGCCTCGCCAAGTTCACGCGCCGTACCATCTTTTCTTGAAACATTACTTGACCTATCTAAAACTCTACTTCGGAATGAGCTACGAATCTCAAACTTTGCAAAGTCGTAGATCTCCATGGAGTTAACAATCCCTTTATGTTTAGTTTCATGGAACTCCCAAAAGTACTGAAGTAGTTACGAAATTTTAAAAAACGTCGAAATTTTCACTCACTCACTTACTCATGTATAGATCATCAAAATTCTACTGTACTTCCAGACATCCTACAAAGTTGAAATTTGCAGACATAAGTCTGCCAAACCCCTGAAAAAAATCAAAAAACCCCAAAATTCTAATTTACTTCCCTCCCCTTTACATGTAAAGTTATGTAAAAGTAACATTGCCCACTTCCAGAAATGGCAGACTGATAGGAACTATGAGAAAACTATAGAAAAAAATTTAAAAACCCCAAAATTATAATTTACTTTCCTCCCCTAAAAATGTATAGTAATGTAAAAGTAACATTGCCCACTTCCGGACACGCTAGAGAGCTGAGCTTTGGAAGGCCGATAGCAACTATGATAGAACTATAGAAAAAAATTAAAACACCCCAAAATTCTAATTTACTTCCCTCCCCTATAAATGTAAAATTGTGTAAAAGTAACATTGTCCACTTCCAGAAACGCTCGAGAGCTGAGATTTGGAAGGTCGATAGGAACTATGATAAAACTATAAAAGAAAATTAAAAAACCTCAAAGTTTAATTAACTTCCCTCCCCTATAAATGTAAAGTTATGTAAATTAGCATTGTCTACTTCCAGAAACGCTAGAAAGCTGAGCTTTTGAAGAAAACGCTAAGAGTTTAATTTACTTTCCTTCCCTATAAATGTAAAGTTATGTAAAATTAACATTGCCTACTTCCAGGAACACTAGAGAGCTGATCTTTAGAAGGCTGATAAGAACTATGATAACACCATAGGAAAATATAAAAAAAACTCAACATTTTTATTAAGGCACTGCAAAAGTTTTGAACAATATCCCGTATATTTTACTACTTTAAAACTTAAATATTATCCAAATCCTTTAAAAAACTAGTAAGAACCATTCATTTTGAAATTTGTATTGTAAACCTTGGCTTTACTTTTATCTCAATTCTTTTTATGGAAGACCACTTTCGCGTACTTGGCTGTTTTTTACATGAAATATTTTTGTTATGATAAACCTTTATAAATGTGAATTAAGTGAATTGATATAAAGAAAGCACAATTTTTTGTTGAAATAAAAGCTTTGTGTGCCCTCTTTCAGTGTAGAAATATAAATATATATACTTTTATATTATTATATTTATATAAACTTAAAAAATTTTTTTTGAGTTTTGGAAACTCCTTGCTCATTAAATTATTCACATTAAAGAAAATTGGTAATTATGCCGCAAACGTACTTCTTTTATTAAACTGATTATTGGAAAGTTTATTTTGTAGACAGTTTCTCCAAGTTTGGTTTCAGTTTGTTTCTTAAGTTTTTTTAGTCTCTTTATAGAAGTTTTCAGAAACATGTTACAGAAGAAGGAGTGAAAACGGGCGCTGGGTGGGATAAAAACAACTCATAACACAAACAATGTAAATCATTTGAAAAAAAACTTATGAAAATTTATTGATTTAATGCATAAGAAGTTGAAAAACACATCTTATTTGGCTGTTTTCTCCAAAAACTGACTGGTTTTGATATAATAATATAATAAATATTGCAATTTTAGATTTGAAATATCAAATAAATACCTTTTTGTTACTGCATAATATAAGTGTATTTTAATATATCGGCAACAAAAACAATAAATTATACATCTAATGATTTAAATTGATTAAACTTTTTAAAAAAATCCTACTTCTATTCTAAAACTTTCAACTATTTAAAAAACAAACTCCAACATATCGTCTGGTAGGAAAATTCAGCTCTCAGAGCAAACTCTTGATTTATCAAATCATTTGTTTTGAATAATAACACGAATAAAAAATTTGTTTGCAAATAAGCAAGAAAAAAGCGGGAAAAACTCACGATTGCAATGTGTATTATATGAAGCGCGCTGAGGAGAGGTCCACTAGTGACGTAAGCAAGGCGCCGCCTACCGCTAAAAGATTCGAGCAAATAGGCAATCCTGTGTGTTTATAATCGTTGGTGCCCACCTACGACTTTCTCGTGCGTGCCCGCGCACGCGTCGCATGACTGTGATAACATTTTATATTGAGATCATGTGACGCCTGATTCCCACCCACGAGAAACTCGTAGGTGGGAATCAGGTGTAATGTATTTCTGTTTACTCAATTTCATTCATTGTTATGTTTACTTTGTTTTCTTCAGGCGCCTTTGCTTAAAATTGAATGGAAGGGAATGGAATAAAAAATATAAGAATTGCTCTTTTTAGAAAGTAGGTATATGACTTTTGCATATCACAACAGCAGTTCGTTTTGAAGTGACGGCTCTCAATAAATAATGTATTAGTGCGTGATCCTTTCCGTTGGGACACTAGTTTTCAAATAAAATGTCGTCAATAACTTAACACGTTGTACAGTTTACTTTATAATTTTTGAGACAACTTTTTATTCGTCGGCCTATGTCCTTGTTCTGATAACCAGCTGATAACTGTCAAAAAGTTATCTCAAAAGTTGTCAAATGTACTATAGTTTTGAATGCGTAAATAATAGAGGAAAATATATTTTTTTAAACTTTAATATAAAATTAAAAAATAAGTAGGTACAAAGTAAATACATAAAGCATATATATAATAATAACTATTTGTACATAAACATGGAAAAATACTTTATTGTCAGCGTTTTGATTCAAAATTCTTTCTAGCTCCTATTCTGTTTTGGAGGGTCGTCAGTAGTCCAGCTAAAACGTCATGATTTGGCAATTTTTTTGCAAAAAGCAGCCTTTTCACTGAGTCATCATACGTCAGCAATGCGACCTAAGAAGAAAAGAAATAAATCAACATTTAAACAATTATCGCTTGTTACATCTAGAAAGACAGATTTGTTTCTCTTGCATGTTTTGCGTGGACAGCTAATAAACTATGCACTCACGTCCAAGATCAAATAACACTGAATAAGACACGATTCACACTATACGCACCGAACCGAACCGGCACCGTCACGGCGCACGGTGGAAAGGCTCTTTCTACTGTCAGTGGCGGCTCATGAAGTAGGGCTACGGAACCAGGTCACTACCCTATTTTCGGCAAAAAACTTGTAAAACATCTTAACAGTTTTTTTAAATTTGATTTATTTCTTTTTCATTTATAAATAATATGAAATTTGGTAAATCCGTACAATGCAGGAGATCACACTCCGCCCCCAGTGTGTGTCACTTCTCTGTTGGCGCCATCGAACAAAGAGAGATTTTATCACCAGCATATTGTAGATATACCGTTAGGGTAAAAGCTATACTAACCAAGAATATTCTACTTAGAAAGAGAATAACTAATTTAGCACCTAAACACGTGCTAACTAATAAACTAATAAATATAGAAACATAAGGGTGTACCCCGATCTCAGTAAATCGCGACAGTCCGTAACCTAAAAATTAAAGAAGAGGGGGAACACCAGAGAATAAATTATCGGCAGGGAAACAAGAGCTGCCCAGGGAGACGGGAGATCCAATGAGGTCGCTTTACAGGATCGCGATTGTCTTTTCTTTTAAATCTGCGAAGCGAGAAGGAGATAATTGCATTTTTAAAAACCTTGCTAATTTCTTTCTCGGGCATTATGTCGCCGTTAAAATTTACTATCGAATAAAAGGTTTAACTCTTAAAATGGTATTTTTCAGGAAACTCCGCTCGGGATGTAATATATTTTTTTATTGTTTAGTATGAGGACCTTGATATTCCTTGCAAAATTACAATTTTGAACATAATTAAACATTTTCATAAATTTGGGTGAGTTAAGCTATGCAGAAAAAGTAGCGAGAATAAGGAGGTGGATGAGGGTCCAAGACCTAGACAACAGCAAGAAAATGCCAGCTGTGCCACTGCTGAAATACTCCCTTCTTGTTCAAGTTCAGCCATTGCTGGAGAGATACCTGATGGTATTCCTCCCAGAACCATTCGAAATATTTAAAAAGACTTAGATAAAAAGCCAAGGACAATATTTTAAGGATGGAATTTTGTAAAAAAATGATGGATCGTGCGAAAGTACTTTTCTCCCTACACATTGCGCAGAATCCATCAATTTCTCGCTACTAATATATATAAATATTTAACAGTAAACGTGCAAACACTATACTGTAACGTGTCATTTTTACGTTTAAGACAACGTTACATATTTGTTTATTTAGGTAAATAATCAAGGCTCTTTGATTCGTATTTCTGTACACAAAGTAAGGGTATTTTATAGAGCTAGGTTTGGAGGTTATATAGTGTCTAGGAAGTTACCTTAAAAGGAGGCATTCCATCGAATTACTGTGGACACTACGCACATCGCATTATCTGGACATCGTAATTGGAATTTAGGATCACAGGTTTCGGGAAAATCACATAAAACTTTTGGTTGTTTTGTTTATTTCTGCAGTTTCGTCGTTTACTTGACGTACATAAAGTTAAACAGCTGTTATGCTGGGGAATGGCGGCGTTGCCGCATCACAAATGGTTTCAGTAACAGGAAGGAAACATTTAGATGAACATTTCATTCCCTTACGTTTATTTCGAGGATATTGGGACAATCCGAACCTCATATCCTTCACGGATTAACTAGTTTGGATAGTACGAAAACATATTTGGGTTGGCCAGTAACAACCGAGGCTCCGCCACTTTGATATCTTTATTAATTTGATAGGGAAAGGATAAAATAAATACGAGTTATGCACTTTTGTAAATGGGAGATGGACGAGGGATAAAAACCAAGACTAAAAGAATAAACGAAATCGTGTGAGTTAACATCTGAACACTCTTGTGCCTGTAAGCAGTAGTTCAGTGTGTATTTTTGGGTTCAGGATCAGAAACAACTTTATTACTGTAGAAATGTTTTACAAAAATGGCGTTAAACCATATGAATATTAGAGAAAACATTTATAAAGAGCGAAGGAAACTTTTGACGAAGACTGTAACTGGAGTGCAACTAAATTCTGCGCTCAGTATAGCGTTACTCATATGGGAATTGGTGGAGTGTTCGAATATTCCTGGGTTTGATGCATGCCCTGGTCTTCAGTAGTTGATTTTACAGTTGATGGTTTCAATGCTGAGCTTCTTATAGTCCGTCGGGTTATTCTTCTTCTACTTGATATGTTGGCGGGGGTCCGGTAGGCAAATGTTCGGTCTATGTATGGAGGGTGTCTCGACGTCCTTGTTATAAAAATTTCAACCGTGGAAATATATCCGACAACACCTCAATGTGCGTTTACCTAATTGCAATGTCCCCTTGGTCGGTGCTGCCCCCTATATACCTGTATAGAACTATTGCTGTATGTCCTCATTGGTTAGTTTGAAAACCGCGGGTTTTTTCTTCCAGTCTTGCCACTGAAGGTAGAGATTTATTTTTGGCGAAAAAGTTTTTTATAAATAGGTTTGCATCCTTTATTTGAATTTAACCAGGAAGACTAGGTTGGTACTATTGCGTTTTACCGTCCCCACTCCCCACCAAATTTACAAAACGGTTTCCGGCCACTTCATTATTCTGGTATTCTCGACGAAGTGCTTTGTCTCTCTTTGCTAACAAATTTTGGCTGGGTCGGCAACAGGCTCTGGGATCGCCATTGTTTTGGTTAGTGGCACTGCAAAAAACTGCAGGGTCTGTCCCAGAGACCGTGAGGAGTGAGCCGTCGTGTTTTAGGCGTAATCTGAAGTGACGCTCGCACCCTGTTTGAGGGGAATTTAAGTCGGCCTACGCCATTTGTACGGAAAGAGCAGCGGTAAGTTCGATTTTATTTTTTTTCATTTTTTTTTATTTGAGTACTCTTCAAGATAATATTTGCCTCCCAAATTGTAGTTATTTTTCGTGTGAAATGTACTTTTTTTGACAACAGACGTGGGGAATTTTTGGCGTTTTTATATTTTTCTTTTAACCACGTGTTGGATAAAAACTATATATTGTTTTTCTCCTTTGTCTACAGCCCTGTCCATTCCATCGGCAGCGGTGCTGGACGCTGGTGGGAAGCCGGACGAGCCAGTTCTAACCCTGGGAAAGGTACGTAGGGTTATTTTAGTTCATCTGTTTAAATCTGCTGTATTTTATTGAGTCGACATGGGGTTCTCCAGGAAACTGAAACATTTCATTTTCCACAGGGTTTTATGCTCGGGCAAGAAGCCAGCAACCTTTTGACCACCATGTGCTGCCCTAGCACCATGTGCTGAGCGGGCACGAGGGGAGACGCGGGCAAACCAGGACAGCAGTAGCAGGAGGAGAACAACACCACTTCCAGGTTTAATAAAACACCAAACTCACAATTAAATAATTGCAGGACCAAGGTAGGAGCAAGCCTTTAGACATAACCATTTCATATAATTTTTTCAATATAATTTGGACAATCTTTTCATATAAATTTTTAATATAATTTAGACGTAATCTTTTCATATATAATTTTTCATCGTATAATTTCAACATTGCTTGTAAACGCAAGGTAACGGTATGACGTCATAACCACAATTTTGCGGCGTATTTACTATATTGACTTGTCTTCCTTGATTTCATTTATTTAAGACAATTTCTCCTGTGAAATTTGGAGTGCCTTGATATTTTGGCCCGAACTTGTTTAATTTTTTTTAGCATATTTCATGTTTCTAATCTTAACTTCAGCCCTTAAAATACACAAGATGAACTAAATTTTTGTATTATTTGTGCAACCCAGTGACCAACTTTGCGGAGACAAAAGAGAGATGAGATTATATGTTTTAGCGGTTTCCTTACATTGTTCTACTTCATGGGGTGGATCTCGGACTGGGTTGCTGTCTGTCTCATTCTGCCCAATGTAGAATGATGACAGCAGATATTTGGTCCAGATCTCCCCTATGATGGAACAATTGTGGAAGTGTATTTTTTTTAACAATCATTTATGTAACCGAGTCTCACACTACTGACTCAGATGTAGGTACACTATGACCTGTTAAAGGAGTCCATCTACCTGTAAAGTGCTTCTAGTTTTGTCATTTTGATTCAGTTAAAAATCTTTTAGAATTTTATCCCGTTTATTATTCAATTTTTTTGGGTTTTTTTTAATTACACAAATACTCTGGAAGCCTCGGAAGTAGGTAGAATTTCATTGTTTAGCTACAACGTTTGGGTTGAACTGTATTTTATTTAAGATCTTCTTTGTAAAACATTGGTATTAAATAATGTGGCGCACTTAAAATTTTCTTATTTCTGAACCCCCCCTTCTCCACTGTATAAAAGTTACCGGGCATATCAATGTTTTACCTAGCTGGAAAATACAGTTCTGCTTCCAGATATTTGTTTAATTATTCAATGGTTTTGTTGTGTCACAAAATGGCGGCAACGTCTTCAAGCTGCCACAAATGTCACACAACGCATTTTAATAGGCCACAAATTGGCGCCCTACGTGGTTTTTGGCTAGTTTTTTTAACATCTGATGTAATTTTTTTATTGTTCTTTTTTGATTTGGAAAAAAAAAGAAAATTTTTTTTTTGAATTTTCTGAAAATGTTCTAAAACATAAAATTTTTGTGGTACTGCCAAAGCCAGGTTAAAGGCTTTCAGTGGCTGTCGGTGGTTTTGATACCCAATCAATTTTTTTTAATGAAAAACAAGATCATTGGTTTTTGGAAATAACACTTTTTAAATATTTTTGGTAATTTGGGCGTTGATTTGGAACTCGTTTTGTTGTTTTAGTAAACCTCATAGTTTTTTGTTGGCTTATCTTCACAAGTTTTTTCTTGGAAAATAAAATATTCATTTTTATTTATTAAGGAAGAATAAGTGGATGAGGAGCATGGGAGTTTTTATTCAACAGCGTCCAAATCATGTTCTTAATTCTTTAAAGTTTTTTTGTAGGAAAAACATGTTTTAATTTTTTTTAAGAAAAATAAATACAACAATGTAAATTTACTTCAATTTTTTTTTGTTGATTTATAGGTGGATGGACCTCCAGACATGGTCTTTTTATGTTTTAAATATATGACATAGGTAGTGTGTTTTTTTCTAACAATTTTTTTTCTGCAGGTTCATTTATTTATATTTTATTATTTCCTGCTTGTGATAAGATAGAAATTGTTTCACAGATTATTTTTTGGTCAGTCAATTTATTTAGGTCAACAAGTTTTTTGGTGATTTTAATTTTTTGTGGGATATCACACCTTGAAAATTGGAATATTTTTACAGGGTTTCACACAAATTTTTCTTGGCTAGGTTGTTTTAAAGTAAATATAGCTGAACAGCTGGTAGCTTTGTTTAGTTGAAAGTATTAATTAGTAATGAAAGAAAAGGAAAATGAGTTTATTTTGCTTTGTCATTTTCTTTTCTTGTTTTTTTTGGTGGTAACTGTTGGATGACAATTAAGACCTTACGTCACTCAGTTACATCGGGTCAGAGGAGGGTACTACTACTAGTGTCGGCTCGGGAGGTTAGGAAACACAAGGCTAAAATCCCTAGAGTGACACCTTGGCTGAAGATCAATGCCAAAAGTCCGTTAACATTTTTTTTGGGGTATTTTGTTTGAAAGACAGTTTTTTTAGGTCTTTGGTTGCCAGTTTAGTTGTCTAGTTGTGTTTTTGTGACTGGTCAAATTTTTTTGGTAGAAAATACAGCGTTGGGCTTTGGAGTGCATTTTTTTTAAAAATGACCTACGGGTATTTCTATCAATTAAAGTTTTCTGGTTCACAATTATTTTTTTTTCTGTATTTTTTTTCTGCGTTCAGGTCATAGCTTGGTCATGGCCATTGGAGAGCAAACATTTATGTTTGAGCCTTGAGAAGTTTTGCCTGCTCCAGATTGAATACAGAGAAAATGAATTTGAAGCCCAACTAGATATAATACCACAAAAGAAATGTTTAACTGAGACAGATATAGATATAAGTTTTTTTTGATTTTTTTTTAGTTCATTGGTAAAGTTCAGTAAATTTTTTAAGTAATGTCATTTTGAGGCCGAAAAATTGGTCAGTGAATTTAAGAGAGACTTTCAACTAAATATAAATGCTAGGCGGTGGTAATTGGTAAAAATATTTCAAAATTTTACTTTTTTTAAATAATTTAATTTTTCGTAAAAGATTATTTCCTTTCTGTTAACATAACTTCTCGAATTCTTGTGTTGGTCAAAACGGTTTGTATAGTGGTCGTAGTTTAAAGGGTGACCAGACAGGTTATATTTTTTTGGGGGACCAAACAGGAATTTCTTGAGTTACAAAAAGGTGAACTTTTTTTGTCTTAGTTGATCAGGCAGGAATAAATAAATCTTTTTACTTCCAAATCACAATTTTAAATAACAAGATTTATTGGTTAAGTGTTTGGGTCTTATAGTAAAAAACGTTTTGTTTTTGGAGGGTACTGGTATGATATGAAATTATTTTAATTTCATGCCAAATGTTGTTTGACGGCAGATATGCTAGTCTTCAGTTTTTTTGTTAGTTTGCAGTTCAGGACAGTGGCGTGTACTTAAAGGGGCCTTACATCTGCGCCCATTGTAAAGCAACTTCCAACATACTTGCTTAGCTTTTCACTTAATCTTCGTTTTGTTGCTTCTGAAATTAAAGCGTTATGTTGGATAACGATGGATGGTGTTAGACTGAGATAGTACCTAGGTATTTAGGGATGAAAACTTGGAAGTTGTGGACAATTGGGAAATATTTTTTTTTTTATTTCATTTTTTTTAATTTTAAAATAATTTCATACTGGTGACCTCAAATAATGAAGCAAATTTTAAATTACAATACACTTTTGTGGAATAAATGGGAAAGTGTTCAGGTTAAACAATAAATTTAAGATCATTGATTTTTGAAAAAGATTTCAACCTAAAAATAAATTTAAAAACAATAGGTTTTCTTTGATGCGACTAAACAATGAAGAGGGCATATATTTTTTTTGTTATGCATAATATGATAGTAGTACCTTTTGTATTGCAACAATTAGGGGTTTTCCTCCCGCGAGCTGGGTGGAAATGGAAAAAATGTTTGGTTCGGAGTGTAGAAATCGAGGAACGAGGACTTCCTGCTAATCTTTTTAGGATTTCGCAACTTCGGTTTTCGCTAAATTAAAATACATCCATATTTGGCCTACAGGCTGAATCTCGCATTTTCCAGGACCTTGCAGATTCGCGGAGAAAGACAATTTTTGTGATCTGTTTAGTTATGATAGGAATTAATAGTAACATGCACATGAGGGAACTAGATATATTTAGGTTAAAAAGTAGTAAGAACACTGATCTGAACAATTTTCCATAATAGTGTCCTATTTTCACAGGGTGCTTCAAAATATCTTCACCCTTTCTTTGAAGTAAGATATCGTTTCGCCTGTGGGTGTTTGGCCGGTTAAAAATATATAGGGTCCAGATGGGATTGGAATGGAAATCACAAGTTTTTGGGTTTTATTGACATTATACTTAGGAAATAGGGGAAATGTCTAATAAAAAGTTTTTTGGGTTTAGGCCTAGTTTTGTTGAGATAACAAAAGTTTAATTGGGGCCGGGAGTTTTATTATGCTCTTTTAAAATTAATGTAATTGTTTTTGGTTCTTGATTTTGTTCTCTGGTTTTTACGCAGGATTATTCCCAACTGTTTCATTTCAAGATATCATTTGTAGGTGATGGGGTCTCATTAGCCCTTGGACATTTGGTAATTTTGCTTTGACTAATAGTTGCGGAAAGGGCCCAACTTAATTTTATATCTCGTGAACACCAGGAATAAGGATCTGAGAATGCATTAAGCAGTAAATTTTTTTTTGATTAGATGTTGTGTGTAAAGACACTTGAGTAGGCAGATTTAGTTTTACAACGTTATAGGTGAACCTTGAAATTGTTCTCATATTTGGTTTTTTGAAAGTGCACACAAGATAATTCTTTACGGAGTTGAGTGCAAAGGTTCTTCACATTATAGTGGTACAGTAAATAAGTACTAACGTTGCTTATTTCCTTAAGTAATAATTTTAAACAAATACACTAACATCGGTTGTTTTTTTGTAACATAAATATTTTTTTAACTTTTCCTAAACTGATTGTTGTTTTGCAATTACGATTTTTATACCTTACGATTCTTAAGTAAATTTAATTTTCAACATTTTTTGTATAGTAAATTAATTTTTCTAGCTCATTTACTTTTCACATTGCCACAGTTTTGGGAGAGGAAAGGGAATTGACAACTGTTTTTTTAAAGGAAAAGAACAAAAACTGTTGCATGACAACTCGAATAAGATTTTTCTGGTGTTGGTTTTATTAAATTTTTTTTAAGGTTCACTAATAGGAGCTGCAACCCCACTTAAACATTTTTAATTTTTTTTTTGAAAATATTTTTTAAATATTTTTCTTTAAATATTTTTTTTTTAAAAGGAAACTTGATTTTCTTGTTGGACATTTTTTTTCCTTGGTGCATAGTAGTACCTTGCCCCCACAATGGTTTGACCAGTTTATTTAAATATTTTTTTTTGCTGAATTAAATATAATTTTATTTCGAACCCTCACGTTTTAACAACCTATCATCATTTGTTTTAATTTTTTTTCTCCCTACTCCAAGCCAGGGTAGAGTAATATTTTGAAAATTTTAGTGAGCCACTAATTAATTGTTTTTGATTATTGGGCTACTGTGGTCGACACCAAAAATTTTTAATTTTTTTTTTGGGCACCTTTCGGTACGATCCTAAGGTCTTCTTGACCATGGTTTGCATCAATTTAGTTAAAATTTTGGGAATTTCATTTTAACGATTATTAGAGAGTTGCAGTCCTACCAAGACGTTATTTGTGTAATTTTTTTTTTACCATCGGTAATTTTTTTTTCAAATTTTCTTTAAATTATTTTTTTAATTACACACAACATCCTTACTAGTCTAATTCAACGCAATTTCAGCGAGCGGATTTTTTTTTTAAATTGAGCATAATTTAAGATTTCTATAACATGAACATTTGTTCCGATGTTTATTGCGTTCACTTATATATTAAGGGATGATGTGACCTTAGGCAATGCATGTTTCGTGTAAACTCAGAGTAGGTAAGCAGGTTAAAGTGGGTTTTGATTCTTTCTTTTTAGAAAAATCATTGTATACGGCGATTTGGGTTTTTTTGAGGAGTTTATTAGTGGAGCCGTTCTGCAATAGCAGGAGTATACCCTAGCTTTAACTGTGTACAACAGCTTTGGGATTTTTGTTATAGGTAGTCTGTTGTACGTTCCATTTAGGGATAAATTTACCTATTCGGTTGCTGAGGTAAACAAACATCACTTAACTTTAATTTTAATCCAGTTCAGCTAGGATAAGCGCAATTATTTTTTTTTTGGTTTTACTCACGCAGGAGTGGAACATAAGACCTGAACACTGCCAAAACTCTTGTCTCTCTTTTATTTTTTTTTACTTTTTTTATGGCTACTTGTTAATTCTAATTTAGGATTTAAGTAGTTATTTCTCTCTGCAAGGTTGGACGTCATAGTTGGTTGTACAAATACTTAACATAAATTATGATTACATTTTTAAATGCAAATAAATTTTGTTTTCTTACTGCTCCGGTGTTTTTCGGTTTTGTTCGCGTCTGCCCGTATTTAAGTTTTATATTTTCTACATTTGTGAGAAAATTTATAGTGATTTTCACTAGTGAGTTTAAAGTGAACTTTGTGTTTGTTATTGCGTGGTTTAGTTTTTATAATTGGGAGGTATAATTAACAGTTTTAATTAAAGTTTAAAGTTTGAAGATAAAAAGCACTATGGCTATTTCTTTGAGTCGGTTGTCTGACGTAAGGTACTTAGTCAAGGACGAATTAATCTATGAGTTAACATGGAGAGGCATAGCCATTGGATCGGTGGAAGAGATGAAGCAACAGCTCATACTGATTAGACAGAGAGAAAGGACTGATGGAAGTATGAGATACCCTCCGTATCCCTTTAAGTTTGGCCAAGATGCTTTTAGCTGCATGAAGAAGCTTGATAGTCTGGTACCGCTGGTAGAGAAGTTCTCTGGTACGAGCAAAGGGGGAGAGTTTAGGAAAATCGCTGTAAAGTTGGAACATGTGTTAGCCAGGATAAATAATATGAATCCGTCAAACTTTGAAGAAAGTCAAACAAAAGGCATACTGGTTGCGGAAACCTTGAGTTTGATTGGGAGGTTGCAGAGCCAAGCAACAGATTTATTGAGAGTTGGCGTTGCCTCAGATGATGATGAAGCATCTGAAACCCATTCAACGAGTCGAGGCTCAGACCACTCAACAAATGCTGGCAACACACCAAACCAGTCTCATTTCCCACAACCACAGCACTCGAGCACACAACAGCCTACGAACCAACCGTCGGTCATTGCTCCAGTGCAAATGCAAGTGCTAGCGAACCCAACTCAAGCACCAATACAGGCACCACCCCCAATGCTAATTCAGAATGACCGTGCATCAGCTTTTCATTACCAACAACCGTCTACCGTTCCTTTGAGCCTAGCTGCCCTCCAAAGTAGCATTGCACCAATTGCTCAGTCACGACAATTTTCATGTTCGTCGCCAGTACCAATGTCAAGTGATCCTGGTACTTCATATCACGTTGCACCTGTACCTCCGCATAAGTGGAACTTAAAGTTTACAGGTGAGAGGGGTACAATCTCCGTCACCGCATTTTTCGAGAGAGTGGACGAGTTGAGTCAGGCTAGAGGAGTCAGCAAAAAGGTTTTACTGAATTCGGGCATTGATCTTTTTGAAAAGTCAGCCTATACTTTTTATAAAGATGTTCGAAGAGAAGTCCATACGTGGGAACAGCTGGAACAGAGGTTCATGGCAGAATATCTTCCTTCTTCATATGGCGAGAAGCTATTGAAGGAAATTCAAAAACGTAAACAAGGCCCTGGAGAGTCTATAGGGACTTACATTGCTGTCATGAACACATACTTCCAAAGACTTGGCTGTCCTGTTTCCGAAGAAGCAAAATTAGCTATCGTCTTCAGAAATATCGCGGACATCTATAAAAATGGGTTAATTGCTACTGAGGTCAATAGCCTATCACATTTAAAGGATCTGTGTCGTAGAATAGACCAGAGATATGGGTTAGAAGAGGAGAATTTTACTCCTAGGAAAAACCAATCAATCGAACCTGACTTGGCCTACGTTGACGTAGAGAGCGATTTTGACGATTTTTCAACAGGGGTTGATGCAATTCAAATATCAGGTGCCGGGACATCAAATCAACAGAATTTGAATATTCCTGATAATAGATTTAACAGAGATAGGCAACAGCCAGCAAGCGGTTTCGCTGCTAGAGCTGATAGAGATAGACAGCAACCAGCTAGTGGTCAGTCTAGTGTAAACGACAGAGATGAACAACCACCACAAGGTGTTAGACCTGGTAGGGCGAATAGAGACGTTGTTTGCTACAGATGCAATCAAACAGGGCACATGGCAATCGGGTGCGCATTACCCAGAGGTAAGCAGTGTTATTCGTGTGGTCAGGCAGGGGTGACCGTTAGAGAATGTCGTAATTGTAATCGTCAGGGAAACGGACCCAGGCGCTCGTAGGTGGTCGACCTTCGAGTCAGCCTGAACAAGCTTCGACCAATAGGCTAACGTACGTTTTAGATTATGTGATAAGTCATGCTCGCAAAGATGAGAGGCCTTATTTAGAGGTGGATGTGCTCGGAAATAAGTTATTAGGTTTGTTGGATTCCGGGGCTTCACGTACCTTTTTAGGGAATCATGGTTGGTCAATCATCGAGAGGTTTGGTTTTTCACTGGATACGACGAAGAAGACGAGTTGTATTGTGGCAAATGGTCAAAGCACGAGTAGTATTGGGACAGTGCAGCTTCCTATGCGAGTTCAGGATAAATTTAGGTTAATAGAGGTCGTCGTCGTTCCTGAGTTGCCGCACACTTTGATTTTAGGATTAGATTTTTGGATTTCGATGGGGATAGTACCGAACTTAAGTACTAATGAGTGGCACTTTGCCGATAATAAAGATGTGATTTGTTCTTTAGAAACACCAGACCAACAAACTACTCTTTCCCCTTTTGAATCAGAACGACTAGAGGAATTGGTCGTTAAATATAAGACTATTATGGGTGACTCACTGGGATGTACAGACAGAGTAGAACATAAGATTACAACAAATGCAGCACCGATAAGACAACGTTCATATAAGGTCTCACCGGTCATTCAAAAACTTATTGATGACGAAATCGACGAAATGCTGAAAATGGATGTGATAGAACGGAGTAGTAGTTCATGGGCTTCACCAGTGGTAATGGTACAAAAGAAAAACACAAAGAAATATCGTTTCTGTGTAGACTACCGCAAATTGAACTCAGTGACGGCGCGTGATAGTTATCCTTTACCACTCGTATCCGAGACTCTTGACAAGTTGAAAGATGCTAAATACTTGTCAACTCTAGATATCAAAAGCGCTTATTGGCAAGTTCCAATGGAAGAATCATCGAAGCCACTAACAGCATTCATCTGTCGACGAGGTCCCTTCCAATTTAAGCGGTTACCATTTGGTCTTCATAATGCACCTGCAACTTGGCAGAGACTCATAGATAGCATCATAGGAAACGATTTAGACCCCTACGTGTACGTATATCTCGATGACCTCGTAATTGTCACACAGAGCTTTTCTGAACATCTTAGAATTCTTGAGGAAGTCCTACGAAGATTGCAGAATGCAAAGATAACGGTAAGTTGGGAAAAATGCCAACTGTGTAGGCCAGAAATGACTTATTTAGGTTTCGTAGTGGACCGTCCAGGCATCCGAGTTGACCCTAATAAAATTAGAGCCATGTTAGAGCTCCAGAGGCCAAGAACTGTCAGAGAAGTTCGTAGAGTTGTAGGTACAATATCCTGGTATAGACGTTTCATAGAGAATTTTTCAGCGATAATAGCTCCAATTACAGCTCTAACTAAGAAAAATCAAAAGTTCGATTGGACTCCAGACTGCGAAAAAGCATTTATTAAGATTAAGGAACTTTTAGTGACTGCACCGATTCTTACATGTCCAGATTATACCAAAGAATTTGTCATTCAAACAGACGCATCAGGATATGGAATAGGAGCATGTTTAACGCAGCCTTATCCTGAAGGAGACAAAGTCATATGCTATTTGAGTCGATCTTTGACTAAGCAAGAACGTGTTTACACGACCACCGAGCGAGAATGTTTGGCATTGGTTTGGGCGATAGAGAAGCTCCGGCCTTATATTGAGGGGATCTCATTTAAGGTCATTACAGATCATTTTAGCTTAAAATGGCTTCATAGCTTAAAAGAGCCCAGTGGGAGACTTGCTCGTTGGTCTGTAAAACTGCAGCAATATGACTTTGAAGTAATCCATCGGAAAGGGAAAGATTTAGTTGTCCCGGACATGTTGTCTCGTGCAGTACCTATGATTGATACAATTTCGCAGCCCAGAGACGTTTCAACAGCAATTAAAGATCGATGGTACCAAAAGATGGTAAAGAGGGTCGTAGAATCACCGTTAAAATTTATGAACTGGAGATACACTGATAATAAGTTGTATAAATATGTCAAACAAGAATACCCTCAACTTTCACCATCTAACGAATATTGGAAAGAGGTAGTCCCCAAAGATCATAGGCGTAGAATTATTGGAGAAGCTCACGATCCTCCTACCGCAGGACATATGGGTGTGTATAAAACCTTCCACAGACTGGCAGAAAAATATTATTGGCCATAAATGCGCCAGGACGTGGCAACTTTTGTAAAGAAATGTTTTGTATGTGCAGCTCATAAAGGTGATACACAAGGTGTATCTGATCAGATGATATCTCACCCAAAACCAACTCGTCCTTGGGAAATAATTTCGACTGATTTATGTGGACCTCTACCTCGTTCGACAAAGGGTAATTGCTGGATTCTCGTCGTGACGGACTATTTAAGTAAGTTTTCCTTAGTTTTTCCAATGCGAACAGCCCCTACTCAAGCTGTTGTCAAGCATCTTGAGGAGCAAGTATTTATGGTCTTCGGAGTACCCCGTTTGATACTTTGTGATAATGGCCCTCAGTACAAAAGTAACGAGTTTAAACGTTTTGCTGAGAGTTATCAGGTTAAAATTCAGTATAATCCGTATTATCACCCCAGAGCGAATCCAACAGAAAGGACGAATCGTACGTTAAAAACCATGTTATGTTGTTATGTGAAAGACAACCACAGGAAGTGGGACGAACAAATACATAAACTTGCCTGCGCGATTCGTACTGTAACCCATGAGACAACCAGGATGTCTCCTTTCTTTGTTAATTTTGGTAGGAATATGTGTTTGTCAGGAAAAGATTACTCCAACCCAGTGTTGTTATCTGAAGAGAATGGTGTACAATCCGCAGCTGAAAGTAAGAACGAAGGTTTCCGGAAGCTCTATGCTGATGTTAAGAGAAGGTTAGAGGTGGCTGGAGAGAAAAACGTAGTTCAGTATAATTTGCGTACAAGGGTACCCAACTTTGCTGTGGGTCAGCGTGTTTGGAAGAAAAATTATGTTTTGTCAGATGCTGCGAAGTTTTTCTCGAAGAAGTTAGCACCGAAATTCGTTGGTCCTTATGTGATTAGGAATAAAATTTCTCCATGGATATTTGAGCTTCAGGAACCATCGGGTAAAGTACTGCCAGGGAGTTGGCATGCCAAAGACCTTAAGTCGGCAGCGGACCTCTCCGATTAACCTTTTTAGGTTAATCGTCTTGAAGTTGGGGGGGGATTATGTAACGTGTCATTTTTACGTTTAAGACATCGTTACATATTTGTTTATTTAGGTAAATAATCAAGGCTCTTTGATTCGTCTTTCTGTACACAAAGTAAGGGTATTTTATAGAGCTAGGTTTGGAGGTTATATAGTGTCTAGGAAGTTACCTTAAAAGGAGGCATTCCATCGAATTACTGTGGACACTACGCACATCGCATTATCTGGACATCGTAATTGGAATTTAGGATCACAGGTTTCGGGAAAATCACATAAAACTTTTGGTTGTTTTGTTTATTTCTGCAGTTTCGTCGTTTACTTGACGTACATAAAGTTAAACAGCTGTTATGCTGGGGAATGGCGGCGTTGCCGCATCACAAATGGTTTCAGTAACAGGAAGGAAACATTTAGATGAACATTTCATTCCCTTACGTTTATTTCGAGGATATTGGGACAATCCGAACCTCATATCCTTCACGGATTAACTAGTTTTGATAGTACGAAAACATATTTGGGTTGGCCAGTAACAACCGAGGCTCCGCCACTTTGATATCTTTATTAATTTGATAGGGAAAGGATAAAATAAATACGAGTTATGCACTTTTGTAAATGGGAGATGGACGAGGGATAAAAACCAAGACTAAAAGAATAAACGAAATCGTGTGAGTTAACATCTGAATACTCTTGTGCCTGTAAGCAGTAGTTCAGTGTGTATTTTTGGGTTCAGGTTCAGAAACAACTTTATTACTGTAGAAATGTTTTACAAAAATGGCGTTAAACCATATGAATATTAGAGAAAACATTTATAAAGAGCGAGGGAAACTTTTGACGAAGACTGTAACTGGAGTGCAACTAAATTCTGCGCTCAGTATAGCGTTACTCATATGGGAATTGGTGGAGTGTTCGAATATTCCTGGGTTTGATGCATGCCCTGGTCTTCAGTAGTTGATTTTACAGTTGATGGTTTCAATGCTGAGCTTCTTATAGTCCGTCGGGTTATTCTTCTTCTACTTGATATGTTGGCGGGGGTCCGGTAGGCAAATGTTCGGTCTATGTATGGAGGGTGTCTCGACGTCCTTGTTATAAAAATTTCAACCGTGGAAATAGATCCGACAACACCTCAATGTGCGTTTACCTAATTGCAATGTCCCCTTGGTCGGTGCTGCCCCCTATATACCTGTATAGAACTATTGCTGTATGTCCTCATTGGCTAGTTTGAAAACCGCGGGTTTTTTCTTCAGTCTTGCCACTGAACGTAGAGATTTATTTTTGGCGAAAAAGTTTTTATAAATAGGTTTGCATCCTTTATTTGAATTTAACCGGGAAGACTAGGTTGGTACTATTGCGTTTTACCGTCCCCACTCCCCACCAAATTTACAAAACGGTTTCCGGCCACTCATTATTCTGGTATTCTCGACGAAGTGCTTTGTCTCTCTTTGCTAACAAAATTTTGGCTGGGTCGGCAACAGGCTCTGGGATCGCCATTGTTTTGGTTAGTGGCACTGCAAAAAACTGCAGGTTCTGTCCCAGAGACCGTGAGGAGTGAGCCGTCGTGTTTTAGGCGTAATCTGAAGTGACGCTCGCACCCTGTTTGAGGGGAATTTAAGTCGGCCTACGCCATTTGTACGGAAAGAGCAGCGGTAAGTTCGATTTTATTTTTTTTTCATTTTTTTATTTGAGTACTCTTCAAGATAATATTTGCCTCCCAAATTGTAGTTATTTTTCGTGTGAAATGTACTTTTTTTGACAACAGACCTGGGAATTTTTGGCGTTTTTATATTTTTCTTTTAACCACGTGTTGGATAAAAACTATATATTGTTTTTCTCCTTTGTCTACAGCCCTGTCCATTCCATCGGCAGCGGTGCTGGACGCTGGTGGGAAGCCGGACGAGCCAGTTCTAACCCTGGAAAGGTACGTAGGGTTATTTTAGTTCATCTGTTTAAATCTGCTGTATTTTATTGAGTCGACATGGGGTTCTCAGGAAACTGAAACATTTCATTTTCCACAGGGTTTTATGCTCGGGCAAGAAGCCAGCAACCTTTTGACCACCATGTGCTGCCCTAGCACCATGTACTGAGGCGGGCACGAGGGGAGACGCGGGCAAACCAGGACAGCAGTAGCAGGAGGAGACAACACCACTTCCAGGTTTAATAAAACACCAAACTCACAATTAAATAATTGCAGGACCAAGGTAGGAGCAAGCCTTTAGACATAACCATTTCATATAATTTTTTCAATATAATTTGGACAATCTTTTCATATAAATTTTTAATATAATTTAGACGTAATCTTTTCATATATAATTTTTCATCGTATAATTTCAACATTGCTTGTAAACGCAAGGTAACGGTATGACGTCATAACCACAATTTTGCGGCGTATTTACTATATTGACTTGTCTTCCTTGATTTCATTTATTTAAGACAATTTTCTCCTGTGAAATTTGGAGTGCCTTGCTATTTTGGCCCGAACTTGTTTAATTTTTTTTAGCATATTTCATGTTTCTAATCTTAACTTCAGCCCTTAAAATACACAAGATGAACTAAATGTTTGTATTATTTGTGCAACCCAGTGACCAACTTTGCGGAGACAAAAGAGAGATGAGATTATATGTTTTAGCGGTTTCCTTACATTGTTCTACTTCATGGGGTGGATCTCGGACTGGGTTGCTGTCTGTCTCATTCTACCCAATGTAGAATGATGACAGCAGATATTTGGTCCAGATCTCCCTATGATGGAACGATTGTGGAAGTGTATTTTTTTAACAATCATTTATGTAACCGAGTCTCACACTACTGACTCAGATGTAGGTACACTATGACCTGTTAAAGGAGTCCATCTACCTGTAAAGTGCTTCTAGTTTTGTCATTTTGATTCAGTTAAAATCTTTTAGAATTTTATCCCGTTTATTAGTCAATTTTTTTGGGTTTTTTTTTAATTACACAAATACTCTGGAAGCCTTGGAAGTAGGTAGAATTTCATTGTTTAGCTACAACGTTTGGTTGAACTGTATTTTATTAAGATCTTCTTTGTAAAACATTGGTATTAATAATGTGGCGCACTTAAAATTTTCTTATTTCTGAACCCCCCCTTCTCCACTGTATAAAAGTTACCGGACATATCAATGTTTTACCTAGCTGGAAAATACAGTTCTGCTTCAGATATTTGTTTAATTATTCAATGGTTTTGTTGTGTCACAAAATGGCGGCAACGTCTTCAAGCTGCCACAAATGTCACACAACGCATTTAATAGGCCACAATACCTTCAAAAATTAAAGTTGTTGCAAATCAAGTGATTCCTGCAGTTCAACAATTATTATTGAATATTGATTTTCAGCAAGTTTGGTTTTAGCAGGATTTGCCCGACGAGTAATAAGCAGACGCAGTATTACCAATTGACCTTCAAGATCCCCTGGCCTAAATGTGATTTTTTATTTGGCCTTTGGCCTGTGGTCAAAATAAAATATTTACATTTGATCACATTCGAACTTATAATTTAGCCGAACTTCACACCTAAGATGCTAAGCAATGTTCGGCAGGGATTTTCTAACCGTTTAGGTTATTATTTAGCACAACAGGGTGGCATGTTTAAGCCTTTAATTTGATTAATTTGGTAGCTCTAGAAAGTACTTCTTTTAAGCTGTTGAATCGGCTATGCCGTGACAATAGCAGTGTAAAAATCAATTTCATTCGTAGTATATGGAAGCCTAATTTAACACGATATTTAAGACAACATAAATCGAAAAATTGGTATATTCTTTTTCGAAAATCTCCGAGTAACTGAATCATAGACCACACCTAAATTAGGCAATTAAATATATTTTTCCCTACCAAAAACAATGCAATAAAATTTATTCGACGCGGCTTATGCAAGTTGTTTCTATTTTTATCTAAACACCTGTTAAATTAGTTTCTCTCTTTCTAAGCACAATCTTCATGGTCAGTATAGCTTTTTGCCCTAACGGTTTTTGCCAATATCAACCTAGATTGATTAAATAAGTCTCTGAAGGGTGCGGGCGGTAGCGAAAACTTTTTGCGGCGTACATCGCAAAATAAATCGTTTGTAATCGTAGGTACAGTCGCCCACTTTTTTGAATGTCCTCTTATTTTCATACATTTCTAGAATATAAAGAAACAGTGCGTTGTTTGACAACTGCGCATGGTTTCAAATAAGCATCATAATTTATTAAACAATTACCTTTGGAAATTTTAAAGCCCACTGAAATTCCAGACGAGTATAGTCATTATTGATCATCATCATTTTATAACGCTTCGCTTAAATTTTGAATTCAGGAAGTTTTTTTTAAATTAGGGACTTATTGCAAATAAAACCAGGCAGTAATAGTGCCGGGCACTATTCTAATAGTTTTCCATTGAAAACTGACAGTTGATCTTTCAAAATTGACAGACCAAAGTCGAATTTATAAATCCAGTAGTTTATTATCCATTAATAATGGCGGCACTATTAATTCCGGCTCTTATAATACACAAAGGCTTAATTTTGAAAGAAGACAGCTGTTCTTATAATGGGAAACTGTCGAATAGTGCACAATTAGTGCCTGGCTTTATTGCAATAAGTGTCTAATTATCTAAAAAAATTTAGCTTTAGGGAGCCCTGGCTCGAGACCCTCCCCTTGGTGCGCCTATGTTTACATAAACATAACTCACACTTATTTCTGTCAGTTATTTCAGGCCAAATTGAGTTATGACTATTAATGTTTAACACTTTGTTTATAGAGGCCTATTAAAGTGCTTTTATATAAGGACACTTAAAAAATGTAGCTGTAAGAACACTACATTATACATTATTTTAAACCGCCTTTAGGCTCAGATAAACGTTTCTCTGTAGTGTCAAATTAATAAACACGCGGTTTTTCTCACTTCTAAGATGTAATATAATATGTTATATAGGTACACATTTATATTATGCATTAAATTAAACACTCTCACTCAATTGGGTCTGGGAGATATTGCTTTTAACCTATGCACCGCAGTATAGCAATTTAGTTTCAATGCATATACATACATATATCTAAATAGGGCTTTACCTAAGAACTCTATTTTTACTTTCGCAAGAAAAAAACAAATCACAAAACAAAAAAGTGAGGTTAGAAACTTTCCCGGGA